>OX421241.1:4984980-6222475 GCA_949125135.1 Alcis repandata
TCAAAATCTACAAATGAATTGCAATTGAATCAAAGTTTTAGTTCAATATACCAATTCCTTCAAATTTTATGTCGTAAGTTGCGAAAAGGCTGAATCCAAAATACAATTTCAAATTTCTTCATAACCAAACCGCTAAACCATAAAAGTACAATAATATATGCCCCTACAAGAAACTTCTATGGGTTTGTGTTATCAAAGTGGTTAGGCCTACAAATCATAATTACCCTTTGGTATTTTTATGGCCTAAAGAAAATTTTTGCGTGAGGCCGATTTTGTTCATAATCCTAATAAATTTGTTAGCGTTGAAGTGCGTGGTCGTATCACATTGTTTTATTACATGTTAAGAACAAACATGAAAGCTAGTAGTTTCATACAATAAGGTAGGTAGGGTCGTTGCGCCGGTTGGCGGCCTTTTAGTCGCCTGCCCAACTTTGCTCCTTGAAATTAGTATGATATGTACATAATTCAGGTTCTGATTGTTTCTGTAGGCGTAGCAGATATCATCAAGTTATTTTTCGAAATAAGTATTGGAGGAATATTGTAACAGTTTTTTTTTAAATAAATAATAACCTAAAATTTACTCAAAATGCCGGTTGACGGCCACTTTTTTCAGTTCGCGGCCACCCTAGAGTTAGTTTGCGGCCGCCAGTTTTACATACAATATTGACTTACGAGTATTTCATACTTTTTTGCGTTTTCGTACACTTTTCACCATATATTGATCCTATCATAAATTTTCACCTAAGGCATATGATCGCGATTGTCACTCAAATGCTTCACTCTTAAAAAGAGAGAATGTTTCTTCAATATTCGTCCCTTTCTTGTGCTCTAACCTAACCTTACCTTATTCTAACATCTCTTATTTCCACATGATTTGTATATCTAATCTGGAGTCACGCACTACAATCTCGTCATTCAGGCATTCTAATCTCTATAGCATTTTACCTTCTCCTCCCAACTCACCTTCATCTTTAATTTCTGCAACAATTCTTCCTTCTGTCCTTTCTTCTTTCCTTCCTCTATTTTCCCTCCTTTCTTTCCTTACTTGAAACTCTTAACCTCTAATGCATTTGTTCTTCTTCCATACTTCTAACATCTTAAACTTTCATTCATCTATACTGCAGTTATTTTTCTCTCGTTGTTAAACACATTACATTACTATCTCTACAAATAATTAAATAAAACACAACTTTTTATAATCAATTTATATTGCAACAAATTAAGTTTTGAGCGTATTAGACTAGTATTTTAAATAGTCAACATTTATATATATTAATTAACTTGTTAACAGTAACTATAAGTAATCAGTCTTCAACAATTTCTATAACGAGTAATCAGTAAGTGTCCAATTGAATTATTTTATGTACTAGGTGTCTACCTGTAATAATGTACCTATATTGTACTTATCAAAAATATATAAAGTATAAAACAGTCTTTAATTAAGTACCTAGTGGTACGAGATCAAAATAATCAACCGAAACAACGAGTCATAAAAACTAAAAAAACTATTCCGTATCAGTAATGCACATGTTACACTTGAGCGGTTTATTTTTAACATCATCATAAGTCAGTCCAATAAAATCAGTGCACTTCAAATGAAACCATTTAGGACAAAAATCACAGCCAACATTTTTGTTTTCATCGTCCTCAGTGTCACTGTTTAAGATATTTGCGCATTGGCCACAATTTTGTTTAATATTTTGTTTTGATGTTAACTCTTTAGTCTTCAAAAGTTTTCCTTGTTTAAGTTTCTTGGCTTTGTGTATTTCTTTTTTTTTCTTTGCTTCCTCTTGCTTACGCTTCACGGCTTGCTTTCTAGCTTCTTTAGTTTTTTCTTTCTCTTCATTCTTTTCTTGTTTAACCTTTTCTTTTAGTAGATGGTATTCTCGCCATTTTTTCCCTGATATCGCCGACGGAATTCGAGCTTTAGAAACGTTTTGTTTGGACTTTTCTAGAGGTTGGGGTATAAACAGATGTTGCTTGAATACTGTGTTTGGATCTATTGAAATTTTGTTGTTGGCGGATGCGGATGTAATTGTGGAAGATGATGATTTCTTTAACAGAATGTCATGAGAATTTGAATGTTCTGATATAGTTGGAGTAACTGTAACATCATCCAGTGATAAAAGAGATCTTCCTTCTAGTTGCTGGCGAGTGACGCCAAATGTCAAAATTTTATTTTCGTCTTTCGATTTTTCTATGGTAGTAACGGTACATAATGGCAAGTTGTCTTTTAAAGTTGGCACTTGAGATAATGTTACCGAGTCGGTGTCACGATTTTCAGATCCCAGTTGCTCTTTTGGTCTACTATGCGGAACTATTTCGGTGCAAGTTTCTAAACTTCCAGGTTCATCTGTAATCTGGATTTGGTGTATCTGTTCCGTGCATAGAGGGACGTTATTCGAGTCCGGTTTTGAATATGGAGAGATTTCATCAGGAACTAGAGATTTAGGGCTTAGAATTTGGGTCTTGGGTGTGCTGGTTTGGAACGGTATGACCACAATATCGTCCAGTGAAACCACTGTTCCCAACTCAAGGCCGCTAAAATCAGATGTAACTAAATTCGACAAGCCATGATTTGGAACACTCTCAGAGGTGCGTTCGGGAACTTCAGCCGCAATAACAACAGTCAGTGGGGTAGGATCATGTATATGCGATGGAGTGAGATCGGTAACATTTGCAGATGCAACATCGGAAACACGCGGCGGGTTTGGAACGGAAACGTGCGGCAGGGCGAGATTGGAAGCATTCGCAGATGAATGAGCCGAAATATTTGACAAAAAATTAGGAATGCTCGACACGTCGAGTGTTGAGTTTGTATTGTCTTCGGATCCGGTAATATATTGAGTTTCTCTGGGTTCTGCCCTTCTCAGCTTTTTGATTTCCTTTAGGATAAATTTTGTGTCAATTTTCTTCTCTTTTAAGACTGGTCTCAAATGACGAATCACTTTGCGGGTAGCGATGAGGTCTTCATTCGTTATTCCCGAGTTCTCACGCGAGCCATTCGCTCGACTAAATTGTTCCAATGTGTTTTGGACACACTTCGTATAGTCGACTGCGTTTGGATCATACGGGAAAAGACCACATCGCCTGAATCCATTAACGATATTGATTTTCATTTGTGGATTTTCAATTATGTCTTTAAAAAGATGACAAAAATTGGTTTTTGTTACAGCTTTGTTCAAATTTTCTGGCTTTGCAAGGAATTTTCTGACGTGACTCTTCCACTGGGCTTTTAAAGGAGCAAACACGCTGACATCGGCAGGCTGCAGCATGTGCGTAGTGTTCGGGGGAAGAGCATATAAAATAATACCAAGCTCTTCACAGATACAGCTCAACATCAAAGACATATGCGACTTATGTCCATCGACTAGCAGTAGAACGGGCTTCTTGATATTATTTTCTGTGATCCAATTATTGAAATCATTAGTGATGTATTCGAAGAATACATCGCCATTCATCCACCCGGATTCGCTTCTTCCTAGACTCCAGTGTTGTGGCATGCTGTCTGTTAAACTTTTTGGTGGTCTAATATATGGAAAAACCACCAATGGCGGGCACATCTCACCAGTAGCGTTGAATGTTGCGAGTACTGTTAGGTTATCTTTTTCGTTGCCGGCTTTAATTTGGTAGAGATTGCGATAACCTTTGGGCCCAAGAACTTTTCCTGATTTTGGGCAAAGTGAAAAACCACTTTCATCTCCATTGAATATCCTTTCGGGTTCTTTAAATATATCCAAGTGTCCCTCTTGCGCTAAAAATATTTCCAGTTCGCGGAACCATAGTCGAATCGATTCTTCGGTCACCCTAGCGCGAGCTTTGTTGATTCCTTCTGCAGATCTTACTGATATTTCAGGGTGCCGTTTTAAAAAGTTTAGATACCATGTCTGACCAGGACGACCATCCTTAAAAGGGTTCGGCTTTTTTAAATCTTTGAAAATTTTTTGAACGGTATCTAATAGCTCGGGTTTCTTTACGGGAAAACCACATTTGGCTATATTTATAAGCCACTCTACCACTTTTTTTTCGCCTTGTTCTCCCAGCACTGGCTCAGGGCCCTGTTTTTTTAGTTCGTCAGTCCTTCTGCCACTTAATCGATCTTGAATTGTACATCTCGGAATACCAAATTTTCGAGATGCTTCCCTGATTGGGATTTGGGCTTCGCGAATTTCTTTTAATGCCTTTTGTAGAGTTTCAGGAGTGTAAGTCACAGTTTTTTTTTTGGGTTTTTTCGTAGACATCTGTAATAACAAAAAATTATCTAAACACCAACCAAAACAGTCTGTCTGAAAGAAGTGGCCGTAAACTGACACCTCTATTTTCAAATAGTTAGATAACGGCCGTCTATTTTTCATATGATTTTCAGACGGCCGCGAACCAGATTTGTTTTGTTAGCATGCATTAGTTTGCGGCCACATTATAGCTAAAATCCGTATAAAATTATATTTTGGCGGCCGTGAACTAACCATATAATTTAAACCAACCCCAACAATAAAAAAATGTTGCACAAAGCGAAGCTTTATTTACATTAACAATAGAAAATAAAGCAAACTTATTCCACTCAGTAAGCTAGTGCCGCGGCCACCCGGCCGTATACGAACTTTACTAAAAATGTATTGTGTTAGTTGGCGGCCACCAAATAAAACTGGTATTAAAGTTATTTACTCCCAAAATAAATGCAAAATTACATGAAACAAACACTATGATCACATAAAAACAATCACACTAGTATTAGGTAATCGTAAACTTGAAATACTTACTTTTGAAGCGGACCCGGCTCGCTATTTTTTGCGCAGCTTTGCGTACGTGTGTGCGCTGAGAGCGCGGTTGGCAAAATGGACGATTTATTTACGGCACATGGATTAGGTTAACCGATCAATTTGAATAGGCATTAGAATCTGCAACTATCCTACTTTTTAAAGTGCCACAACGCGTTGGTAAAAGTGAGATAGAATTCTTATTATTGCAATATTTAAACGGTTGGTCCTCTAAGAGGCCGCGAAACAACGCAGGGCCGCGATCCAGCGTAATTACCCTACTAAGGTTATAAAACGTTTTGTGAATCGTTAAAAGCACTAATACTCAAGTTGTTTTAGAAATCATTAAACTCATATTTCATGAGTAAGGCATTCCAACTATTTGGACCTAATTAGAGCTTTCCAACAAATTCTTTTAGAGCTTTTAGATTGTGAATAATAAATTGACCAAAACCACAAAATCAAGTAAATTTATTTGCTTTGAGTATGATTAATTATTTATAATTAACATAAAAGATTTTAAAATAAAGTCAAGCATTGGCACTTGTTTGTCTTTACTTTTTTATGTAGTAGGTAGGTATTTGCATGATAGTTTTATCGAAAAGTTTGAGTTTTTTTTTTTGATGATTTTGTCTAGCTCTACTTTTAAACATAATGCCTTGTCTTGCAATGGTCTCAGAATCTTAATTATCTTCTTTAAGATTGTCACGCTAAATTTAAGCACATTTCGTATAATTAACATAACTTTCAAAATTAATTTCAACTATATATTCCCTAATCACACCCTGATTTAACAAATCATTTTCATACACGTTTAATTTCGTGAAACAGTAATTATTCTATCAGGTTCTAATTTCAATCTTTTCTAGATGTTTTCCCTAGTACTTAGAAACAAGTTTTTTAAAGTCTAAATTCAGGTTCTGCCTCAACAGCATGCTCATAAACTTAAATACTCTAGTTTTTGGTGCCGTGGGTATAATTAATGCACGTACACGGCCCGACGGAAGCGTTGTTTTGGCAAAAAAATACGCCTATGCCTGCGCTGCGCTAAAAAATCCGCTGCTCTGAGCCATACGCCAAGATTTTTTTTTATAGCTCAGAGGGATGAAGAAATACAACAATTTTCTAGATTTTTTTAAAGGAATAACAGTTATTTCTACTTTTTTGTTCGCGAAAAATTTTTTTTGCCCCTGGCTTGATTTATCCAGTTGAGTTTTCTGTAATTTGCAGCGTTCGGTTTGATTTTTTGTTAGGAGTTTTCATTTCAGATAAGAATATTTTTGTGTTCATGCGTTAGATTTTGCAAACTTTGTTTATGGGTTTGCTATAATTTACAGAACTTGCGCTCCAAGTGCAGCCTGTGTTGTTATTGTAAACAACCCCATGTGAGTTGTTGATACTAGACAGTTGGCCACCGTGGCTCCTAGTTCTGCCGTCACTTACCGCTTAGCAATGGGATAACGTGAACCTCATCACACACAACACTTGATTACACGTCCGCATGTTTATCTTGAACGCTAACGCGATCACGATCACAACCGAGCGCCGTAACGAGCAACAACGTCGCGCGGCCTACTGACCTGCCACTCTTGGTGATCACCATCTCGGTGCCCAGCTTGTGGAACTTCTCCCAGAGGTCTTTGCCCTCGAGGGTGACCTTGGGGTCGTCGACGACGCCGTCGTCGTCAGGCGGCAGTGGCGCGTACGGCGGCGGCGGCGGCTTGAGCAGCGGACAGGGCGCGGACAGCGCGGCGGCAGCGGCCAGCGCGGCCGGCAAGTACGGCGGCGGAGGCAGCGCACCCGCCGTCAGCAGCGCCGACACCGAGAAGTCGCTCGGCCGCGGCACCAGCAACGGATGGAAGGCGACGGCGTCGCGCCGTTCCGCGCCCTCGAAGCGCATGCCCGCGCCGCCCGGGACCCACGGCGCTCGCTCCACGACCGGCGTGCCCGTCGGCTCCAGCGGTCGCGCTCGCGCCCGCTCATGCAACGTCCATAACGCGCGCCGGCGGCGGCACTCGCGACACTCGTTCCGGACGACACCCGCTCGCGCGGCAGGCGTCAAACGACTGGCCGCCGGCGGCGCCGGCCGCGACACCCCTCCCCGCCGCGCCGCCCAATGGCGCGCCGAGCGGCGCCCCGCGCGCAGGCAGGCGGGGCCGCCGCCACACAGCGTTGTTTTTTCGTCGCGGGCGAGGTGTCCGCCGCCGCCACACCTCGCGCGCTGGCGACGCGCGCGGCCCGCGGCCCGCTCGCCTAATCTGGTTAATGCGGTGCGGAGCGGGGGCGAGCGACACTCGCGCCCGCGCCCGCGCCCGCCGCCTCCTTCTAATTGGACACGTTTCCGTTCGTTCATCAATTGAGCTCGTTACGTTCTCGCAATATCTTTTGTGCGCGGTGCTAGAGCTGGCCCTCCATTACGAGAGCTCATCCGTTGTCTCGGCTCGGCCGCCGACCGCGCCGCTAACGCAGACAACTCGTTTCAGATGCAAAACTTTTTCGTTTGAAGAGCTAACTTTACTGCAGATACTGGCTACCTCTGAATAACTTTACGAAACTTGGTTGCGGGTTAATCTTGCTGCAAGGTGGCGAGTTTGTTTCCAAGACAATCTTTGAAGGATTATATTCTGTTGAAGTTACTAGTGCTTAGCAGATATTCGTAGGTTTTAAGATTTATCATAGCCGGATTGTTTTCAAAAGCATTAAGTAAGATTTTTTGCTAAGAAAAAATCTTACTATTCTGGATTTACTTAATAAGTACTTATAACGAGTATGTTCTTATCGCACTGAACGGCGTCATGGAATACAATTATTGAACTTCACGTAGTAGGTACCTACAGGTTTACGTACAGGTTACACCTCTATTCATGTACCTACTTGGTTAATTAATTTAATACAGGTGCCTAGTAAGTAGTTGGCCAATATCTTTAATTGGCAACTTGTACAATTAAATACTTAAATATTCTGTCTTAACTACGAGTAATAATTACAGTTTCTTTATATTATCCTAGAGCCACTTTAAGATCAAAAATATAGTGGTTGTAAATAAATTACTTAAATTAAAAAACTAATGTTTTTAAAAACAAAAAATCTTCCTTTTCCTGAATCAAATTTGAGGGTTCTTTGTTACTTTAAAACATAGCTTCATATCGCCACAAAAATGCTCTACAACTCTATAAAATCTAGTCGACGACGTGAAAAAAATGTTACAGGCGAAAACAAGACGGATAATTTTAAAAAGTGATTAAATTTAAGTAGGGTTTACAATTAAGTTGGAATTTAAGTAATTTTAAGTAAGTGTAGGTGTCTCTTTTTTTAGAAAGCAACTTGTTTTGCTTCCTTGTCCGAGATATATATTACCAGATTTACAAGACATTGTGTTTGCATAAATTTTTGCAACTCTTCCATTTTGCGAGTACCTAGGTGATTATTACATGCTTTTAGGTAAGTACTAATTAGAATTAGTGTTTTTTTTTTTTTTTTTTTAGGTCAAATCTTTTAGCAACTGAATTTTGAACCACTTCCTAAATTTGGTACCTGTGTAACTCCGATAATATTGCATAATATTGGCTGGTTTTTAAAGAAGGTATTTTCAAGTATTATATTATTTCGTTTTGCAATTGTGTAAATTAGGTTATCTTAGTGGGGAGTATGAAACGCTAATTAGTTAGTTACATAGTTAACTAAGGTATATACTCGTAGTTCTAAATATTGTAATCTCTCACCAAAAAAGTTCTAATGAAGCTTGATCTATTGCATAATTGCATTGCATGAATTGCATTCATAGCATTGATTCGTAGTTATTTCTAAAAATCCGTAATTTCTAAAAGTAAATTAAACTCCTAATCCTTTTCTTTTCGTTTTTGTTTCTTTCCTTTTTTTTCTTTTCCTTTTTAGGAGCTATGAGTGTGAATCGTTAATCTTGTAAGTACCTACCTACTCTATAGGTTTTATTGCTGATGAAATGAAATGAAATCATTTTTTGGTTTAATTGCGGTACCTTATTATTTAAAAGGCAATCGATAAAAAATGTGTTAATGCATTTTATCTCTAGTGCGTAATAAATTTAACAACACCACATCCCTATGCTGTCATCCATTAAAAGTGAGCAAGCTTGTTCAGGCCGAGTGGCTAGCCCTGATATCAATACAGGGTTATACAGAAAGGCTATGCTGAGCCGATAAAGGGTTCATAGGAATTATCATTATAAACTACTTTTACTATGGGACCAACACGGAATTCGCGAAAAAATCCAGCTGTTCCATAGAAAAATGACAACGACACTCGAAAAATGTACGTGTTTATGATAAAAAAGTTGTTCATAATGATGAGTAAGCCTCATAAGCCATTTTCTGCTTCGCATACCCTTTCTGTATACCTACCTGACCATGTGTATAATACTTTTATTAAATGGGCAAGTTTGAAAGAGATGTAATTTTTCTAAAAGTATTGATGTCCTTGTCTAATAGGTTGCAATGACAAAAACACATAAATATATTTTTAGTTAGTTTAGATCTGTCAAATAAAGCTTTCAAACGTGGGCCTATTATACTTAGTATTTTAGTAACAATTTACTATTATTTTACTTTAAGCCCTCTGTATGCTATGGGCATGACTTGACGGTTGTTGTTAGGTATGGGACAAAATGTACGCCTACAATTTGTACCATTCAACATTTTGGGACAAAACCGAGGATTAAAATTTTTGCCGCCCGGCCCTCGGTAGCGGTCGGTTGTAAATGCCTGCGGCCCGGCCACCCATCCGAAGACTGACCGTGTCGCCCGCTGCTTAACATTGGTATCGTATCGGTAACGAATACACAAAATCGATTGAATTCGATTGTATCAAATACGGTCGGACTACAGCAGCGTCTTTTCAGATGCTGGGTTTTAAAAGAGCCACACTGTTAGTCAAATAATTTTTTCATCGAGTTTCTACCAAATTATTTTCCTCGTCGATATACTCTAATATTCCCTTGGAACATTTTTAAAAAGAGATTCCCAACGTTACACTGTTACCGTTTGTTGGCGTGACACTTTTATAGGTTTATATACATTTTATGTTTTTGTTGGGTCTGGTTGAGATAGATACAGACGACTATGTATTTTATATTTTTTTATAGGTAGAGGTAATGTTCTTATGCGTACCACTCATAGAAGCATTTTACATTGAGATATTTTGTATCAAACTGGTTTGGGACGCAATTAATTATCTCATGATTATCTCTACACATTTTACCTCTACATAGTCTTTCGGGTATTATAAAGTACCTACTTGGTGGATGGGACTGGGTCTAATGGGTTGATTACACGTAACGAGACAGTGCTCTCGGCCGAGTACTCGGTTTGTATAAACAGTTTGACGAGACGAGACAGTCACTAGAACCAACCAACACTTGTTTGCTCGGCCGAGTATGCCTATTTATTGTCTCGCCATTATTGTACTCGTTACGCGCACTGAGAAAAATGGTAGCACGTTTTTACGGTGACAACCATCATATTGATTGTCACCCTAAAAACTGGTGCTAGTACTAGTTTTTACGGTGACAACCATACCTATATCATAATAGTTGTCACCCTAAAAACTGGTGCTAGTAGGTACCTACCTACTAGTTTTTACGGTGACAACCATATCTATATCATAATAGTTGTCACCCTAAAAACTGGTGCTAGTACTAGTTTTTACGGTGACAACCATACCTATATCATAATAGTTGTCACCCTAAAAACTGGTGCTAGTACTAGTTTTTACGGTGACAACCATACCTATATCATAATAGTTGTCACCCTAAAAACTGGTGCTAGTACTATTTTTTACGGTGACAACCATATCTATATCATAATAGTTGTCACCGTAAAAACTGGTGCTAATCATCGTACTTTTTGGTGATATCAGTATGCTCCGTACTTTAGGTGAATTCATCGGAATTTTGATGAATTGTGTGAAGTGAATTCATCATTCTTTCAGCGGAATTTAGATGGACATTTTTCTCAGTGTGTAATCAACTCACAAGTTTGAAGGCTTTTTAGTTGACAGATTTAATTTTTCTAAAAGTAGATATTGATATTCTCGTCTCATCAATAATTTTCAATAGTAAAGACATACTTATATTTTTAATAGATTTTTTGTTAGTTTAGATCTGTCAAATAATAAAACCTGCAAACTCGGGCCCATTGTCAATCTTTGCATTTCTCAATAATGAGACCACGCGATATCCTCGAACTCTCTGATATGCCAAACATATCTATCTATCTCATGGCAAATCAGGAAGAGGAAGAAAATTCGTTAAATTACTGTGGAATCCTAATTAATACTATTTGTCTCAGCGGTAATATAGTCGCCTTTTAAGCCAGAGGCCCCGGGTTCGATTCCCGGCCGGGCAGATGTTTAAATGATGAATTTAAATGTCTGCTCTGGGTCTGGGTGTTAGTTGTCCTCGTCTTTGTGTGTGTTCCATGGCATCCCTGACACAGGATTATCCTAGTGGGGAGCTACGAGTGAGTGTGAAACATTTATCTAATGGTGAAATGCGAAAGTTAGTTTGTTTGTTACGCTTTCACGCCTCAACTACTCAAGCGATCATCCTGACAGTCATATATCCACGTACCTAATAGAAAAGCTAGGTACTTATCATCATTATTATCATCGTATTTGGTCACCGCGTGAAAAACCGTCGGTACAAATAGTCTTAAATACTTGAAGAAGAGTAAATAGATATTTCATGGGTAAGCATCTTCGACCACATTGTCGCTTCCCATCAGGTGAGATTGTGGTCAAACGCATGTCAAGTTTGATGTATAAAAAACTTACCTACACGAGAAATTGTCAGGTTTTTGAAGATGTAGAGAAAAGCGCTATAGGTACCTATGTAATTAAAAGTTAGTTTCGTTTTTTAGGTACAAGTAGTTTTCAATTAATAAAAAGTAGGTAAACCACTTACAAGCATCTAAATTAAATCATCAATTTTAATTTATTACAATTTTATTCAGAAAAATTAAAAATGTAACTAATTTTAAAACTAAGCTTTTGCATTCACTCATCAAATCATACAAAGTTTCCATTTTACGTTTTGTGTTAATTTTGTAGCGCCATCTTTTGGCGAGTAGCGAATATCACATCGATTTTTTGATGGACGATCTAGAATTTAAATATAATAAAACACACATTAATATAAACCACATTATTACATAATTCAAATCTATTATCATTTTATATTCTGTTTCCAATTCAAGAATTTCTATGCCTGGAAGAGATCACTCTTAGCGATAAGGCCGCCCGTTGTCGCACTAGTTTTAAGTGTATAATCATTTTGTTTGTAATGTCTGGTGTGATCAATAAAGAATTTATCTATCTATTAAAAAGGTGTATTAAATTTCCGTGGGACTGTACTTACTTATAAAAAAAGATAAACAAATTGAGCGTTCTCGACATTGTACCATTATTTATAATACTTATAACTAAAAAAAAAACAGGATAAACAAGGTGAGCGTAAAACATTTACGTTACATCTGTCCTCAGAGAAACTACCTTTGACTATCTACCCGAACTTTACACACAGAGTTAATTTTGATATAAAGTAGATAAACCCAACACTGACTGCATAAATTAAAAGGTTGGGAATAAAATTTAATAATACCTGCTTCTGGCAAACTAAGATCCTCGCAACCATATTTTGCGGCCAATTTTTTTTTTCATTTTGAAGCTGCAAGACTTTGTTGAAATGAATGATCTTCTGGCAAAACTTCATTAAGGTTGGATCAACCATTCAAGTTATCGTCGGATAAAATACAAACATAGGTGATACATACAAAGCGCAAAGTTCTCCTGGACTAGGGGTGGCGAACCTTTATGAATGAACGTGCCAATTTTTCTAAAGAAATGTTTAATAAAGCTTTAGATGTGCCGTTAAATAATTTTGCCTCGTGATAATTGGGTGGTGGCGTGCCTAAAATATTTTGCCGCGTGCCATTGGTTCGCTATCCCTGTCCTAGACTGGGAGCTCGCTTCGCTCGGTCAACTATACTTTCACATACTTAGCCATACAGGGTTATGCATAAAAGGTATGCTAAGCCGAAAAGGGCTCTTACTACTCATCATTACGAACAACCTTTACTATGGGACCAACCCGAAATTCGCGAAAAAAAATCTGCTGTTTCTTAGAAAAATGTCAATGACACTCGACAAAATGTATGGAACAGATGATTTTTTTTCCACATACCCTATAGATAAAATAACTAGTAAAGAAGTATAATGCTCATTCATATCAAGAAACACAACTTTAAACTACCTACATACATTGACTTAATCTGAATTCTATCAACAGTAAAACAAGAACCGGTCCGCGGCACTTTTGATATGTCACTTTGTTGAATGATAAAGACGGGTTTCACGAATATAGCCGATATTACAGTAATGAATGTATCGAAGTATCGACTCGCGTTTTAATGAGATCGAGTACTTAGGGCTATTTTTATTATCGTCATCATAGTATAGTAGCTCGCGGCGAAATGAACCTCGCGACCCCTGTATCTCCAGCCCCTAAACGGATTTGTCTCATATTTGAATTAAGAAACATTATTTATGCCATAAGTGGCAGACAAGAAAACGAGCCGCCTGATGGTAAGCGATCACCGTCGCCTATAGATACCTGTAACACTGGAGGCGTCACAGATACGCTGCCGACCTTTTAAGACTCTATTAACATTAAAACTGTGTTGGATTTAACTGCATATTTGCAAAATGTCATCACGTGAAAGGTTTCAAAATACTTATATACAGAAAGAAAGATAGATAACTCATAGTGACATTTATAGTTTTTACGGCAATATTTAACAAAAATATTAAACTTAAAACTTAAACCACAGTTTTAATTCTCTTTAATACCTAGTAAATAGTTTCTTATAAAAATTATAGACATTGATACGACTATACGTTCGACAAATACCTACCTGTATTTTTATTCAGATGAGTAATATAAAGAAAATAACATCTTCTTAATATATATAAATTACGTGTCACGTTGTTTGTCCGCTATAGACTCCTAAACTACTTAACCGATTTCAATCAAATTTGCACACCGTGTGCAGTTCGATCTAACTTAGGAGATAGGATAGCTCACATCTCAATTTATAGTAAAAAGACATGAAAAATTAGAAAATTTAAAAATACTTAAACCATAATTTAACTTTAGCGCTTTGGACAATGTAAACTTTTTTAATGTAACTTTTGACATTTGACATAGAATTGACGCAATGGCTTTTGACAGGACAACGTCTGTCGAGTCAGCTAGTAATACATAGATCCTGTTAGTACCTCAAAACTTAGATTATGATAAATACAGTAATAAAAGAGACTTTACGGGCATATAAAATTACAGGTGCCATTAATTTTAAACGATTTGTTTCTACAAGGAAAAAATGTATCAAAAAGCGAATCCCTAACGTTTTCAGGAAGACGCCAGAAGAAAAGAAAAATACGAACACGAAATATTTCGATAGAAACATTCGCGGCGTCTTGTATTTCTTTCAACGCGTTTGCAATTCTATTTCAAATAAACGAGACAAAATTAAAAAAAACAACGAATTTATTTAAAAATAGGACATAGTAATTAGTAATTTTTTATATTATTTACATTCAAATACTAAAATCTACGAGCAAGGAAATGCTTCTAATATTATAAGTGTCAAAGTTTGTTTGTTTTTAACACGCTTTTATTAGCTTCACCTGTATGTTTGTATGTTTGTATGTTTGTATGTTTGTATGTTTGTATGTTTGTATGTTTGTATGTTTGTATGTAACCGACTCCTTTGAGCGCGTTTTTGACCCACTTTAAACGGTCAGATTTCTTTCAAACTTTGTAGATATATCGAGGACCGATGACAATACACTAAACAAATCGTGTTTTTTAGTTTTTTTAACTATTAATTTTTTTAACACGTTTTTTCTATAAAGTTTCTTTAACTTTTAATACCGTATAACTTACAAATGGTAATTTCGTCATTCGTGTCAGAGAACAGAGTGGCGCAGTGGAAGCGTGCTGGGCTCATAACCCAGAGGTCCCTGGATCGAAACCACGCGCTAGAAATCTTTTTGCTCAATATTTTTTGTTACGCATCAATTTTATTTTAATTATGAGGTCTGGATCGAAACCACGCGGCTACAAATCTTTTTGCTCAATATTTTTTGTTACGCATCAATTTTATTTTTAATTTGCTTGAGCTGACGGCCAAAATCGGATAACACCAACACATTTGTACATATTAAGGATGGTTAATAGTTAGCAAATCGAACTAAAAAGCGAAAAATAAATAATAGTTAAAAAAAAACTAAAAAAACACGCTTTTTATAAAAAACCGAACTAAAAAAATAGAAAATAAAATTTTATAAATATAAATTAAGAATAGGGTTGAAAATTTCAATAAATATAAATTAATAATAGTGTAAATAAATAAATATATGTACTTTATTTTTAAAAAAGCGTGGGGTGCTTTCTAAGATATTATCAAAATGCAAATCACTCTACTCATGTCTGTCAATACAAAATGTATCTACAAAATATATCTACTGACCCATGCACCCCACGCTTTTTAAAAATAAAATACATATATTTATTTATTTACACTATTATTAATTTATATTTATTGAAATTTTCAACCCTATTCTTAATTTATATTTATAAAATTTTATTTTCTATTTTTTTAGTTCGGTTTTTTATAAAAAGCGTGTTTTTTTAGTTTTTTTTTAACTATTATTTATTTTTTATTATTATTCAGTAATAGGCTTGCATTTGATCGCCTGATCATCTCGCCTGATGGTAAGCAACGATCCGGTCTACGATGGAGCACGCTTGCCTAGAAGAAACCGATTCATTCGCGACTTAAAGACACCTAGATTATATTAGTATGTATATACCTATGTTTGTATGTTTTTTACTTCACCACGCAAAAACGGCTGAACGGACTTGGATGAAATTTGGCAAAATTAGGTCTCAAGATTAACTTGTAGGCTACTTTTTGTCCTGGAAAATACGGATGAAACTGTGAGGCACCGCTAGTAAATAGATAAATTATTTATTATTCACTCCAGAAACTACAAGCAAATGCTTGAAACTAATGCTACAACTGGCGGCCTTACCGCTAAAAGCGATATCTTCCAGGCTCTTCCTAAGATGATGTTTCTAATTAATTAAAAACATTGAGCTGCTTTTCAAGTTCTAGTGGACCAATGTGCTTCGAAACTAATATCTTTGCTGCCTTAAGTTTAGTTAAGTAACATCGAAGATAGAACTGTAAGTATCAAGACAAACTTATTCTTAAGTGACCAAACCTCTAATGTTATTAACAAACAGTTTGTGTTACTTAGTTTTTTAAGACAAGCGTGCTCTATCGTGGACCGCATCATTGCTTACCATCAGGGGAGATGGCAGTCAAACGCAAGCCTATCGTGGGATAAAAACGAGTGTACTTCAAAAATATAAAAACGCAAGCTTTTATTTCATTATCATTGGTGTTAAACAGGTATTAGAATCCCTAGTTTTGCTTTGAAAGAAAAATACCAAATTGCGGAGCAAACGGACGTCGGAAAGTGGTTGATGATAGTTATTTGCAAGATTTGACCCACTAAGGCATGTTTAATAAAATTGTTTTAAAAAACATTCTGGGTTAAGAAATCGGGTCAATAAAATAAGTTACAACTCTACGACTGGTCATCTTATAGTAAGTCACTACCGCGTATGTAGGTACATTCAATAGTTCAACTCCAATACCCGAGGAATTTAAATATATATCGAGCACTTTACATTATTTTCAGAAATCGTTAATAAATACAAAGAACCAAACCTCCCCGCGTTTCCCCTAAAGAGTCCGCATTATAATAATTCGTGCGCCCACACCTCCCTCGAGGGCCCAATCTTGGTAACCGAATTTACCGGATGATACTTTTGAGACGTACCTACTTATATCCGATCTTCGCACACCCTCGTTTTAAAGCCTGATTTATACGTATCTTGCGACTTAAAAGGGTTCAATTGCACATCTCATGATTTGAACCTATCCTACTCTTATTATAAATGCCAAATTATGAATGTACCTAAATGTTTGTTACTACGTACCTCCGTAACTACTGAACCGATTTTGATATAATTTTGAATATATAAAGCTTATACCTTGGATTAACACAGTTACTTTCATCATCACCATTTTACATCACCGTGTTGGTGAAATCATGGGACGCAGCTAGTAGAATAAAAAAAAATATTTCTACTTTAAGTTAATCATACCTATTTACCTAGATTTAGAAAAGGCTTTTGTTGGGAGACAAACTGTGTCAAGAATAACCGCTTACCGATATGCTGTACCCGAACAAAAAAAAAGCAGCAAACAGTCGAATTGATAACCGTCTCCTTTTTGGAAGTCGGTTAAAAATAGAATAACAATATTTTCTAATGCATATTTTTCAGTGAAATTTAAAATAAAAATAAGAAAGGAAAACAGCTATAAAAGCTTTTCACTTTTATTTATTACCTAGATATTCCTAGAAACAAACTATTGAAATATGATCGGAATATTGACGCTCGATTGAAATCGAGTTATCGATAGAAAAACGTTGGAATTTTATCGTGCTCCGCAGCTTTATAGAGACGAGATATCCATCTATAAATATCTGATAAAAACAAAGATTTCTCGACTGACCATGATTGTAATTGTAATTGTGTTAATTACTACTATTTGCATGTAATTTTACCTGCTTTGCATTGTGAGTTTTAACTTAACTAGATTTATCGTTTTGTTAGAAGACTGTTTAACTTGGCTTTGCTATTACCTACCTACGTTACTAGATCGATGCCTTCAGATTTCGACTGTCCCTACGAACACTATCGAAACTGTAAAATCACGTTTTTTTCGTTGTAGGTACTATAATTATACGAATATTTATTTTACTTTTAGAAAATAAATTACAAAAAAAATTTTTGGCTTGTTTTAAATCGAATAAAATACTACACATTTTAACTTTTTAATTTAGGTCAAATTTTGTCTTTAAATTACTCTCCTTTAAAAATGACATTATGCAGTTTCGATTTTTGGTCGCACAGCACAAAGCAGAAGCTTTATTTCTCGTCTCACCAAGTAATTTGGTTCACCATCCGTCGCATAACTGAACCTAATTCTTGGGCTCGAGATTTTCCGTTACTCTCGCTCTCATAACATTTCTAATGAGAGCGACAGTGACCGATGCGATGTATATCTCTCGACAGAATGCCGGCGTTGCTCAACAAATGGCAATAATGATTATTAGCATATAATTGACAGTTAGCATCATTTCCACGGTTTCATTCGTTACACTTTAAACTCAGTCATTTTTATAGTACTATTATAAGCACCGGTCACTTTTATAGTACTGTTTCTGAGAAAGCCGCTTGGGTGGCCTTTAATATTACAACCTTTAACTCACAGATTGAAACGCAGCTTTTGACTCTTAATTCGGAGGGAAAAGGTTGATTTTTCAGTTTGGTAAGTTTGGTTATAAGTTGGTAATGTGATGATAAAGATTTGTTTAAGTTTTTAGGATTGTTAGCCTTTTATTGGTAGGATAATGATATAAGAAGTGTTGTAAAGAGGTTGCGGTCCGCGGTTTCGGCTTGTTAGTTCTCACGGTAAGTATCTTCGACCACGGGTTGTACAATTCAGCTGATTTTTTCAAAGACTCATTCTAAGATAAGTTATTGTAATGTGATGTGGTTTTAGTATTTTTCATTTAAAATATCTATGTTCTAATGTGTTAAAAATAAGGCTCGATTTTGTAACTTTTTTAAGGAGTCTGAACTGAAATCTAATCTTTCAGACTGGTATTATTAATATCAGCAGAAAAAGGCAGAATTGTGTTGGGATTTTACATTTTTACAATAGGTAACTAAATACTACTTTAGTAAAATGAAACTAAAACTGATCAAACAGATTTTTGGCCTCAAAATCTGAGTATGCAAGTAGTTTTTTTCACGTGCACTATTGTTTGTGTGTTCGATGACTCTTATGTAATATAAACCTGGGATTGACCTAATAAAAAGTTTAAATTGAGTATGCAAATGCTTCCGTATTTACGTTAGTTTTAAAAACTCGTAACTGATATAGAAGTATCTAAATATGTACCTACTTACAAACTAAATCACAAAAAGTAGAGAACCCCACCCCTACCATCTACCATGCTAGTCGTACAATCGTGCAGCCTACAAAGGGTTCCGCACGGCTCTACATTCTGCTCTACCTAGAGTCACGCATGGCTAGCTCTCTGTAGACCTCTCGAGCCCACGCGTGGCTCTGAGGTAATTGTAGGGAGGTAGATCTTAGACTTTTACAGATATCTATCTACCTAATCTACGTTATTATTGTATAGAGGAAAGATTTGTATTTTTCTTTTTTTTTCAAAACAAACTAGCTGCACGGCGGTTTCGTTTTACTTTGAAAGCTTTCCTGAACTTCCACAAATATATCAAGATCAAAATTAGCGAAATCGGTCCAGCCGTTCTCGAGTTATAGCCAGACAAACGAACAGCGATTCAATATTATAAATAACAAACTAGGCTTGCGTTTGACCACAATCGCACCTGATTTGAAGCGACGATGTGGTGGAATGTAGCACGCTTGCTAAGAAATACCTATTCACTCTACTTTTAAAAAACCCTGGGTTGTACCTTTTCGGAAAGACAGAAGCCATTTTGGTATTTTTGGATGATTGTAACGCATAAACTCAAAAACAACTGGACCGATTTTTTAAATTCTTTCACCAATATAAAGCTACATTATAAGCGAGTAACATAGACTGCATTTCGTATCTGTGCGCAGCCGGGGCAGGTCGCTAGTTTTATTACAAAGATGTAAAGTTTGAACGTCTGGATGTTTTAGGCCGTATTCCACAATGCTGGCCAAGTGCGGGTTGGTGGATTCACATTCACCATTGAAATTCTTATCCGGTCGCATGCAGGTTTCCTCGCGACGTTTTCCTCCACCAAAAAGCCTATTCATCCTTCGAGGGTAAACCTGGTTTCCCAGTAGGTAGTGTAAATTCTTAGGATTGGAGAGAAGATTTAATTAAGTTAAGCCATTTTGTGATTTGGATGGCATGAAATGATTTTAAGAAAAGTCAATGGTAGAATTCTAAATGTTATTTTTCATTGACACTTGAATTTATATATAAATTAACAGAGGCACCTGTCTAAAAAAAAAATTCGTTTTGATTTCTACTCTGTAGTAGAACTAGGTACACCTCAACAAAAAATATTCCCTATGTTTTAAATTCAAGATCGTGTATATTTTTTTACCAACAGCTAGCGCCATCTATGGTGGAGTGGCAGAAACAAAAATTCACTAATGATTTACTTATCGATTGATTTGAAGATTAGGTAAGCTCAAACTGAAAGTTTAATTTTATTGAACTTAATAAAATTACGTTATAGGTAATATTTTAATAAAACAAATTAATGATACATTCTTAATTTGACTAGTTTTTAACGCATATCTATACGGACGGTTTAACTCTGTCAACGACTTTATTTTTTGCCATCCTCCATTAGAATTCTACATCACTGTCAACTTAACCGACAGGCTCAAAAAAACGGATATCTCAAAAGCTTAGCCTTTGCTGCTCGATGCCAACTTACTTTTAAGTAAAAAAAAAAGTTCTATCGAATACAAATATTGCACACGACGACAGACAACGAAAAAGAAAAAAAAAACATTCTATTTTTCTTTGAAAGGAGTCTGCATTGTGGCGACTGCGTCCGAAGCGCGCGCGCACAAAACGATCAAGACCCTTTGCGCTCGACGAGTAAAAGGAGACGGGTGTACCACTTTGAGCAACAGAAGAAAGAGATGGGTATCTTATGGGCGTTCTGTCATCAAATTTCGCATCCAATTAAAGTTCAGTGGGCTTCAAGGAGGCGGGGCGTTGGGATCCAGACTAATAAGGATCCAGGGAAAATGATCTATACACTGCGCCCGCGCAGTGCACTGTATTGTTATCGTTATTCGTGTATTTATTTTATATCTACGTTTGATGGCTGAATAAATTTACATGTGCCGATTTACCTTTTTAAATTCGAATTTAGGCGGTCTTGTCAGGTAGCCGGTCGAAAATGTCGATATAATTTTTTGGCATCTTTATTACCGTATTTTTGTTTTATAGTGGTTTAAGAGCCCTCCGTCATGGCAATAAATTGTTAATTGACTCTATTTATTGTTTAAGTGCTGTTTAAAATTGGAATTGTAGTAATATCTATTATGGGATGTTGGTGTACCTATGGGAGGTTGGTGTTATACCTACCCATAGTTGTCCCATAATTGTTGTCATCGGTCTTTGACAGGTGTGCAAAGTTTGAATTAAATCTGATCGTTCAAAGTAGGGCAAAATCGAGCTCAAAGGAGTCGTTTACATACCTACATACATACATACAGATGAAACTAATAAAAGCGTGTAAAAAACAGCCTATCTTAACATCAGTACTTAGGAACGTTGCTCTTTTCGGTGGAGTACCTACCTAATTGATAAATTATAGAGAACCTCTTTGCTGATTTTTTTCTTTCTATTTTTTAATTTTCGAACTTAGCGGTTCCCTTGCTTGCCTGCACGTAATAGGTATCTATGTTATTACTTATCTGCAACATAACTTCTTATCTACCCAATGATAATGTCACTGTTAATTTTATTTAGATACTTACCTTAAATCATTTATTTTGCTGTTACTTAGAGTCATTCATTTATTTACCTAGTAGTTTTACCAACATAAAAAGCTCCCTTTTCAACAGCAGTAACAAAACTCAGGCCTCAGAACAGTTGTGATAGGACCTCTATAATTTGTGGTTTGTCACTTCAACGACATACGTCAATCTGTAAAATAATCTCCCTTAGTGCTGCCGTATATTATTACCAGTTATTGTTGGCAACACAGATTTCGAAAATCGAATTTACCATCTGTCGTCAATCAATAGGCTCGTTGCTTTGTTCTTTTTTTTGGCTTGACAAAAGAGATCGGAAATTTGAGCTGTGTATTTTGCAACTGGTGGAAAAAAATACTTCCGTTACATAAGTAAGAAAGAACCTTCTGTTATATTCAAGTCTGTAATGTGTGATAAATATTAGATGTTAAGATTTTACATCCCATGAATATCCTACTTCCTACTATCCTATCCTATGAATACATTTTATAAATGTGAAAGTTTGTTTGTTTGTTACTCAATCACGAAAAAACGGCTGAACGAATTCGGATGAAATTTGATACAAAAGCGTACCTACCTATACCCTGGATTAACATAGAGGTATAGGCTACTTTTTATCTCGGAAAACGTGGGCGAAACCGCGGAGCGTAGCTAGTTAAGTAGATACCTACTTCATAAATGCAAAATTTTGTGAATGTTTGTCACCACGTACTTCTGAAATTACTGAATTGTTTCTAATAAAATTAGGAATGTAGATATTTAGGATAGTTTAGGTTCTGGAATAACACAGGCTCAATCAACACGCGGATTAAACCGCGGGGCGCAATATACTGTACTACACCACACTGTACTATTTCTGAAATACCTACTAATATATACATATTTCTGATACTAAGGTATAGGTAATTTTAATAATAAAATTATCCTCGTACAAAATTACATAGGTAATCAAACTTTTTATTACAATGCGATTAAACTAATACCTACTGTTAGTCGAACTATAACCCCTTTAGAAATGAGGTAGAGCACCAAAATGCTTGGGTGAATTTTGGGCCTAGAAAAGTTATTTTATACTAGGTATCTACCTATAAACATACTTATGGAATTTCACAACAGTGTTTTCACACTTGTTAAGTTTAATCAATAGCGTAATTTCCGTTCAACTTCGTTTAACCAGAACATAAAAACTAGTTAAAATAGTCGTTCTTCTCTAACTTTCTTTTAAAAAGCGAATTAGACAAATAAAACAGTCTGTCTTTTTTTAATCCATAAGTGTCATTTAATTTTTCTAATGTTCTTTGAGTGTTGATTGTCTGTTACAATTTGGTTAAAGATGATAATAGGCCCAAGTTTGAAGGCATTTTAAAACAGATCTAAACTAACTAAAAATATATCTGTCTTTATCATTGCAAGCCATTGGACAAGGATGCCAATAGTTTTAGAAAATTTAGATCTGTCTTAAAAAACTTGGGCCTAATAAGTACTTGTGCGCTAAATAAAACCAACTACTTAATAAGGATTAGAAAACAGAATAGAATAACATTTATTATGCGAATCATTTCACATTTCAATTGTAAAAAACAACAACAGGCGAGTTGGTAGTCAAACGCGGATTTATACCTACGTAATGAACTCGTAATAACAAAAATAGCGATTTGTCAAAAGCACTTACGAGTGCTTGTATTATTATTGGTCTGACTCAGATAACGACACTAGTTTATCTTAGAAAGGTATATTTATTTAATTTAATACAGGGTGGGGTGCGTCCAGGGTTGATTACACGTAACGAGTACAGTGACGAAACTGCCCTCGGCCGAGTATACCTACTCGGTTTGTGTAAACAGTTTGACGAGGCGAGACAGCCGCTAGGACCATGAATTGTTTGCTCGGCCGAGTGTGTCTATTTACTGCCTCGCCACTGTACTCGTTACATGTAATCAATCCATAAGGATTAGAAAACAGAATAGAATAGCATTCACAGTCAGTTTCACATTTCAATTATCAAAACGAAAATTATTGCGACAAAAACACTTACAGTTGTTAATATTCAGTATTGGTTTGGTATCTCTCTCAGATATGGTCTCTCTCAAAGGTATGTTTAGTTTAATACAGGCTAAGGTGCGTCCATATGGTTGTTACTGTTCAACAAAGGCTACCAAAATATTAGAAAATATGTTTCGAGGGTCTGCCCGTGATGTAGGCTTAGGAATTTAGCCTCGCGTGGTGGCCAGTGGGCTAGCCGGTACGTCATAAAAACCGTTGTTAAACGTTGTATCGGGAGAGGCTCGCTTAAATAATGAAGCGGTCGGTATACGCGCCGCTCGCTGCGGCATAGGCGCCGCGGGAGGAACAGGGGCTGCGTGGAGTCGCGAAGAGAGTTGATACTGAAAAACTGGTGGGATTTTGGTGGTGGTAATGTTCGAAGGAAAACAGCTTGTTTACTGTGCTGAAGCTTGTGTTTAATAAACTTACGTAATGGGTGTCTTTTGCAGGACGCATATAATTATTTAAAAATGACGTCAGTACCTACACGATTTGTTTGGCTGATGCCTATAATCGCCGCCGGTAAACTTTCGCAGGTGGCCGCTCAATTTAAAGCGGTCGTGATTCGTGTCATTCTACGTCTGATGAAACGTAGACTTTACCATTTGTAAAACTTGTTCACCCAAACTGGTGTTCTTCTACATGTAAGCCCACCGTGACTTGAGTTAACCTACTTACCACGTATTCATACCACTTCGAATGTAATATCATTACTTTTATAAATTACTTGTTTCAATAGTGAGATTAGGCTCTTCGTATTATTTTCCAATTGGACCGATTTATAGTACCGTTTAGTCACAAGCTCGACTCTACACCACCCCTGTCCCCGTGCCTGGGTGGCGCCCGCCGCTATAAAATTCGGACAGCGGCGCGGAATCCCACAGATTCCAAGTTAATATTAATTGTCGATCGACTAACCTCAACATAACCCTCCCTCCTCCCGCACTCTGCGGGAACAATCATGAAATGTTTATGACAGATTTTGAAATAACACCGACCTCAGACTGACTCGATAGTACACTACTGTACGAGGGGGTGAACCAAAAAGCTACTATTTGTCCAAGGGGCGAACAAACGAAATGTCTATTTAGGTATTTCATTTTTACCCACGACAGAACGGAGCCCACAGACTCCAGGGTCCGTGACTTTCGTCATATTATAAAACTAGTATTAACTTACTATTTCAATTTTTGAATACAGTGCAAGGTGACGAAAAGTGGACAAAAGAGGTCTAAATATTTTAGTTTTTTAATACCTAAGTGGCATAAAGACATAGATTAGGTACTTCCCTGTTTTAATTAACGGTACAATTATATTTCAAACCAGCATATTTCTACATCTCACATTTTCTTATTTGTCCTTCAACACCAAACACGATGATCACCTTCTAATGAATAAAAGTTTTCAATTTTGATTAATTGGACTTTTGGGTTAATTACACCGACACGTAACGAGTACCGTGGCGACACAGTGTCCTCGGCCGAGTACTACTCGGTTTGTATAAACAATCTGTCAGGCGAGACAGTCGCTAGAATCATGATTTGTTTACTCGGCCGAGAGTGCCCATTTACTGTCTCGCCCCTGTACTCGTTACGTGAAATCAACCCATTTGAGTGTGAACAGTGAGAATGTAATCACAAGATTTAATAAGTGCCTCCTTCATTTTTCACTTTTCTGACATGAAAAAAAACTTTAGAACGCTTTCAAAATAATTTTAAACAAAAAAATACTAGCTTCAATACGCAAACGAAACAAACAAAATGATATCTCGGTCTGCACCAGATCTCTTAGAGAAATCTTTACCATAACCGTATGTTTTCTCAAAGACAAATATCTATCATGATATTCATAACTAAAATTATTATTGTTCTTCTTAAGTCGTGTACCTACGTGTCTACACTAACCGGTCACCACATCCTCCGCCCATTAAAGGGAACCGTTATTCAAATTCAAAGCAACATACAGTAAGTAGTCATCTGTAACCGCAAGTAGCAACCAAGTACCTCAAATTAGTCGTATAATTTACGGCATTTTAATTCAAGAAAAAACCGTTTTTGTAACTGGCAACACAGCAGTTATTTGATTTGTATTTCCCAGTCTTAACAATGAGAGGTGGTGATTTTGTGGCCCCAAGTTGCAGCGAAATTATAGTAAAAGTCATGTAATTAGGGAAGCATAAGGGGTAATTTCGAGTCTTGCGGTCGCCACTTCCTTCGCCTTTGTTGGGGAGTTTTTTAACCGTTTTATGGCAAGAAAGACAGGACGCGGCAAACGGTTCTAATCGATTTTGATGTTTTGACAGTTGTGGTTGGTACGCGATTTTTTGATAGGTTTTTTGGGTTGATGTTGCCAGTGGGAATTTTTTTGTTGGCTGTTCCCATGGGTGGTGGAGTGGTGGTTAAAAAAGTTTTGTTTATCCTAACTAATAGTTCGGGGCGAACTGAACTTCACCTACCCTTTAATTATACCTTTAGATCTCATATATAGGTATATATATCTCTACAACCCTTCGACAGATTTTTCTCAAAAACTGTATGTTGATTAAAAGTGTATGTTCAGCTATTCCATACATTTTGTCGAGTGTCATTGACATTTTTCTATGGAACAGCTGATTTTTTTTTACGATTTCTGAGTTGCTCACATAGTAAAACTAGTTCATAATTACTAGTACTATGATCCCTTTTCGGCTTAGCATACCTTTTCCACATAACCCTGTATTAAGAAATGAAAATACCTTCATATGTCGTCATTTCTCCACGCTTGTTCGCACTAATAGGGTAAACAGACTAATTGCTGACAATGGCAAGAAATGCGCGATCGCTAACGGCGATATTATACCGACATTATCGACTAGTGGTTGCGTAGTGGTAATATTACCTTATTTGTGGATAATTGTTATTGTTGTTGTGGGAGCCGTTGTGTTGTTTTTATCTCAAGTACTTGCTTTAGTATGTTTTTTTTGCAATTGCGACGAGACGTGGTCGTGCAAATCACCCGCTCGCTTTTAAACGACACGTATGTGGAAATGAACTGTATTTCCTCTTAATAATGTATAGGTAGGTAGTTATATGAATACTTACTTATTTTTGACCACAAGGACATACTTTTTATTATTGGTTACACAACTTTCTAGGTTTGGTGTTTTTCAACACCCGATGCAAGCAGCGTACCTATATGTTTGTATATTTGTGACATCGTAGCTCCCAAACGGTCGAGTCGATTATTTGAAGTTTCGTAGTATTAATTAAATATAAAGTGTCGTAGTATAAAAGTTTAGAACAGTTATTGTAGGTACCTTCAATTCAATGGGACAATGCAACGTACAACCCGGTCACAATATCTGTGCACCTCGCTGGAATGCGTATAGCCTTATATAGTCGCACTGTCACACCGGGGAGTGCGCGGAGAGGTGACAGGGGAAGCGGGAGAGGCTACCGCTTCCCCTGTTACCTTACCTGTCACCCTACCTGTCACCTGTCACCCGCTATAAGGCTATACGCATTCCAGCGAGGTGCACAGATATTGTGACCGGGTTATAGTTTGGTGGTTCCTCAAGTATGAAGGTAAAAAATGTAATGTAATATTCACAGAATAATCATTAATGACACTCAACAAAATGTCACTAGCTGATTTTTTTTACAATTTTAGGGTTAGGACAAAAGTAAATATTGGTCGTAATTATGACTATAAGCTACACTCGACTTTGCATAATATACTCTCCTAGCTACTAGAGTCTGGCTAACGAAACTTGATACTGATAAAGCGCGGCAAATTTAAAAAATATCAGCATGGCAGCCCTAAACTGAACTCCACTCTTCTGAAGAGTGGAGTGCGAGTATAAAATACTCACTACTCACTATAAAAAGTGAGTTGTTCCAACTTTCCTTTTCAGTTTAGGGCTACCATGCTGATATATTTCAAATTTGCCGCGCTTTGTCAGTATCAACTTTCGTTAGCCAGACTCTACAACCTCGTATATAGTAGCTCAATGAAAAGGAAACATTTTTATAACCCACATCAAAAACCATGTTACCGCGTAACCACAGAATAAGCAATAGTTCGAATGTATTAATACTGTAACATGAGAACTGTCAGTTAGATGGAGACAATGACCGGTGAGATGGGAGAATTAAAAAAAAATTGACCAATGGCGCGTGAATGCTGGCGGCGTTACAAAAGGTTTCGATGTTCGAAATTTGATTCGAGTTTCGAAGGTTTCGAATTAGAAGGGTTATTTAATATTCAGCCAGTGTGAAATTGGCTGGTTTTAATAAAAAGATTGGTGAACGTTTTTTGTTAATGAAGAGTAACGATACAGTTTTTTCATCTAGGTAAATACCTACTGTACGGAACTTAAAAAAAGGTAGGTACACTAGGTACCTACTTATAGCATAGTAGTGGTCAAAAAATTTTCTTTGTTAACCATGGGATAAATAAAGAACACCATGCCTAAAAATACCCAAATAATTAAAATACACGTAAAATGTCTTAGTGGATATTAATTACTAGTTGATGTTTGGAATTTAGGGCCCAGTTTAGATCTGCAAGGTCTAACGGAAAGGTGTAGTAATACTTAAGAATGTTCTTCTACATATCAATGTGAATAACTTTTGAGACAAAAGTTTGCAAAACTCTAAAAAAAATTGAATTTCCATACAAATAAATAGTCACGTGATCAATTTTCTATGGAGTTTCGATATTTTCTTTCCCAAATTTAGCAAAGTTGTGTACTACAAGTGGTTCACTATGACGTGTAGAAGAACACCCTTAAGTATTACTGCACCTTTCCGTTACACCTTGTAGATGTAGCGTTTATTAGATACCTACCTATAGCGTTCGTTTATAGCGTTTTGTATAGCACATACGCATAGCACTTATGCAGGGCATTGTAAGAGTAGGAACAGTTTAAATACTGCATTTAACCATCTTTTCCAAAATTTCCAAACTGATTAATGCCACCTGAAAAACGTTTTATTATTTTCCAATTCATGTTTATACTGGGTTATACAGTAGTATATAAGAGTGTGCTAAGCAGAAAAGGGTGCATAGTACTCATCATTACGAACAAACCTTACTATGGGACCAACCCGAAATTCGCGAAATAAAAATCATCACATCAAAATATGACAACGACACTCGACAAAATGTATGGAACAACAGATTTTTTTTTCGCGAATTCCTGGTTGGTCCCATAGTAAAAATTGTTCATTATGATGAATACTATAAGCCCTTATCGGCTTAGCGTACTCTTTCCTTCTTACCCTGTATACTGTGTTAGTTTTTGTATACGGGGTTATTCATAAAGGGTACGCTAAGCCGAAAAGGGCTCATAGTACTCATCATTATGAACAACTTTTACTAAGGGAACAACACAGAATTCGCGAAAAAAATCAGCTGTTCCATACATTTTATCGAGTGTCGTTGACATTTTTCTATGGAACAGCTTATTATTTTTTCGCGAATTTCGGGGTTGGTCCCATAGTAAAAATTGTTCATTATGATGAATAGGTACTATAAGCCCTTATTGGCTCAACATACTCTTTCCTTCTAACCCTGTATACTACTGCTCTACTGCTCTACGCCCACAAAAAGCCCGTCTCCGATCTATCACAGAATAAATCATAGTACAAGTA
Organism: Alcis repandata; assembly: GCA_949125135.1. Classification (NCBI taxonomy): domain Eukaryota; kingdom Metazoa; phylum Arthropoda; class Insecta; order Lepidoptera; family Geometridae; genus Alcis; species Alcis repandata. Next base: position 5,014,117 of record OX421241.1, read on the forward strand.
CTATCACTAACTAGTATCTGGAGCCGACCAATCGCCGTGATTCCATACACCGACCAAAGGCGTTAAAATTAACACCTCCACCCTTCAAACTGAAATCTACCTTACTCTTTCACAATAAGATACATATTTATTTAAACGAGCAATATTTGTTCGTAACAATACAATTTGAATACAAACAATTTTGAGCTCTACGAAGCAGAGATAAGGCGCTCCGCATTTTATTGTAAGGTTTAGATATAGGCGTGAATTTTCACACCTACGTTGCCAAGCCAAACTCAACCATATTTTCGTTATATATAAAGTCTAAAATGGCCCGAAAATTTGCTAGTACATGTGTAGTTTTGGAAGTGAATAGTGTGTAGGTGTCGAATTTCTCGCCTTTGGTGTGAAGGGTCGCAATGCTGGCTCCTGATTGGTGGGCAGTCCCTTAAGGTGTTGATTACTGGATGATTCTAGGACAGATAAGGCTGGGATTACCTACTTCCTGTAAAAAAGATGGAATAAACTTACCATGCTCTACATTGTAGATACAGCTTTAGTATAAGTTGCCACCAGAGTAGTTGAGTTGTGTGTGACCCCGGTTGTTTATTATATTTAAAAGGTTATAAAGAACGGGTACGCTAAGCTGAAAAGGTCTCCCACTATCAGTTTTTAGGTTGATTTCATTATGAAAATCTTTTAGTTTGTTCCCATGGTATTTTTTGTCATAATGATGAGTACTAAGCCATTTTCGGTTTAGCATACCCTTTCCGTCTAATCTTGTACTATAAGACTGCTTAGACTCCATCTGTACTTCGATACAACTTAGTCTTAAGTCCACTAGGGAAGTTACAATAACATAGAATAGCACCTAATTTTATTGCACACTAAACAAAAACAAATTACAATAGGTAGGTACAAAATAGAGGTATATAATTACCTCTACTAAGTATATAGAATTTCATTCAAAATTCTGTATTTTTGGTGTACCTACCTAATAGAGTTTTTAGTCTCCACAAAATAATAATAATACTCTTAAGTCGACTAAGGATGTGTAATAGAGTGTTTAGTCTCAACAAACTAATAAATATTCCACGTCACGCTCGATATCATGACACGCAAGATGGCGGCTCTATTCCGAGAGCTCCGCAACGTGACAAGAGCAAAACGTGATCGACACTACATTAGGGGCATCTTCCACGGGAACACTAGAAAGTGGTTAAATCACTACTAAAATCCCCTACAATAATTTAAGTCTATTATTAGTACTTAGCTCTTTTGTTTTGTCTGTTAGTCTGCGTTTGACCACAAACTCGAACCACTGTTAAGCGACGATGGGGCCGAAGATAAGAAAACAAAAGAAAAGAAAAAAAGAGGCAAAGACCAATAAGAAAAAAAAAAGAAAAGAAAAAAGTAAAAGTAAAAAGTGTATCTATCTTTCTATCTAAGATGAAGCACGCAGACTTATAAGATACCTATTCACTTTGACCTTGTCCCTTGAGCTCGCAGTGAGTTAGAACCTCGCCACCCCAAAAACCTATGACGGATTTCCTCATATTCGAGACTTTTCGAACCACCTCTATCAGTAGGTATGTTATCGAAGTAACTTTATTTTGTACTACATATAAGGTCTGAATTGGTTTGTTTTTTTTTTTTTGGATTCCAATACTCTTTCGCAGGTGAAAACAAACTCGCAAGCAACTATATATTTTTTTAAACGTTCCAAAATTATTTTTTTCCACTTTTTTGTTCCGTTAGTGAAGTGACACTAATTTATATTTGGAACGACGATTTTAGTTTCCTCGTGGAAGACGCGCCTTACTCCACGTAGCTACACGTTCCTGGAAAGATGAAATTAGCTGTTCTTGGTAGAGCTGAAATATAGCAATGGTAGCGGCTTATTTTAATCTAAATGCTGGCGATCTTAGCATAGCTTGACCAGGTGTTCGTAACCAATCACTGACGTTAAGCATTAGATAATCTGGGTGTCTTCAAGTCGCGAGTGAATCGGTGTCTTCCAGGCAAGCGTGCTCCATCGTAGACCGCATCATTGCTCTAAATCAGCGAGATGGCGGTTAAACGCGAGCCTATAGCTGAATAAAAAAAAATGGAAGGCACGGTCCAGGTGGAACAGAGAGTCAGTCAGTGTGAATAGGTATCTCCTAAGTCTGCGTGCTTCATCTTCGACCACATCGTCGCTTACCAACAGGCGAGTTGGTGGTCAAAGACGAAATTATTATTTACAACTGAGCGCTACCGTAATGACACGTTAGTTTTAGTTTAGTTTAGTACCAAAAAAAGCACATGTCAAATTACATTTACAATTACAAAAAAAGAATACATTCGAAAAAAAATAAAATATAATAATTAATAAAAAATTCGAACAATCAAATAAGCTTATAATTAATAAGCGTTACATTGTAGATCCGGTTGTTTGTTATGTAACAACAACGTCAAGTCATGCACTAGAACAAAAGTTTGCCAAATTCGAGAAAGGAAATATCGAATCTCCACAAAAAAAGAACCCCCTTATACTACACCTTTCTGTAACACTTTGCAGATATACGGCAATATTGCTCATTGAATAGCATTAGATGTAATTCCTATTATCTATTGTTCCTATAAATACGTACCCAGCCAGTATTAGGTCGTCTTGTGAATGCCTCGGCAGCGGCGGTGTGGTGGCGGTAAGTCACACCGATGCGGGATAAAGGGCTAGCACAAAGGCGACCGATCACCCTGTGTACGACCACCATGTATCAAGGTTTTTTATAGGACAATCCTCACCAATATTATAAACGCGAAAGTTTGTATGTATGGATGTTTGTTACTCTTTCACGCTAAAACAGCTGGATGGATTTACATAAAATTTGGTATGGAGGTTATTAACCTGGATTAACACATAGGCTACTTTTTAACCGGACAATTCTGGTAAAACTGCGGAGCACAGCTAGTTTCTTCACGTTTCTCTATCTGACAGTCTCGATTCCAGATTCCAGGAATTAATTTAAAATGTATCGTAGAACGCTCGTGGCTTCGAAGATATATAAAAAAAAATACTAACATCCGAATTGAGAACCTCCTTCTTTTTGGAAGTCGGTTAAAAAACAGCAGAAAGATGTCAATAGGATTGAGATATTGACAGATTTCTATACCCAACAGTACAGGGTTATGAAGAACCCTGAAATCGATAAAATACAAAAGTAAAATAAAATATATTTTTTTTGTCTCGATTTTAGGTTTATTCCGAATAAGATTGGTCCTATAGTAAAAGTTGTTCGTAATAATAAGTACCCACTATGAGTCCTTTTGGGCTTAGCATACCCTTTCTTTATAACCATGTATAGGTACTTGAACTTGAAAACGTTTTCTTTATAAACATTGATGGCGTTTTTTTAACCTTACGTCTAGCAGTTAACTAGATGTGGCTAAAGATGGTCATAATGATGAATCTCACAGCTTCGATGTTTTCGAGGCACTGAGCCATATCGACGTAGAGTTTATATCAGGAATATCATATCCCACCCAAACGATGGTGTCCACGCCGTCACCCAAAAGGGGGTGGAGGTGGCAACCCCCGGGGGGATCAATTTCAGGGGGTGCTTCTCGGCTCGCGTGGCGCAGTAATCGCCTTACACCGGACCTTAGCGTCGTTATGTGGCTGCTAGTTTCGTATATCTACCCTCACTTCCTTCTCAAACGGTTTAGACTCTATCTCAAACCCATAAAGTCCTATTTCGACTGCTTCGCTCCAGGATCATTTATCCAACTACCCGCAATTTCGTTCAAAAAGCTTTAGACCCTATCTGGAGTCCATAAAGTAGTTTTTCGAGTGGTAGTAGAAGCTTATGAAGATGTAGTGACCTTTGGCGTGCTTATTATACGAATTTGAGGCCTCAATCAACAGTTTCTTGTATGATGAGATGTTTGTGGACCATTGGTTAAGGGCCCTCCACCATATGGAAGTTATGTGACGTGGGTAAATGAAACTAGTAAATGTAAACAAAACTTTGTATAGCTTAGTCCTTAACTTTTGACCATGCGAACCGACTAATCGGGGTAATGACCATTCGGCTACGCCACCATTCGATGTTCGGCAAAACAAGTTTGGTCGTAGTTTCGATCATTCCAGATCATACTAGGTATTGTGACAGGATCATGAGTAGGGAAGAGTAAAGTATATAGATGGAAAACTTTTATGTTTTTTTACAAAACTCGATAGAAGCAACACCTAGACAACTATTGACATAGAAGCTATCAGGCAGCCTAAATTTCTAACACCAATAGCAACTGGGATTATAAAAAATGTCTTACTTACCACTAGTCATAGTTAGATTAATATGTCTTATAGATTAATATCTCTTTACTGGATTTTTTGTGAAATGTTTTTGTTTGTTTTTTTTCCTGTTTAATATGTATTAGGTAAGTAACTCTTTACTTAGGTCTATCTGCCTCGCCAAGACTTATAAAAAAATACTTACCTAGATACTAATCTGTCACTAACATACATAGATAGATAAGTAGTAAGTAGAAGTAGTAGAGTATTCTGTGCTAGTAGCAACATCCTTATATTTATCTCAGGGTGACGAGCGCAGTACTGTGGTCCCTGGGTCTTGAATTCTACGACTTCAAAATTCTGGGTGGCGCAGACCTGTTATGGGCAAACGTGACGTTCAACATTAGACGTCTGTCTCTCATTAGCACAAAAAAGAAAAAAAAGTAGTAGATGCCAATGGACCATGGTCTACTATCGCTGGTACAGTCGCGTGCAGGCCTGCGAGTAACTACTGTTTATTCTGCGGCGCGGGGTCGGGAGACGTCCTGCCGCTGACAAATGGCGTGAGGACTCACCCTCTTGCGGCTCGCAGTGAGGTCGCGCAGCAACTCCAGGAAAATCAAAGTAATGTTGGAAAATCGTAATAAAACGTGATGATTTAGTTATAAATAATCTCGAACTAACAATCCGCATAGGTTTGATCTGACTAAAATTGTGAATAAAACTGTGAAATTGTAAATTGTGTAATTGTTAAGGGTATCAATTATTGCTAAGTACCTAAACAAAGATTCATGTAGGTTTTTTGAAGTAAGGATTTAAACCATATAAAATAAGATAATAAGTTACTACCTACTGTTGAGTGCTAAACATACTCGTAGGTACCTATGGGTTTTTCGATATATAAACTATCTTTTAAAGAGATCATAACAGATCTAAGGCATCGCCTTTCATAAAGTCAGTCAAAACCAAAAAGATCAAACTAACCGTTTATGCCACGGTGAAAATCCGTTTCAAGAAAATGTATTTTCCTCCCAGCTGTGGCAGGACACTGCGAGCGCTTTCCAGGGGTGCCATAATTTGGCGGACGGCGTCGGGCGACGCTTATCTCGGGCGCAGCAGGCGCCGCGGACAGCGCCTCGCCACCCCTGCGAATAGGGCTGGCTGCGAAATATTTAAAAAAATAAGAAGTTGATTAAATATAATAAGTTTAGACCTATAGTTATTTTGAGAGGAATAATCATTGATGTTCTGACTGTTCTATTAAGAGGTAACATAATAAGTCTGAAAAGGTTTTAGAAGAAAACTATCGCGAATTTAAATGTTTTTAATTCTTTAAATAAATAACAAAAACAAACTGCAAACAAAAGTAATCAAATACAAAAATAGAGTACGAAGCGAAAAAACTAAACATTATTTTTGATAGGTATACCATCAGTTTGAACCTTAATTCAGTGTCCGTTTGGCAACCCTATATCCACCCGCTTTTGTAGGCGACTGTATCAGGAATGTTCGATATTCGCATTCCTGATCACGTAATGGGAAGGCTAGGATAGATTGCGGTTGCTTCTACGGAGATTTTTAGTACTGTAAAACCTCATGAGAAAAAATAAGTCAGTTGAGTTTTTTGAAAATATTTATCTTCATAAAGGGTTATAAGAAAAGGGAACATAGCCGAAACAGGCTCGTAGTACTCAACTTTTACTATAGGACCAACTCGGATATCGCCTAAGAAAAATCAGCTGTTCCATACATTTTGTATTGACATTTTTCTATTAAATAGCTCATTTCTTTCCCCGCGATTTCCAGTTTGGTACCGTAGTAAAAGTTGTTCATTATGAATCACGAGTACTATGTGCATTTTCCGTCGAAGCATATCCTTTCCTCATAGCCCTGTAGATCCTTATAATTCTGTATTAGTATAGATAATACAACGTAGTCGTAGCTACATCTACATTTTGTTGGCAAGCGTACCTAACGCCCTGCGCGAGACATTGAGTAATGCGACGACGCATTACAAGTCTGAAATGTGGGGACAACGGGAAACGGGATAGCTGGGAAATGGCGTGTCCGTAGAGGTTACATGTTTCAATGTGCTCCGATGTTTTTGCTGTTTACCCTACCCGTTTACCCTTGTTTTCTAGCTAGGGGTTTTAAGGTTAAATATGTGCTTGAAACCACGAATACAGTAAGTTTAGGAGAGCAAACGTGAATGATACCGTAGTGTCATGTTGCGTAGGTCTACCTAAAAATAAAATATACCTACATAGACTTAGTTAAAATCACAGACTATATAATAAAGGCCAGCAGATTCTAACTAAGATTTAACATAATTGTAAAAATAAAATAATCTAATTAATAACCTTCAATTTCATGAATTCGGTATCTACGAGTCTGTCATAAAACGCCTGATCGATCAGCCAGCGTTTTATCCTTATTAATTCATATATTATGTCAATATTTGGCGCTTCTATGACGTTCTTACGCGCCAGGGTTGCTTGAAACTCTTATGCTACTGCTTTCTAGCTTCATAAACGGCTAAACGAGTATACGTATAGCTTCATCACAATCATATGCAGCTTCTTCTTTACCAATAGCTTTTGCAATTTGCTTTCTTCTTTTTCTTTCTTGTTTCTTCTTTTTCTTTTCAGATGGTTCTTTACCTGGTAGAAGGGTAATTCATGATGTAAGATGGTTCTGACCTGCAATCTGCATCATCATCATCAAAGTTAATCTTCCTACTGCTTTGACACAAGGTCTACCCCCTCGAAGGTGATTAGGCCGTATTCCACCACGCTGGCCAAGTGCGGGCAATCTGCATAAGAGCTATTATTTATTCTGTGATTCGAGTAACTATCCGAAGTTTCCGCCTCAGTGGCTTCAAATTCAAAAGTGAAGATATAGTATAGCTAGCCAAGTTAGCTTTGCTTATGAGAGCAAACAAATTATTCAGTTGGTTTGAGACCACACAATTCACATACAAATCGATCATAACTGCACTTACACTAAACTACTACGCAATACCACGTCCAAATTATCGACGAAGTTGAGTAGACGCGCGCCACTATCTTAATTCCTGAATAGTCTGCACTAAAAAATTTAGTATCTTCATTTGGCCGCGTTTAGAGTTAAGTTGGTATCACTGTACTAGATAATCGCAAGTCGACAGAATCCGATCGTAAAGTGTATCGTATACTGCTACCAACTTATCTCTCTATGCGGCCAAATAGGTGAACTAGTTTAGAGAGAACTATTTTCTGCAGGTGTTACGTAAAGATACGGTAGTGGCTCCCTCACATAAGTTATCAGGTAGGTTGGTACTCTGTATAGAAATGGTCGAGTGTTGCCATCAAATGGACACTTACCCCGAGCGTGTATCGAGACTTCGAGAGGAATACTATATCTAAGCAGTTCAATGGGTTTATGTTTATCTGTTTGAATATTGAATTTTTTGGCATAGGAATGGCCATAGAAAACATTTCATTTTCATTTTGATCAAACTCTGACGTACTTAAATTAAAGTAAGTCTTTTAGATAACCCAGTGAAAAACATAATGTGCCATTGCATAGTAGGTTCTACATTCGTTTGTTAAGTTTCCAAGAAACTAAATAAACGAACGAACGTTTCTTAATAGCTAAAACAATTTTCGTAAAAACCAAGTAGAATGTGTGACTGTGTTTATAATATACTAGCTGACCCGGCAGACTTCGTACTGCCATACAGTACTTCTATATGGTACTGCCTAATTAAATTGCAATAACTTTATAAACTTATTGTTGGCGCGGTTCTTGGACGTTAGGAACATACCTACTTTGCTTAAACAACAGTGAGTGCTTGCAATTCAATATGAACTTTATACAATAGCAATAAAGCTCGTTTTAGTTAGAAAACGTTTGTATGGGAAAAAGAAAAGGGCTGTTTTTAGGGTTTTTCAATATTTCTGAGAGATTTTCTTAATATTTTTTTCCGTAAGAACCTTCTCCTAATAATAACAAATACAACAAAAAAAGAATTAGTGAAATCGGTCCAGCCATTCACGCGTGATGCCGTGACCAAGGAAAACGGGTTTCATTTTTATATATATAGATGGAAAGTAACGTGGTTTTGAAACATTTTGCTAGAGTATTCCTGTGTAAGTTATAACAAAATGTGCGTATAAGTTTATGAACAAGAAATAGTCTTAGGTACATATTTTGAGGAAGAACTGGTATAGCCAGGATAGGACGACTGAAGCCGCAGGGTATTCCTATCTCAAAATGCTCAGCCTGAAAAAATATTAAAAAGTAACCTTATTTTTTGTAGCTAGACTTATATCAACGACATCCTCCAATGTCGAAGGCCAAAACTTTGAATCCCGGACTAAAAAAGAAGATTTTTTTCTGCACTGAAATTTTAATAAAATTACTGTTTTCTGAAATGAGACAACAAGTGCAGGTAAACCGTGGATTGTAGATAAGCAGTCTTGTGGTTAGTGAGTGAACTCGTGGACTGTCCACTATACTACCAAGTCATCACAAATCGCTGATGCCAGCACTGAGACCGCCATAAAAACTGGCCATGTCTAGTCGAAACAAAAATACGGGGATAAATAAAAATATAAAATAAAATATGAAACGAAAGTGGCGCAGGACGCAAGAAACTCGCGATCCTTTTGAATGTGTTCTCTGGAAGGACAGTGGTGGTGAGGAGTAGCCTTCGATTAAAAATATTTGTGAGTAAAGTCAAGAAAAAATATAAAGATTAGATAGGGTAGGATATGATTTGAGTGTAAGTAACATTTGGTCAAGCAAACTAAGTAATGCTTGAAATTTCCTTTCCGGAATATTTTCGTCATTATCGGCAGTTTAATTCGGCCAGAGCAGAGTACAAAAGTCTTCTCATCATCATTAATGGAAACATCCCTGTTTTGCATATATTTTTGCCTCTAAGTATTCTCGGACGTGGGCTTGCACAGTTGAGTACTCCTGCAATAACCGTCCACGTGCACAAAACGAGCACACGTGTTATCTTACCCCAAATCCGTTGGTTTTTTGCTATCTTTTGCGGTGATAGTGTAGCGAGTGCGTATTAGGTAATATGTGAGAGTATTCCTAACTGCAATAAATCATAACCAACAATCAAACTACATTAAAATACGTTCACCAAAACTTAAACAACCAAATCGTCTCAACGACTCTACACCATCCTCTACTCTCACGGAGTGTTTCTTTGGCCGTAACAATCTGAAGGCGGCGCCACGGGTCAGCGGCTCCCCCCTCCCCTACCCACCACCCTCGTGACACACACCCACACATGCACGTGAGTACGAGCGAGGCGGAAAATTCGCCACTTTATAAAAGACCACCTCTATTCTGAAGAGAGAAGTTGGCGCTCTGAATACGTACTATTGGTACCGTCTTTGCCCTTACGTGTCGTTTTGGATTATGGCACTAATTGTCGAAGCCCGTTTATTTATTAACCTAGATATACTTTTCTACTGCTGGGAAATGGTTTTTCCAACGAAACAATTCGCCTCTTCATAAAGACCAGCTCTATTCTGAAGAGAGAAGTTGGCGCTCTGAATACTTACGAGTACCTACTACTAATACGGTGTTAGCTTGTACGTATTTTTGCTCAAATAGTGTTTCTCTTTGACTAATTTTGTGTTAGATTTTATATGACAACTAGCTGTTCCCTGCCACGCTTCGCTGTGGATAAAAAAAATAGATAAAAACAATCCTTGATGCGTATTTTATATTATGCTAAAATTTTAGTACGATCGGTGCAGAACTTTTTGAGTTTTTGAAGCGTACACAAACCAACATAACATTTTTGTATATATTTTTTTTTATGCCATGTGGCAGACAAGCAAACGGGCCGCCTGATGGTAAGCGATCACCGTCGCCTGGATACCTGTAACACTGGAGGCATCACAGATACGCTGCCGACCTTTTAAGATTCTATTAACAGCCCTTTTCAAGAACCCAATATTGTAAATATAGATGTGAAGGAGACAAAGACAAATGATCTCTCTGTTTAAAGCCAGAATTGAATAATATGTATATTATAATCAGCCTTAGCTTCCAATGAAACATATCATTTTACAAAATATCTTCACAGAAAACTTACTTAGTCAGCCCAAGTTAGAAAATTAGTTCAAAGGAATCGATAATTTCAAGTTAACTATCGTCATAAAGCCATAGTCAGCAGTAACAATTAACAGTCAACCAAAGTCATAACCAAATCCCAGTTAAATCTCGTCTCTAGAGTTTTCATTTCTCAATAAAATCAATTTCATTGTAGATGGATAAACTTTTTACTCTTCACACCAGATATAACAAACAAAAGGATAACAACGCTTAAAACTGATGCAACACCTAGCGATTTTATCATATACTAGCTGACCCGTGCCCACTTCGTTGGGCATAATGTTAATTAAACCCGAAGCCATCGCGCGCCGTCCGGACCGTTTTTTCTCCGATTCACTTTGCAAAACGGACTACCACGTTAAAGCCTTTTTATTTTTCGGTTTTTTATATAACATATGACACTCAGCAATAATGTGGCTTCCTATTGGTGAAAGAATTTTATTTTAAAATCGGTTCAGTAGATCCCGAGATTACCCCTTACAATTTAACAAATATACAAACACACAAACTTTACTTCTTTATAATATTAGTATAGAAGAGCGATCTCTCCCATGCCATTTTCATTTCATTATCCAAACTTTTGACATTTCACAAAACGTAGAGATACTGAAACCGCGTCAAATTAACACTTGAAACTTCCAAGTCCGACCATTTAGACAACTAACTCCTGAGGAAGTGGGTAATTAAGAAGCCGCCACTCGCAAACAGCTTTACGGAGCCATCCCCCTTAAATCTCAGATAAATCTACAGAGAAAGATGGAGCACTGTGTTTTGCAGCACATTTGGGTGAAACCAAGAACCGCAAACCGCCAATGTGGAATGCTCTGCATGAATAAGTGTTCCCTGATTATAATAGGGGTGTGTTCAAGTCGATACTGAATCGGTGTCTTTTAGGCAACCGGGCTCCGTTGAAGACTTTCAACGGAGCCCGGTTCTTTCATCAACGGAGTCTTTCATTGCTTCCCATCAGGTTAAATGGCGGTCAAGCGCCAGCCCATCATTGAATTAAAAAAAACTCTACTTAAGTACGCCCACACGACCTGTTTTCATGCCACCATGAGGTTGCGGGCAGCGTCCTTGGTGCGCAGAGTGCGGGCCAGCTCGAACACCGTCCTGAGTATGATCGCGGCTAGGTTTGACTGTGCTTTCATCCGGCGTTGTTGCCATAGACACCTATCGGTACCGATGCCGGAGCGAAAGTACTAGAATTAGCACTGTAACATTTCAATTTTTGTTTTATTATTATTATTTTTGTCTGATTATTTTATTTTATTTTTGACATGATGTTTTTAATTTAATGTAATTTTGGTAGCAATAATAATGATAATAATTTTGACTTTGGTAATGATAATAATTGTATTTGACTGTGTAATAATTTTAATTTTAATTTGAGTTATGTTTTTGATTATGGGTACATTTAACCTGAAATAAATTAATTTTGAATTTTTGAATTTGAATTTTAAGTGCGTACGTAAAGTAGGTACACAAGACGTACGACATTGACACATCAATATTCCTCTACTCGCAGCTCTGTAGAGTTTGTTTACGCGCGCGGGAAAGTAGACAATTTCTTGGCTTCACCCAAATCTAACGTAGCTCCATCTTTCTCTGTTTGTTTATTTGAGCCTTAAATATGGAGGGGGTGAAATGATAATGACATTGGGAAGGCTTGTTTGAGTTTGCCAGCCTTTGTTGCCTTGATTTTGAGTTGGGTAGATATTGAATTTGTTCGGGATTGTTTTTAATTTTCAATTTGCTTTGAGTGTATTTTGTTTGGAGCATTGGTTTGGTATGGACGGTGGTGAACATTTTCAAAAACCTATCTATTTAATATGTTTTTTATTACTCGTACATTTAATTAAAATAAATCGTCGTGTGTTACATTTTCTTATAATTTACACCGGAGTACGGCGTCGAGTGTTAGTCTCGGAAAATCTTGAAAAAAATTACAGCGGACTTTTTTCGCGATTTCAGGGTTGGTCCCATAGTAAAAGTTGTTCATAATGATGAGTACTATGACCCCTTTTCGGCTTATCATACACTTTCCTTAGAACTATGTACATATGTATAGTGCTTCACCTCCACACGTCAGGCTTTGATAAATCAAAATTGGTCCATTTCAAATTTCCTGAAACCAGATCCGAACATCGGAACATTTACCCGATACACTGCGGTTTCTAATAAGTACTGTCACATATTCTGTGCCTAAAGGCATAATGGCTGCAGCCGTACTTCACGCTAATTCACACAGTCGTATCTGACGACCTTTTAATGAGCTCTGTCAAATAGTAATTGACCCCATCGCTTCCTATTTAGCTGCTGACCACCCAGCGAGCCATCCTCTTTATCGTGCGACTGTCGACTTTGTACCCAGTAAATGCTTGCCAATTGAAAGTATAGAAACTAGGTACAGATATAGAGCTACAAAAGAATGATATGCTAAGCGGAAAAGGGCTCGTATAGTATATCATTATGAACAACTTTTACTATGGGATCAAACCGAAAATTGGGGAAAAAATATCAACTGTTATTAAACATTTTGTTGAGTGTTGTTGACATTTTCTATGGAAGAGCTTTTTTTTTTTATGGGTAAATGTGATACGGTAAGTAGTGTAAGACATTGTAACTAGAATATCCAGCAAAATTTGAAAAAAAAAAAATTATCATTTTATATTTTTGTTGTATTTTTTTTTTTTTTGTATTTCACTTTTATTTTCAGAAAATGTCTTGTCATTATTTGAGAAAACTGATAGCAAAGCAAAACAATCTGTTAAGAAAAGCTATCGCTTACTGCTCCTGCTTAAACTTTGAATTAAAACATTAGGTTCATACTTTTTAATCTCGAAAAAAATATTAGGTCTTGTGAAATAGCGAGTACAACCTAAGCACAGCGAGTATTGTTTTGTAAAACAAAAGTCTTAAATCTATAAATGTACTTTTACAAAGTGGCAGTATCGAAACTTGCACAAAGTAACTAACAAGATAAACTCTCGAAACAACAATGCTTGCTAAAAGCTATATTAATCTAGATAAGTAACTTTAAAACAGAACAGCTATATAGATGCCTCAAACAATTCCTTCGAGATCCATCCAGTAATGTAATAGCAGAATTCCTAAGCTCTACTATGGCGATGCGGACTGTCAAAAGCCAATGTCTGGCACTCGGGGGTCGCAGTTCACCCCTCAAGTGTCCGAGCCACTCCAACCCCCGTCTCACCCCCTTTTCTTACCACCCGAGTGACCCTGCTGGGTTAGGGTACTGTTGGAACTCGATCGGAAACGTTAAAAAGCTAAATTCAAGTTCAAATCATTTCAAATATCGGTTAATATGGGTTATGGGTCCACTGAAAAAATTACAAAAAGCGTTGTAAAAGTTTGAGGTAGATTAAAACTTGGAGTAGCGTAAAAAAATCTATAAACATTAGTGATTTGTGGAATCGATCAGATTAGTATACCAGCGATTGGATTAGTGATGTGATTATATAGACAAAATCTGTTTATCTTTTTAACACGCTTTTATTAGCTTCACCTGTATGTTTGTATGTTTGTAACCGACTCCTTTGAGCGCGTTTTTGACCCACTTTAAACGGTCAGATTTCTTTCAAACTTTGTAGATATATCGAGGACCGATGACAATACACTAAACGAAGCGTGTTTTTTAGTTTTTTTAACTATTAATTATTATTTCTTATAGGTTTTTTCTTATTAATTTGTCCCGAGATTTCGTCCTCACAGTGATGATAAACAGTGATAATGAAAAGTAGCCTATGTGTGTTAATATAGTGCATAAGCTATCTATATTTCCTTTTTTGGTTCAGTAGGTGGTTACGGAGATACGTGGCAACAAACATTCACACACACATAAACTTTCACATTTAAAATATTAGTAAAATCACAATAGGTATAGGTAAACCTATTGTGGAAAAGTTATAAGACATTTGAAAATAGTACCGTTTATAAGTAAAGCTGTAATTGTCCACAGTCTAAAGCCGGCGACTGACCTGTAACATTTCGTCGTAACATAACGTTACGTTACGACGAAATGTTGCAGGTCAGTACAGCGAGCCCATCCGCTCGCTCATAGCGCCGCGTACTCCACCACGCTCGCTTCGAATGCTACGTTACGGCAAAATGCTGAGGTCAGTCGCCGGCTTTATGGGTTGATTACACGTAACGTGTAGAGTGGCGAGACAGTGCCTTCGGCCGAGTACTCAGTTTGTATAAACAGTTTGACGAGGCGAGACAATCACTAGAACCATGATTTGTTTGCTCGCACGAGTGTGCCCAGTTACTGTCTCTCCACTATACTCGTTACGCGTAATAGCGTTTATTTATGTCACAGCTCATCTGTCGTCAAATGATAGTATGATGTCGAAGAGCGTATTTGCATCGAGTTCTTTTCGCAAAGTGACTTTGACTAATAGTACCTCCCAGCTGGACATCCAAAGGTGTCATGGAAACGGCTCGGCCAGTGGCTCGAGGCTCAATACAGGCTAATATAGCTGTAGATCGCCCTTACCTGCCCTGGAGTACGAAATTAGTACTTGAGAGGCTGAGGCTTTCACAATATGAGATGCTTTTGAATTCTGGGGAATTGAGCAGTTGATGGGATTTTCTTTGTAATCTGTGGAGAAGTTGGAAGTTGAGTGATATAAATGAATGGAAGAAGTGGACATACTGTACCGATCCCACGTAGGTGGGACAAGGGTAGGCAGATGATGATGATTAAAAAGTTTTGGAAAACTTTAGAGGATACACAGTTTTTGACTTCACTTTGTAACACTTAGATAGAAAACTCGTTATTGACCATGCAAGATATTATAAAAGTGTACAAAAGTATATACGAGACATGTAGTCAAAAATTTGATGCGTTATGCTACTAGAACAGTACGACGATTTTAGGCTCTTTGCTCAGCCAGTCTGGTTTTGTGGGTTTGGGAATTTTCAGTGTTGAATAGAAATTTATAGTTCGAAATATCATTGGTTCCAACTAAATTTAATATTACCACCTCGACGTCTTTACCTTCTGTCGTGTCACATCAGGAATACAATATATTGGTATTTTCCAAGAAAACAAAGTTAACATGTCCCAGCCTACTAACTTATTCAAAAACACTGCCTTAGACGGGTACTTATTGTGGAACGTAACTATCCTAAACTTCCCTAATAACAGAGTACTGGCACATCGGAGCGACGAAGTTTGTTGGCTTCAATAAAACATACCTTATCGATTTCTTCACCGCATTTATCGTATCAATTTTCGTCGTGGCGAGCCAATTAAAGCAGTATAAACCTCTTATTAGTCACCCCGTTTTACCCCACCTCCCCTCACTAAACCAACATGGCGTCGCGATTGTCACCTAACCTCGACATTTTTATTACAACACCCACAAAACACAACTAGGGCTCTTATTCCGTTGAAATAAGAACACACGTAGTCGTACAACTAGAACACTATTCTCAACTAGTGTGCGATATTACCCCATTCTTCTCAGATCTGTCGTCAACCGAAATTGGACTCTAGGATCCAGTTTTTAGGGTTGGTGTTTTAGCTAATGAATATTTGATTGAGCTAGTACTGTTGTTTCAAGTTGGCGGTGGAGGCGCGACATTAACGCCCGCAAGGTTTCAAGAATTATGGATGAAGGGTCCCACGTGAAGGGTTAAGTGGTGTGTTTTAAAAACGCAAGGGTGATGTATTATTGAAGGTAAAATGGCTGGTTGGCAGGCGTTTCTGTTTTGTTTTGGTGCTTTCAGCTACCTGCACTATCTGGAATGCATTATGAATATTTTCCGATTTTCCGGACTTAAATGACAGAATCGGAAAGTTTTCTACGAATATTGCACATACGGAATAATAAGGATCATAAATATGTTATTATGTTCGTAAGTACAGTACAGTATAGGAGTCAGTCTGAACACAGACAGACAGTCAAAGGCCTCCGACAATGCAGCAATATTATATTCAGTGAAAAATTAAAACAAAATTATTGTTATTACCTCATGTTGAAGCAAAATGTAACTGTAGTTATTATTAAAATCTAATTTTATAATTTATTAACTTTATGTATCAAACTGAAATTATTGATCTAGGACACCCCCAGACTTTCATTTTTCAAAAAGTTATGTACTTATCGTAATCTTGGTTTCCACAATACGGGCCTTGTGCCTAGTGTAGGGCCGCAGCCTAAGTTATGGAAATTTATTGTATAACCTGATATATAGTTAGTTGTTATTATTTTAAGTTTTTAAGTTTCCATTGTTTGTACTTTATTTTTTGGTTAATAAATTATCTTATCTTATCTTAAATGATGAACGTTTGACGACCTGTTTGCGGCTCAGTGGTAACATAAGCCGCCTTATAAGCAAGAGGCCCCGGGTTCGATTCCCGGCCGGGCAGATGTTTGAATGATGAATTTAAATATCTGTTCTGGGTCTGGGTGTTAGTTGTCCTTGTCTTTGTGTGTGTTCCATGGCTTCCCCGACACAGGATTTATCCTAGTGGGGAGCCATGAGTGTAAAACGTTTATTTATTTATTTAGATCCACAAAAAGTAAAAGTAAGAACTAATCTCACTTGGACTTGGTTAAGACACGTGGCTAGATGAAGTGATGTTAAGTGATGAAAGGCAGTAATAGAATAACTGAGGTAGGGCAAGTGCTGCGGTGGTCATCCGGAAGCGAGGTGGGTTGATGATATATATGTGTCTATAGTTAGGTAATATACGAAACATATGGATCCAGGATCCGATCAATACGTGATAGAAGCAGATGTCAAAGCAAGAGAGAGGTAGGTATTGTAAAAATAATGTTCTTGTACAAAACAAAAAACAAAAACCGACTTCAAAAGACCGACTATTGAGTTATTCATCTATTTGTCGCGCACGTACTTAATGCAAATTTAAGACTTATATGGTTTTCTCATGGATACCATTATCAGAACTGGACTAAATTGAAATGGGACCAAATGAGAAGCGTCAGCTTTCTAATAAAAAAAGAATTATCAAAATCGATTCACGCAGTCAAAAGTTATGAGGTAACAAACATAAAAAAGAACATACAGTCGAATTGATAACCTCCTCCTTTTTTGAAGTCGGTTATAAAGGCTGTAGATGATGAAACTTCTGTTCTTAACGTCGCAGATTCGAAGAAAGCGTCTAATTAAGTTTACTCTCAATTAATCTTCTTTTACGAAGCTCACTGAAAAGCTACTTCCATAGCAAACAACTGGACTGCTAATGTCTAGTAAAGCTTTCGCATTAACTTCTATTACTATCTACAACCTACTCCTTTCAAAGGTATCAAACAATAACCTTACATACCACAAAAACCCGAATTATTGACACAAACTCGTGTAAGCCGAATTCGCCTTTTTGGCGAGGAGTGTGGTACACTCAGCAAAAAGATAAAAGTAATACACGACTGAACTACCTATAATAAGGCTATTGTTTTTATACAAATACAATATTGCGTTTATAAATCGGATAAGCCTACAAGTAACAGGGGATGGCGTGGAGTTGTCTCTGTGATTCAGTTTTAATAGTCAAGTGAAAGTAATTTCATTTAATGTGGAGTTTTCAGAAAATTTAAGATTATTTTAATTGCTAAGGATAAACCTATTTAAGAAAGTCGAGTACTTAGAATAACATTACTTAATAGGTCGAGTAAAAAGTTCCTTCGCATTTTTTGAGAAAATTCAAAACATTTTTTAATATTGTTTATTTACATTTAACTAAAGTATGTAGGTACCATTTTGTTCGATAACTTTTTGCCATCTTGTAGGTTGGGAAATGATCCCATTGCTATAGAAATTTTGGGACTTCTGATCAAAATACCGCGACAAGTGGTTTTGGCAGTCCTCTCGTGATGTTAACCTGACACTGCCTAAAGAATTCTGAAGAGACCGAAACAGGTGGAAATCTGAAGGTGCAAGGTCAGGACTAGGCGGATGCATTAACACCTCCCAGCTAAACTCTCTTAATTTTTGCTGAGTGGCTAAAAATGTGTGAGGTCTAGCGTTATCATGATGAAAATCCACACCCCTTCTGTTGATTAATTCCGGCCGGTTTCTCTCAACTTCTTGCTTTAATCTCATCAGTTGTTCGCAGTAGAGTTCAGAATCGATGGTCCTGCCTGGTGGTAACAGCTCATAATGAATAATGCCCTTCCAATCCCACCACACACACAGCATCACCTTGTTGCGAGTTAACCCGGGTTTCGCCACAGTCTGTGAAGCCTGACCGGCCTTTGACCACGACCTTTTTCGCACGTTCTTGTCGTACGTGATCCACTTTTCATCACCAGTTATCAGCTTCTTCAAAAATGGTTCGGTTTCATTACTTCGTAATAAAGAATCACAAATGAGTACACGGTTCATTAGGTTTCTTTCAGTGGGCTGAAGTGGGCTCGTGAGGTACCCAAATATCGATCTTTTTTGTGTACCCAGTTTTGTTCAAATGCGCCAAAACTGTTTTGTGGTCAATTCCCAGTTCTTCAGCTACGTCGTAACTACTGATATGCCGATCTTGCTCCACTTTTTCAAAAATGGCATCCATTTTATCCGTAATAGGGTGACCATCTTTGACAACAAAATTTCCGGATTGAAAACGCTTTAACCAAATTTGTGCTACTCTCACAGACACTGCACTAGGTCCATAAACATCGCAAATTTTTTTCGCGGCTTGCGTTGCATTTTTACCATTTTTGTAGTAAAATTTTAAAATGTATCGAATTTCTTCATTAGATTCACTCATCTTGACAGTACGAAAAACAAATGAAAATCACACATTTTCCTAATTTGAATTTGGAATTATGTTCTTTAAAATTTAAACTTTCAATGATACCAAAACCAGCCCGATACAAATAGTATAGCCAAAGATATTTTATTACAAGTTCATACATACTATAATGCGAAAAGACTTTTTACCCGACCTAATATTTATGCCAGACAACACAAGACAACAACAATTCAAGTAATAAAATTTGTACTCGTAGGTAGATAAATTGTAATAGACAAGTAAAAATCGCTGGTAATGTAACTCTATACTTATTGGGTACTAGCAGAAAATGTCTCTAGATATAAAAGGAGAAGGACAAGAAGTTTTTATAAGTAATTAGAACGTGCATAGTATATCGACTGAATTCAATGCTGACGCAGCATTATATAGGGTTATTCATAAAGGGTAAGCTAAGCCGAAAAGAACAACTTTTACCACAAAACAGAAATTCGCGAAAAAAAATCAGCTGTTCCATACATTTTGTCGAGTGTCATTGACATTTTTCTATGGAACGGCTGATTTTTTTTAAGCTGCTCATAGTACGAGCCCTTTTCGGCTTAGCATACCCTTTATAAATAACCCTGTATAAATAAAGTAATTAGTAAAAAAAAGTAATTATAAAGTATTATAAAGTATTCAAGTTGCGCACTCGCAATCAGTTTTTAACCGACTTCAAAAAAGGAGGAGGATCTCAATTCGACTGTATGTTTTTTTTTAGGCAAGCGTGTTCTACCATGGACCGCATCATGGCTTACCATCAGGCGGGTGACGGTCAAAGTCAACCCTATCACTTACATAACAAAAAATAAAACGACCATCTTGCACCTACGTCCACTCCACAGTTTTCCCTGTTCACACACCACACAATAAGAGGAGCGCGCGCGGCGGCATCCATGGCGCCAGTAGCCACATTCGTATTTATTTATTTAGCCCGTGTCTGCACTTATCCATGGATTTATTCATTTTTGTACTGCCTAACGATATTGCGGACTAACTTCGATGAGGTTATGAGCCGCTGACAGATATTGGGACGTTTAGACGTTTATAGGCACTTTGGCAGCTGTTTCCTCCATTTTCTTTGCGTCGGTTCACTGTGAAGTTTTAGCGTCCTTACTAACTTTACCTTTAATAGGTATATTACCTACATGTAGTCGTGTTTATTCATTTAGCTTATCTACCCACATACGCGTGTATCTACACTTATCCATCGATTTATTCATTTCTGTACTGTGTGACGTTATTGCGGGCCAACGTGTTCCGGTTGTAAGGGTATATTTCAGTAAAATTTCAGGGCAAATAGGAGATTAAACAACTTATATGTCTCAGGGTGACGAGCGCAGTGCTGTTCCGCGCAGGGTTTTGCATTCTAAAAATTCAAATTTTAATTACAACCCGGTCACAATATCTGTGCACCTGACCTCGTGACGTCATATGTCAAACTTAACAATAAATATTAAAAAACAAAACAACAACAAAGCGAAAATATCAAAATTATCGGGACGTGTATCGGCAACGAAGATGCTAACCGTACTGTCGCACCGGGGAGTGCGGGGAGTGCGGGACAGGGGAAGCGGGAGAGGCGGCGCATTCCAGCGAGGTGCACAGATATTGTGACCGTGTTATAAGTTTATATTTATCAATCAAATTCTTGCTTCGAATTTATCTATAAAAATACTTGCCGGAGCCATTGATCTCACATCCCTAATGAAGGTGATAGTGTCTGTTGGAAATATAATAAATCAATAACCTTACTTATAAAGCCAGTTTAAAGTTAATCATTGCTTAAAATTCTCCGTCCTGTTTTCGCACGTGACATTTCACGTCAGTCAGAAGTTGGCAGAGCATTGACTAACTTTATGCAGTCTTTATTAGTACGACTCTAAATGTATATATCTACTTTGAACCTCTAAGTTCCTCCCGACTTCAGTCCACCAACCTTCGATTATAACTAGAGATGTAATCTCGGACCATCGAACAAACCATCTACTGTTTAACTATCGATTAAAGGCAATAAAATAATAGTAACTACACCAATACCGATTTAACGAGCGGTAAACTCTCAACAAGGTCGGTAAGAATTGTTATTTTATTAATTTAAAACATTTCGTTGATTAGATGTGCGTTCACCCATGCGGTGCGACATAACATTTTGTTCCTGTAAATTCTGAGAGGCGTGTGGTACGAGGTATGGGAGAGCGGAGTTTGGCCTGAAAAGGTCTTTATGTTTTCTGTTCTTACATATTTTTTCTGCCTTAGGATACTGGTGAATACGAGTATAAACATATTCAAAAAACTCATGAGACCAACCCGGAATTCGCGACAAAAATCAGTTGTTCCAAAGAAAATATCGATGAAGCTCAACGAAATGTATGAAACAGCTGATTTATTTTTCACGAATTCCGGATTGGTATCATAGTAAAAGTTGTTCATAGTGATGAGTACTATTAGCCCCCTCCGCTTAGCATACCCTTTCCTTATAACCCTGTACTGCCCTGTACATAATCTCAAAAAAAACCTTTGAAAGCAACGAAGCAAAGTCAGCAAACCAAGCCATTGTCACAGTAAAAACCTACATATTCCTGAAAAACTAACACGACAATAACTAGCACTTTTCCGCTGCCTTTTACAGCAGAGTCCAGCGCGCTGCGCGGGCGCATCTCAGCGGCGGGCGCGGCGACGCGTGTCGTTTGATGCGCCGACAAAGCGCCGCCGCCGAGTACGCGGGCTGCTGCCATCTCGTGTGGAGTACCGCTGGCAGCCGTCTCGGAAGATATGCTCGGAAATACTCGGGTACTCGGAAGAATTGCGCCTTGTGTAGTAATCCAAGGTTCATGACAAAAGTGGCGATAACAATTCGTGTCAGCCAAAGTTCGCACGAATCTATGAACTACACACACAACACATAATATACACTTGGACACATAGGTCAAAAGTAAAATTAGGTCTATGGTAAACACATACCCAGTGGCGGATTTACACATTTGCCGCCGGTAGGCTATTCAACATTTTGCCGCCCCTACCTAAACAATTCGATACACTAGCCCCGTCCCCCGTCCCTGCTCAGAATAATACTTTCTTTCAGAAATCATGTCCGAAATTTAAAAAAATTGCCCCAGAATTTGCCGCCCCTGAAATCTGCCGCCCTAGGCTCTAGCCTACTCAGCCTGCTGGTAAATCTACCACTGCACATACCTATAGACAATTATTACTTTGTAAGGACCGTGCCAAGGAAGCTTTTGACACAGACACAAACTCAATGGTGCTCACAAAGTAATGGGTTAATACCGTTACGAGTACAGTGGCGAGACAGTGCCCTCAGCCGATTCCTCGGTTTGTATAAACAGTTTGACGAGGCGAGACAGTCACTAGAACCATGGTTTGTTTGCTGCCTATTTACTGTCTCGCCACTGTACTCGTTACGTGTAATCAACCCATAACTAATATTAACACCAGTTGGTGTGAAACTAGGTGCACACTTGCACGTCTTCGTTAGTAAGGGGTCGTCGTAGAAGAGATCTACATTATATAAGTAAATTATAATTTTAACTACCAACATAATAAATTTATTGCATTCAGTGCGAGCTATGTCATTAAAAAAGCGTAAGGCATTAATTGTTGAGTAAACACCACTATCATCTCATCTGGCCTAATCTTTCTTATTAAGTACCTTGCTGCCTACAGTAACTCCTAAATCGTCGCGTCGTCCTTAGTGTCGTTTTGGTCCTTAATTCATCCTTATGAAGAAGGAAACTTATTTATATTTGACCACAATTCACCTAACCTTAAACCAACAGTTCCCACCAAAACATTTGTATTTCCAACTTCCTAAACCAACAGTAAAAAAAAACATTTCAAACTTTTTAATTACCACCTAATCTGTCCATCTACAACATAGAGTAGAGCTTTTTAATTTTTTAAATATTTGAATTTGGAATACTACATCATAGCCGAAGAGCGGGTGGTCTCTCGATGATATGCCGCCATGCACCCTGCTGCGACCTCTTCACATACCGACCTGTCCTCCGATAAAATATCGTAATACCTACAATACTGCTCTGACTATCATCAATCCTTACTTTATAGACTTTAAGTATAACGCTGGATGACCTAATATTTATTTTTAAGATCAGTCAACAACTTTAAGAGCAACTTTAAAGTTGATAAGTTTTTTAAACACGTGCTGTTGACAAGATAATCTTCATTGAAATCACTTTTGATAACTTCGAAACTCAAACTTTTTATAACTAGCCAGAAAACTTTCGCGGGAACATGCGCTAAAAAAGAAAAAGTTGAAGGAACGCGAGCAGACATTCAAATAAAGAACATCGCGGGCGCGTTGGCGCCAACGTTCCGAGTTAGCTTTTTTAATTTTTTCGTATTCTTTTTTTCTGGAACCACGATTCAATTTGCTGCGGATCAGTGGTTAAGGTCACGATTGATGTCGCGACATGTCCTCCTTTCTTTGCTAATTTTGTGAAACATCGCAACTTTGTAATTCTACGTTCAAGTTTCAAGTTTTTTGAGAAAAATTTAATCTGTTTTCTGGAATTATTTAAATTTTAATATTGAAAATACTTAGTTTAGGTAGCTGACTACGTAAGTACCTACTTACCGAAAACTTTTAAAAAGAGGTTGGTACCAACCTTCATACTAGAACTAGATAAATACCTACTTTGAAACCTTTTTAATTTATTGGCTGTTAAATACATTTAGAAGAGAAAATAAGACAAAACGTTTTCTTTTCTTTTTCAAACCAAACAATTTTCTTTTAGAAGACAAACATAAAATTGAATATTTATTTTTGAAGCATAACGCTCATGTTCAACAAATTAGTCAGTTTTTACGAATATATTATGTAGGTTTGCTTCTAGCAAATTTCTTTGTACCCACTTACGGCAGACCTTGTTTCTGATTCATTTGTGTTTCTGCTTACTTGTTTACATTACTACGATACGATTTTTATAATTTAACTAGCTGACTCGACAGACGTTGTCCTGTCAAAAGCCATTGCGTCAATTCTATGTCAAATGTCAAAAGTTATGCTATTGCGTAACTATTATAGCAACCGTAGTATGTTGATGCTAACTTGTCAATTTATAGTAAAAATTATCAGTATCTATATAATTTGCAATAAATTAAAATTGCGACTATAATTTGAGATTTAAACTATCCTATCTCTCAAGTTGGATCGAACTGCACATGGTGTGCGAATTTTATTATAATCGGTTAAGTGGTTTAGGAGTCCATTGAGGACAAACATTGTGACACGAGATTTATATATATTAAGATTTTTTTGTTGCTCAATTACAAACAACCTAGATAAATGTTTTAGTTTGAACCTAATGAAACTAGATGGCGCTTTTCATCACTTTTTCAAATTGAATACACTATTGGACCATATTTTACTATCGCCCACACAAAAAGGTACTAGTTACTGAACACGATTTTCCAAATATTTTTCGTCTCTTTTTACCAAATAGGCTTTTAATTTAAATCCACCGAGTGCCACTTAAAAACGGTTGCACCTAAATTGTAAAGTTGCGTGCACACTATAGCAATATGGCTGATTGAATTACCCGACCATTTGGCCGCAAAAAATATGGCTACATTTTGTTACTTTGTCACTTTAAATTACAGCCAATTTAGAAATGGTGCAAATAGAAGTAGATGTTGTGTTATTGTGACAGAGTTCTAAATTGGGAATATTTTCAATGGAAAACGTAACCTATAGGACAATTCCACATGTATTGGATTGGCATAAGCCTGGCAAAAAATACAATAGCAGACGACAGTTGGTTTGCTGCAATCGTTGCTAAACGTTTCTTGGTTGTGTTTGTTGAAGTGTAATGACTGACGGCTTTGTTGTATTTCGAAGGCTTTTTGGATTTTTATTTGTCATATAATTGGGCTGTAATAATTGAAGCGTAATAAGCAGAGTTTAGTAGGAAGAATTGTCATGGAATACTCAAGAAAAAACTATATTAACGTTGTCTTACTTAAAAATACCTCGAGAGATGTTTGTTTCACCGCATAATAAGTATGACTTTACCGTAACTTTGACATGATATATTTAAGAATTTTAGAGAAAGAAAACGCAAACTCACAATTAGGTCATAAAACAATTGAAAACCATACAAATTCTGTGCATTTGATGGTCCATTCTACGTGAAATTGTCTTGGCCTAGGTCTAGTTTAACGTCTGTTGTGATACCTCACAACAGACATAAATCAAGAGTTGAAGTGGAATATGAAACAAATACATAAATCTATATACTTCTAGAATAAATTAATTATAATCTATGCAAAACAGTAATCTTATTGGTGGCAGGAAACGTCTGTCACCGGCTTTCAAGCCAAGCCTTCAAGTTTGCAATGTCCACGCTTTATTAAACTAGTAAATTCAAATCTCCATTGCGAACGCACCTTTAGAAAACTACCGAAATGTCACTACAATCAACTTCGGCTCGTTGATTCCGCAAAAAACGGCACAAAACTTTGAAGAGATTAATTTGTCATTTGGAATGAAACTATTTTTGTAAATTGAATTTTTGGCCGTAAAATTGGCCGTTCCGTCTGGTCTGCGCGCAGCTTTAGTTTGTCAATAGTTACAACTTTGAATATTTTTGTTGATTTCTGTTTGTTGTCAAAAATTGAGTTCTATGTGATTTTTCTATATCAATATTTCAATTTTTAGTTTTAGATTATATTATTTTATACGTAGAGTAGATAGATAGGTAGATCGTCTGTAACTGTCTTTCTTTTTGTAATGTCAATTAAGTGATATTGTATTAATTGTGGTTTGTGGTCTAACATCTGTTTTGAGTACCAATGCGGAGTGAGAAAGACAACTTTCATAAACTCCGTTAGATAGAAAGAGACGGAGATATACCACATTTAACTCGTAGATACTAGTACCTAAGTGTGACCAGTAAACACAATCCCTACTAATATTTTAAATGAGAATGTAAGTTGTTGATGTTGTTTGTTACGCTTTCACGCAAAAACTACTTAACCGATCATCATGAATCTTTGCAAACATATTCTTGGAACTATAAGTACCTAACATAAGATACTTTTTTTTAATTTTTTTTTACGAAATAAAAAAAAAACATTAAAAATAAAAATCATATTGATTAATTTTTTGTTGTAATGATCTCTGATACTTATTTAATGGCTTTAATGCGAGCGAAGCCGCGGGTAAAAGCTAGTATACCATATACCTCTTGAAATAAGGAAAGATACAGGTCATCACAACACTCCGCTTTATCTTAGAATAGAGTACGCTTTGACTGGCTGTTAGCTAGCTTGCAGAGGAAACTGCTTCCATTTCTAAATGGATACAGGGTTCTAAGGAAAGGGTATGCTAAGTCGAAAAAGACTCGTAGTGTCAGTAGTAATGGGGGTCTAATATACAACTTTTACTATGGGATCAACCCTGGAATCGCGAAATAAAATCAGCTGTTCCAAAAAAAATCTGAGATGATATTCAAGCTATATTTAGCTACAATTGGAGTAAACAACAGTTAATTTTTTTTAAATAAATATAAGAACCAAAACAGTCACAAAATGGTGGCAGACGAACGAAAAGTGGTCAGATCACCTATGTATACTCAGCAGTGGGTGGAAAAATGTTGTGTGTTTGATGATGATGATGATATCTATCTATGTAAGCAGGTAATAGTTTTTTGTTTCAAATTTAATTGTACGGCTTCTGATTTCTTCTAGAATGTGCCTTCATTTACCACAAAATAAAGTAAGTAGGCCTGTTTGAAGTTCGTTGCCACTGATTCCCAAAATCGATCCTTTATAAATCAGTCGTTGATCGGTTCACGAAAAATCTTCAAAGAAATTCGCTAACCCTAATCCATACTTACCTACCTTGTTATCGCGCGTTATCCTAACTACCCTCAGTTAAGCGAAATTACTTTATCTCCTCACCTTCGCTGCCCCCTCACCCCATCTCACCCCATACCTAACCCATACCTCACTTAGGGTTACCATATCTCAAGATTTTTCCTGAAATCTCAGAATTGGTACTCAGATCTCAGGAATTTTACTCTTTTACATATTATAATATTTTTTTTTGTTAAAATGGATTGTTGAAACAAAACGAATAAAACTAGAGTTAACTAGGGTTGTTTTTTGGATCTTTTCATTAAAAAAGTACTAAACAATAATTTTATTTTTATTTAAAGAGTCTAATTAAACCGCTTCAACTCGCGAGCATAACCTCACTAATCGAAATCCTCACTACGCATAATTATAAGTAACCATAACCTTTTTAATTGTATTAACGTTTGAGAATAAAGCCTGAAATTGCAAGAAATTCCCAGACTTTTTAAGAAAATCAGGCATTTCAACTAACATTTAAATCCTTGATCTGGCATCCTTTAAATTTTTCAAGTGGCAACCCTAACCCCATCGCCCCTCCGTTTGTTCCTGAAGTTTCATTGTAGGAGAAACGCTTGAGGTTAATCGTGTCGAATTTTTCCCGAAGTTTTAGATACTCGTATTTGCTTATTTTCATGTAGATTTTTCTCGAGTGCTTCAGGGTCTTTGTTATTATAGATTGGACAAGACAAAGCATAAGCAATTTTGGGTATGTGTTTTTTAACCCCCGACGCAAAATGGAGAAAATTTGAAAAGCGAATTTGCAAATAGATGCAAATAAAGTGTTGAAAGTTTTTCGAAATTGTCGCATAGTAACTCCCAAATGGCTGCACTGACTTAGATGGGATATAAGTTACTGATTAAAATTTTCGATTTAGTTTAAGCAATCACCATCGCCTATAACTTCTGTAATACTGAAGGCATCAGATACCTTTTAAGATTCTGCTAACCGACCTTTTAAGATTCTTCGGTCATCAGGCTTTACTCTATAACAAAGGCTATATATAGGCCGCAACATGCCCATCAGGATATGACGTCACCACACGTCAGCTCCGTAAAGCGAGTCTGACCGGCCTGAGGGAAATTATCCGGAAAATAGCCTGCGCTGGGTGTAATAATGCCCCCTTTTCCTTGGCGAAGTGATGAGCAGAGCATGTTCTTTAGTTACTTATTTTACTTGTCTCGGTAAGTGGGTTACCTAAGTCTCTACTGTTGATCTTTGAGGGTAGAATTCAGGGAAGAGGAGTCCAGGACGACAGAGACGGCTATGGGTGGAAGACTAACAAGAAGTGGACTGGACTGAGGTATCAGGATTTAAAAAGTGCTCATATTAAGCCAGAGGTCCCGGATTCGATTCCAGACCGGGCAGATGTTTGAATGATAAATTTAAATACATATCTGTTTTGGGTCTGGATGTTACTTGTCCTTGTCTTTGTGTGGGTTCCATGGCATCACCGACACAGGATTTATTCCTAGTGGGGAGCTATTAGTGTGAAACGTTTATTTATTTTATTTAATTGACCTTACTGCCCTCTAATTTCAACTGTAGGTATCTTGCAGACCATAAGAACTAGATATTTGGTGCACATTACGTTTTATTATGCCTAGGTATCTAAATACATGAACCCCATCTAATAAATAGAATTTGGTGACATTATGATTTACAAAAAACTTAAACTTATTCAGTATAAGTTTATTCTTAGAGGTATCTTAGGTGCGCTTTCCAACTTTTATCCAGTCGAAACACAATTTCGAATTCACCAAAATAAATTAGAAACGTCACTCAAAACGTCAAATCGATATTCCCATTTGGCTTCGAATTTTTCATCGAAGCGGCAAAATAAGCTTGTATCAATTTCATAGTGATCACTTCTCAACAACAAACATGAGAAAAAACTATAACTATGATACTGGCAAAGACATAAAACCTCCTTAAAAAACTGACATCTCACGTCACCTGTTCCAACCTCTTTGATGACCAAAAAGGTTACGAAAAAAGTTGTTATTTTTTTTTAACTTGCCCAAAGTCAATGAGCGTAAATGTAAGTTTGTAGCCAAGTGTCCCAACCTCTTTGATAATGAAAAAGGTTACGAAAAAAGTTTTTTTTAAGTTGTCCCAAAGTCAATAAGCGTAAATGTTAGTAGCCAAGAACACGGATAGAGAAAGGGTCGTTCGGTTTCGTTAACAGTTGAATAGTTAATCGGATAATCTACAAGATGGCGGGACGTGATTTATAAATGATGCGCAGGCGCCGCCGATCCCGACTGGCGCGCCGCTGCTCCTGCGATGCTCAAAGTTTCGGGACTTTTTGGTTAATTGTAACTTGGAAAGATTTTTTATTTTTTTTAATCATAGGAAAATAATTTAAGGGTCTTTTATGTAGCATAAGAAAAAACAACAAAAACTTACCTGACTGTCCTTATCTATCTATCTACCTGTGTTTTGCTTTTTTAATAAATTTTCGCGATTTTGTTAGTTTACCTGCAAAAGTAAACTAACAAAATCCTGTCGCACTGTATTATTTCCAACCTGAAAATACCTAGTTAAAGTATCCAATTATAGAATCCCATAGTTTGTGTGGTTTAGCCTAATTACGTTAAAAAAACACGTCACTTTTCATAATAAAATAAAGATGCGTAGGAATAATCCCTTGCATCTACATCACATCTCCCCTTAAATATAATGCTAGCGCAAAAAAGTTTGAGCACCACAATCCAGTGAAACAAGATCAAACGTCGGTGATAGTCGCGACAGTCGTTCAACGATTTAGGGCATACAATAAGAAGAGTGTGACCACAAATTCCTGGGACAGCAATGTCCAACAAATTCATTAGAAGGCCAGTTCGAATTTGTCAAAATACCTTTACTGCATACCGTTTGTGCATTTGAAAATATTTGGAGAATTCCAAATCTAAGGAAAACTAAAGAGAATTTCATTTGTGCAATGCGGAAAAACAAGCATAAATAAAAACAAAAATATAGGTATCTAACATTACTAAGTGACAAAACGAGAAGAGCGCTTTCTTGATGGTCAAAGCGATGCCAAAATGAGTATTTTATTCAATTGCAAATAAAATAAAGTTACATTTTAGGCATACAATAAAAGAATGTAACCACAAATTCCTGGGACAGTAATGTCCTACAAATTCATTAGGAGGCCAGCTCGAATTTGTCAAGATACCTTTACTGCATACCGGTTGTGCATTTGAAAATATTTGAACAATTCCAAATCTACGAAAAACTAAAGAGAATTGCATTTGTGCAATGCGGAAAAACAGGCATAAATAAAAACAAAAATATAAGTATCTAACATTATTAAGTGACAAAACGAGAAGAGCGCTTTCTTGATGGTCAAAGCGATGCCAAAATGAGTATTTTATTCAATTGCAAATAAAATAAAGTTACATTTTAGGCATACAATAAAAGAATGTAACCACAAATTCCTGGGACAGTAATGTCCTACAAATTCATTAGGAGGCCAGCTCGAATTTGTCAAGATACCTTTACTGCATACCGGTTGTGCATTTGAAAATATTTGAACAATTCCAAATCTACGAAAATGCATTTGTGCAATGCAGAAAAACAAGCAAAAATAAAAACAAAAATATAGGTATCCAACATTATTAAGTGACAAAACGAGAAGAGCGCTTTCTTGATGGTCAAAGCGATGCCAAAATGAGTATTTTATTCAATTGCAAATCAAATAAAGTTACATTTTAGGTATAAGCATACATAAGAGTGTAACCACAAATTCCTGGGACAGCAATGTCCTACAAATTCATTAGAAGGCCAGCTCGAATTTGTCAAGATACCTTTACTGCATACCGGTTGTGCATTTGAAAATATTTGGAGAATGTCAAATCCAATTGAAAGAAAACTAGAGGGAATTTCCTTTTTATTTGCGGTGCGGGAAAACTTAGTCTAGTTTTACTTTTACTGTGAAAAAGAGTATTACCTATAACAAAAAAAAAATATTGATCAAATAAATTGAAAGTGAACGTTATGTTCAATAAAATCAGAGTGCTGGTGGAAGATAAGAAGAGCAGTCTTTTACATTATAAATAAAACGTTTTTATAACATTATTAAGTGGAATATGGCCTAATCACCCTTCGAGAGTAGACCTGTATCCCAGCAGTGGGAGGATTAAAGGTTGCTGATGATGATGATGAAGTGGCACGACGATCAGAGCGCTCTCCTGATGATCAATGTCAAGAATATTTTTTTATATAGTTCCGAATTAAATAAAGTGGTATTTTTGGGTATAAATGACTAATAATGCAGTGCCAGATTACAGAATACACTAATTTAAAAAAAAAAAACACAATACAACCAATACAAAACAACCAATGGACCAATAGCTTCTAACACAGCTTTGACTTTAGCAAATGTGGAAATCTATTTTCTCTATTAAGATTTTATATATTTTTTTAACATTATGATAATGCTGATCAATTCGGGTTTCTTATAAAGTTTTTCTTGAATTTCTTGGAAGCAGACGGACACCATTTTTGTGCAATCCTTTTTAGGATTGTGATTCCACTTATTATTTGTACACAATTACCACACCTAGCTGTTACAAAACTCGTAACACAAAGTATCTCCACGAAACCTCACGAGAAACCCTTATGGAAGCATCTGTCAACACAAATTTGGAAGATCACCTCACGATTGCAAACCATACTTGGCTCTCGTCCATCAAAGGAGCAACTTTCTTCACTTACATACCTTAATCAGCCTCACGAGAAAGAGAAAGAAACAAAACTGCTACCAGCAAGAACAAGACAGAAAATCCTGTATTTGTTCAAGTGGAAATAGACAAGGACGTGTAAATGTCCGATGGGGTTTGTAAAACAGAGAGGGGAGAGAGTATGGGTGGCCACCCCACACAGTTGGTCGATGACCATAAAAATGAGTATAAAATTGAAACATCAATATAATAAGCAATCAACGAGAACCAGGCAAGGCCTAATTATACAGGGCGAGGTTGTGTTATAAATTACCTTATAACTGAACATACAGACGGATCGGAAATTGAATATGACTATTTGGATACCGGTTAGCTTAGCTCAATCTGTTTGAATGGCTCGCAAACTAGTTTTGCGTTCTATGAAACTTATAGAAGATACAGAGCTATAAGTATGTAAGTAAGTTTGTATAGGACGAGTGGCTAGACTAAGTTGGCGGTAGCGTTTAGAAGAAAGTTTATTTGCAATTTAAAAATTTCTCAGACTTCCAAATCCATGTACAATAAAAAATATCCCCGATAAATATTATTCATGTTTTTTTTTATTTTTTAGATAACTTTAGTCACTAAATAATCATATATATATATAGTATTACCTACATACCATGCACACATAATTATTTTGGTCTGGTATTTTGACAAACAAGGTTCGGCGAAAAGAAAGTGTTACGTAAGAATTATGTAGATTTTGCATGATTTGTCAAAAAAAAAGAAGCAAAATAGAAGACATAACGGCCTGCCCAGTCTGTAGCTCTAAAAAAGCCATGCATCTTAAAACACTCTGTGAAGAGTCTGGCTGTCATAACTGGATAATAAGTATGATTAAATTCGGCCCAGGGGTAGAGGTGCCGAGATGTTTGGTTTGTTGGTTTTTCGACCCGATCTTTTTTGTTCTCGGCAATTTTGAGGTGTGGACGCCATTGGACTTAACGTGGACTATGTTTTTGATAAAAAATATTACTATTTTAACGACTTTTTCCTTGGATAAAATGTAGATAAGGTATCTAAGTCACCTAGGTGACTCGCGGTCTTCATCGGAAAATTATTTAATATTAAGCACTGCTTAATAAAACTCATCTAGATGCTAGATCTGCGTGCTTCATCTTCGACCACATCGTCGCTTACCAACAGGCGAGTTGGTGGTCAAATGCGGATTTACTTACTATAAAAAAGATGACCAAAAGTGTAGCTATTGCGTGCTCAAGGATATTGTCCTTACTCTGTGTCAAAACAATAAAATCACTCGGTATTTTTTTTTTCACATTATGGACACTATTCTCGGACTAAAGGAATTCTTTCAATCACCTGTCACTCTCATTGAGTTAAACATAGAAGCAAATGAGATTGTTTGTCTCATTTGCTTCCTCATTTCCTTTGAGTATCTTAGCTAGAACTATCACCCTTTTTCGTTACGATAAGTAATGCAAATCTTTCTAGAAATTACGACGTGCGATGGAAAATTATCACATAGGTCATATACATCGTAAGTAAGACAACAAATAGAACCCTTTCAATTTTCACTCTCCACCTACTTTGACTTATACCAACTTTAACTTTTTTTTTTAGAAAACGATAATAGAAACTTCACATTTAATATTGAAGAATGTGAAATAATAAAAAAAAAGTGTTGAGCAATTTTTTTTTTTACTTTAAAATAGAACACTCGATGTTTGTACGAATATGAATTAATTTTTTAGTCAAAAACTTTTTAGAAAAGAAATTGTCATGGAGGTAGTTTATACTTTGGATTAACATAAAGGCAACTTCTTATTTCTGATATTTCGAAAAATTTAACGATTCTAGTAGGATAGCGAGTGCAACTGCGAGGCACAGTTAAGTTTAGAAACAATTAGATTTTTCTAGGCTTCGTGTTCTATCATCGACTGTATCATTACTTACCATCAGGCGAGATGGCGTTGGCGGAAATGGTAAATTTACGAATAATATAATGTTTCTGAAAACCGTTTCAGTAACCTGTTTCAGTAAAGTTAAGTATGTTTTTTTTTATGTAATTGAGTGACGAGACGTGCAAATCGCTCGCCTGTTATTAAACGTCACGTTTGCCCATAACAGGTCTGCGCCACCCAGAATTTTAAACTCGCAGAATTCAAGACCCTGCTTGGCACAGCACTGCGCTCGTCACCCTGAGATATACGTTGTTTAATCTCCCATTTGCCTTGTAATTTCACTGGAAACAATGCCCTTCCAACCGGAACACAGCAATGTTTGCATATTACTGCTTGGCGGTGGAATAACAGGCAAAAGTGTGGTACTTCCCCAGGCGGGCTCTGCAAAAGAGCCCTTCCACTACAAACTGTACTAAAACTTACTAAAACACTGTTTTATCAATTACTGAAAAAATCTTACAACCCCCGATAAAACTATACAGAGAGATGGAGCTGCACCTCGTTAGATTCGGGTGAAGCCAAGACTTTTCTACTCTTTACTTTCGCGCGTATTTTTATATGAGCCTATAACAAAAACCATACAAAATCTATATATATAAAAGAAAGTCGTGTTATGTTACACTACTTATAACTCAAGAACGGCTTTACCGATATGGCTGAAAATTGGTGAGGAGGTAGCTTAGAGCCAGGAAACGCACATAGGATACTATTTATTCCTATTATACTATTTATTTCTGTTAAATAACAAAACGACTTATTATACTCTTTGCGCAAATGACAGCTATGTAATGGACGTATGGATGCCAATTTGATTTAACAATTTAACAGCTAAACAGATTTTGACGAAATTTGGTATGAAGGTAGCTTAAGCTCTAGGTAATATGTAGATTACTTTTTACCCCAGAAAATTGAACGGCTTTCCGCTATTCTTGCAGGACAGCGGGTGAAACCGCGGGGCGCAGCTAGTTATAAAATAAAATTAACTAACGTATCCTCATATTCTTTCCACCTAATTTGGCAGTCGTTACCCGAATACCCGTAATTTACGGCTGCATGTGATAATAACGTGCTTATGCTTAGACCTCCACCTAACTCGAGCCAGTCTGGACGGTGGGTGGCGACGCCGTTCGTCATCGGTCGACGGCTGAATTAGACGTCATTGATGACCAGCCCCATACTTGATTGAAACAATACTTGCAGCTTAACAGGAAATGTTTTCAAAGACACAATTTCCGATGTATATTTTGATACAATTTTTAGCGGTGAGTGAGTATTTGTATTTGTAATTTCTGGTGAGAACAATAAAGAGTTTATTTATCTATCTAATGACTTTAGAAGTTGTGAAATTTTCCTATGATATAGCCGAAATGGCCGCTCTAACTAATTAGTTTGAGGTTGTCAATTTTCACCAGAACTTTCTCATTCAATGTAGATAAGTTTGTAACCATTCACCGATTTTAAGTAATAGGTGACACTGTGAGTCTTTATAGAAATGGGTTACTGCGAGTGTCATTTACAACTGAGCAATATGCGAATAGATACATACGTTAATTTGCTTATCCTAAAACCAACCAAATGCCTGGTGGTCTTGAAACTTTAGCATCGCGGCTTGCCACTGAAGACGTATCTGTTATTACTGATTACCCAACATCAAATGATCGCCATTACCGAAATCAGCATAGATTACATCACAAACTTCTCAAGGCATCTGCCTTTTTTCTTCGCCAATGGATTCCACGATCAAATTCACGAATATGCCATCGCTGCGTGTGGCGTGATCGCTGATCGCCCATCATCGTATTGATTGCAATCAAATTGCCCGCTCGTGACTCCGGCCAGGTAATGTCTCTCTTTAAAGTCCGGTAATACGTAGATTGTGTCGTCTATGATTGGCTTCAATTAGAAAGTCGAATTCTTTCATAGGTTGATGAAGAAGAGGTCAGGCCGAATTGCCGCGTGATTGGGCAAGCAGTAATAGCAGGGATTTTTGTTCTCGTTGCAGATAATGATAATTGATGGTGCGATTCAGTTTTATTGATTTCTGACATAGAATTACAATCTTTACATTGGTGAAGATGGAATTACATACTTCGACATGGAATTACTATCTTTACCAATGTAAAGATGTAACATTGGTAAAGATAGTAATACCTTTACCACTAACTGAAAATTAAACTAGTGTGGTCAGTGGTCACGTATGGTTAACAAACCTAGCCAAAATTTGAAAGAGTCTTTTATGAATATACCGGGACTCACTGACAATTTTTGACTAGGTAGTCTTTGACAGCCAAACCATGACGGAACCTTCACGCGGTTCAACCGACCGCTTAGCTAGCCATTCAGCCTATACCAACTCACATACTTAAACTGGGTAATAACTAGTCAGGCAACCACTGAAATGCATAGGAAATATCTTTTATTACATTTTTAAAGTCTTTTCAGTCTGACTATTTATTTTTAAATGCATCCTGTAGCAAATCAGCATTAACATCAGCACGAGTACGCCGTTGTCACAATAGCCCTATGTTACGGCATAAATCATATCGTGATAAGTACTTCTGCGCCCGCGCCGGTGGCGCAGATACCACATTATCACCTGCGCCATCCGAACAGGGAAAGAAGTAGAGTCGTCTTTTATTCAATTTATTTTTGATAGACCTTTATAAATTTAGTAAATTATGGAAAGGTAAAGTTTTCAATATTTTCTTGGATGGATGGACCTTTATAAATTCAGGAATTTAAGGAAAGGTAAAAGGAAAGGAAAAGAAATTAAAAAGGACTGATTGACTGTATCGTGTTGTGATAAGAACTCCTGCGCTCACTGGCGCAGGCATCACATTATCATCATCGCATCACGTTACTTATTACTATACCAATATTTGGATATAAAATATTTAAAAAAGTCGATTTTGTTAAACTCTCAATTATCGATATTGTCAGGAACGATAACAAAAGGCCGCGAGTAAAAAATTAATTGCATTTTTTATTAATTGTAATGTATAAGTAAAAAATAGTTATCTGTGAAACATATCTCTCTATTTGGAATAGAAATTTCGATGTAAGTATAAAAATAAATCCTCTACGTTAATTATTATAAAATTGTACTATTTATTAAAATATACGATAAAACGTTAGTTTATTTCAAATCTTTACTAAAAAATAGTTCAAACCGACTCCACCTCTTCCCCCCGATAAACAAACTCACGTTCGTGACTCCAATCCTCATTATCGAGTCGCGTTTAAAAATATAAACAACAAGAGAACCGGCAAATTAACGTGTAGAATACGACCACCACACCTTTACAGCCAGGTAGCAGAGCCACCATCGGACTTTCTTGACAAAACTGACAGCTACCTCTAAAAAATCTTAGTTCCCCAATTTGGCCACGACTGCAGATAAATTGGTGGTGTTGTAATTCCCGCACTGTGATTACCCTAAATATAGATATTATACGGCACTGTGGGTGGTAGCATGAGATTCGGGGATCGGCTAATGAGGTCAGGTGATGAGCTGATGATTAACAGTGGTTAGAGGATGTGGTCGAAACGGGAGCTAGAAAAGTGGCTGAAGTTTTGGAAGCGATTATTTCCAAGATAAATGAGGTTAAACAGCCCTCGTGACAGTTGATTGAATAAGGCATTATTTTGCCTACAGTAGCTAGTTTTATTTCGCTGCAATTTTATATTTTTTTGATTGCACGAATAGCACTAAGGGTCTTTTGACGTCACGGGCTCACGGATGTAAACGTAGATCATGCTACCTACAAATACTTATTAAATACTAATAAAATCAAAGAAGACCCTGCACTAATAGTTTCACATTTCTTTTATATCTAAAAAATATTGAAAATATACTGAAAAAAAAATCTAAAAATTCTAGAAAATACTGAGAGCAATGAGAAAATGAATTACCACAAGATTATTGAAACGTTGCTTCTAGTGTCAGTGACGTAGCCGAGTACAGTCCGTAGAGACAGGGGTGGCCGCATTGTTCGATGGCCACGCCGCGTGACCGGACTATTACGTCACCGATAGCAAAACAAGACTACAAAAAGTTACAGTAAGATATTGTAGCTTAAATTGTGGCTAAGATCAAGTTCTAAAATTTATGTATCACAGATATAGATTATTGATTTTAGATATACGGAACTTTACAGCCAGCTTTTGAGACCTCAATCAGAGACCGCGATCTTTACATAAAGCTTTGAATAATTAACTTAGTTCAATGATCATCATGTTAATTAGCCCTAAATTATTTTTGAAGTCTTCGCGATGCCTTGTCAATGAAATTTTCGTTTCATATATTTTTCTTAAATTGTACTTACCTACAAATCTTAGTTAACATCCACCATCGAGGTGCAAACCTCAAGTCAAAATATTAAGTTTAAGGCCTATGTTCCAAACTTCTCGCAAATCTACATTTTTCAAACTAATTACTAAGTTTAATTACGTTTCAATCTAATTTCAAAGAAATAAGGTAATTTCAAAGAAATAAGGTAGGTAATTCAATGTGCTTTTTTGCTGTCCCTACAACAATCACCGCTTATTTTCACTCACATTAGTTTAGTGGAGTATAGTATCAATGAAATATGTGCATCGTTCGTGATGTCTCCTTCCTTTGACGGCCCCCTACTTACGTGATTGGATTTTTTACAAAAATGCTTCCGCTACCCTCTTTGATGTTCGTAAAGTTAGGTACGACAAACTTATTTATGCAGTTCAATCGGGAGCCACTGTCGTATATTTTAACCTGTGAAATCTGGAAAATTTTAGTTCCTCATTTGGCCAGGTTTATGCTTAAGTTGGTTGTAAGGTACCTACTTGGAGATGGTGGAAATGAGACAGGTGCGTTTTGAAGTAACTTAGTAGTGGCAGTACCTACGATCTAGGTATATGTTTGTGATATATTAAAAGGGATGTAAGTACCTAAGGACTACAAAGTCACTACAAAGAGAGAATAGCTACATATTTGCTTTGGTTTTAAAATCTAAAGTGGAATAAAGAGACGGGAGGTTTGTCGTACTTGAAAATAACTTCTGAAAATTTGCTTGTATAATATAATATAAGTATTCAGTTTTAAATTGATAAGAATTAAGAACATTACAAACAGATTATTTAGTCAAGGTTTTTGGGACTAGCTTGTTTATTTTATTGATTTTCAGTGATTAAATTTGAACGAAAAAAAAATCAGTTTATGTAATTTTTTTTAAATGAATGGACTAAGACAATGCGCTTCCATTGCCTTAGTCCATCCTGGGAACGGATGAAGGGACTGTTTTTTTTATTGGAATAACAAAGGAACTCAGGATGGATGTATAAAAATAATATAAAATATTACTAAAATTACATTTAATATGAGAGACTGTCGTATCCAGCAGTGAACTGTGTAGGTATGGATTGATGACGATGATGTATTGCCGTGTCAACTTTTGTTACGTAAGCCCTTATTTTTAAAATATGCAGAGTGACAAAGCTTAATAAAATTATATCGAAACAAGTTACAATAACCAACAGGGGAAAATACATTATAAATCGTACAAATATTTATTGCGTTTACTAGGATTTGTGAAAGGGTGTCTCGACACGTGTCCCATACATCTAGGGGTAACTACCCCATTTTAATCAGACCTCTCTCGGCTGCTCAAATATTTCTACGCGAATTTGGCGTAGAACCATGTCGCTCTAACTAAAATTTATCTTTCTATGACTATGAGAGGAATTGAAGCAGATTTACACTATGATATAGAAGTAAATGGTCTCTAGATTGCGAAGCTAGATTTCGCTATGAAAGATTTGTTGGTACATAATTAGGAACAACCAAAGAGTCGAAGGTCTGTTAAAAATGGTCGTGGAAAGAATCAAGAGTTTTATTTAATGCGTTAAAAATTTATTAGGTTTGGTTGTTTGTTTGTTGGTTTGATATCGGCCGATATGAAGTGGTCTTTTATTATCCGCTATAAAGTTTATTATATCTTTAGTTATTGAATTATCACAGTCAGAGGATTAACCTTTTGATTTGTTATTTGCAGTTACGTTTTAAATGGATTGTTAATTTTGTCTTTAATTAAGTAGAGTTGTTTAGGATTTCGTGGCGCTTGTTAAGTTTATGGCTTTGTTTATTGCTATTGAAAATGTTGTAAAATGAGCTTGGTAATTGATTTTATAAAAACTTTGTTTTAACCCGTTTGGTTGATTTATGAGCAAACAGTACCTACATTAGGCCCAGTAGGTTGGCTTCAATGACACCATAGAGAGCAGGCATTGTTTCTGAATTCTGGCCCAAAAACAAAAAGTCATCTCTACGTATATTGTGTCGTAATCCTAAACCGAAATTGTCAGAAATCTGGATACAAACAGTGCAACTTTTTCTGTTGATCAGAATCCGTAGGTATTCTCAATAAAGTTCCCACAAAAAACACAATCAGAATTTATTACTCCGTATCGAGATAAATCTACCAGTAGGGGGAAAAGACAAATTATTATTTTCCATAATCATCACACGACCATTACGCGTCGCCACCCGCGCGTGACCAAAAATTATTAGTTCCATTTTTAGGGAGCATTTTTTGCACGTCCACCGTGCGCCGCTGTTAGCGGGCGACTGCGAATTTTGACGGTACCGGAAGTTGTAAAGTGGAGATTTGTAACGCACGCGCCGCGGCGCCTGACGGTACTTCCGGCTGCGTCTCTGTAATGACTGTAGCGGCGTAGATGCTACCCTCTAATGTCTTGGGTATCTATCCCCTTTCACCCTCCGAAATTTTATCGTTCTTTTACTTTTATGCTCTGTTTAGCTAGAGTTCACTCTCCATTTAATTACACGGCGGCGCAGTGCTTAATGTGTTTGGCAGATGACGTTGATCCAAAATGGGTTCAAATGACGCGTGTAAATGTTTCACTCGAAGTGTCACTGCCAGAAATAGTCAAACAGGGTTGAATTGGATGTAAGTGATAACTGTTTTGAGGGTAGTGAGATATTTACAAATTTTACAGATGGGTTGATGTTTTCTTTGCATATTTTATTTTGTATACCATTAAAGTTAAAAAATACTACTTAATTAAAATGAATCATAAACGTAAAAAAGTTCATAATATGCTTCTATTCGACAAATTGCTTATATTCTAATAAAATCTTTGCCATTTACTGGTCGAGCGTTAGACCACAGCTTACAAGGTATCAAACGATTTTTGTCAAAGAATGCAAACACACCTGGAATGGAAACTTTCTCTCAAATAACATCTACAAATTATAAGAAGTATTCTATGCTCTCTTGTGATTTCAATTGAATTTCTAGATAAGTGTAGGAAATTGATGCATCCAAGCTATGCGATTGTTTCAGCGCAAAGTAGATGATAACTTTGCCCCTTGTTTAGACTTGACACCACTGGAGTGAGTGAGGATGGACTGATAGGTGTGGTTATAGGTTCAACCCAGGCTATAAAACTGGAGTTGAATGCTGCAATTGCAAAAGCCAAATCAATACTATGGCGCTACTTCCACGAGCGAAAGTAACGCTGGGTACTACGAGCAAAAGTAACTCTGTTTGTGAACCGAGTAGCGCCTTACCATTTTAGTCGAAGATTTCAGTCTTTTAGCAGATTTTAAAGGCATTAAACTCTTATGCCTGACCACAAAACTTTCATGCCTGACTCGTATTCTTACCTAATTTTAACGAGATCGATGTAGCCGTTTTGTTATGTAAAGATGAATCGACATTTTTCGATATTAAAATTAATGGTGAAATAAAAAAGACTGATTCCAGAGAAGTCTAGTTAAGTCTAGAAAAAGCTAGTCCCCATCAGTCGTTCCTAGTTGCTGTCACTTCAATGTCCATTTCCCAATGCCAAACAAGGGCAAACAAAATTTTAGGAAAAGTTAGCAAATAAATGTAACTTTTGCTATGGTTTCTTCTGAAATAAAAGCTTTTATTATTCTATGTCCATTCCAATGACAGATGACAGAATGGTTGCCTCGGAATAGCACACCAAAATTTATTGATTTGAAAAATTATCGCAACATAATCGCTTCTAGAGATAGCGCCTTATAAATCGAATTTATCCATCGGGCGGTCTGTCTGTGCAGTATATTTATTGCGGCTACCGAGGGTCTATATATAAGGTCTTGAACAGGATAGCTTTGCGGCGCCGGCGCAGAGCGTGCGTCCACGACTTATGGCGTAGCGTATCCATGCGAGATGTTGTGATAAACATAAGTTGGTTCGTAATTTTGAAGACTGGAGATTTGTAAGTGATCGCTTATATTTTATACTTATTTGATTTGCTTGTACTTGATTTGTATATTATATGGCAATCAAAGAAAATGCATGCAGAGGAAATGCATTTAATTATACGACTAGGTATGTCAAAGCCACAGAAAAAGAAAAG
Organism: Alcis repandata; assembly: GCA_949125135.1. Taxonomy (NCBI): domain Eukaryota; kingdom Metazoa; phylum Arthropoda; class Insecta; order Lepidoptera; family Geometridae; genus Alcis; species Alcis repandata. The sequence goes on from OX421241.1 coordinate 5,056,202, forward strand.
ACGAAAAAAAAGAAAAAAAAAGAAGACAGGTTTATGTTTTTGGTTGTCTTTCTATATCTATATTTACGTACATATGTTTCACCGTAGCACCTAAACTATATATCTGATTTCAATTTTTTAAATAATTGTTCAAGTAGGTACTTACTATTGTACAGATAGTACTAATCTCAAAACTGAATGCAATTAAGTACCTACCTGTCTTAGTTTTCGATTAGCCCTCCCTTCTTGTCTAGCAATAGCTAGAATAGCTACATATTACGAACCAAAACTCCGCAAATAAGACAACAAACCAAACAAAACGCTCACTTTAACCCTATTCAAACAACCGACCTAATCAATTCAACAGTTAAATTAAACTCTCACACGAATTAGAAGCACAAAGGCTCATTGAAAAGGACATCCTGATAAACATAATTAAGGTCCACTAAACTGATTTATGCCCACTCGAGACCCCCATAACTTGGCTTTCTCTTATATTTAATTGGGAAGATCTTAAAACTCCCATTTCCCTCTTTTTGTTCGCGATGAATTGCACAGGAAATGCGTGGTTGAGTCTTGAAAGGTCTGTTTTTGGGCTCGGTTGCATGCAGATTCAAAAGGGACATATGATATGACATATTTTATTGTCGGCAAGGACTCGTATGGGCAAATTAGCCGGATACATCAATCTTGAGTGGCTTTTTTGCGTGTTTTACGGGGGTTTTGTGCGGGGATCTGGTGTTGCCAATATATTATTTTGAAACACCTAGATGTAAAGGCGCGAAGGTCATGATTAAGATTGGGAGAAGGCAGGGAGAGAGGGCCTAAGACCTAGACTAATATAAAAGAAGACGGATATTTAGGTAAGTAGATAAGTATCTATAATATAATCTATAATTTACCTATAACTCTCTACAATTCCAAATGCGTGATTCAATAATTCCGCTAATTATGAATGCCAGTTACAATCCATTGTAAATAGTGGTCGTTCAACAATTGTAATCATAATAAAGGTTTTCGTAAAGGACTGCAAACTAATAGTAAATAAAATTACCAAAATTTAAATGGCATTTATTCAATTTGGATATCTACATGAATAAAGCTTTTAAACGTACCTACTTAACAATAAACTATAGGTAAATGAAATATGTACGTGCAATTTCTCATCCATTGTCACGCATGAATAATTTCCCAACATCACGAGAGAGCCCAAAAGCTGGCAACACCGTTCCACAATCGGATCCTTTTGTCTTCCACCGCAGATTGGCCTGCAATGAATAGTAATGACAATTGCGGGGTTGCCATTGTTTTTGCCTTTTAATTTTATGATCGGATGTGTGCGTCAGTTTTTAGGAAGAAAAGAGATAGATGCGGCTTGTTAAAATTAAATTTTGTTGTTTTTACAAATTGCCGCATGTCGGTTAAAACAGATGGATGTAATGGGGAAAAGGTTGGCCTAAGTATTGAGAATGTACAAGATTCAAATAACGTGCCTGAAAAATGATAATTATTACCTGATCTGTAGTAGGTACCTTTAGTAAATTTTTTTCTGGATTTTAGGGTTGGTCCCTACTAAAAAGTATTCAGAATGATGAGTATTACGAGCCCTAAACGTCTTAGCGTCTCATTGCCATTTCCTTGTAACAGTATTTTGTATAAAAATCTATAGCTCCGCGTTAGTCTCGCCAAAACTTGACATTACCTCGACCGATTTGATTTATTTTTTTGAGTCTCAATACTGAGATTGTTTAGGAAAAATTAAATTACTTATGAAAAATTTAAAGGAACAGCCAAAGAATCGAAAAAAATAAAAATATCACATTTCAGGTGCTACCAAATTCACGTGGTCATCAGATAACAAAAAAGGAAACATTTCATCAGAAATAAAAAACAATGCTAAGCTTAATTTAGATATCTGATCATCAAAATCAAATTATTATGTCATAATTAATACAGTTCTCATAAGAATTATCACAAATCTTTATGTTTACAATCCCGCACTATCTTACACGTCACTAGAGTACATGTGTGCGTGCGGGCTAGGGTTGCCCCCGTGTTTACTCACGAAATAGATCTGTTGGCACAGTTGATTGCAGATCGAAACTTTACAGGACTGACCACTCGGAATCGGATTACCGGTTCGTTACCCGCCATTTTTGCTGTTTGCTTGACCGCTAACAAACCAAACAGTGTCAGTTTGTTGGGTATCATTTGTTATCTGTGTTTGTGTTTGTGGCAACCCTGATTATGTTACTCTGTGAGCTTTGGTTTGTTGGCTAATTGAATGGAGATCTAGAGCTGGATTAAAATTGACTTATTGCGTAGTGAAAATAAAATATAAAATAACCAAATGAAATATATTTATTCCAGGTTAAATTAGGTACATCCACATTATCATATTAGGTACTACTCAACTATTTTGTTGATTATTATTTGGTATTAGTAAGATTCATAAAAACAAAATAAAATAGTTTTATCCCCACATGACCTCTAATGTAACAAGCTTGCTTTGATTGCCTCTAATAAAGTAAGCAACGTAGAGGTAGAGTGGTAAGCCCTAACGTCAGAGTGTTTAGGCCGCCTGAAAGCGTCTGACATGACTGTTACAGGATAAACAACCGGGACCTACAATTTGACGTGTCATACGATTCACGGTAGCGCTTAGTTGTAAATGCTGCGGTCACCCATCCAAAAACTGACCGCGTCGTCCGTTGCTTAACCTCCTCTGATGAACACTTAACGTGTTAAGCGATCCATGGTAGTGGTCAATTGTAAATGCTACGGTCACCCATCCAAAAAGAGACCGCGTCGTCTGTTACTCTTCTTCTAATGAAATAGCATAGCATATGATGATGCCAACATGGCGTTTCCTCTCCCCTACAAACTTTCCTAGAAAATATGCAAAATTATTATAATAAACAAACCGTAACACTAATGACGTGTTATTACACTCAATTATAGATGAGAGCCTGCAATTATCTATGAATTTGTGCTAACATAATCTATTAGAGCGATATTATAACACAATTACGAATAATTTAGTTGGTTTTTTCTGTTGTCTATGGCTTTTTAGAGTGAAATTACTCGCCTTATAATCGGAGTCGGCGGAACGGAACTAATATATTTACTTTTATGTGATGATAGTTGAAGCATTTCTTGTGAGGCTATGTTTTCATATTGCTTCACTTTCATACTTGGTACTTATAAATTTACCTTATTACTTTTTTTCTTCTTTTTTTTTGGTATTTTACTAAATTTTTTTTCTTGATTAAACAACTTATATCTCAGGGTGACGAGCGCAGTGCTGTGCCACGCAGGGTCTTGAATTCTGCGAGTTCAAAATTCTGGGTGGCGTAGACCTGTTATGGGCAAACGTAACGTTTAACATCAGGCGAGCGATTTGCTCGTCTCGTCACTCAATTACATAAAAAGAATATTTACGAACGCCAAAAAAGCATTACAAAAAAAAAATTACAATTTAATTTTTTTTTTAACGTTTCACACTCAAAGCTCTCCACTAGGAATAAATCCTGTGTCGGGGATGCCATGGAACACACACAAAGACAAGGACAACTAACACCCAGACCCAGAACAGATATTTAAATTCATCATTCAAACATCTGCCCCGGCCGGGAATCGAACCCGGGACCTCTGGCTTATAAGGCGGATACACTACCGCTGAGCCAAACAGGCCGACATTGTGCGTCAGTAGCGCCCCTGCAAAGACCATAACACTTAAGGCCCATTTTTTAAATGTTTTTTAAGTGCTTGAGTCCTTCAGCCCCACCCGTGAATACTGGGGGGTGGCAAATCAAAATGTACATGGCTGTAACAATTTCACAAAACTGAATTGTCCCGACTTTTAAAATGTAGACAGGACTATTTGGGATGTAGTCTGCAGGTGGCATGCTTTTCGGAGGGCAGATTTTTAGTCGCTTACAAGAAGGTGTGCATTTCAAAACAACCTTCGTAATATTCTAAGAAAACTGACGTGCTTGGACAAATTTGTTTTGAATACACGGAAATACTGACGTACCCCATCGATTCCGTCTCATTCTTACAAGGATGTTTTTGTAACCTAACCTTGGAAATATATATTCAAATTGGCCATTGCATTTTTTTTGAAAAAAAAAAAAATATATATAATGAATAAGTAGTTTCTATCTGTCCTCTAGTCCCGTCTCTGTAAAATAATAAAAATTTAAATCTGTCCCCGAATTTTAATCCTAGGACAAAAAAATATATAGGTATGTGTTTATAATACGACATAGGATTAATTAGATTTTCGAAGGTGGAATATTTTCCATTTCTATTTTTCTTACCTGCCTTAAGCTTCATCTTAGTTTTTAGTTTTACTGTTGTCTATCTAACGATCTTGAAATAACAATCTTAGGTTAAAAATATCTCTACCATAACGTTTCATTTAAGTGTCTTACAAACACACATGCTTGCTCAGCCTCAATAAGTACGATTAGAAGCAGAGGCCTCTTAATTGCTATGTACAGATACATAAACTATTCTAGGTGCAACAGAAAGGTGTGAATTCTTAAACAGTCAGCTGAGATTGATTTAGAATTCATCTCGCAAGGCCTGCTAATCGTCGGCATTTTAGGTCACATTTTATCTCAAGTTAAGTTTTTACGTCAGCTTAGAAAGGTGCAACTCTCGAAGCTTTTCCGAACTTGATAAAGGCGTCAAATGGTATCAGTATGGGGTGATAGGCGAAGTCAGTGCGCACTCATTAGAGTTGTCGAAAAAAATACAAATAATTAATTTTCTGCACCATTTTTTTTTTAGTAATAGGCTTGCGATTAACCGCCATCTCGCCTGATGGTAGATTATATCAACAGTAAAATAAAGTTTTAATTTGGATTTTAACACTTCGGTAAACGATTCAAAATGTGATGTAGGTACAAATACATGCACAATTACACACCCTTCAATATTATTACACATTTCTGTAAAACCTTGTTTAGCGCATAGCTGTTTGTAATGGCAATTCTAGCGCTCCACGTTTAATGAAATGCCAGTTTTTTCTCCTTTTATAAGAAAAAGTGGATTAATTACACCATTTTTAAAGAAATAAAGTGGTTTTGAGATACTTTACGTCGGATTCAATTAAGTCTATGATCTTGAAACAGTTATTGTGAAAATAATAGATCGATGTTTACTTATATCGAGCACAAATGTACCTACTATGGAAGCTAACTAGGTTTTGAAACATTTTGTTATAGTTAACACGGTTAATTAAAACACAAACAAAAAGCACAAATATACTAATAATAGCTCCACCACGCGGTTTCACCCGCGGTCAATTTTTTTAATGAGTTAATAAGTATCCTATATTACTTCTAATGCCTCCAAGAATATGTCTACAAAGTTTCATGATGATCGGTTAAGTAGTTTTCGCCTGAAAGCGTAACAAACACGTACACTTACATTCACATTTATTATATTATTAGGGATATTGAGTAGCGAATAAAATGATTGAAAGATAGTTAAAAAAACTTACTGTAATTACTGTACCTACTGGTATTTCATGTGGACTATTTTTCTGATTTTTTTTTACAAAACAGTCGTTTGTGTAAAATATTTAGTTCTCCTTTTTGGCTACTCCACTTGTCCTAAACTACTGTTGATCTGTACTTAGAAACCTACTGTGCCGATGTGCAAAAAAAGGTCTTCTAGAAAAACTGATGTTTTGGTAGTGGTTTCAAATATATTTTTTAGTTAATTTAGGTAGGATATGGTTTTAAAAGTGGTACTCATTCGGCAAGTTGTGGTAGAAAATAAATAGAGATCATTTTAAAAATTAAACACCACTAAGATTAAAATTTGGTATTAGCTTGGAATAGATTTGTGAAACTGGTGACACTCGACTAATGTTTTACCCACAAAGCCAGCTAACTAATCAGTTACCATAGGTACAACTAAAAGCGTCAACTAAAACCTTTTCGAAATCGACAGCTATCGAGATTTCGAACAATTAACTCCCAAAAATAAGCAGTTCGAAGAAAGTCAATGTGGGCGGGTGTGTGTCTCTTAGCAAACTTTGCAGAAAATTCACTGCAAAATGAACCTTGTGGATCTTTAATTAAAAGCTATAACGAAAAGTAAGCTGGCATATTAATTGCAAGGAGCAAGTTGGCAAGTGCAAAGCAAAATAAACCATATGGTAAAGAAAAGAGTGACTGGCGCGTGTCACGGCATAAATAAGAGATAAAATAGAATGTTGGTTGTGGAGGGAAAACGAGCATTTTGTACATAAATCTAGATTATGTAAGGCGTATAACAGAGCTCTACGAGTCTTGTTTGGGGCTTCAAGTACCTACCTATTTGTGAGGCGATGCGTTTGCGCAAATTAAGAAGTTTCATCGACTTCAAAAATGTTGTAAAATGTGTCAAATCTGTTGAAAAAATATCATTGGGAACATTATATTACTAGAGTGTGCTTCGCGATGTCATCTCTTATCCTGCAGAAACAGCAATTTTTTCCACAAACAAGAACATTATTTTTACAAAACAAAAAACAAAAACCGACTTCAAAAGACCGACTATTGAGTTATTCATCTATTTGTCGCGCACGTACTAAATGCAAATTTTAAACTTATATGATTTTCTCATGGATACCATTATCAGAACTGGACTAAATTGAAATGGGACCAAATGGGAAGCGTCAGCTTTCTAATAAAAAAAGAATCATCAAAATCGATTCACCCAGTCAAAAGTTATGAGGTGTAACAAACATAAAAAAAAAATAAAAAAAAAAACATACAGACGAATTGATAACCTCCTCCTTTTTTGAAGTCGGTTAAAAAAAATTCGCCGTTGTAAATTTATAGAATAAGCTAAATCTACACCAAATTTCTTAATCTCACTCGCAGGAATATATGACCCCTGTACCTATACAGGTAGGTATATTTTAGATAGGTAGGTACTACTCGTAGTTGCGTCCTGCGGTCCTCACGTTTTTTAGAATAAAAAGTAGGTTAATCCAGGACATAAGCGCTTCATACCAAATGTCATCCTTAATTCCTTACCCGTTCAACCGCTTTTGCGTTATTCTACAAACAACCTTTTTAATGTAGCATTTACAACATTAGTAGAAAGTAAAATACCTTACCACAATGTTATGGTTTCCTCACGCTATTTTCCTTTCTGTATACAAGTGCAGATATTAAATATGACACCTACATAGGCAATAAACGAGGCACTGCCTTTGAATAATTCAATAGAGTGGGTGACACTTGAGGGGGGCGTCTAGACCACGTTTTTGTTCAAACAGGAGTTGCTCGTTGTTTATGTGAAACATGGTGTTTGGATGGCGTTCGCATAAACGAGCTATTTTGCTTTAGGCTTAGCGTATGCTGAGACGCAGGGGACGCAGGTCCAAGCAGCGCATTACAGAGCAGATTTTGTAATGCATGAACGAACTGAGACCTGCGTACTGCGGTGTAGGCACAGACATATGTATTGTCTGTCCTGCTCAGCGCAATATGTCTGTCTCGCCTGCTTAGCCTTGCGAAATCTGTTCTGTGCTGTGCTGCGTCACCTGTGTCTCATCTTAGGCTTTAGCTACTGTGGGCTTCAGTTTGAGCTGAATAAGTAAGTAACCTATAGGTACAAATTTGAGTGCGGTACGATTGTTTAGCTAGAACATTATCTATATCGATGTTTTGTGGAAATGGCGAATCGAATACGCTTGACACAATCTTTAGTAGAACAGTGGTTAGTTTGCATTACGATTATTTTCCGTTATAATTTAGTTCATAGTTGTTTTTATAGGAAAGTATTCGAGCATACAAAACTATTGCGTGCAACTTTTTCGCTGAAAAGCTTTGATCCTTGCTTAAAAACTGCACTCCTGAATTTGAGTTTGAATTAGAATTTTTGTCCTTTCATAAAAAACTGCTCTCTTGAATTTGTTCTCATCATTGTAAGGATCTGAATCCACACATTACAGGAGACGTGGCGTTCGAACGTGTAAAACATTATCTATAACTGCGAGTCGCAGAAAAACTTCAAAGCGTTTCATTGCAGGTTCAAAAATAAAAGTAGACAGTAGATTCAGAGTCGCCAAGCCAAATCTAAAGTCTTAAATGTAGCTTCAACAACTCAACCCGCAACAACTCAACCCGCAACAATTCAAGTACGCAACTCAACCGGGCTATCATCACTAAGAAAAGTCGCAAAAAAAGCAAGTCTAAAGTAGAACGGTAGATTCAGAAACGCCAACTCTTAAAGTCTACTCTAGAGTCTCTAGACTTCGCTTATCGTTGACTACACGAAGCGCAGACAAATTCCAGATCCTTCTCTAAAAACAAAGCCGGTCCATCCCAACACTTACATACCAAACAGAGGTTATCATCCTATCTACGATCCACAATTTCCGACGCTATAGCAGAGCGCTTCGCCGATATAAATCTTCCATTGAAAGAGCTGGGATCCTCATCGCGGGGCATTCAGGGGCTCCATTCACGTCCCGTGGACAAACACACAGACGGCAGGACAAACACTCCTGGGGGAGAGAGATCAAAGAGCGATACGATACAACCGAGGTTTAATTTGGCGCCAAGTTGTGATGCCGTTTTTTGTTCGAATTTCGCTGACTTTAGGTTAGATAATAACACCAGAGAAACATTTTATTTATTACTTATATATAGCTAAAGCGTGAACTAAAAAAATTACATTTCTAGGTATTCATTTCGAAATATTATTTATCACATCCTACAAATATTAATGAAAAGAAAAGTGCTTGGATGTTTAAATGTCTGTCAGTCAATCACCTTACAACGGCTGTAAGGATTTAAATGAAATTCGGTGAGGAGGTAACTCGTACTTTGTATTTACCCATGGACTACTTTCAACCCGGAAAAATGAATGGTTCTTCCAGGATAGCAGGTGAAACCGCGGGGCATAGCTATAATATCATAAATGCGAAAGTTTCTAATGCTAGTGTCTATTTGGAATTGATTCACGCTAATCACGCTGTATCGGCGGATTTAGATAAAAATATGTAGGTAGCTTCTGAATTAACACATCTTTTGTCGATATGATGACTAAGCCACCCTCTATGGGTAAAGCGAAGTCATCAACACCCATAGGTTCAAATTTCAGATCGAAACTATTTCACCATTGTAAAAATACTTAAAAAAGTGATTATATCAAATTTTCGATAACCATCGATATTTAAGAAAGGTTCTTTGAGTTACTTTAAGTTTATTTTAGCTACCTTGAAGACCTTCATGTTTTCCGGATGTATAATTAGCTAGACAAAAACTATTGAATTTTCAGGGCGTCGAACCGCAAGCAGTTTCATCGGAGGCTCGACCTTTTTAACCAATATTCAAATCCAATTTATGATACAAAATACCGTAGGACCTACAATATAGTTGTTTACAGTACCCAAGATATAGAGCGGCCAATTTTTTTTATCAGTAGTCATTGTCAAATAACTACAAATTTTTTGGATTAGGTTTTGTTCAGTAACAATGAACACGTTGAAAAGTATTTAACGACGACCTCTTGACAAACGACAAAAAATATCTACGAAAATAAAAAAGACAGCCTTTTCAGACAGTGTGCATAATAGTGGCTTGTTTTCAAAAATATTATCTCTTATTCTTCGGCGATTTTGCGTACCTTTCATTAAGTATGCCTCTCTTTTGGTACGATGCAAGTTACGACACTGTCTTTAAAAGTACTCCACCTTACCAGCTCTAAAGAGCTTACGTAAATGGAGCTAAAGTGTCCCAAATCTGTACTTTTATGGCAACATTTACCAGATTAAAATAAATAGATTAAACGTCACGACACCCCAAGGCATCGTTGTTTACATGCACGAAATATTATACGAATATACGAACAGGCAGTTGAGTATAGTTTTAAGGGCTTCGGAACTATGAAGGGTCTTACAAGTTTTCCGGGAGGTATTTGGGTCGGACCGCTGATTTTAGTCGGCAAGTTTCGATTTTGAAAGCTTACTATAGCTTGTTTTTCAAACAGTTTATCAAGTGTATTTATATTGTATTTTAAAATACAGAAAATTTTGTCATTTTATTTTAGAAAAAAATGTATGATGGTGGAAAAATCTTTTGCTATTTTGCCTTCACAACATTACATACAGTAGCAGAGGTAAGAGTAAGTAGTCAGTGCCAAAGTGTTGGGACCTCAGCATGAGTTCCAGTTATGCAGGTTTCTCTATTATCCAGGTCCCACTTAACCAAGTTTCACTGTAGTTTTTTTTTTTTTTTTTTGGGATTTTATGACCTGGTAACTAAGACCTTTAAGTCAAGACTTATTTGTTCAAGTGTATATTTATTCCTAAAGTTGCCCTAGTAAAGTAGTGGAGACTTTACTAGAGGCTTTTCTAAGGAGTTTTGGAAGCAACACGAAATGACACGATTCACTGCATTTTATGATTTGCCCACACTCGTGCACGTCCTCAAGCACTTAATGGTTATTTTCCCCACTTAAAATAAACATTAACACTCAAAATTACACAAGTTTAGTAAAATAACAAAATGAAGCAACATGTCTCTTCCACGTTCCCGCCAAAACTCCTTCACTGTAGTAGGTACCTATCTTTTGAGGTTATTTTTTTTTCATTTTGCATACTTTTTTATTTATCTAAGCTCACGAAAAAACGGAAGTTAGTTTGTTGAGTAAGTTTAAGTTTAAGAATTACATTATATTCACATGCTGATGTCCAGTGCCGGTCCTATTAACATTTTTAACTGGTGCGAGGACTAAAAATGGCGCCCCTCTAAATAAAAAATATGTTGAGCAGTTGCTTTATTTTCCACCAGAAAAAGCAGTGGCTTCAGATTATTCTGCTGTCAAAAGTTCATTTAACCAGTTTGTGCGAATACTTATTAGGTGAAGTGGTGGACAGCTGAAAAACAATTTCAATGATTGTCAACTTTTTAACCGACTTCAAAAAAGGAGGAGGTTTTCAATTCGACTGTATGTTTTTTTTATGTTTCTTACCTCATAACTTTTGACTGCTCCCACTTAAAAAATAAATTATTTTACAAAATAAAAAAAAAACAAAAACCGTCTTCAAGACAACAAACTAAAAAGTAGAAAATTATTAATTTTATTATTATAGTCAGGCCATTTTAATAGGTCACATTTGACATTTGTCAGTTTTATTTTCATAGTGAGGTGACCTGCTTAAAAACATCGATTAAAGTGAATGAATCAATACGGACTTGAAACATATGTGAATTTTAAAAATCATTAGGCGAATCCCTGTCCCATTATTATTTTATTAGTCAGTAAGATCAGTCCAAAAAAAGCCGGGTCAGTAAATTGTACCTAACATCAATGATTTTTCTATTTAGTTATGTTTTGTATTTTTATAGTTTGTTGAAAGAATAATAAATATTTATGTTTTATTATAATCACAACGTGGATATTAATTTATGGTGAAATTTCTTCACAAGCAATCATTGCATTCGATTCAACTTATCAGCTTTCGATTTTTACAGTATCATCCTTAGTGTTTAAAAAGAAAAAGGGTTAACTGACGCAACATTGTAACAACGTTCAGTTCTTTACGAGATCGTAGATTATCTCGTAGATCAGTAATTGTATATTATGATTAAAATGGTTTATAAAAAAAAAATCATAAAAAACTCGTATCGGTCATTATTACAATAAATATGTAATCGTAATTGAAAAAAGTTAAGCAATTGTGCAGTTCTAACAAAACGAAAAAATATATTATTTTATGCCCGCCGTTACAAGGTTACGTTGTTGAATTTTGATGAATTGTCAAATGTGACCTATTAAAATGGCCTGACTATAGTTTAAAGCAAAGAAGAGCATTTAAGGACAACTAAAGATAATATTTAATAGAATCAGTTACTTTTGAAGTCGGTGCCAGCCAGGGACAGTTTTGCTGATTTTACTTTGACTGGCTTATGGCACCGACTCCAAAATTAAAACTGATTATTTTATATCTTTAGTTATCCTTCAATGCTCTTTGCTTTAAACTAATAAAAAAAATATTTTCTACTTTTAAGTTTAAGTTTGTAGCCTTGAAGTCGGTTTTTGTTCTTTTTTTTGGAAAAAATAATTTATCTGTACTAAATTTTGACTGTTTTGACTGTTTTTTTAACCTCGATATACGCGAATTTCAGTTAACGCGATTTTTTCCGGAACGTATCCCTCGCGTAAGGCAGTGGTCCGACCGCCGACAATGAACAAGAAACGAGTAGAACTAGAAACTATAAACAAGTTGGCGATCAGCGGGAAGCGAGTGTGTAGTTTCGATAGTTTTGTCGCTGGGCTATAAGCGACTGTGCAAGTGCGACGAGCGATTACTCGCGCCACTCGCCCGCGGTCGCTCAGTCTGTACCTACTGTAAACAAAAGATCACTGTAAAGAAATGATCAAGCGAGCGAGCATCGCTGAACGAGTATCGCTGAGCGAGTTTATTTTTGAAAGCTCGTCGCTCAGCGACAAAACTAGTAAAGCTAGTCGTCGCCGGCGGTGTGAACAGTCAGAAAGCACCTTTTAATATAATAATATTATGCATCTCTTTCGTTTACACTGAATGTACATTTATTGTACTTGAGAGAGAAAATCGCCGATAGTTAGTCCATTTCTCGCCGGCGGTCGGACCACTGCGCTGGGTATTACTGTAATCTAAGTACGTACTATTAGCCGTTAACCACACTGTATACAAATAAATACACTCGCGCGCGTTTGAATTGACAATTCAATAGACAATGCCTGCCTAGTGAGGAAGTGAGGGACGAAAGTTCACCCTGCGGCCCGTTCCCCCGCAATTTTGTTCCTGCGTACGCGACTCGCGCGCTCGGTCGAGCATTTTTTGTTTCACGTTTTGGTTCATTTTGGCGCCCCCCCTTGAAGGCGCCCGGTGCGGTCGCACCGCTCGCACCGCCCTAGGACCGGCCCTGCTGATGTCTACTATTAAATTAATACATTCATTTACGGATTAATTAAATACACGGTATATAACTGTCAAAACATAAATGATTCAGAAAACCAGTAGTTAAATACTCATGACAGAAAGTAGTAACATAATACTTACTCGATATAATTAATCAATAAACATATCCGGAATAAAACTCAATATAACATAGTAATTTGATACACCAGCATGCTTGAAATTATGGTTGTACAGTCGGAGACTGAAGTGTTACGAACTTACACCTACACAGGGTTTGAGATACTTAGTTTATTTTCGTCGAGTTAGTGTTTACGTTTAATCTTATTTCGTTGTAAGCCAAAAATATAAAAAAAAAAACTAAGTGAATCACAAAGTACAAACATAAAATCACATGATCAGTAACAGCTTGGTTGGTGCCTGATTATCGGATAGATCGAAGATCAAAGTAAACTAGAAACTATCTGTTGGCAAAGATTCTGTTAAAATTACTAGACACGACAATAGGTACAAGGTAGATGTGCATAGGTGTTCTATGGAGATTCGATATTTTTTTTCCCGAACTTAGCTAACTTGTGTTCTATAAGTGGTCCACTTTGACGTGTAGAAGAACACCCTTTAGTATTACTACAACTTGCCGTTACACCTTTTATAGTGCTAGCACGTAAAGTGCTCATTATTATTAGCCAGTAATTGCATGCTAAATACCTCCTGCAATCGTAAGACAGATCTCGAAGGAGTAAAAACATTGTAACAGGAAGAACGACTGCCAGTCGTCGAGCCGTTCGAACAGCCTAGCTGGTAATGTCATTAATAAATAACGTTTTACACTCTTTGCTCCTCACTAGGATACTCTGTCGGGGATGCCATGGAACACACAAAGACAAGGACAACTAACGCTGACCCAGAAGAGATATTTAAATTCATTATTCAAATATCGGCCCGGGGGGGATTCGAACTCGGGACTCTAGCTTATAAGGCGGGTATACTACCACTTAGCCAAACAGGTTGTCAACCTGTGTGTGTGTGTTATAGGAAGAAGGCTTGTCAACTGTCAGTCGTGGAGCCGTTCGAACAGCCTAGCTGGTATGTCATTAATAGAAAAACGTTTTGCCTGCAAGCGTACAACCAGTGGCTGCGGCGGTCAGAATTGATGAGGTGTAGACCGGAGCTGCTGTCACTCTTCATAATGATACAGTAATGTATTCATGAATACGGCGGCATTCGATTATGGAGGAAATCTATTGACTTGTACATGGATTAGACGTTTCATCGGCCTGATTCGGCTTGTTTGTTTCTATTTGCGGATTTGTCATGATTTGGCTAGATTGTTGGCTATTGATGGATGTCAGGGTTTGGCATAATGTACGGCGATATTGGTGTCAATTCGGTTGTGCCACTTTCTAAACTAAACAATTTTGAAAGCATTAATTAATCCACATCTCTTTATTTTAAAACCTAGGTATGTGATAAAACGATGCTACAGTTTTAGAGCAACTGTTTCTGTTTAGTTTAGAAAGTGGGGCAACAGAATCTACATCATAAGCTTCTAAATACCTATTTGCTTCTTCCAATTATGAAAATGTGTTTCTTGATTATCAGTGTTTTTTTCACAATAACGACACATTTAAAAACACAACGATTTAGTTTTGTAAAAATCTATTTTTTATTAAGTGCAAGTACCGAACTTTTTTTTTTCTCATTGGGTGTCCGATAAAAACTAAGTCAATAAATTTTCAACATCGATTTAAGGGTAGTTTCATCGCAACCCTCTCCACTAAAGCAATATTTCACTCTAAATCCCAAACATGACAATCAACTATAAACACGAAATCAATTTCCAAAACGGGTATTTTCCAAATTCACAATAGATTTTCTCAAAGCGGCCACGTCACGGCGTCAAGCCGGAAGTGACGGCGGCGATGCGCGTGCGCTAGTTCCGGCCTCGTGCGAGCCAAAATGGCGGCGGCGGCTTCCGTCGAGGAAGGAGGGTGGTTATAAATTATGCTGAGGGATGCTGGGTTTATTGTGTTTGCAATGACATTAGATTCCGTAGCAAATAGGTTCACTTGCAAATCATTGCATAAAAAGATCAACCCCTAGAGATTGTGTAGGCAAGGCGCAAAAAATCTACAAACAAAGAAACCTAAAAAAATGCAAAGAACTTTCTTTCATTTTAGAACTAATGTTTGTAACTAAAATGCAATTATTTACAATAATTACCTAGTATTTTAAATGAATACAACAAAAATAATAAAGTTATGCCTATATTTATAAATTCTATAGATATACTCTAATCTCCTCTATCATGTACTATAATCGTCTTTAAACACATAATGTTCGGTTAGAAAACGGACATACTGGATGATATCATTGTACCTACTCGTAATAGCACAGTGGAATTGGACGAAAAACGAACCAAACCCAGGAAAAATTATAAGTAGAATTTTTCCTTCCAATTTCTGCCCTAATCAATTTTTTCGTAGGATCGATATTTTTCGATCGAGGGGGTGGAATTGTATTAGCGCATTATCACTTGCATTATCATTGATATTTGCAATTTTTTTAAATAAATTGTTGTTTCGACAGAGTGGTCGTGTGGTATTTAGAGCATTCAGAATTGGAATGTAAGTTGTAAAAAAAAAAAATATATATATATTTCGATGCTCACCTCTTTTCCGGGTGTTAAATGAAAAAATATCGATCCTACGAAAAAATTGATTAGGACAGAAATTGTAGGAAATTCAATTTCAAACCACTTTGGTTAAAACCATTTTTCGTGTAAAATTGAAAATAAACGAGTAATTTAAAAAAACAAAAAACCACCCTTAAAATCAAGATGGCGGAAAATGCAAGACCACTGGGAATTCGAAAAACGAAATGTAGACTCCCAGTGACCTAACGAATTCCGAAGGAAAAATTCTACTTATAATTTTTCCTGGGTAAAATAACAATTCAGCTGTGCTATAATTATAAAAACGATCACTTACTTTCGCTAAGAGATAAAAACAAAAGCATTACCAAACATAAATATGTCCATCGACTAATCGTGCATAAAATACATTTAATCATATTTTCACATCACATTCATATCACATTTACATCACATTCACATTTCTAGTATTTTCTAGCAATACTAGGTTAGACCAGTTAGACGAGAGAAAATTAAACCAAAACCTTATCAGCCAAATATGACAAAAACTATCCCCAACTAAAACCTAATTGCCTAAAATAAGGACACAATTACACGTACATAAGATAAATATCAACAATGCGATTTCGAGTCGGTAGTTTTGTCACTTAGAAATAACGCCGTCCTAGCAAATCATACCAAATTGTTAGTGGCCAACGATTCCAGCTAAATAAAACTTGATAAATCACTAGATAAAGATAATATAGATCCTAAAAGCGGAGATGTCAGAAAGGTGCTAGATGTGGCAGCAATACCTTACTATTTTTATATTTTCTGAGTAGGTAAAAGTTTCTAACATCTAATTAATTTGGACTACTATAAAAAATATTAAATGACCTGCTTTTTAAAGCACCTATTTTGATAGGCTAAAATTCTAGGAAAATATGTCTGCGATTGTTATAATAGCCTTGTGGGTTACACAAAAACATATTATTCATAACCGCTAGGATAAATACTCTATTGTGTCAGAACAATTTTGTAAAACCTTAATGTACCTAAAGTTCCGAGTTTCTGAGTAATAAACGTTAAAAATATAAATCTTATCTAGAAAGACGCTGTCGATTTGGTATGAAAGTTTGTCAAGGATCTATCTTAGAACCTATACGTACTTATTAATACCATCCTCTTAAGGCTAAACTGGTCAAATAACATACCTACTAAAGTGACTCTAAAATTGAAAATTCTACGCAAACAATTTAACAAATACATACTTTGTCCTAGTATGATATTACCAAACGCCAACCAAAAAATATATTTTTTTTTATTAACATCAAAATCCACGGCTTATCCAGCAACTTTCCATCCATGCCCTCAGAGATAATAGCCCAGCAAACATTTCGGTTAGCTCGCAAACAAATACAGCATTGCTGTACCAAACTCAATAAGGGTTGATTCGGTTGATTGCAATCAGTACCCCGCTTTACCCCGCCGTCCCCGCATGGCCCTGTTTAACCCCGCTGTACCCGAGTACCCAATATTGATACCTACGTGATGGGAAACCGTATCTCTACGTTGATTACTCTTTATTGAGTCGTAAAAATAGGTATAAGTACGTTTACTTGCCGACAGGTACTGTCGACTTCAATGGGCATGAAATATAAGCAAAGACAAGTAATAGAGGTAGGTAAGTAGGCATAGCTATTAGGTCGTCTTTTCGGTGTACCTATGATTAGGCTTTAGGTTGACTTACTATAATTTACTTTTATAATAATATAATAATAATAAGAGCCTCGACCAACATCTGAAGAGGCTCTCGCTAGACGGTTGGGTCAAGGGTCAGATACAAAAGGCGGTGATTCTTGACGCGGCCCGCATTGTCAGGAGATTCCTCACTCTGCAGCCTTAACCACCGGTAGCTTGGGCCCTGCCCCACTGCCGGCGGCACCCTAGGTTTAAGATTTTATAATGTTTTTAGGTTTTTTTATGAAAATATTGTAAAAATTTAAATTTAAGAAAATGAATAAATAAGTGTATAATAATAATCCGTTTATTTCAGGCAATAGGTATAACTTGCTTGCTTTTGTGTGGTAGACATATTATAAGCAAATTACAGCTACGTCCATGTATTTATAAGCTTAATATTAGGTACACGTTTTATTTTGTTTTTATCTGCCCCAGTGTCTTCCTGTCTTTAATCAACAAAGCTGAAGTGGAAATTCAATTATGTAATTAATTGTAATTGTAAAAAAGAATATTACGATTTTTTTAAACAAACTTTTGTCAAAAGAAACAGTTTCCGAATGAGGTGTAATTTTGCATGTAAGTTAATTGGATAATAATGCAATATTAATATGATTTGAAACTAATGGCCGTGAAAACTATGTAGTAAAACGATGCTACACCATTAAGTTTCGATGGTTCGTTTGATTCGCCTTAAAAATTGATTTCTACTCTTTTCAGAGTATTGAAATAACAGCTATTTTATTTATGTTTAAACTTTATTTCTTTTAATCAATTTATGACATAGTTACTTAGACAGTATCAACACCATTTCCAAATACTCTTTCGATTCACGTCCGAAATCGAATTATTGACATCGAGTAATGAGCCCATCGCACGATGTGAGCCGGTTTGAAATCGCTGTCTATTTAATAAGGGGAGCGGTGATACTCGCAATCAATGAGGGTTCCGTGATTTTTGTTCTGCAAGAATTTTGCTATGCAATTTGTATGCGCGCTGGTAAATGTAATTTATAATTTGACTCGAAATAAATGGCAAATATCAAAGCAAAGGAACAAACATTTCACACTCACGCATATAGCTCCCCACTAGAATAAATCCTGTGTCGGGGATGCCATGGAACACACACAAAGACAAGGACAACTAACACCCAGGCCTAGAACAGATATATAAATTCATCAGCCCGGCCGAGAATCGAACCCGGAACCTCTGGCTTATAAGGCGGATATAAATTACCGCTGAGCCAAACAGGAATGAACAAGAAGTGCTCACGGTTTCGTCGTATTTGGAAGGAATCACGTCACGTCACTGTCACGTCCACAGAACACTTCAGCACTTGCAACTAGGCTACGCACAACTCACAGGGAACGACCAAAGTATATATGTATTTTCAAATGTTTGGGAGCACATCGATATTTGCCGCCATTACCACCCTTTACGACGGACGACGATCTGACACTCTCGCGGCAATGCGTGACAATAGACAGAGACGGAGAGAGGTACTTGAACGTAGGATGAAAGGAGACGGATAATCGACATTTGCCATTTCACCTACGATGCAAAATAGTATACGCAAGTGGCGTATACACAATTGAAGTATTTTTGGAAGACGAGCGGCAAACTGGTATATGTCCACGTCCAGAGTTGTTAGGTCACTATAGGAATAGGTCCGTTTGAATAGCCTTTCGATAGCAAAATTAATAATAGCTAATCTAACCCGAACCCAGAACTGAAAACTGCATCAAAATCGGACTAGTAGTTTTGGAAAAAAATGGCAACATGAATTTTCACAAACAAACATCCTCTCACCCCAAACGCATACTCGTATTACCGTCTCCGTTCCATCGTGGGTAAAAACACCAAATACGATAATGCAGCGTTCGTTTTGAGAATGTGCGCAAAATTCGCGTTTTTAACTGTTTTCGTTGACCGTTCGGACAGCTCAAAACATGTCATCGTGAACCAACAAACGACATATGTGCGAGCAAACGAGGCATTATTATCGAAATTCCCAAACTGATCTCTTTACACCAACGCCTATTCGCTACCGATCACAAACCGAACGCACCTTATGTTATATAGATTGTGGTGAACGAACATGTAGAGTCAGTTTATTGTAGAGAAAAAGTGAACGTCAAATTTTAATATCAACTGAGCCTCGAAGCTTCACTAACTGCCAGATCCTACCCCTACCTACATGTGGTGGTAGCTTTATACCCTACCTGTTTATTGTGATGGTAACAAGCTACCACCACAATAAAACGAAACCAGCACCTAGTTAATTACAGGATTCCACTCTGGAAACAATGGGACCTACATCGTAATTGACTCCTTTATACCAGTTGGCTTTGAATCATTGAGGTATTGTGAACTACGTCCTAGAGAAGACACAGCACATGGTCAGCTATCTCATTTGCTCATTTTTACGTTATTAAGTTACGTAATGCGAATTCAAAAAAACAAGAAATGAAAACATTTTATAAAATAATATGGTCAACTTTAGTTCATGTTCAATCATCCCTTAAATAGCTTCGTCAAATTAAAAGATGTCAAGACAAAATTTTTTAACCTCTTTGTATGTATTTTATTTGAAATCATTTTAGAGGTATTTTTTAAACCAATTCTCAGTGACACATTAGCCACAATGTGACTATCGCAATTACCAACGAAATGACCTGGCTGATTCAGAGCATAGTAGCTTCAATTTCACCATAGCAATATCTGACAGTGTCACCTCCAGAACGAAAGTAGCTCAACGGTTGAACAGAACATCTTTGTTCGATTGTACCTTGAAATAACCACGTGCTATTGTCCGAACATATTGTGACAGAAGACAGTTGCTGGGACAATTATTATTGTCCTTAATGTAATTATCTTGTAGAAAAAGGAGCCGCATTTGATAGAACAATAATACCTAGTAGCAAATTGTGGAGTAGCAAATGTCAACGACAAAGCGTGGTGTTTGTAATTGATACGTAGAATTGATAGAGGAAGGGTTGCTTTATACGGAATTGGTAATGGGTTGATTACACGTTACTAGTATACAGGGTTATACGGAAAGGGTATGCTAATCCGAAAAGGGCTCATAGTACTCATCATTTTGAACAACTTTTAATATGAGCGCACATTCGTGAATTTTGGGTTGATCCCATAGTAAAAGTTGTTCATAATAATGAGTACTATGAGCCCTTTTCGGCTTAGCATACCCTTTATATATATAACTCTGTAATGGCGAGACAGTAATTGGGCATACTCGGCCGAGCAAACAAATCATGGTTCTAGTGACTGTCTCGCCTCGTCAAACTGTTTATACAAAGCGAGTAGTCGGCAAGGGCACTGTCTCACCTCTGTATTCGTTACGTGTAACCCATTAGGGGCGCTTTATTCGGAATTGATGAGCCTTAGTTTGTACGTGACGGTGTTGTTGATGATAACTTATAAATTAGCTTTATAAGTAGTAGGAAGAATCGTATGAAGCAGAAACCAGTAATAAATGACACAAAAGCGTTATCGGGGTTTTCGTTATAAACCCTGCTTAAAGGTAATTGACATTTTGTAAGTACCTACTGTAAACTATATTTTTGTATGGAGCTAAGTTAAGTGTTGACATTTCGTTGTTTTTTCTTCAGGTTTTAATATTATTTTTTGTATTTTTTTTTTATGAATACGTACGTAATTTTGTGGGTAGCAAGAACTACCTATTGGTTATTCTATTTGATATCTGTTGTTTGTCTGAGTGTTAGTTGTCCTTGTCTTTGTGTGTGTTCCGTGGCATCCCCGACACAGGGTATCATAGTGGGGAGCTATGAGTGTGAAACGTTATTTATTTACTATCGCTCCTGTTAGGCCTATAGGACATAATTGTTAACCCTATCTTATCAAGTACCAGCAGAAGACTGTTCTTATTGATAATATGACAAAAGTTTCTGCTGAAAAAGTTGGGTTGCCATTGGACAGCATTCCACAATTAAGAAAAAATAATTTCAAAATCAAATCAAAATCAATTATCTCCATCTCTCTTACTCTCATGACATGTCTAATGAGGGCGACAGTGACCGAGATAATATCTCACTCATCAGAATAAGGCTCCTGGTATTTTTTAACCTTCAGTGTATGTTGGTTAAAAAATACTTACACTGCCAGCCAATATTACTACTATCCTAGTACTTATATTACTACTACGTACACTTAGAAAAATGGCCATCAAAATTCCGATGAATTCACCTAAAGTACGGAGCATACTGATTTCACCAAAAAATACGATGAATAGTTTTCACGGTGACAACTATTAAGACATATGGTTGTCACCGTAAAAACTAGTAATAGCACCAGTTTTAATGATGACAATCATATACTGTGATGTAAAATTGTAAAAACATCCTATTAATCGTACTTTTTGGTGATTTTCAGTATGCTCCGTACTTTAAGTGAAGTCATCATTCTTTTAGCGGAATTTAGATGGACATTTTTCTCAGTGTACGTACTTTAGTAGTACTAATGTGCTAGTACTGGTAGACTTTAACCACTAGTATATTTATCGAGATAATACTCGATGAAATAGAGTTTCCAACGATGCTCTCTTGGTCTAAACGAAAATCCCGGCGGGAAATACGAGTAGCACCGGCGAGAGCCGGTTTTCGAGAACCGATTTTTTTTACTTGATTCCTAATTTATTCTCAAGGTTCCCCGAAGATTCTAATTCTCAAGAAGCATCAGTCAACCGCAGATTAACAATGGCATAGGAAGCGGAGACCGTTGGGCGCCATCTGTTACCACACCGCAAATGACTACAATTTCGGCCGAACATGCTCGACCGCAGAACAGCGTGCCAATTACTAATTATTGGTAAAAAATTGGTAAAAAACACCTCTTCCTAAAGTATTATTTTCTGTTTGTATCTTTTTGTTAGCGAGATCGCGTGTTGAAGTTTTTTTGGATTGTTTGAAGATTGATTAGGTATGGTTAGTTTGATGTCGGTATGGGTAGCACAGCCGTGGTAGCACAGTGGGAGAACAGCCGCTTCGTATTCTTGAGGTGGCGGGTTCAAACCCCGACTCGTACCAATGAGTTCTTTGGGACTTATGTACGAATTTACAAACCACTGGCTTTTCGGTGAAGGAAAACATCGTGAGGAAACCTGCATATGTCCGGAGAAGAAATTCAATGGCGTATATGAATCCACCAACCCGCACTTGGCCAGCGTGGTGGAATACAGCCTAATCACCCTTCGAGGGTAGACCTGTATCCCAGCAGTGGGAGGATTAAAGGTTGCATATGATGATGATGATGGGTATGAATTGGAATTATGAGTCTATCTTTTGTCACTACTATAAGCTGACGAGAAACAAACGACAAAGGCGGTTCTCGGTTCTGAATTTGACGCATATGGGTTGATTACACGTAATGAGCACAGTGGTGAGTCAGCGCCGAGTACCTACTAGGTTTGTGTAAACAGTTTGACGAGGCGAGACAGTAACCACGAGTAGAACCACGATTTGTTTGCTAGGCCGAGTATGCCTATTTACTGTCTCGCTACTCGTTATGTATTGTGTAATCAATCAATTCATTAGGTATATAGAAATAAAATACGAGAAGAAGAGAGAGAGAGAGAGTAAGTACATACAATGGAAACTTAAAATTTTAAAATAATAACAATATAAGTACGAGTATATCAGGTTAAACAATAAATTTCCATAACTTAGGCTGCGGCCCTACACTAGGCATAAGGCCCGAATTGTGGAGACCAAGATTTCGATACATAATTTTTTGCAGAATGGAAGTCTGGAGGTGTCCTAAATCAAAAATTTCAGTTTGAAATACTTAAAGTTAATAAATTGCACATAAACATCAGTTTACCGTTCTTAGTGTGGCTCTAAAGCGTTATTTATTTATTTATAATACAACTATATTTATAAATCATACTTACAGCAGTGAGCTCGCATACGTAACCGATCACCAATGCTAAGCAACGGATGACACGGTCAGTCTTTGGATGGGTGACCGCGGGCAGCATCTACAACTGAGTTGTACTGACCTCTACGGGACTGGAAAACACGTTAAATTGTAGACCTCGGTTGTTTTGAATGAACTTGTTTTTTTATCAATGTTTTTATAATAAACTTAATTATTTGTCCTATAACAACAACCGGAAGACTCATGTCAGGCATCATGTCAACAAGCGGTCTAGAAATGTTTGACAGTACGGCTAGCTTTTTGGCACTTGGCTTATTCAAACTGCAGACAAACTAAACCAGTGTTTCAGGCTACATTCCAATGTAGCATCGTTTTATGTTCTCACCTGTATCTTATCTAAGTATTTTCAAACCAAAAAAAACCTGAACCTAATACATCTACTTACACTACACATTAAGGTATATTAC
This sequence comes from Alcis repandata, assembly GCA_949125135.1. Taxonomy (NCBI): domain Eukaryota; kingdom Metazoa; phylum Arthropoda; class Insecta; order Lepidoptera; family Geometridae; genus Alcis; species Alcis repandata. The sequence continues at coordinate 5,079,852 of OX421241.1, forward strand.
GCATTCTACAAAAGAAAACGAAATAACACGTTTACTATATCTATATTTACCCCTTTACGCAAATGCTGTCAAAGGGGGTAACCGACGGTGAAGAGGGGGTGCCAAAGGACGCCGCTCCTTTGAAGTCGGCTGACACCGCCACCTGTGAGCTACCGTCTGAGATATTTATTACCGCATCTTAAATCCTTCATTGTCTTGAATAAGTACGTTTGGTTGAAAAACTACGTTGAATGGATTACACATCTGTCTGGATGGTTTTGAGTTACGAATTGAGGCGGTGCTTTTGGCGGTTGAGTTAGAAACGGCGGTATCTGTGGGCATCTGTAATCAAAGGATTGGTTTGTTAGATCACAGTACACTTAAGAATCTGGGATTAGATTGTAGATAGAGATAGAGTGATAGAGTGAGTGAGTGAGTGAGAGATAGATAGGAGTGTAGAAGTCTCCAGCTCAATGGTAAGTCTAGGTAACTGTGGGTAAGCACATCCAAAATCGGAAATGATTATAATAAAGAAGGTAATGTTTATGTGTAGTCAATTTTAAAAGTTTTAGTTGATTGATCTCACCGAAGTCGGATTATATCAAACCGCCCCACACACTAGACACACTTACATACTAGATCGATGATTGATCTGAATATTGCCACCAGTGACGGCGATTTGGAGTACCTATTTTTCCCGATTGTTACCAGTAGCGGCAGAGATGGTGGTGGCAATTAGGAATGGATGAAATTGACTAAAACGTTTGATGTTCTTGTCTTAAAGACTGCTATAACAAAGTCAGCTTTATTTTTAGTAGGTAAGTTTAGATCTGATCATCTGTCTTCAGAACTAGTACGGTCGAAACCGCGGGCGGGACGCAACTACTAAAGTAATAAATCCTTCTAATACTAGAAACATGAAAGTTTGTAAGTTTGTTTAAAAAATGGCTGAAAGGATTCAGATAAAATATAGTGTAAAGGTAGCTTACACCTTGGATTAACATATAAACTTCTTTTTATTACGGAAAACTGAAACTGGGGGTCGCAATTTATAGTAAAACAAAATAAAAAAGGTAGTTTGTAAATTTTGTAATTAGGCTAGGCAAAATTGTATGAAAATTAGGTATTACGGTATCTATTCACTACTTACCTGACATTGTCAGCTGGCTTAGTAAGTATGATTTTGGTCAAGCTGTTTCAAATTGGAGATAAAGTCGGCTTACTGTAGCCTTTCCCTTTCCTCAAATCCTATAATCGCCGCCGAACCGAGCCAAATGTCCCCCAGGTTCCCCTTGCAGTACAGTTATGAAGAGTCCATCGTTTATACGTTGTAGGATGAGTAGGAAAACAGAATTTTGGTTGTATTACTAGGAAACGTCGCCAGTCGACAAAATGTATGTAATTATGACACATGACAAAGTGTATGGAACACCTGTTTTTTTCGCGGTTTCATTGTTGGTGACATTGTAAAAGTTTTTCATAATAATGAGTACCTACTATAAACCCTTTTCGGTTAAGCATACTCGTCCTTATTACCTTAAATTTGTTCAAAGATAACTTAAGTTACAGTTAATCCAATGTTCATCAAATTTTGCATCGATAGTTTATTCAACAGCTTTTAAATCCGAGTATGAAAAAATTTGTTGAATTGTTGTGGAGACAGAGTTTGGTTCGAGATTTACTTTGTTGAGAACTATTACACTATTTAAAAGCTTTTTAACTTCTTAACTATGATAGTTAAAGAAGTTAATGTACCTAACTATGCTTGTTCGGGTGAAATCTAACAACTCAATTTTGAAACACTTTCCGATGTCCGATTGAGCTGAAATTTAGTTTACCTACGTGTGTAACTCCGATGACAATGCAATAAAAGCTTGATAATAAATATGTATTATTAAAGTTAACTTATAAAGTATATCAATTTGGGAATATTATCAAAATCCTGTTCTCACAACTTTCCTCCGACACAACATCCCATTGTACTGTCCCCTCACAATCACTCGGTCAATTTGACAATAGCCGCGACCCCTATTTTCAAAATATTTGTCCCAGACGGACCAAACAATTTCAACTAAGTGGTCTGTTAGATCTGGACCCTCTGGAGTAGTGTTGGACCCGAAATGTCAATTGAATTGTTCCTGTGTACTTACTTGCTTTAATGGTTATGTGAACCATTTGGTATGATAGGTGTGTTTAGGCTTTGGGCCGGGGTAAAATAATCAAAGCTAGCTAAAAACCACAGCTAAAACCATTACGAGCTTCTTTGGCTAAAGCGAACAGCATCTTGTTTTTGTTTTTGCAGTAGTTAAGTCGGCAAAGAAAAGAGATACTAAACAAAAAAAAAACAACGAAAGTTGCGTTCCGAAATCGGAAAAGCAACACCAAAATGAGCTACGTTCCAGAAAATGAGTCGCGAAAATTGGCGTTCGATTTTTGAACATCAACTGTTACCTACCTATGTTGTCTATGAAGAACTGACAGACTTGATTCAGATAGACCATAGAGATAGACTAAGGACGCGTAATCGACGCATCCCTATAAAGATCTGCATAAAAAGTTTTCATCTCATTGAGAATAAAGCCTCGTTTAGCCTAATATCTGTTTCCTAAGTATGTTCCTAATGTTCCTATACCCTAACAAGTTCACTCCACGATCACAGATAACATAATCATCTAACATCGTGCGTAATGCTATCACCATAAGCGTCCGTCCCATCACCATCACGATCACATAATTACCATCATCTTTTACCACTACACTTTAAACCTTATGTCTCAACATTTAAGTCTGAAAATAGCATTGATTTTGAGAAAATATCTTGGCGCGTCGCACATCGCCAAGTAATGTCATGTCATTGTCACGATTTGCCCTGGGGTCAAATGGGGATTTAGTAGATCGTATCCCGAAGGGTTAAGGTTTAAAATGGAGCGGTTTTTGAGATGTAAGGCGTTGATAGAGCGGTGGGTGACAGAGGCCGTTGGCTCTAAATTTTCCCGTGGCTTGAAATGAAACAAAAATTCTTACTAGAATTATTTCTTCTTTGTTGTGAAGAAACCGTCGTAAAGCACCAAACGGCTTGAAGGTAAAATCACTTGAGAGCTATTTTCCATTTCAAGCTAGTTTTCTTTGCCGTTTTCGACCAAGTGAAATATCTTCAAATAAGGTGTGAACAGAATAATAAAATTATATGTTTTCCCTGCCCATGTTGATATTTTTATTTAAGTATCTAATTATTCAAGTTTTGTTCTCAAAATAGGATGTGAAGTACATCTATAAAATGTTTCCTGATTAGCAAGAAAAGCCCCAAAATAATACGAAGGTAAAGCAATTTTTTATGGCTCAAGCATTGTTAACTGACCCCTGAGTGCCCGAGACACAGACTCTGCCTAGTTTGACGCCCAACGGCACATCATTCCCATATCATTTTTCTGTATTAGTATTTCTGTACCTGGATTTGGAAATAAAAAAAATATTATTTATTTTTATCAATCTTCTACTCATCGCCAGATGGCGCTAACAACTGCATTTAGCCATTTAAAAAAATAAAACTGTTGAACTAAAACTTTGTGATGTGGCGCCATCTGTGATTGAGTAGCTAAACCTTGTGGTTGTAAGCTTGCAAGTTCTCAGAAAAATAATTTGATAACGTATTTTTTTATATTTATAACTCGGAAAAATTGCATAAATAAAAAAATTACTTCATATTTTTTTCATTTTAAAACTTATAAATAAATTTAGTCGATAACTTTTACTCTATTGCATTTTGTTCTATGATAGGTACTTCTATATTTAATTTATAATATATTTAAATCTATATTAATAAATACTTACCTATAAATTATTTCACCATTTCTCTATCAAATAATTGATTTGGTTAACGAATACATCTTAATTTTTACTTTATTCGGTTCAGCTGCTCGACCTTTAAACTCTGCCTACTACAAGCGCCATCTACCGGGAACGACTTTGATAATGCTTTCAGATGCCCAAGCGCAACATTGAAATCGATTGGAATTGTAATGCTTTAAGAATTGGATATTGTTTCCTGAAACACCTATAGGTGGCGTTACGAGTTGGTTATAGATCATAGATACAGAAAAAGCTATACAGGGTTTTACAGAAAGGGTATGCTAAGCTAAGCAGAACAGAGATCATGGTACCAACCAAAAATCAGCTGTTTCATACATTTTGTCGAATGTCATTGACATTTTTCTATGGAACAGCTGTTTTTCTTTTCGGCTGAGCATACCCTTTCTGTAAAACCCTGTATCAGCAAATTACCTGATGGTCGGGACTTCGTGCTTGGTACTACTCGGCGTTGCAGGTTTAGGGCTATAAAATATGTGTAAACCTAAAGCACTCAGGGATAGTGCAGTTTTTCTATAGTGAAAAAATCTTCTGAATCGAAGTAGTAAATTAACAATGTAACATACATAGTAAGTTAAATACAAGCTTGTAAAAAAACAAAAGTAAAATAAGTAAGTATGTAGTAGGTAAAGTATGATTAATGAATAAATTAACAAATGCTTTAAAAACTTTAATCTTAGTATTCGACTCAAAATACTTTATTTTTCGACTAAAGGTAAAAGGTAAAGAGCGGGCTCTTTTTCCGCAACTAGGCCGGTAATCGGCCCTTTTTGCGTGACATATGCGGGTTTTCCTCACGATGTTTTCCTTCACCGAAAAGCCAGTGGTATGTAAATTCGTACATTAGTCCTAAAGAACTCATTGGTACGAGTCGGGGTTTGAACCCGCCACCTCAAGAATGCGAAGCGTCGGTTCTCCCACTGAGCTACCACGGCTCTTATTATTATTTTTCATAAATCTTATAATTATTTTTCGACTACAAAACCATGCAATTTTTCATTTATCTTTATCTAGGTTATACGTAAGTTACAATTACATTTTGGGCTTATCAGAATTCAAGTGGGTAGCGTGTTCCCCAATTATTTATAATAGAAAGATAGATAGATAGATAAACTCTTTATTGTTCACACCATAAATTACAAACAAAAGAATTATAACACATAAAACTAGTGCGACAACTGGCGGCCTTATCGCTAAGAGCGATCTCTTCCAGGCAACCTTAGGATGGAGAGGATAGACTAAAAACAGAAAAACGGGGTGTACAATATTGAGAAGAAAAAAAAAATGTCATATAAACCTACATAAAAAAAAAAAAAGTAAAAAATACTTAAAATACATTCAAATAAAATACATTCTAATACTAAAAAACTACCTACATTAGCGAAAATAAACTAATATAATTATATAGCAGTAGGAATCATATTGGTCTTTTTTTATTTTGGTAGTTACTTATAAGTTTGAACTTGAGTTATATCCTTATTTCATTACTAGGTTATTTTATTAATTAAAGTCGCGAAGGTTAAGAGAAAGAGTGTACGTAAGGTGCGTTTGTTTGTTACTCCTTCATTCTGAAACGTCTCAACGCGTTTGAGCGAAATTTACGAGTAAATCAGAAACACAGGTTTTTTTTTTTTATGTTTGTTACCTCATAACTTTTGACTGGGTGAATCGATTTTGATGATTCTTTTTTTATTAGAAAGCTGACGCTTCCCATTTGGTTCCATTTCAATTTAGTCCAGTTCTGATAATGGTATCCATGAGAAAACCATATAAGTCTTAAATTTGCATTAAGTAGGTAGGTACGTGCGCGACAAATAGATGAATAACTCAATAGTCGGTCTTTTGAAGTCGGTTGTTGTTTTTTTCCTTGTAAAAATAATGTTCTTGTTACAAAACAAAAAACATAAAAAAAGAATCATCAAAATCGATTCACCCAGTCAAAAGTTATGAGGTAACAAACATACTTAAACATATAAAAAAAACATACCTACAGTCGAATTGATAACCGTCCTCCTTTTTTGAAGTCGGTTAAAAATAACATAAATTAAAAATGAAACCAATAAAACTAACCTAATCTTAAAGACCGCTGCCTGCGGGAATTGTTCCCAAAACGCTGGCCCCATTACCACGTTGTATGGCGATGCTCACCCTTTGGGCGAGATAGAGGCCAGCATTTTGGTCACGAGTTGCTTCGACCAGACGAGAAGAGAGCACTATAAAAATTTTCTTAACGACTATTATAACATTGAATGTTACATATACAGTTACAATATGTTTGGTGGGGTTTTTGTTGTTTATCAGGGATAATGTCGGCTTCTAAAGGTAAAATATTTTTTTAAATCGGTCTAGTAGGTAGTTTTGGAGGCTATTCAGTACAAACAAACAGCGCCGATTTCTTTTATTCGCCGCTCCGCCGCCGCCAATCTTTGTTCAATGTAAGTGTCGCATATCGAACTATTTTCATAGGTACGCTGTTATTTAAAATTCTCGAATATAATGTAGACAAACCGTATGTAATAAATAACTAAATAAATGAGTTCAATAATTAATACTATCCACTTACAGTCGCATGCAGAACACTCGTAGTTTCTCTGCATTTGTAATAAAAAATAAAATATGCAACTGGATTAGTAACTGGACTAGTTGTACAATACAGGGTTATTCATAAAGGGTATGCTAAGCCGAAAAGGGCTCGTAGTACTCATCATTGTGAACAACTTTCACTATGGAACCAACCCAAAATTCGCGAAAAAAAAAACAGCTGTTCCATACATTTTGTCGAGTGTCATTGACATTTTTTATGGAACAGCTGATTATTTTTTCGCGAATTTCGGGTGCCCTTTTCGGCTTAGCATACCCTTTGTTAATAACCCTATACACTATTGTACATTTTGGAGTAACTGGTATCACAAGAATGACGTCAATTTCGAAACGCCCCCCCCCCCCCCCTCATCCAACATTTATCGTCATCCGCAGACCAACCTCCCCCCCCCCCTAATTTAGAATGACGTAATTTATGGACAGCCCCCAAGTAGAAATAGTTAATTTCTTGAATTAACATTAGATAGGGAAAGTGGTCACCCTTCGTACGCGGGGCACATTCGTACAGTTAGTATAGCAGAACAACTAAACAGCACACAATGACGCCTTTGCTTGTGTGCATAGGCATACCGGCCACCATGTTTCTCGCGGAGTGTCGCTCCAGTCGCACATCAGTGTGTCAGGTGACAAGACGTTACGTGTTTTCGCGCGCGGTGAGTAAATTTTTTACCTAAGTTTTTTTTCGTGATTGTAAGTAGAGTTTTCATGTTTTCGACATACTGGTGATTATTAATTACTGTTTACAATGTTCATAATGAGCTTTAATAGTTATATTTCTCAAACTAACATAGAATTTGTATAGTTTGTATTTTTATTTTGCCTTGCACCATGGGGTACATTCGGACAGACAGACGAGGGGCACATTCGTACGCGTACGAATGCTCCCCTTTACTTATTATTAACCTAAAATTGATATTTATCAACTGTCTTCTACTGATATTTGTGAACGGTCGTCTCTTTTGATCCAAAATCCTCAAGATGTAGTTACCGGAATTGGCGAACCTTCCACAAATCCTATAGATATAATTACCGGAATTGGAGAACCTTCCACCTCTGCGGCTGAGACTCAATCTGAACCAAGTGCTTGTCTTCCCGTTACACCAGAAGTCATAAGACCTTATCCTTCAGCTGTCATAAACAGAAAATCCAATAAAGGAAGGAAACCGGGTAAATCCCGTATATATACAGATTCACCTGAAAAAAATGAATTAGAAGAGAGGCATAGACAGAAAGAATTGAAAAAAATTGAACAGGAAAGAAAAGCCAGAGCCAAAGCAGTGAAACGTAGTTTGAAGAAACTTGATTCAAGGCAAAAGAAAAAGAAAGCTAACAAAATAGAAAGTGACGAAGATTCAGACGAATCTGATGGATCCCAGTTAAGCTTGCGGGAGAGTTCTACATCTCCAGTTGATTTAGAATTGGACGAAGAGACTGATGATAGTAGTGTAAATTATAATTTAAATGTGACACCAGAAAAAATCAAAGATAATTGTTATGTTTTGGTAAAGTTTGAAAAAAAGACTTCTGTTGTCTATTACGTCGGAAAAGTTCTCAGTCATTACTCGAATACAGAGCTGAAAATATCTTATCTTCGGAAGAAACCGGGTCTATCACGGTCATTCTTTTTCCCTGATATAGAAGACATACACACTCTGTATATCAGCGACATCGCCATGATCCTCCCTGATCCTCAACCACGAGCGGGCTGTACAGCTAGAATGGCTAGACTTCTTACTTTTGCACTTAATTTAAATAATTATAACGTGCAATAAGTTCCAAAGTAACAACCAAATGTTTAATTACTTATTTTAAATTTAAATTGTAAAAGAGTTTTACGATGATCTCACACATAATGATTGTAAAGATCTCATTTAGACTGATTTTAAAGCTTAGAATTATCAATAAGTAAACTAAGTTTGAACGATTTTATTTTTTGTTATTTTTCTAAAGAAATTTATTGATTATGAGTCAAGTCAAACAATAATAAGTTAGTTCTTTGATAAATAATTATTTTTGATAATATAATAAAAACATTAGACTTTTATAGGCTTTTTATTTACCCTGTCTGAATCCACCCCATGGCGTACGAAAGTACCCCACGTACTGTACGAAAGTACCCCATACGTGGGGTACATTCGTACAAATATCTTACCGTAGGAAAATGGCTATAACCCTTTAACCCGTTGACTTAATAGTTTCGGACTTTTTTGTAACAAACTACAATATATTTGTTAGACTTAGACACATAAACAAGATAAATCCGACAATTAATGACAGAGTAAAAAAATAAAATCTAAAAAGTGTACGAAGGGTAACCACTTTCCCCTACTTTTGACTCCGATAAAACTAATAGGACGTCTTACGATACCGCTAGCACAGTCACTGCGTTCCTTAAATTTATTTCTAATATCTTATTAATGAATAAATAAATTAATATTAAGTACTTCTTCAATCAATTATGGCCTAGTCTCACAGCTGATTGCGGCAAATGACCCCTACGCTGCGATTTCACGACTATATCTCGAACGCGCAAAAACCACAAACGTTCCCGCCGACTTATTTAACCGCTTGATAAAAGCGCTATCTATATTAGTCACCAACAAGACGCCAGTCCAGACACACGACCTCTTGATACCGGAGTCATGAATTTCTTAACAATATGTGTTATGTGTTTACTCGTAATGCAGTACGAAACGCGATCGCCGGTCGACGATTACACGAAACGGAGGAATAACCTTCTAAGAGAAGAGAAATTACTGTCATTGGGAGGAAAACTAACGCTGACAGAAGTGGAGCAAGAAGCAAACGGTATTCTGATGCAGTGGAAAAAGAAAGAAATTGATGATTCATTCCACGATCCGCAGCATTTCAATTTCTCCAAACACTACTTCGCATACAAACAACATATTGAGACTTCGAAGGTGTTTCAGATTATCAGAAAAATGCCTAAAGGAGCGGCTTTGCACGTGCACAGTTCGTTCATGCTCGACGCAGACGGCCTGCTCGATTTAACGTACGAGGACCACTTATACGCTTGTTATCATAACGATTTAAAATTACAGTTTTCCGACACAGTCCCCGCCATAGAATGCCCAGTGAAGTGGACGTTGCTCAGTGAATTACGCGATGCTTCGAACAATGTCACACTTTTTGACGAACAACTGAAAAGACATTTCACTTTGGCCGGAGACGACGATGTTTTAAACTCAGAGATAAACCAAGTTTGGACGAAGTTTGAAGGTGTTCATAGGACTGTCAAACCTTTGATTGGGTACAGGCCAGCGAGAGAAAAATACTTCTATAAAACTCTTGAAAGGTTCTACGCGGACAATGTGATGTACATAGAAATGAGGAGTAGTATAAGCAACCTTTACGAGCTGGATGGAACGAAGCATGACAAGATTTTCTTGGCAAGACTCTACAGAAATATCACGAAGAAGTTCATCGAAGATCACCCAGATTTCATCGGAGTCAAGCTGATTATAACGTGCTACCGAGCTGCAAACGAGAAAAGCGTGCTCCAAGCACTTGACCTTGCAAACGAAGTGAAAGCGGAAATGCCAGAAATGTTTGCTGGATTCGACTTAGTCGGCCAAGAAGATCTTGGGCGACCGCTTACGGACTTCATTACAGTTTTGAAAAAGCATAAGAATAACATTGATTACTTTTTCCACGCAGGTGAGACAGCTTGGTTCGGAAGTCCAACTGACGAAAATTTGATCGACGCTATTTTAATGAATTCGAAGAGGATTGGCCACGCGTATGCCCTGCTGAAGCATCCACGACTGCTACGAATGGTGTTCGAAAAAGACATTGGTATAGAAGTGAATGTGATATCTAACGCAGTGCTGTCATTGGTGCGTGATGTGCGTAACCATCCTTTAGCAACGTACCTTGCATTAGATATGCCTGTAGTTTTGTCAAGTGATGACCCCAGTGCATGGGGGGCCCAGCCTTTATCTCACGATTTTTACGTTGCATTTGTGATTGTTGCCAGCAGAAACTATGATCTGAGAATGCTGAAGCAATTAGCATTGAACTCGATCAAGTACAGCGCTTTGGACCTTGAGGGAAAGGAAAAATTATTGACAATATTCAACGATAGATGGTTTAGATTTATTGAAGAATTGAGAGAAGAGAATACAGAGCTTGCAAGTGTAGGTAGTGCAGAGACAGATACAGTAGAACCAAGTGATATAGGCGTAGAAGCTGAAACAGTGGAGTCAGGTGGAAGTGATGGCTTAGAAGTTATTACGGTAGAGCCACGGTAGTTTGAGGTGACATAGTTTATTTTGGATATAATAAATAGCTTTTTCCTCACGTATTGAGGTGAGTGTCAGCTGTTTCCTTGATATCCTGGGTATCTAATGTACCTTACTATGTAAATGGGGATCAGGAAAAGTTGGAATAACGCATGCATATTAAATTATACCATGGAATAATGGTACTGTATCACATACCCTGACAAACCTAGAGGGAAAGATAAAGCACCGCGGCAATCTGACTGAAGGCACTTTTTTATTCATGTGTACAAGGGTTGCATTGATTGACCTTTTTTTGTACGTTCTCTGCGAAACGTCCAGGTAACAACTGTAGAGGAATATTGATATGTCAATGTGTGCATCTTGTGTACGTAAACTAGAGGAGTTCTTGGCTTCACCCAAATCTAACGCAATGCTCCATTGTTCTCTCTAAGTTTGTCTGAGATTACATAAAACTAGAGCCGACAATAATGTTGTCGCTATCAGCAATTCTGAGTCGAGAACGTAATAAAACCTTAGACTTTATTCGCTTAATTTTATTTCTTTGACCAAACCAAAACAATTTGAAAACCATGTTTATTTATATTTATTTAATAATCCAACCATACAATTTGTTTAAATGGCTACGCAATAGGCTGTAAAGTAATGTCACTTCACACTAGTGGAACAGTCAAACCTTTCTTTTGCCAAATCAATTAGTAGGACAGTGATGTGATGCCTGTCTGCCTGTGACGTACCACATATGCACAGTTTCTTGAAGCATAGATCCGATCAGATGAAATGCTCCATACAACTTTCTAAAAGTCCTGTTCAGTCTCTTGTAATAAATAGGCCGAGATAACATTGGTAACCCTATCTCATCGAATACCAGCAAAACAGCACGAGATTAGATTTTTCCCAATAAAAATTAACAAAAATCAAAACCACATCAGTTTTCACGGTAGAAACGACCAACTTTTTTCCGTGATCAGACTTCGCCTCGGCAGACCTAGAACTTTTGTAGAAGTAACGTTTTGTCGTACTCCTCATTCACAGAGTAAATGCTCGTAGAATGCTAGTACTCACTGAGATATAGGGCATTACTCATAAACGTTGCTTAAAATTAGTCACTGGTTAAAATTCTCTAACAAGTTCTCGTTGACGTGAAATGTCACGTACGAAAGCAAAGGTTTGACAAAAATTATTCTTACAATAGGGTATTTTTATTAGCTATCTTGTCGTAGGTAAATCTATCTAAGCACGAAATTACTTAACCTGATACTTTGATTGTAAAATGTGTGATTTCACGTAACGAGAACAGTGCCGAGACAGTCAATGAACACCAACAAATTAATCATGTTGCTAGAGACTGTCTAGCTTCGTCGAAGTGTTTATACAAACCGAGTACTCAGCCGAGGGCACTGTCTCGTCACTGTACTCGTTACGTGTAATCAACCCATTAGGACGTGGTTAAAGCAAGCTTGATAAAAAATATGAATACCTACTTTTTTATCACCATATTAAGAACAATGTTTATTGTATGTAATGGGTTTAAAATTGCTCATAAGTGCTAGCCAAATATAAGAGCGAATGGTAAAAAATATAATAATGGTTAAAATTAAATGCTGTTGTTTTACTAGTAGTGCCCCGAGGTTTCACTTAGGTAGTATTTATTTTCTGAAATAAAAAATAAATCTTCTTCTAGGGGAAACGTTTCACTTATTTTCGTATATACGTGATATTATTCTGAACAACTTGACTGAATGGAATTTGTAACCCTCAGCGCAAAAACGACGGGGTGTTAGGCTGGTTTAGTCTCACGCCGACGGCACGCGTACCGTCAGCGCCGGTGGCCGAGATATATGAACTTCTAGGAACCGTTTTTGAATCACGCGTAGCTATCAGCGCGCACGGTGGTCGACAAACTACGCGCTGAGCTATGAGCGCTGACGGTGCGCGTGCCGTCAGCGCCGATGGCCGAGATATATGAACTTCTAGGAACCGTTTTTAAATCACGCGTAGCTATCAGCGCGCACGGTGGTCGACAAACTACGCGCTGAGCTATGAGCGCTGACGGTGCGCGTGCCGTCAGCGCCGATGGCCGAGATATATGAACTTCTAGGAACCGTTTTTGAATCACGCGTAGCTATCAGCGCGCACGGTGGTCGACAAACTACGCGCTGAGCTATGAGCGCTGACGGTGCGCGTGCCGTCAGCGCCGATGGCCGAGATATATGAACTTCTAGGAACCGTTTTTGAATCACGCGTAGCTATCAGCGCGCACGGTGGTCGACAAACTACGCGCTGAGCTATGAGCGCTGACGGTGCGCGTGCCGTCGGCGCGGCGTGAGACTAAAACCAGCCTAACTGTGTCTGATGTGTTTGTGTCTGTCTACTCTATGGCATCGTAGCTTCGAACCGATTTTGATTTTGTTTTATCTTTTGTTGGAAAGGTGAATTAGTCGGGAGTGTTCTTAGCATGTTTGATAAAATCGGTTTCGAAAGAAAGACAAGGTGGAAAAATGTAGTGCTGAGAGACATGAGTGCAATGTGTGCGATGACGATGTCGAGGAACGAGCGAAGTGGAGAAAAAAGTGAGGAAGGCTGACCCCACCACCATGTGGGATACATAGCCAGGAAGAGAGAGAGAGAGGTTTGGCCTTATCAACGTTGGGGGTTTTTAATTTAAAATTTAATGCTATTTTTATTTTTTATTTTATTCAGTGATTTATACCCAAAAAACGTTGAAATAAGCGAGCGAGATAGCGGTGCGGTAATTGTTGTTTTGTTTTTAATTATTACGTATCTTTTTTTCTGCCCTATTAATAATATATTTATTTATTACTAGCGGCCCGTCCCGGCTTCGCACGGGTAGACTTTGGGATAAACGTAGAGTAAATTGAAATCGGTCCAGTCGTTCACGCGTGATGGCGTGACCAAAGGTGTTGAGAATAATTAAAGGAACTCTTTGTTATAACCTCTATTCTCATGCTATTGCGTAACTATAGCAACCGTAGTTTGTTGATGCTAACTTGTCAATTTATAGTAAAAATTATCAGTATAAAACGCACACTGTTTTGATAGATATGATTGAATTTGAACTTTGTACAGAGGTAATAAAGTGCAAATTGACTCTTGGACGTTAGGAACATACCTACATTGCTTAAACAACAGTGAGTGCTTGCAATTCAATATGAACTTTATACAATAGCAATAAAGCTCGTTTTAGTTAGAAAACGTATGGGAAAAATAAAAGGGCTGTTTTTAGGGTTTTTCAATATTTCTGAGAGATTTTCTTAATATTTTTTTCCGTAAGAACCTTCTCCTAATAATAACAAATACAACAAAAAAAGAATTAGTGAAATCGGTCCAGCCATTCACGCGTGAGGCCGTGACCAAGGAAAACGGGTTTCATTTTTATATATATAGATATTTCTATGTATTAGTTTATTTTCGCAAATGTAGGTAGTTTTAGTACATATTAGAATGTATTTTATTTGAATGTATTTCTAAGTATTTATTACTTTTTTTTATGTAGGTTTTTAAGACAGTTTTTTTTTTCTCAATATTGCACACCCCGTTTTTCTATTTTTTTTGTCTATCCTCTCCATCCTAAGGTTGCCTGGAAGAGATCTCTCTTAGCGATAAGGCCGCCAGTTGTCGCACTAGTTTTATGTGTTATAATTCTTTTGTTTGTAATTTATGGTGTGAACAATAAAGAGTTTATCTAGGTATCTACGAGTATCTATCTAAAGCTTCACATACTCGTATAACTAGCGACCTGCCCCGGCTTTGCACGGGTATAAAATATAGCCTATGTTACTCAGGAATAATGTAGCATTACAATGGTGAAAGAATTTTTGAAATCGGTCCAGTAGTTTTTGAGTTTATTCAACACAAACATACAAAAATACAAATCTTTCCTCTTTATAATATTAGTATAGATATTGCCTAACTGTGCCCCGCGGCTTAACCCGCGCGTTAATGACAATCATGATGTTGAAAAGTAGTAGCATAATATGTCTTTTTCCGTACCAAAAATGTTTGCAAAATTTCATGATGATCGGTTAAATACGAGTAGTAATTTTTTTTAACTTGTACAAGTCCGCGTTTGACCACCAACTCGCCTGATGGTAAGCGACGATGTGGTCGAAGATGAAGCACGCAGACTTAGAAGATACTTATTCACTCTGACCTTGAAAAGCCCAAGATTGTATCTGTAAGAATATGTGAAAACGTAGCAAACAAACGAACTCACTTTCGCATTTATACCTAAGTAAAATATTAAGTTAGAAGTCTTATAGTTTTGGCACCTTGTTATGGATTTTCGGAATTGATTTACTTCAAAATTGCTACGTTTCTGAAAATCCAAGGTTACTACAGAGTTTAATGACACCTGTTTAAATCAAATAGCAAAAAGGTTGAGTGATCTCATGTTCACAGGTCAAATCATATTATCGTAGTTTTAGAAAAAGTAAATGGACTTAATGTGTGTGATGTGTGAGTTACCTATATGTGTCACTTTTGAGTTTTGGGCTCTTCTCTTTTGCAAAGCCCGCCTGGGGAAGTACCACACCTTTGCCAGTTATTCCACCGCCAAGCAGTAATGTGCAAACATTACTGTGTTCCGGTTGGAAGAGCATTGTTTCCAGTGAAATTACAGGGCAAATGGGAGATTAATCAACTTATATCTCAGGGTGACGAGCGCAGTGCTGTGCCGCGCAGGGTCTTGAATTCTGCGAGTTCAAAATTCTGGGTGGCGCAGACCTGTTATGGGCAAACGTGACGTTTAACATCAGGCGAGCGATTTGCTCGTCTCGTCACTCAATCAAATAAAAAAAAAATAAAAAAAAAAAAAAACCAGATCTTACTCATCACATACCTACATCAAAAATGTTTATAACTAGGTGCGCCCCGCGGTTTCACCCGCGTTTAAAAAAATTAAAAGTATCCTATGTTACTTCTAATACCTCCAAGAATATGTGTACATAGGTATAAAGTTTCGTGGTGGTCGGTCAAGTAGTTTTCGCGTGAAAGCGTAACAAACAAACTTACATTCATATTTATAATTTATGTATTACCTAGTAGATAAGTAGGAATAAGTACTAAGTATGACATACTATATTCGTAGTTCGTACTCGTGCGCACGTACGGTCATTTTTGCTCTATTAATTTCTGCTTCTTTTCCATATTTGGATACAATACAATACAATGAAAAAATACAATGACGTACAACAATTTATTTAATAGCAGTAAAACACGTAAGACATTTGCACAAAAAGCGGCCTTATCGTTAAGAGCGATCTCTTCCAGACAATCTTTAGATAAGCCTAACACCGACGAAAAATCTCACAGACCTTTCTGTACCCTCACCAAACATCCTGTAAGTAATTGTAAAATTTTGTAGACATATTTGACGTTTAAGTTTTTATATTTTGTAGATATATTTAAAGATGTCAAAGCTAATCTAAATATAACGTTCCGAGTGAAATCCTTCTGTTTCCGAACACATGTATCCATAGCGTGAAAATTAACAGTTGCGCCTCATTGAGACACAGCTGAGCTATCCTAATGCATAATTGGTTGTTTGACGGTAAACTGATGTAACTCAAAAAGTGTCGTTTTAGGGGAGTATTTTTTTTGGGACTAGGTATTTTTGGTGGTTCCTTTTTTGGCTTTTGTTTAACTTGCTTTGTTAATAATGTGCGGGTCAAATCTTGGACGCAAAATTAGAATTACTTCCCGATGTCCGATTGAGCTGAAATTTGGTATAACCGTGTAACTCCAACGACAATGCAATAAAATATTTTTTGGTTTGGTATTCTAATTTTATGTGAGAAATTGAGAATGAAAAGTACTTATATTATGATAGTAATTCTATTTTTTTAAATGGTTCAAAAACATGTAGGTTTTATAATAAAATTCACTAATTTCTAAAATCGCTTTTATGACACTTCGTATCCCTAATGGGTTAATCACACGTAACGAGTATAGGGGCGAGACAGTGTCCTTGGCCAAGTACCCGGTTTGTATAAACAGTATGAGCAGTGCTCGGCCGAGTGCTTGGTCGAGTAGAGAGGCGAGACAGTCACTAGAACCACGATTTGTTTGCTTGGCTGAGTGTGCCTATTTACTCTCTCGCTACTGTACCTACTCATTACGTGTAATCAACCCATAAGCTACTCACGTTACTCTGACGTGCCTACATACTCATCGATAACTTTTGACTTAGACGTCTCTAATTAATATTTACGTAAGTTACTATTTCTAACTAAAATAATAATAATCTTTCTCGATAATGTTATGTTCCTCAATAATTTAGAATAATTTTGAGTCTTTGGAAGGGATGGGAATTCCATAAAGAAACTAGAGTAACTATATTTTTTTCGATTTTTGTCAAAGTAACTTGCTGTTTATTTAAATTTAAAGTATCTGCCGTTATTAGAAAGTGAAATATCCATCTTAGGCGTAAACCAGTGTTGCATATTTCCTGTTATGAAATTTATTATAAGTGCCTAAGTTAGTACAGGCTAGGTGGCTAGCCTTGGTGTCAGTTTTGTTTATTATGCTGTTTATTTATCGTATTACTTAAACCATGTAAGATAAACAATCAGTTGGTATTTCCAGGTTCTAATAATACAAGCGCACTCATAATGTAATCAAGAAGAATTGGATCCTAGTAATCAACTAATTGTAGGAGATAATATTGTTCAATAAAAAATATAGTAAAAGTAATAGATTAGTATTTTTATTTTGTATTCATTCGACTATGTGACTGTATCTTTAGGGAAAAATATTATTATTTTATTCTATATACAAATAGATTGGTGTAAACCTCCAAAATGTTAAGCCACTATATGACAAATTTTAAAATGAAGTCGTCGTATAACCAATTGTATGATTACAACAGGAAATGTCACGTACTTTTTCATTAATTACGTGACATTATTGCTCATTATTTACTCAGGTCTAGGTAAATACCTATATATGTATTGGCGTTCAAGAAATAGAGATGATAAGCAGCAGTAGACAGTGAACAGTGGGATAAGTCAGGCTCGAACATAATAAAGGACATCGGCGACAACGCTCTTAATGGCTTACCTTTAAAATTGCGGTGTCTGTTTTTTTTAAAGTGGGTACTTATGATCTGGAACGCATATTTTAAAAGATTAGATGGATTTAAAAAAAATTGGGTAGATACTCAAAATTTTCGATTTTCACTTGTGCCCATTTCATCTCAAGAAGTCCTAAAAATTAAGTCCAGCGTAAATTAACTCTATTCTTGGGCGCTCGAGATTATCTCCAGTCAGTCTCACTCGCATGGCATTTCTAATGAGAGCGACAGTGACCGCGATAATATCTCACTCTTCAGAATATTCACTCTGTTCACACATCCCAGTGCACGCTCGACTCATCAGGTGTTCGCACTAATTGGTGTCAACGCGCTCCATCGTTAAGATTTACTGCTCTAAGACAAATTGGTTCCAGAATTAAACGTTTGCATTTTAGTATTATGTATAGCTGCGCCCCGCGGTTTCACCCGCTACCGGGCTGAATTAAATGTTCTTGTAACTAAGTATGATGTAGTAAGAAGTAAGTAAGAAGTAGTAAGAAGTAAGTAAGTAGTAGTAAGAAGTAATAAGACGAATCGTTAATTTTTCCGAGATAAAAATAGCCTACTTGTGTATTAATTCAGGGCAAGCTATCTCCACATTTTATTCAAACCCATTCGGCCGTTTTTGCGTGATTGGACAACTTATCTAAACGTTAAACTTCAAATGTATCATGGTATAAGAACAAATAATTTGTATTACCTATTTATTAAGACTCTGAAATTGTCAGAAATTTTCAGAGTCTTAATAAATACGTAGGTAATACAAATTATTTGTTTTTCAAAAAAAAGAGAAGTCTAAGAACTATTCCATTAAATGTTAGAAAAATTTTATATAAGATTCAGGGCTATTGAAAGACAAAAAAAGAGAAAACGTGGGAATTTATCCATATCTAATTAAAACGTCAACCCTTTTTTGCCCCATCTATTTAAATAATAATCTATTTAGTAGGTAGGTAGATACTTCATCTTCTGATAATGCTTATCATCTATTGGCAACAATAATCGTCTTAAATGTCGGTTCATTTACAATAGATAGCATATCAATACCTAGGATTAATAATTAGGTACCTATACCTATACAGGGTTATTCATAAAGGGTATGCTAAGCCGAAAAGGGCTCGTAGTACTCATTATGAACAACTTTTAGTATAGGAATGGGATAAGCCCAGAATTCGCGAAATAAAAAAATCTGCTGTTCCATATATTTTGTCGAGTGTCGTTGTCATTTTTCTATGGAACAGCTGATCCTTTTTTCCTGAATTTCAGGTTAGTCCCATAGTAAAAGTTGTTCATAATGATGAGTACTATGAGCCCTTTTCGGCTTAGCATACCCTTTACCAATAACCCTATATACCTACTTAGTGGTCAGGCAATAGCTTTACTATAATCTTTGGATCAAAAATGTGGAAACGTCATTAAAAATATTGTAATTAATGACTTAGATTGAATTTTGATTTTTCCAGTTTCTAAATACATACTTTATTATTATTTACTAGAATAGAGTATGATTTGATTGCGCACAAATCAATTTACAAGACAAACTATGAATAAGTAGAATCAAATTCGATAATACAAGGATCGTATGCCCGTTGCGGTGCTGCGCGGGGGTTTAGGGTCGCTGGTGTCAGAATATCAAAAATCAATTTTAAAAAAATTGACGTGGGACCACCTCTGAATTATGACTTACCAAACAAAACAACAATCATCAATCAGTTCATAATTGACGGCGTAATCGCGTTACATACATACAAAAAAAACATACCTACAGTCGAATTGAGAACGGTCTCCTGTTTTGGAAGTCGGTTAAAAGTAGCCTATGGCCATCGACATGACAAAAAATTATATCTAATTACTTTTTTTATAAAACTAGGTTTTATTGCATTATCATCTGAGTTACAAAGGTATACCAAATTTCAGTCGCGGGATTTGACCCACCCACACATACATTCTTACTAGCACGGCAAGTGAAAAAAAAGCTTGTAAAAAACTGCTTGCTGTAAGATATATTGGGTGAAACTGCGGAATGAAAAAATAAAAACACGGTAAATAAACATAGGTTTGCTTTATTTAAATTTTATCTGATAACTATTTAGCAGTTAAATTGTAAGTTTGTTGTTTGACTGATAATTATCATTACATTTGCTATAAATAAATTGCGTGTATGAAACAATACTTGGACTCTTGACCTCTATATCTTCAAAAGATACATCACTTTCAATTATTCATGTTACATTCAATTTACTTTTAACAATAGTGTCGATAAACTTTGTCCAGCGAATTTCAAACTCGTATACAAGCTTATCTTTGTTAGGGTACGTGCTGTAATAGAGAGAATTGAGGGCAAGCTTCTTCAAAAGTCTTAAGTCTGCATGACGACTGGCCACTCCTACAAAAGCTACGTAAAAGTCGTGGGATATTATATCCGCTTCCCAAATACCTGGATCGTCAGAGGATAGTACTACAGGTAGATCCTGAGCTAAGAAAGCAGCCAACGGATGATTCCTCACGTCTTCAACCAGTTTCAACACATTATTGGATATGACATTTACTTCGATAGCGATCTTCCTTTTCTTCACTTCTTCTAATAGCAGAGGATGTTTGATGAGAGCAAAAGCGTGGCCGATCCTTTTGGAGTTTAAAACGATGGCATCAACCAAATTTTCGTCTGAGCTGGATCCGTACCAGTTCGTTTCTCCGGCGTGGAAGAAGTAATTGAACTCGTCGCTCGCTTCTACTAGTTCAGGTAAGAACTCTTTGGTTGGTACTCCAAGATCTTCTTGGCCAACCAAGTCAAAACCAGCCAGGAAGTCAGGCAATTTCTGCTTTATCTCTCTCGCAATTTTTAAATACTCTTTCATTGTTTCTTTGTCTGCCAATCTGAGGGGAGCATAGATAACTTTTGCTCCTAAAAAGTCTGGGTAATCTGCCATAAATTCATCGGTTACTTTCTTGTAAATTTCTGCTGTGGCTACTGAGTCGTACGTGTTTCCTTCTAAATCGTACAGCTCTGGTAGAACACTTCTAAGTTCAAGATACATAATGTTTTCTTTTCGCAAAGCTTTTAGCGTGTCGTAATAATACTGTTCCCATACAGGCTTGAAACTCATTAACGGGGTGGTTGTGATGAAATATTGCTGAAACTTGCCCCATGCAGCATTAATATGGGGGTATTTTTCACTAGGATTATCAACGACTAACGTGAAATGATTTCTAAGCGATTTATCAAACGTGTTAACGTTCCCTGAAGAATACCTTGCGTCTCTCATTAGCTGCCAAGTAGTTCGACACGCTTCAGTTGGCAGCTGTTTCGAGAATAGGAAATTAACGTCATCTTCTTCAAAACATACGTACAAATCATCCATATACGTTATGTTAAGAACATATTCTGGACTCAGCATCCCGGTATCATGAGCGTGCAGAACTGCACCTTTGGGCATTCCTTGTATCAATTTATACAGTTCAGTATTCTTAACTTCATCTTTGTAATCAAAAAAATGCCTGGACATGTTGAAATTCTGCGGATAGTTGAAGCCTTTATCTAACTCCTTATATTTCAGATCCATTATCAAATCATTGACTATGATTTCACTATCACTGAGGACTATGTCATTTCCGAGCATTAAATTCAGCCCATTTTTGAGTAGCTCTTCTCTTTCCTTGTTCACATCGTCAAGAGTTTCAGATTTCACTGAGAGCAATACACAAAGAACTGTAACAATAGTCCACATGACCACTGAGTTGATAAGCATGAATGCTCTACCCATGGCTGCTATCTAACAACTGGCAATGCTCCGCTATTCTATTGTATAAGTAAGAAAAAAATGATAAATGCAGTACAAGGTCGCTATGTCAAAACCGATAGTAAATTGATATAATTTATAGGTATTTACGCGTGGTACGCTTCGAGGTGAAAATGAGGTATTGCGTGAACGTGACCAGTTTTTGTATGGCATGACATAACGCGGTCCACAAACTACTAAAAAAATTGTATTAAGCGTAAATAGAATGCTGTTATACCATTCATTGAGGTATATACCTACTTATTATACTCTATGCTGCTCCAGTGCCTAAAGAGTCAGTTACAGGAAGTGCCTAAAAAGTTTTTGGAAACGTTTTTCGTGGCCTATAATATATTTAAACAGGGTTATATTTATTTTCCTTAATACTCTGTATATGTACGTGTTTGAATATTGTTTGTGTTAACTTGTGATCAATAGATAGATCTCTGGTTTGAGGAATAGACAGGTTTGCTTAGGAATAATTTTGTGATGTGATAAGGCAAGAAAACAAAAGTATGTGAAAGATGTAACAAAAGATCTTTTCGAAAATGCGATTCCTAATGTCTAAATAAATTATTATTTTCAAGTTTGTTTTAATTAAGGATTAGTCTTATTTAATTAGTTTAAACCACATTTGAACATGTTTGTTAGCAACACCAAACTTCATCTCGAAACTTATTATTTTCCGTCAAGTCCCTTTTCGCTTGACCGCTCACATATCTTTTAAATGAAAATACTTTACACATTTGTCACAAATTGTATACATGTAAAACATACAACTTGGCTAATGGCTTGACAAGCTACCGCGTGTCTAGATAGCGCGAATTATATACAGGGTGTTTGGGTACGAACTAGCGATATTCTAGGATGCCATTGTACTCATCATTGTAAGCAACTTTTACTAAGGGACCAACCACGAAATCGCAATACCTACATTTTGTCGAGAGTCGATGAACTTTTTGTTTCGAATCATCTGCCTATTTATGCCTAAAAACCTACCTCGTTCTGTATAACAGCTGGTTTTTTTTCGCGATTTCGAGGTTGGCCCAGAGTAAAAGTTGGTCATAAGGACTAGATACAATGACTGTCAGCGATATTATGAGATGTCATTGAATGACATCTCATAATATCGCTAGTTCGTACTCAAACACCCTGTATAGTTGGATACCTATCGAAAATTTAGTCATTTCATTCCAAGAGCTCTGCACCTTGTCTTTTATCATCAGTTTTTAGCTTCCCATTTCTAGATATCATTATGTGCAGAAAATTAAATTACAAAACTCCCTTGATCAGCGGTCCAATCGGCTAACTTCTTCGATGTTCTATTCTGGATCCATGAAATTTGAAATTGACTAATCTGGCTTTTTAAAAGTCCGGGGGGTACATCACTCTAGTCTTCAATATTTAAACCTAATAATGATTTTGAAGCAAATTGTGTATTTTGATTCAAAAAATCGTATCAGCAAATTTTAACGACCATTCTCGACCATTCGATTGTCGAACTTCGAAAACTAACCGATAGGTTCGTGACTCAATTCAAAATTCGCACAAAAATAATTCTGACGTTATCATGTACCTACTTAAAAGCTATTAAAGAAATCTTTCTTACAAACAAAAAGGCAGACCAAGGCAGTTACTACATTAAAATGTGATTTTACATATTTAATAATATAGAGGTATTACATATATTTATATTATCTACATGTATCATTTATCTTATCACAATTAAATTAATTATCATAGAAACGTGGCGATAATTCTTAATGCTATGAATACAATAATGTTGATTTTCCCGATAAAATTCTCTTTCTCACATAGAGACTTCTGCATATAAACAACTATCTTTCACTGAAGTCGAGATCGATGCTATCTTCATATCTTTGGAATTAATCAAAATTTTTGCTATCTAGTAAGTATTACGAATTGACGCATATTTTTTTTAAAACAGCTTTATCGTCTTCAAAAGTGTTCTTTGTCTTACAGCTGGGTTGAATTATTTATTTTAGGCATGTATTGATACGAGTATGCAAGTAATTATAGGTACAAAACAAGCAAAATATTCTTCGCAGCAGTGTTTTTTTACACTGTTCAAACTAGTTTTTTTTTTTTTTTTTTAAGACAGCATGATATGTTGATAAAACAAAAGAAAAGCGTTTTAAAAAGAGAGTACAGTTACACTCGCCGGGCTTTTAAACCATCGAGAGCGTCACTCGCACATTGCAAATATCCAAAAGCTAATGTTGGCGGTTACTGCGAATCATCTGCCTATTTATACCTAGCTCAAAACCTACCTCGTTCTACATAATACCTACCTACAATCTACATACATAGAAGTAGAAAGTAGGTGCCTAAATGTACACAAACCCCTACTTAAGAGCACACCATAACAACAGACAAAGTATAAAAGCCATCAAAACTGAAGCACGCTTTTACGAATACAAAAAGCTTACAACAAATCCGAACTGAAAGCTTGAGTGATGAGTTAGGGAGGTGCAATCAGAAGATTAAAGGGATAGGTGACAACACTCATACCTGCTGGTTCTGTCTCAGTATTCTCATACATGCGATACCGGCCATGCTTTTTCCTTTTTTCTCCGCGATGCATACGGGGCGGTACAGTAAAGTGCCACTTAATCCGTCCCCAACCCTCCGCATAAAATCAGCATGGCGGATGACGAAGCTTTATATTTCTTTTAATTTTTTTCTAGTTCTGGAGCAAAGCTTTGAAAACGAAACCCCTTTTTGATAGCGGCCGTAATTTACACCAGCGGATTTGAGAGTGGACGAACTGAGGTCTGTTTATGGGGGTAAAGATACGTATACATAACAAAGAGGCTTAAAAAAGTAGGCTGAAATGTGGATATTAATGTTATGATTAAGCAAATTATAGAGCTGATAATAGAATCTCTGTTCAAGAATTAGGAAATAAGCTTCTTGATATATTAATATATACCTTCTTGTCCTTGAAAATTTATCAGACCAGGCAGACCAGGCAAAAGGTAAAACTGACAAAATTAATTTATCAACGATTTGTATCTCTCAACAGTCGAGGGTTAATCTTGAGTTCAATAGACGGATCACACATCTCTTTATACTCTATAGCCCAAATAAAATGTTACGAATTAGAAGATCCCATTGTCATCGGTTTTGACATCCACGGCCATTAATAACGGTGAACCCTGCTAACACCGGTTGTAGATAAGCATAACTAGCAGACAAAATATTGCAGGATGCACTTCAGTAATAATTATATTATATTATATTATATTATATTATATTATATTATATTATATTATATTATATTATATTATATTATATTATATTATATTATATTATATTATATTATATTATATTATATTATATTATATTATATTATATTATATTATATTATATTATATTATATTATATTATATTATATTATATTATATCATATTGGTAGATTATGTTTATTATAGTGAATTTCGGATGGGTCTGTTTTACGCCAAGCTTTAAAGCCTATGACAGTGAAAAGCCCCTCTCAGCTCCCTGATTACGTCCCCTAGTTTAATAGTAGGTATGGTCGACGGTCGTGTGTGGAACTTTGAAATGATTATGAGAGTTCTTTTCAATTCCTAGAGACGACAAACGTAGTGTGCGTTTAGAGTTGCTCTTTACGGAGTCTTTTGGTCTCTGCCGAGGAGTTAACAGTCTGCGTTTTTATGCAGTTTTGCCTTTGACGATGTTTAATTTTTGCCGTCTGTTTGAGTTTCGACAAGTTTTGTGTTTGTGTTATGTGCGTGTACCGAAATGTCAGCATTATTTGTATAAGAAGTTAGGTAAGTAGTAGGTATTACTTGCCAAACCGCTTGTTTCTAAGTGAAAACATTCACGGTAAGGCATTCAAAACAAAGCACTTTCCCATTTTTCTTACGCATTGCGACGGCGACGGCATTTTCTCTATCGAAGTCTGTGTTCTTTGAAAATAGCAATATTTACCTACACTGAGAAAAATGGCAATCAAAATTTCCGATGAATTCACCTAGTGCTAGCACCAGTTTTTTGGGTGAGAACCATATATTATGATAGTTGTCACCGTAAAAACTGGTGCTAATCATCGTAGGTACTTTTTGGTGATTGTCAAGGTAAATGTTTGTCTGAAAGCTAGAAGAAACAGTTTTCCTGCATCTTAGATTGACTATTGCTTAATATATATTAGACAAGACAATCCTATCCTCACAGCCGCGATACGTTGAAATAGTTTCACACGACGATGATAAGAAATAATATTTAAAAATGAAAAATCAAAGTGGATTTTTACAGTTGGATCATCGACAACTTGATTATTTTAAACATAAATTTTAATCGTTTATTGAACGACGCATTTTTGATAAAATTTCCTAAATTGAAACACTACGTAATCCAAATCTTTTCTCAAAGCACCTACTCTACCTATTAATCACTTGTTTTGCAATGTGGGGCATATGGTTTTATTTTGTTTTATTTATAGTAATCTAAACTAGCTGCGCTCCGCAGTTTCACTCGCTATTTAATTTTTATTATAGAAATTCTTGTACTCTAAAACTGAATCCCGCGTTATAAACCGCTGTAGGTACCTACACCTAGAAACCTTTTTTTTTTAATATTGGCTGTCTTTTTTACGCTACTTTTCAATTCTGTTTCTATCCCAAATTGAGCTGTTCAACATAAAGAAGTAACAACAAACATACGAACTTTTGCAATTATACCAAAATAGCACCAATTATAATACCTATTATAATAAAAATAGGTATGTACCTTAATAGGTACCTACCTATTATAATTATTAGCAGTTAGCAATTATTAGTAAAAACAATAATAGCACATTAGTGCTATTATTGTCTATACCTACATATGTAATTTGATATTCCCATACAGGTCTGTTTAATTTGGTAGTTGCATTTTTATTATGTGGGCGTAACAATTGAAATGACAATAACCAGTGCGATAAATTTGATCCATCAGCATTCGTCTCTACACATCACATCGTCCAGTCGTACGCACCGCTTTAGTTTTGCATTAACACTGCCGCGTATAGCACGTGTCCGATATCTCCAATTATCTCAAACCTAGTGTCAATATGAAACTTGTAATCATTCAAGTTTTTCTCTTCGTAAAAGTAATGTGTGACTCAGATTATTTCTCCAAGAGGACCCTTCTGAAAAGGGCTGAGATCTACAGCAGTCTCGGAGGAAACATGACGCTAACCGATAAAGAGGTCGTAGTAAACAACTGCCTGATGCAACAGAAATTCAAGGAACTGGACTACGCATTCGATAACCCGCAGTACTTCAACATGTCACAACACTACTTTGTTTACAAAAATAGAATGAGAAACTCGAAGCTTTACAAGATAATTAAACGGATGCCGAAGGGGGCGGCGCTGCATTTGCACGACATGGCATTGTTAGGAGCCGATTACATCATGAATCTCACGTATTCAGACAATTTGTACATTTGTTTGGATCAAGATCAGATCCATTTGAAGTTTGCTGACAAGAAACCGAGTGGTAACTGCAGCGATTGGCAGTTGATGACCGAAGCGCGACGCTCGGCTGCAGATGTCAATAAATTCAATGAGAAACTCAGGAAGCGATACACATTGGTCGTCGATGATCCAGACAAAGTATATCCAAGCATAACACAAACTTGGGCCAGTTTCATGAATTATTTCCACGCCGTCTACGAAGTATTGACATACAGACCGATTTGGGAACAATACGTCTACGACGCTATGAAGAAGTACAGAGAAGATGGAATAACGTATATAGAAATAAGAAGTATACTACCAAACCTTTACGAACTAGACGGCACGTTGTATGATCAGTTGGTTACAGCTAAATGTTATAAAAAATCCATAAAACGTTTTGTGACAGACTACCCCGACTTTTCAGGAGCTAAAATCATCTTCGCTCCGTCAAGACTAGTGGGTAAAAAAGTCCTTGACGACTACATCAAACTGGCAAGACAAATAAAATCCAAAATGCCTGAAACTTTAGCTGGATTCGACTTGGTGGGTCAAGAAGATTTAGGAACGCCCCTGATTGACTTTGTTCCTCAACTGCTGAAAGTTAAAGATTTGGATTTCTTCTTCCACGCTGGAGAGACAGACTGGTACGGAACTCTGACTGACGAGAACCTAATTGACGCTATTCTTCTCGGATCTAAGAGAATCGGTCACGGATACGCTTTAGCTAAACACCCGATGCTGATGAAGGAAGTTATCCAAAAGAATATCGCTGTAGAAGTTAACATCATATCGAATGCTGTGCTGTCGCTGGTTCGGGATATGAGGAACCATCCCTTGAATATTTTCCTGGCGAACGGTGTGCCAGTAGTTCTCTCCAGTGATGATCCCGGAGCGTGGGAAGCTGAGCCTCTATCAGACGACTTCTACGTGGCTTTCCTCGCCGCTTCAAGCAAGCATTCTGACTTGCGACTGTTGAAGACTCTAGCAATTAACTCTTTGAAGTACAGTGCTTTAGACCAAGTGAAGAAAGAGCAGGCGCTAAATAAATTCGATTTACAGTGGAATACGTTTGTAGATGAATTCGATTGTCTTGTTTATTGATAGATATGAGTTTGAGTATGCACGAATGGCTGTTTCCTCTTAAATGTGTAGTAAATATGTTGTGTTAAACGTTACATGTGTGCTAAATAGAACAAACTGATAACAATGATGTCAGAGAGAAATAAGTATTAAATTCGTATAAAATACCTAGGTTGTTTTATTATCGCAACGTGATATTTATCAACAAAGCTTGGATGTTTCTTGCTCAATCACGCAAAAACGCCGAAACGGATTAGATTGAAATTAAGTATGAAGGTGTAGAGCTTATGGCTTGGATCAACATAATTATAGGTTACTTTGTTTTCAGGAAAATGCGAGTGAAACCGTCTGCATGACACTTCATATCTTCTAATCTAGCCTCAACGGTGAAGTTACTAATTTTTTTTCCAGCCTTCACGATATCAAAATAAATAGACAAAATTATACCAATTTTGAGCTATTGCATTTTTTCTACTTGCCTTCAACGCAGCACTTCCAACTAGGTACTTGCACCTACTTATTTCTTCTGTGCCAGTAGCTATAGGCACATGCTACGCTTTGTACGTATCATTGAAGTAGGTACAACAATTTCACGCAAACATCAACCATAGCCCCCCGAAATAAAACTCATTAGACTAAAAGGAATTGTCATCACCACGCTCTAATTTTCATCCAATTTTGATTCACACTGCTTTGAGATAGAGTCGTCCAAAACTGACGTTTCCAGGGTTTGTTGGATGGTTCTCTGCATTTGTTTCGCGATAGTGCTCACGTCACAGATGGAGCAGCAGTTAGTACAGCGATGTGAAGTGACACTACGGATGAGAGTGCTCTGGCTCCCACTAACGAACCCATTGTCTCTACTCTACCAATGACAGTATAGAATATAGAATGCAACTTTGAACGAGTATTATACAGCCTACAGGGTTATAAGGAAAGGGTATGCTAAGCCAAACGCTCATAGTACTTATTAACGGAGACTTAAATTGTGCAAATACATATGAGTATCTATTAAAATTAATTATACTTAAATTAAAAACTAAACATTTAAAACTAATTTATTATAACATTAACAACTTTTACTATCTTACGAGACCCCGCGAAAAATAATCAGCTGTTTATAGCAAAATGTCAATGATACTAGACAAAATGTATAGAAAAGCAGATATTTTCGGAGTTATATTACCACATCCTTTCGTCATAAGCTCAAAACTTAGTAGTTACCTACCTTCCTAAGTTCCTACCAACAGATACGAAAATAAGTACGAGTAGGCACTAAACAAGAAAAACTATATGAATGGTACACACTTGTTCTATAACTCATAAATATCCCCAGCTTCTATTCTGTACTAATATTTTAGAGTGATAAAGTTTGTATACTTAGTTGGATAGAGTTATCTCCGAAATCACTGATCTGATTTTAAAAATTGTTTTGCAAATGTGAAGCGACACAATCCCCGAGTCCTGTACCCTTAGTCTGAATTTTGATAGTTATTCAAATTCAAAATAATTTATTCAAATATGGGTACATCAATATACACTAATGAATGTCAAATACAATTGTTACGAATAAATTAATACACAATAAATTAAATTGTCAAAGAAAATAATATTATTAGCATGTCAAAAAATTATATAAAAGAATTGCAATGTCAAAAAATCTATGTTTAAAATAACTACAATAGTAAGTATGATCAGTCAAGTAGTTATTACTACAGTCTAAATACAATTAAAAAACGATCAAACGTTTCGTAAAGCTTTATGCATTATAATACTTCCTTCACGCTTCCGCCAGGGGCGCTTTACTGTAATGTATAATAGTATTGTATATATAGAGAGCCTTATGAAAGGTTTGATAGTTTCGAAAACTATCAAAACTCAGACTAAGGGTACCCAGTCTTTAATTTAAAGGCCAAAACCTACGAGGATGCAGGTGCAGGCCGAGCAACGCAGGATACGTTTCAGACAAGAGCTAGTTTATGAAATTAATGTGTATGTAATGTGTCTGTATTAGGTTTAGATACTTGAAATTTTCGGCTTGAAAGCCGTATTTATGAATAGAGATAAAAACGACTTATTTTGAGAAGTCATGTGTTATAAGTATGACGTCACTGTTATCGTTTTGTTTGACCTATTGACTGCGGCAACGTTCACTAGAACAATAATTAAATAAACAACTTTAGGTAGGTATATACTGGGTTATGTACAGAACGGGTATGCTAAGCCGAAAAGAGCTCATAGTGCTCATCATTATGAACAACTTTTACTATGGGACTAACCCGGAATTCACAAAAAAAATGTCAATGACATTCGACAAAATGTATGGAACAGCTGATTATTTTTTGCGGTACACCTCCTAGGTACACCTCGCAATCCAAAATCGGTCACTACGTTTAGACGGTAGTAAGTCACAGAATAAACAACAACATAACGCAAACAACAATCATATCAAGATACTCGGGGCGGTCTCTGACGACATACGGAGTCCCATGTTCAGGCATTGGGTATCTGTACACATGAACGAAAACAAAAAGTGACAACACAAAGTTTGTGTAGCATTTTTATTTTTATATTCTTTTATTTAAGGACGTGGTTTCACCCTTTTCACAGGTGAAACTATTTTAGGTATGTTAGATTCTCAATTTTAATTTCGTTTTTTACTGTGAGTTAATTTTTATTTTAATTTTTTTCCTATGGGCCTGAAATAAATGATTTTTATTTATTTATTTATTTAGGTAATTTATAACGCGTCTCCTGCGGGTGTTTTGGTATACACAAGACACTTCACGAAACATTTAACAATCAGGGTGTCTTCAAGTCGCGAGTGAATCGGTTCCATCTAGGCAAGCGTGCTCCATCGTAGACAGCATCATTGCTTACCATCAGGCAAGATGGCGGTCAAACGCAAGCCTATAACAGAATTAAAAACAAGCCTAAACGTGTGTCGCCCAAAAATGTGTAGCGAAACAATAGGCCCAAGTTTGAAGGCATTTTAAGACAGATCTAAACTAACTAAAAATATATCTGTCTTTATCATTGCAAGCCATTAGACAAGGATGCCAGTAGTTTTAGATAATTTAGATCTCTTAAAAAGCCTTCAAACTTGGGCCTATTGTTTCGCTACACATTTTTGGGCGACACACGTTTAGGATATCAGACTCACCAGCAAAGACATGTAGGGAAACTATGTTTTGTGTATTGTGTTGACCAAAACACAAGCAGAAGACAAAAACTAAAGACATAAACTCGAAAAACATTACCCTGCTTCTGGACAGTCGAGTAAAAAACTTAATAGAGAGTCAGCACGCCTCTACACAGCCGAGTTACCCTTCAACTCTGGTAACAACCAATCAGATTGAATGTAATGACTTGATCCCTCGCTCTCTTAATTAGCGAATCAACTTCAAGCGATTGCCACTCGGTTGTACTTGTATTGTATATAAATTCTCTCATAAAATAAGTAGCGAATATTTTTAGAGTGAACAAGTCCGCGTTTGACCACCAACTTGCCTGATGGTAAGCGACGATGTGGTCGAAGATAAAGCACGCAGACTTAGAAGATACGTATTCACTCTGACCTTGAAAAGCCCAAGATTGGATCTCGATCTCGATTGTATTGTTATGTAGAGTTTTCGATAGAAAATGTCCGAACATGTACAGTGACGTGAGAATTCCCGTGTTATTTGTCTCAAAATCACGTTAGTTTTTATAGTATTGTCATATAGTTTTATTTTTCTATCGAATACTCGCTACATATTTTGAGTTAGAATTTATGCTAGTCCTAATATTTTTAACCCTCGAAAAAAAAATGAAATACGTATTTACTGAATTTGAATAGCATTGAATGTTATAGGAAAGTATTAAGAATTTAGTTTAATAAAGCCTAGGCTAAATAAATAGGAGTGTTGTAAGTTTACCGTGTTTATTGTGTGTTTGTGACATCGTAGCTCCCGAACAGCGAAACCATTTTTCTTGAATCATAGCTAAGAACACTTGATCGAGTCACTTCTCACACAAAAAATGTAAATTAAATAGGTTCAAACTTTTGGAAGCTACGATGCCACAGACAGACACATAGATACACATGTTAAACTCATAACACCTCTCTATTTGCGTGGGAGGAAAAAATCGTCGTTACAACATTTTTATGGATTCGAGTGGAAATTGCAACAGCAGCGCCTCTTCAAAGCCGGCGTAAGTGAGAACTAGTTTTTGTGAATGTTGTATCGAATAAACACCTACTATACTAGCAATAAGTACTTTGATGGTATAGCTGTTTTACCACTAAAGTTTTGTTGCAAAGCTGTGATACATGAAAACGAAATAATACTAAAATTATTGTAGGCTAATTTAACTTTAATTTTTTTATATCAGCGCCATCTACCAGAAACTTGGTGAAGTTTTTTTATAATACAAAACTTGAAGCTAGAATTGATTAAATTTTCTTTTACTTTTAATAGCGCCATCTACCAGAAGCATGTTGAAGTTTTTTATAATACAAAACCTGAAGCTTGAAAGTAATTACATTTTATTCTTTTATTTATATCAGCGCCATCTACCAAAAACATGTAGAAGTTTTTTGCATAGTACAAAACCTAAAGCTTTTCTCTATCAAGGCAGTATCTTTTTTTTTTAATTTTAAGTTTCGCAACAACAACGAGTAAACTGCTGTAAGATGGCAGTTTACTCATTCACTTCATGGGCACTTTTCATGTAAAATTCAATATTGAGTTTCAATTCGGCTATATTTTCCAGTAAAGTAAGTGTTCAGTAACAGAAGATATACTTATCATGTGCCAATTATAAATAACAAAGAATAATGATTACAGACTTACAAATACATAACTTAGTTAATTATAGCTTATTATTTTAAGTAAAATAATATCTAAGTAACTTTTTTAGTCTTCTCCCGCGGGTACTGCATCTTCTAATCTCTTAATGTATTTGACACGTAACTCTGTCAGTGAGTCGCCTTTCAGTTGATCCTGTAAAGAAAAATATTATGTTTATTGCTTAGAATTATTATTAGGTTGAAGTTTGGCGAACTAAAACTATTTTAAGAATCTATCACTATACTAGCTGACTCGACAGACGTTGTCCTGTCTTAACGATGACTATTTAATTCGAATTGGTAAAAAAAGCCATTGCGTCAATTCTATGTCAAATGTCTAAAGTTTACATTGTCCAAAGCGCTAAAGTTAAATTATGGTATAAGTATTTTTCTAATTTTTGGGTGTTTTTTTACTATAAATTGAGATGTGAGCTATCCTATCTCCTAAGTTACGAGTAGATCGAACTGCACACGATGTGCAAATTTGATTGAAATCGGTTAAGTAGTTTAGGAGTCTATAGCGGACAAACAACGTGACACGTAATTTATATAATTACTAGCTGACCCGTGCCCACTTCGTTGGGCATAATGTTAATTAAACCCGAAGCCATCGCGCGCCGTCCGGACCGTTTTTTCTCCGATTCACTTTACAAAACGGACTACCACGTAAAAGCCTTTTTATTTTTCGGTTTTTTATATAACTTATGACACTCAGCAATAATGTGGCTTTCTATTGGTGAAAGAATTTTTAAAATCGGTTCAGTAGATCCCGAGATTACCCCTTACAATTTAACAAATATACAAACACACAAACTTTACTTCTTTATAATATTGGTATAGATGTATTAAGAAGATAACAACAACTGTAAATTGTAATAGCCCATGAATTTCGTGAATAAAATATTTGAATTTGAAAGAATTGTGTACCTAAAACAGGTAGCTATATAGAGTCATAGAGATTGTACAAAGAGAATGCTTTATTTATACCCACGAAGGAACGAACGAACGTGAGTTTAGAGTGAGCGAATGTCACAGATCATGTTAAATATATTATCTTTTTCTTACGTTTGCATTTTTATTTTATACTAGCTGTTCCCTGCCACGCTTCGCTGTGGATAAATATATATATATAGCCTATGTTACTTTGGGATAATGTAGCATTCGAATGGTGAAAGAATTTTTGAAATCGGTCCAGTAGTTTTTGAGTTTATTCCACACAAACATACAAAAATACAAATCTTTCCTCTTTATAATAATAGTATACTTAGATTGATTTCTTACTAATATTATTTAGGTGAAAGTATGTATGTTTGTTAATAATGAACGCTAAAACGGCTGAAGGAACATGAAATTTAGAATGAAGGTCGTTCATGGTTTGAATTAAAACATTGGCTACTTTTTATTCAGGAAGTCGCGGGTGAAACCATGGGGCGCAGCTATTTAAAATAAAAAGCTCTGGTAAAAAAATAGCTGATAAATAATCGGCTGAGACGAACTTCGTGAATCATAGCTAAGAACAATCTTTTCAGATCTTATGCCAGTCTCATTCACACACAGATACACACGTCAAACTTCTTACTTTTAGTCTTACACCTATTGTCAGAGCATTACCTCCGACTTACGTTACCTATGGGTATACTACTATGGAGTTTCGGGGAATTATACACTAGAATCACATACTCAATCGGTTTTATGGAAGCTACTCACAATTTTAATAATATCACAGCACTTCACTTATTCACAATCACAATCAGAGGACAGGCGGCTTAGCCTTTCCAATCTTCCATCTTTTATATCGCCTCCGTATTATCACTCGCACCGCCATCTTGTCGGTGTTCTCACGACTCCCCAGTCGTGAGAGTGACGCACCATCCGTCAGCGAGCCGACAGTGGTGCCACCATCAAGACGTGGGGGTTGCCATGCTAACACTATATTTTAATGTCGGCGGCTCAGATCAAGTAGAAAGGCAGATAAGAGTTCCGCCTTAGATACAGGTGAAGCCAAAAAAACTACCCTACTTCCCGTGTACGTATACTTCAAGCACACATTGACGCATAAAAACTACCCGAATCAATCGTCCATTCTGACGTCAGTTGCTCAGAGAACGTGTACAAGAAAAATAAGTAGTAATAAGGGTAGTTTTTATGCGTCAATATGTGCTTGTAGTATACGTACACGGGCAGTAGGGTAGTTTTTTTGGCTTCACCTGTCTCTAAGGCGGGACTCTATCTGCCTTTCTACTTGAACTGAGGTCGGGGGTTAATCTGTATCTCACCTGCACAAACCAGCACTGCACATCCAGCTGCACCATCTGCAGCGCCCCTCTTATGGCTCCCGGGATCAGCGCGCAGTACTTCAGCCCGTTGTTGTTGGGCATCTCGACCCACTCAGAGAGGGGGCACTGGTCCCAGACGAGGGAGAACTCGTCCCCAGCGCTGCTCCAGCTGGTCACAGTGGGCTGCATGTTCATGTACAACCTGGAAGAGGATAAGCCAGATGGATGAGGACTGGTTTTTGAAAATGTCGCCCGTTATCGTTGGGCATCTCGACCCACTCAGGGGGTGACTGGTCTAAACGAGGGAGAACTAATCCCCAGCACTGCTCAAGCTGGTATCAGTGAGCTGCATATTCATGTACAACCTGGAAAACGTTGGGCCTGATGCCATAATTTTGGGTTGGTTTATTTTAGACTAGGTTTCACACGCTATCCATACAAGAACCGTCAAATTTTCGGGGGTAAAAAGAATCCTGTACGTTTATCAGCTCTCTTAGTTAGGAATAAATTAAAAGATCGATAAAATTAAAAGATCGTCGAACTCTTTCAGTAAAGAGACATAATTATGTATCACGTTCACCCAAAATGTAGGTTAGCTCTCTTGAATAAAAATACGTTTGCGAAGAGGGTAGAAATATTTAACAAATTACTGCAAACTCTAAAATAAATTCAGAATACACCTTTTTAAATTTAAACTTAAGACATTTTTATTCAATAAGGCGTATTATTCGATTGACGAGTATTTGACTAATAAAATAGTATTCTCGTTCTATAATATTGTGTAGTTAATGATTTTGTGTTTAATTAAATTTTGCATAATACGGTTGAAGCATGGGAACTAATCTTATTATAAATTTGTATTACTAACAACAATTGTAAATTGTAATAACCCATATCTATATATATAAAAGAAAGTCGTGTTAGTTACACTACTTATCTATATATATATATAAAAGAAAGTCGTGTTAGTTACACTACTTATAACTCAAGAACGGCTTTACCGATATGGCTGAAAATTGGTGAGGAGGTAGCTTAGAGCCAGGAAACGCACATAGGATACTATTTATTCCTATTATACTATTTATTCCTATTATACTATTTATTTCTATTAAATAAATTCGATAGCATTCAAGTGTGAATTGACATAAAACATCAGTCACTATAAAACGAGGTATAACAAAAAAGAATCAGACTTGGAATAACAAAACGACTTATTATACTCTTTGCGCAAATGACAGCTATGTAATGGACGTATGGATGACAATTTGATTTAACAATTTAACAGCTAAACAGATTTTGACGAAATTTGGTATGAAGGTAGCTTAAGCCCTAGGTAATATGTAGACTACTTTTTACCCCAGAAAATTGAACGGCTTTCCGCTATTCTTGCAGGACAGCGGGTGAAACCGCGTGCGGGGCGCAGCTAGTTACAAATAAAATATTTGAATTTGATCTATGAAATAAATAACCACAATGCCGAATTTCATCAAAATGCGTTCCGTGGTAACTGGTAAGGCAGTGAAGCTAGCTGTTCTCTGCCACGCTTTGCTGTGGATAAAAAAAATAAAAAAAAAATAGCCTATGTCACTTTGGGATAATGTAGCATTCGAATGGTGAAAGAATTTTTGAAATCGGTCCAGTAGTTTTTGAGTTTATTCCACACAAACATCCAAAAATACAAAAATACAAATCTTTCCTCTTTAAAATATTAGTATAGATTACGAAACCAAGTTTCAACAAAATCTGTTCCGTAGTAACATAGGTAGTGAAATAAATAATCACGCTACCGAATTTCATCAAAATCCGATCCGTAGCACCTTCCATAGTAACAACGATACGGACAGATATTTCTCGTCAACAGTTTTATACATAGGTATGGAATACCTAGATACGTGAGGGTGTCTAGTCTACACCCCATTCGATCGATCGGTCGGTCGGTGTATGCACCCTAGTCCCTTCGCTTCCCAGAGTTAAATGATTGCATTCCCAGTACCGGGGCGACCTATTTGCGATAGAAATTCTTAGAAAAACGCATTTTCCTTGATGTCGACTGCTTCTACGTACAGTATTGAAACTACAACCCGGTCACAATATCTGTGCACCTCGCTGGAATGCGTATAGCCTTATATAGTCGCACTGTCGCACCGGGGAGTGCGTGGAGAGGTGACAGGGGAAGCGGGAGCCTCTCCGCGCACCGCGCACCGTGACCGGGTTAAATACAAATTTATTTTCTTACAGAGCAATTTAATGTCATAATTTGACCTAAATTAATACGAGTAAGTTAATGTGTAGTATCAATTGTTCCATTTAAAAAAAGTTAACATATTTGTTTTTAGAATTTAAAAGTAGATAATAAATACTAGCTGCGCCCCGCAGTTTCACCCGCGTTTTCCGTGATAAAAAGCCTATGTGTTAATCCAGACTATGAACAACCTTCATTCCAAATTTCATGTAAATCCGTTCAGCCGTTTTTGCGTGAAAGAGCAACATACATAGGCACAAATTTTCGCGTCTATAATATTTAGGATTCGTGTGATTAGCACAATGAAAAAAAAACCGTGATTTTGCAGTTTGGTGTTAGCAGCACCATTCGATATGTTACCTGGCAAGATCGATTTTCCACCCCCCAACAACGATGTATAGCAAATGTTATCGAAATCTTTAGAGACGTATTCGAGATCTTAAAATATTTACAAAAAGACTTTCATACAGGGCTATATGGAAATACTAAACCGAAAAGGGCTCCTAGTACTCATCATTACGAATAACTTTTACTATAGGACCAACCCTGAAATCACCAAAAAAATATCAGCTGTTCCATACATTTTGTCGAGTGTCACTGACATTTTTCTATGGAACAGCTAATTTTTTTTCAGGGTTGGTTTCAGTGAAAAATGTGCATAATGATAAGTACTATGAGCTATTTTGGCTTAGCATACTCTTTACTTATAGCCCTGTATTTACACCTTCATTACAGGTTTATGAGGAAAGGGTATGCATTATGCATGGCCGAAAAAAGCTCATATTACTCATCATTATGAACCACTTTTACTATGACCAACATTGAAATCTCGAAAAAATCCGTAAGAAAAACATCAATGACACTCGACAGAATGTATGGAACGGCTATTTTTTCCGATTTCAGAGTTTGTGTATGTTTAAAAAATAGTTTAAAATTATGAATACCTACTATGGGCCCTTTTTCTGCTTAACATCTCTTTCCTTATAATTCTGCGTAAATAGTACTCGTTTATTAGATATTTCTTTGTTTACGTAATCAAAATATCCTGTTGCTTTTATTCCTGGCGACGGGCGTGGGTTTCGTGGAAGCACGAGCCGCGGGTGGCAGGGGGGCCACGTGAGCCGCGGGGGGCCGGGGTGGCCCGGGTTCCACGTGACCTCGGCCCCAATCACGTCATAACCTAATTATATCCTATGGTCTGGGCCAGAGGTTCTCAAAGAGGTTCCACTTCAAATATGTGGCAAAAGCACAAAGGATTTTTTGGACTGGTGGTTTTATATTCTGACGGTGACTGTAGTACCTGATCAAAAGGATTATCACGCATGCAATTTGATCCTTTAAGGGGAAGAACCTTTAAGACGAGACTTCGGTGTCTGTCTGTATGTCACAGCCAATTATTTGGTACAGTCCTACTGATGGAGGTATTAGTAGGAACTAGGAACACGTCAGAAGCAGGAACAAAGAACGCACTTGTGGGCGCTAGAGGCCTTTAAGGAAACATTTTTTGTTTTATTTTTAATAAAAGTTTTGCAAAAAAATAATAATTTTAAGTTGTTTTGGTGCTCTCATTAAAACAAGTCTAATTTGAAAAGTAAGTTTGAACTCGAAAATAAAATATGAGTCATATGTGGCACACCACAATTAAATTAAAGTTATTTAAGTAATGATCGCAAGTGCTTTTAAGATATGGTAAAACTAAAATTAGGGGCTCTAGAAAATTATTTATTCTCTGTGGGCGTAGACGAAATAACGTTTGAGAATCTCTGGCCTGGGGAACGATTGCAGCCCAGTACAGTACGCGCGGGTCTTTTTTGACCCCTCCGATCTTAGTACAAGTGGCTGCGCAGTACGCCAGTTCCAATTTTAAGAATGGCGCCGAGTCTGCGCGGTACGACACGCGCCTAAAAAAGCTCCTAACGATTTGCGCAGCTGTGCCAGTCGTGCTTTTCTGCGCAGTGCATTGCATACAATACAAAGCAAAGCGTATATATAATATGCATTGCGCAGTAGCCCCCAGAGGTAAATTCACTTCGGGCACACCCATAAATCAGTTCCACGTCAGCTCTTCTCCGAGGTTCACGACTGTTGAATGTCCGCTGAGACTCAATACATTGCACCGTGAGCGACATCTGTGTGCCAACGCTGCGTTTGTTTTAAACTGTGAACCGAACAGAAAGGACACGCAAGGCCGAGATCTTGGTTAGAAGAAAGCGCCATGCAAGACGAAGATTATTCGCAGGAGGAGCACTATGACCACATAAAGCGGTGCAGTTCGCGCCTAATACACAGCAACTTTTGCACTGACCCTGACTGCACATCGGAAGGCTGTAGAAAGACTAAGTATGTGTATTTGCACGTAAAGTCCTGCAAGCTGAAGGAGGTTGGCGGCTGCTCTTTGTGCACGGCTGTGATGGACGTTTGCTACTACCATGCGAAACACTGCCAACACGATCCTTGTATCCAGGGGTTCTGCAAAATTACCAAGAGGACGTTGGAAATTCCTCGCCTGATGATTTGGCTGAAGCTCACTTACAAGCGCCCTCGTATAGCAGCCCTGCCTCGGCGTCGCTGCAGGGACGGAGGTCCCGCAAGTGCCGGATAATTTTTTTACGCATTTTTTTTTTATTTCCATATATTATATATGTTACAAACAGTGAAAACTTAAAAATTAAAAAAAATACCACGAAAAAAAATCGACGTGTTCATTTTAATCGACTTCTTTTTTGACCGATCATTTTTAACGAAAAGAGGAGGATGAGGTTCTTAATTTGGTTGTATTTTAATGTGTTTACTTTAGAACTCTATCGTTTGTAAACTGGTTTGGAAAGTTCATCAAAATACATGTAAAAAAATATGTTTTCGAAGTAAATCTAAGTCCTTTAAAAAATTGTTTTGATCTTTAATTGAGTTAGAAAGTAAGTAACTTACTTTGGTAATCAGTGAACGTAAATAGTTTAAAAGGGTGTAAAACATGTATTGTATGTGTTTTTAATA
This sequence comes from Alcis repandata, assembly GCA_949125135.1. Classification (NCBI taxonomy): domain Eukaryota; kingdom Metazoa; phylum Arthropoda; class Insecta; order Lepidoptera; family Geometridae; genus Alcis; species Alcis repandata. Next base: position 5,120,341 of record OX421241.1, read on the forward strand.
TATAATAAAGAAAATTAATCACATTGTGAATTGCTGTTTTAGTTATCCAGTAAGACGGTAGATAAAGATATTGTTGTTTATGTAACGGGAGCACGTTTGAAGGCTTTATTTGACAGATCTTAACTAACTTTTTTTTTTTTTAATGTAATTGAGTGACGAGACGAGCAAATCGCTCGCCTGATGTTAAACGTCACGTTTGCCCATAACAGGTCTGCGCTACCCAGAATTTCGAACTCGCAGAATTCAAAACCCTGCGTGGCACAGCACTGCGCTCGTCACCCTGAGATATAAGTTGTTTAATCTCCCATTTGCCCTGTAATTTCACTGGAAACAATGCCCTTCCAACCGGAACACAGTAATGTTTGCACATTACTGCTTGGCGGTGGCATAACTGGCAAAGGTGTGGTACTTCCCCAGGCGGGCTCTGCAAAAGAGCCCTACCACTACAAAAAACTAAATGATTTCAAGACAAAGCTCAAAGGGTTTTCTCTTTGCATCCCCCCTTTAACGAATTTATGAGAATGAAAGTAACGACTCGGATACTAATGTAACCTTGCTTTTTAAATTTAATTTAATCCAAGTAATTATATTTTCGCTATTATTTCTTAAATTGTATCATGATTTTTGTAATAGTGACGTGCCTAATGCAACAAAAGTAGTCAAGGCCAATAAACTATCTTATTCCACTAAAATAACTCTGTCCTTGTCATTACAACCTATTAGACAAGGACATAAGTAGGGTTATCATGTCTCAGGATTTGTCCTGAGATTTCAGAATTTTTTCGACTTTCTCAGGATTGCGGCCGGATTTTGCAAATCCCAGGATTTTCCATAAAACACAGGTTACATTTTAAAGATTATATATCTTTAATTGCGTGCGTAGCGACGCGCGGCGGGCGGTGCCGCTGCCACCCCCCGCCCCGCCGCTTTGAGTGCGATGTGCAAGTTGCAACGCGTGAGCTAGATCCGCAGTGTTAAAACGATAATACATAATACGTTTTTGAAAGAAAATTCTCAAACTGTATAAAATCTCAGGACTTTTCCATGGAAATCAGGCCTTTTCTCCGGTCTTTTGATTTTTTCATCTGGTAACCCTAGACTTATGCACCTTTAGAAAAATCAGATACATCTTCAAACTTGGGCCCTATGTACACTTACAAACAACAGTGGAATGGAAGTCCCAAACTAGGCTCGTTTCTAATATCGCCAGTTGTCGGTAGGCCTAACATAGCTGACGTAAAATACCTAGCGATTTGATAGAAAAGTGTACACCATTTACGCCCGCCAATGACGGAATTGGCAGGCATAAATGGCGTTCACTTTTCTATCAAATACTCGCTATGCTATGCTTGGCCTATAGTACTTGTTATCAACTGCCAAGCCATGTCAGAGGCCTACATGCGGCTTGAAAACTCTGGCAGTCACTAGGGAGAACCGCTGGGCTATACGAGCTATCTTAGTTTAGTACTTGATTCCGCTCAGCGCTAAGTTTTGTATATGTTAATGTACTGATTTCATAGATAATATACTTTGAATTTGAAATACAGACAGAGAGACGACGGACTCTTGTCATTTTTCTATCGGACTACCAAGGGCACAAAAAGTGACATCGTTTTATGGTTGATATACCAAAAACTCGTACGAAGCGCTTTGACTCCACCTTGATTTTGCGTACTGCTTAAGTAGAATGCTCTGCCTGAGTGTGTTACCCGGTACTCCCGGTAGCTATAATCTGGGTGTCTTCAAGTCGCGAGCGAATCGGTTTCTTCTAGGCAAACGTGCTCCATCGTAGACCGCATTATTGCTTCAATTGAGTGAGATAGCGGTGAAACGCAAACCTATCATAGAATAAAAAAATAAGACTTATTTTTACCACTTTGGTACGGAACCCTATATAGCACACACGCACATATTATACAACCGCCTGCATTAGCTATCGTTAAGCATGTTTTCCATGTTTTAAAACCCATCTGGCTACTAATCTGCTTAGTTAAAATAAAACACCTTGACAGGGGGGAAATCTTGGAAAGATGCCCGGCTGCTTTGGAGAGCAGTCGGGTTATGTGAGGTTACACCCACTAGAACCCCCTCGGTGGCCAGCCTTTGTGCTTGACAGGGGGCACTAGGGTCTCTGACGAACTCACACTGGTGCCCCCTATCACGTTACTTGAAGTACCATTCGCAGGACGTTGGTCCTTTTTCCGCCCCTACAACGATTGCGGGCCACACCGCGCACACCGCGCATTTAACTTACAATCAGGATAAACTTACAAACTATTACCTCACATGGCAGCCGTATTGCTAAGAACAATCTCTTAAAATACTTGTTGACATAGATTAATGTTTAGGTACTTTTTACTTTTTTTTTTTGTAAATGAGTGACGAGACGAGCAAATCGCTCGCCTGATAACAAACGTCACATTTGCCCATAACAGGTCTGCACCACCCAGAATTTTGAACTCGCAGAATTCAAGACCCTGCGCGGCACAGCACTGCGCTCGTCACCCTGAGATATAAGTTGTTTAATCTCTCATTTGCCCTGTAATTTCACTGCCTCTAAACTCATCGAGGCAGAAGCCAATTTAAAAAAAAAGGTGCTTGCAAACCAATTTATGTGACATTTCTGTTGTATATTCCTATTTTTAACATAAAATACAAAATATGTGTACCTGAATGCTTGTTGCAGCTTGTCAGCAGTCTCTCTCATCTCCAAACACCTCGTAGATGTGGTTCTAGCCAGGAAGTCTTCAATGAGTCTGACGCCCATGTTGTAGCCGATTCTCTCCAGTTGCTTGTTTACATCTTCTGGATTCTCAACCTCTTTGAGCATTTGAGAGACTAATGCGCCATAAGTAAGAGTTAGCAGCTCAGAATTCTGTAAAAAGGCAACGAGATAGGCGAAAACATGATCGGCTTTCTGCTGTTTATTTTTAAGAAGCTCAGTTACTATAACTTACAACTTTCTTGGCGTCCAATCTAGAGGTTTGCCTGGACATTTTAAATATTTTTTCTCTGTTATATTTTTACAAAATCAATCGGATTCACACTTCTGAATTTTGTAAATACAATATTTACGATGAGAAATAGAAAACAATCGATTCTCCACCTCCTTCCTCCTTTATTTGTCACGATCACGTCATACCATGACATAATGACAACGACATTACTATTTCTGTGACAACAATAAACTGAAAAATGAGAAAAAGCAATGAGCAAACATCAAAATGAGTGTGTAAAGCAAAAAGTATAGTCTGTGGTGGTTTGTATTTGGAATTTTGGACGCGGTCTGAATTTAGCCAATAGCGCAAACTTGAGAACTCTTCGCTGGCGCTGTTGCTGACAAAATAACAAGTAGAAACAACCAGAAACCTTTTCATTGCGCATTTCAGTAAAGCAATTTATTTTAAATAGCAATAAAAACAAACGCGACGTTTGTGTTCTTCTTGCTGCGCTTGAAATGTTGCCACTATTGTTATAATTCGGACCGCTTCCCTTGTTTGTTTTGTTTACAGGCCTGAGTCTGCCCCTGTGTAAAAAAATTAAAAACAAAACAAAATGTCGAACTGTCTGTCAAACATTTAAAGAGAAATTGAAACCGTTATTCTAATAGAAACAACGTAAAATTGGACAATTTTAGAACATTTTAACGAAATTTAACTAAAAAGAAATATTTAATGAAATGGACTGTGATCAAGACAATAACTCGAGATTATCACGGCCTTCAGGAGAAGATGAATCTCGTAGTGCTGTGAATTCGTTAATTTTGGACTATTACAAAAAGTTTGGGAGAAAGCGGGATTTAGAGCAGTATTTTTCTTTATCAACTGCTCAGAGTGATATCAGGGACCCATCAAGTGTCTTTTGGGCGAAAATGAAGACTGAAAACGAGTCTTCCGATTCTGGTGAAAGAAGCGACACTAAGAAAAGCGATTCGTCGCAGGAAGTTTGCAGAATTTCGATTAGATTTCCCGCGCAAGATCCAAGTACTTCACAGGTTTGTATCTACTTACCATTTAAAATTGAAACGCTTACAATCCTCAATGATTATGTTGTGTCAGTTGTAAGTATCCATAGCTAAAATACGTTTGTTAGATGTTTACATTCCTATGAGTATGACCATGACCCACATAGATTATGGTAAAAATGTGTGTTTGAGAGAAAAAAAACAAGGTTACTTCAGCTCGTGTTAACAATTCCATTTTAATTCGATATCATCAACTTCTTACAGGACGAGGACTCCAAAACCAAGACCGAATCAACATCTCCTCCTATCATCATTGAAGAACTACCACAAGATTCCAGACAAAACTCTGAAGATGAAGCTGTAAAATCTGATGATGAGGCTATAAAATCTGATGACAACAACTCTCAGAAATGTAAGATTTACTTATATTTACAGTGAACCTTATCCTGTACCCTGCAGTTTTGTCCACCATCATAATAACCATAATTTTTGCATTTTATTATTATGTAATTGAGTGACGAGACAAGCAAATCACTCGCCTGATTAATCGGGGCAAATTAGACCAAAAAATAGGAGTAAGCTTACATTAATTCACACCCAGCTGAAAATTGGTAGGATTGTTCAGAACACCATCATAAATGAAACCTAAAAAGTCCTCATCGATCCGATACGTGCAAAAATTTTTACTCCAGGTAGAAGGTCACCAAAACGGGTATTTCGTGATTTTCTCAAAAACGGTACAAGCTACGAGGATACTGTTCAAGACAAGTATGTTCACTATAACATTTTCTACAGTATTGCTCTTAAACGCATGTTGATAGAACTTATGGTTTTCGAGATATGTCGATATTAATTTCAGACCAGACCAAAATATTGACAATTTCTCTTAAGATGCCTCAGTCAGCAGTAGATCATATAACAAGTTTGTAAATGAGTTTTCCCGAAGTTTTAAACATTGTTGAATCCGACAATCTCAAGAAACACTTTGAAAAATGACTCCTTGTATCTCAAATCGGATAAATGATGATGATGGTTGACGGAAAATTGAACCCCTCGTATCTCGGAAACGGAAAGAGATAGAGGGGTACACCTGACTTTTAAAATTTAGATCAAGTATGGACCTTTCTAGGGAAATGATAAAAAAAGATAGCCGCCATACAAAAAAGTTTGACAGTCATACAAATAAACAAAAAAAAAGGAAATGCTCATAGCTGTGGAACCGCTGTAGATGGATGGAGTGTGCTCGAAGAAATATTATAGAGATTTATAACGACAATCGAGATTCAGCAACAAAAATCCAAGATGTCGGATTTCATATTTCAGTCAAATTTCAATGGATCTTCTAAATTTTAAAGTGATCCTAGGCAGGTGTAATTTTGGATCTGGAGGCTCTTAAGGTCCTTAAATCCATTCCTGAAATGATTTTTTTGGTTCGGCCATTTTTCAAAATGGCTGCCATACAAAAGAAAAGGAGTGAAGTTACAATACTTCGCACCCAGCTGAAAATCAGTAGGATTGTTCAAAACATCATCACAAATGAAATCTAAAAAGTCCTCATTGATCCGATACGTGCAAAAAAAAACACTAAGGGTAAAAGGTCACAAAAACTGGTTTTTTACAATTTTCAGAAAAACAGTAAATTTTATCATACAATTAGCCATACCAAATTTTAGATCAGATTATCTACAAAAAATGACAATTTTTTTTCCTAAGAGCCACCGTTTTTGAAATATAACGACTCAAAAAGTTGAAAGAGTTGTAATCGTCATAATAATTATGCACACGTTTCCACGTCACCTTAGAGGTAGTGTGCTTAACGCGTTTTTTTTAACGTGATTTCCCTGTAGGCCTATTCCACGTTTCTGTTGTGAGTCTGTTTAATTTGAAACTAAGTATTGATCAATAAAAGATATTGGCATAGGTTGAATATAATAAAAGCAATATTCGTTAAAACGCGTTAAGCTCACTACCTCTATGGTGACGTGGAAACGTGTGCATAATTATTATGACGATTACAACTCTTTCAACTTTTTGAGTCGTTATATTTCAAAAATGGTGGCTCTTAGGAAAAAAAATTGTCATTTTTTGTAGATAATTATCTGATCTAAAATTTGGTATGGCTAATTGTATGATAAAATTTACTGTTTTTCAGAAAATTGTAAAAAACCAGTTTTTGTGACCTTTTACCCTTAGTGTTTTTTTTTGCACGTATCGGATCAATGAGGACTTTTTAGATTTCATTTGTGATGATGTTTTGAACAATCCTACTGATTTTCAGCTGGGTGCGAAGTATTGTAACTTCACTCCTTTTCTTTTGTATGGCAGCCATTTTAAAAAATGGCCGAACCAAAAAAAACATTTCAGGAATGGATTTAAGGACCTTAAGAGCCTCCAGATCCAAAATTACACCTGCCTAGGATCACTTTAAAATTTAGAAGATCCATTGAAATTTGACGGAAATATGAAATCCGACATCTTGGATTTTTGTTGCTGAATCTCGATTGTCGTTATAAATCTCTATAATATTTCTTCGAGCACACTCCATCCATCTACAGCGGTTCCACAGCTATGAGCATTTCCTTTTTTTTTGTTTATTTGTATGACTGTCAAACTTTTTTGTATGGCGGCTATCTTTTTTTATCATTTCCCTAGAAAGGTCCATACTTGATCTAAATTTTAAAAGTCAGGTGTACCCCTCTATCTCTTTCCGTTCCCGAGATACGAGGGGTTCAATTTTCCGTCAACCATCATCATCATTTATCCGATTTGAGATACAAGGAGTCATTTTTCAAAGTGTTTCTTGAGATTGTCGGATTCAACAATGTTTAAAACTTCGGGAAAACTCATTTACAAACTTGTTATATGATCTACTGCTGACTGAGGCATCTTAAGAGAAATTGTCAATATTTTGGTCTGGTCTGAAATTAATATCGACATATCTCGAAAACCATAAGTTCTATCAACATGCGTTTAAGAGCAATACTGTAGAAAATGTTATAGTGAACATACTTGTCTTGAACAGTATCCTCGTAGCTTGTACCGTTTTTGAGAAAATCACGAAATACCCGTTTTGGTGACCTTCTACCTGGAGTAAAAATTTTTGCACGTATCGGATCGATGAGGACTTTTTAGGTTTCATTTATGATGGTGTTCTGAACAATCCTACCAATTTTCAGCTGGGTGTGAATTAATGTAAGCTCGGATGTCTAAATTGCCCCGGTTATGATGTTAAACGTCACATTTCTCACTCGCAGAGAGTTCAAGCCCCTGTGTGGCACAGCACTGCGCTCGTCATCATCATTTGTATTATTATTAAGATTAGATTACAATGACATAATATTGTGCACCATTTAGTTTAAATATCTTTAGTTTGTAGTCTAATAATGAATACCCAGCTGTGCACAAACTTATAAGATCTAACTACATGCATTTATTAATCTATGCTAAGTATACCCATGTATTCATTATCAATTTGTTTCTGTTGCAGCTTATGATGTTCTCTTAGATACATCACTGAACAAACTTCACTCACCTTCTAGCAGTATCACATCGCAGCGTAAACTAGAGTGGGACTCCCTTGCTGATGTTGGTTACGCCAATGAAAGCGATAGAAAGACCTCCGCATCGAGTCTCAGTACCTTAGAAAGGCTGGCATTAAAACAACAGTATTCTAATAATGACACTCAACAAACCAGTAACCTAGGTGTCCCAACGGCTCATTCCACACCCCTAGATGACAATGAGGCTAAATCGAAAAGTAAGAAAGGCATAGGTAAGAAAAGCACAAAAATCTACAAAAAAGACATTGATGTTGTTGAGGTCAATGTTCCTCATTCATCTAACATGAATCCGGCACAGTCTATAAGTGTAAACTTGACGAAACATATATCTTTCAATGTTGAACAAGACGGCAAAGTCACTGTTGATAATGTAATGAAGGATATCAGGGTGTCGCCAGAGAAAGTTTCCACTGAAACTGAAACATCGCCTTTGAAACTAGATAGAGAAATGCAGACTTCACTGCCAAAGTCATCAAATGTTTTATCTAACGTTCCTGATAATGCTGACCAACAAAAAATTCCAATATTAATCAGTTTAAACACTTTAAGAAGTCGAGTTAGGAGGAAGAGACTTAGAATGGCCAGACGTAAACTAAGAACTAAGAAACGAGCTGACAAAGAAAATATACCAGTTCAAGAGAAAAGTGGAGAGCAATTGTCGGAAGCAGAAAGTTTTGAATACATGCCAGGACATATTTACAACCAGAATCAAATGACTGCTAAAAACAGACCTGCTAACACTACACCTCCTATAGCTGTAGATAACAAATCAAGCTTAGAATCAAGTGGAATTCTTACTTCCGAATCTAGTAAAGGTTCTAAACACTCTTTCACTAAAGACCTGGAAAAAAGCATTAATTTACTCAAATCAGCATTAAAACAGCGCTGCGACGATTCTACTCTAAGAAAACAACTTATCCAGCAAGTATGTCAGAGACTAATGAGTTCTAGATACAGAGATGATGAAAGCACAACTGACTTTTTATCTGGTTTGAGCTTCAGTAGCAAGAAATTGGACTTGAGTGAAAGGAACAATACAACTACTAGTACATCTGATGCAAACAACTCAGCAGAAAAGTCTAAAAGACCTAAGAAATCAATACTCAGAACTGACAAGTTTAATTCGGGTTCCATTGCTTCTACTTCGCAAAGCGTTCCAAATCTCCCAGTAGCCTCAAAAAGCGAAAACCTTGTTACATCAAATCTTGCTCAAAATCTATCTACATCTAACACAGAGTCAGATATGTCCAGCAAAGAGAAAAATTCTTCTGACAATGGGATTACTAAGACTACATCAGAGGAACTGTACAAAAGGTATCTTCAAGCTTTAAAAAGAGAAGAGGCGTACAAAAAGCATCTGAAAGATAAAGAAATGTTTTTGAAACAGAAATTAGCCAGTTCTGATGGAGCTTTCAAAGTGCCTTCCAAAGTTGAGGTAAAACCGAGTAACAGGCTCAAAGATTTGATCAATGATTTAACTAGAAACAACTATGATGATGGATCGGGAGATGCAAGTAAATTGGAGGGAGGTCCGGGTTCTAATAGAGATTTGGACAGATTTCTGCCAAATAGAGCAGAGAGGAGTCATTCAGTTTTTACTCTCTCATCGGGAATGTCAGATGGACACAGTAAAAAACCCAACCTGAAAAAGAAGCTACAAAGTGACATTAAAGAATTATCTAAACCAGGACCTAGTAAGGACAGTCACTACTGCTGCTGTCCGCACCATGGAAACTTGAAATTTGCTGATAGTTCCGTTCAAGTGAACATAAAGAATACATGTGCTGAGGAAACATGCCCTGCAAGACAAAATAAACTAGAGCTCCCAAAAAGATCAGCAAAAATTATTTCTGACAATGCCACTGGAAATGTTAAATATGTGTGCCTCTGCAGCAAGAATGTCATTCAAGAACCTGACGACTTCTTAATTTACAAATGTTCTCGACTGAATAATAAAGGTAATCAATTGGAAGAAACAACTTCTAAGTCTTCAAATGAAGCTTATGTTCAATGTAATGATGAGAGCTGCACAAAGAGAAATCTAGGATATGTTCCATCCACTGTTCACTGTCTGAATAACAAATCATCTCAAACTAACATGTTGATCAAAATGTTAGATGAGCCACCAACAACCAGCTTAAAATGTGCTAGTGACCAAAAGCACATACAATTAAGCGGCAAAAATGATAATGCGCTACCCTTAAGTACGACTACAATATATGAATCCACAAGATGGATTCAAACTGAAATCAGCATAAATCCCAAAATATCTGACCCTACATTATCTGATATTAATATTGTAAATGATTCTAGTTGTGCAAAACTGATAAGTGAACATTGTAGACAAATTCCAAAGTCATCTGCTACAGACTTGTTGAGCAACCAAGCAGTGGCCAGCACATCTGCTTTCAGTAATTCCTTTAATTCTGTAGGAACGTCCAAAAATATCGGAAGGACAATTAAAGAAAGCAACATTTATAATGACACTGAAAAAAGCACAAAAAAAGCCAACGTAAATCAAGAAGCAAACCTTGAGCATGCCGATAATTTTACAATTCCTATCCATGGTACTAACATGACGCTTATGGTCAGTATAGGTTCTGAACGTCCCCCGGCGATTCCTATCAGAAACACCAAAGAGATGGTAACTGAATGTATAGGAACTGATAAGATTAGCGCTATTGAACAAGCGACGTCATTGCGAGAAGAATGTTCAAAACAGGTGCAATCGGAAAACATCTCAGACAGTTTCGACATAATTCATCAGAGCAAAATTGGTGATGGTTACTCGAATGAAACTGATTCTACCAACAATCCTTTAATGGTGAATACATGTCTAGCTGCTACTGAAGCAAAATTTGGCACATATCCTAAAAATAGTCCCGTGAATGAGCTGAAACCATTTAGACGTGCAAACACTGATACAGATAAAGTTCAAAGCATTACAATCACCAAAAATTTTGGAGTAGGAGAAAGTACCCCAACTAAATGTAGCTTTAGAACCAAATCATCTGATGAAAGCTCTGAATACAATCGAAACCAAGAAGCCTGCCTTTGTGGGTGCAAAGGAAAAAGAGATCGCTGCAAGTCAAGCTGCACTGAACAAAAGTTAATTCAAAATAGAAAACTAACCCTTGAAAAGGAAATTTCAACACAATTAGAACCTCAAAAATCAACCTTAGAAGATTTATTAGGTAAGCAAAGTGAGAGATGTTCTTGCGGATGTGGTGGCTCCAAAGATGCCTGCACAGAAAGCTGCAAAGAACTTAAACTTTCGTCTAAACATTGTGGAACACGACCAATAGAACAATCATCGACCCAAACGACCAATTCAATAGAGCGATGCAACAAATGCACATGTGGATGTGGTGGAGAAAGAGATAAATGCAAAGATAGCTGCAATGAACGGAAATCTTCGCTACGAAATGACAACCTAGAGAAAATTAAACCATGCGGAACACAGCCTGTAGATAATGAAACAAACACTGAACTATCTCGAAAAAGCCAATGTGGAAGGCATTCTTTAGAGAAGAAAAGTGATTCTCAAACAAACACGTCGACTTCTCAAGATGACAAATGCTCGTGTGGATGTGGCGGTACAAAAGGCAAATGTAAAAAAAGCTGCAAAGAACGCAAATCATCATCAAAAAATGGAAGTCTAGAAAATAAAACATGCAAGACATATCCCTCAGATAGAGACATAGATACCCAAACTGACATGTCACCAACTCATAACGAAAGGTGCTCTTGTGGATGCGGTGGTTTTAAAGACAAATGCAAAAAAAACTGCAGAGAACGCAAACCATCGCCAAAAGATGGAGATACAGGAAATATAAATCCGTGTACTGAACAGCCGTTGGAGAAACAATTAGAAAAGTCCTCAAGTCCAGAAAGTCTGTCACTGAATAAAGCAATTGAAACTCAAACCAATTCTCTGACTAAATATGAAAAGTGTTTATGTGGATGCGGTGGTAAAAAAGATAATTGCAAAAAGAGCTGCAAAGAACTCAAGTTAACGCCAGCAAACGAAAATGGAGAAAACAAAAGACAATGTGGAACACAGTCAATTCAACAAATAGATGCGCAAACTGAGATGTATTTCAATCATATTGAAAGAAACGGCGATTGCCAAGAAGACTCTATAGAGCTGAAATCAACGCCAAGAGATCAGCTTATTAAAGAACAAGATCATACAGCGGCGTATGATGCGGAATGCAACAGCGGAAAATGCTCTTGTGGATGTGGCGGAACGAAAGACAAATGCAAAAAAAGCTGCAAAGAAGTCGGATCAAGCCCAAGAAAAGATGGAATACAAACAGATAAAAGAGAAATAGGAACTCAAATAGACCCTGAATCGCCACGCTTAACAAGTTGCCGACGAGAGGAACCTCAGCCCGTTACATCATACAACGCTGAAGTACAAAATACTGTGAATACTGAACAGTTTAAATCATTAAAGATTGCCGAAAGCAGCGGAGAAAAAACGGATGTCCCTTCATCAAACAACAGCAAAAAATCCAATGAAGCTGAACCGACAGATATAGATCCAGACCCAGTACTTAACATTATTCAAAATATAACGAAGAAGTATACAAAGAAAGACGTTGAAAAGGGCAAAAGAAAAAAATGCTTCAAAGAGATCATGACCGTCTTGAATTACCTGCTCGATACTGAAGAATCGCCCGATGAGAGAGAACCATTGAGGAATCGGTGTGTAAGCTCCACAACAGATGAAGAAACTGATACTTGTGCCAAAAAAGTGCCAGAAAAAACTTCCGAAAGAGTATCGAAAAGACTTGTTGACAAAGGAGTTCAACCTCCCAAAAAGAACAAAGCCAACGCTTGCAGCACTGAATCCTCTGAATTGCCAACATCAACTGATATTCCAGGAACGTCATCCGATTCTGGTGCTTTTAAAGTTTTGAACAAAATCAAAAACGAATGCGAGAAATATCACCAGAGACGCTGCAAGATTCACAGCGGAAATAAATGCGATGGCACAAGCAGTACGTCCATGAACTGCGACCAATGTAGACGCGCACACAACTGTCAGAGCAGAAGCCACAAATGTAAGAATCACAAGAAATCTTCCGAGAAGATACAAAAGAGTTCTGTAGCTTACAACCTGATTCTTCAGACTTCGGAAAGCGTAATGAGTGAGGGACCGTCAAGCTGTGAAAAAACACGTACATTGAAGAATATTATAGTCAAAGTACCTAAGAAGAAACCCCACTCGTGCATGCCATTTAGAGAGTTGACGGCCAAATTTGAGAAACAGATGTCTTCTGGGGTGTCCAAAGATGCGAGGTGCAATCGATCCAAGAGCTTGCCAAATGAGGACATTTCGAGCATTGATGAAATCATAAGGCAGTCTCAAGGAGCCACAGTGAGGGAATATTTGGAGAAAAATCGACCGGATTTCATCGAAAAATGCTCACAACGACAAACCTGCATGCGATACATCAGTGAGTCTAGGTAAGAAAGAAACAGCCACTATACCCAAATACATACTTCTATAGAAAACTACCAAGTTAAGTATTCGAACGAAAATTTTGTAAAGAACAGAACTGGGCGTAAATTGAATCAGCATTTTTCATACATATTTCTATCGAATACGCATTATGTATTTTTTTAATGTTAGTAGCCATACAGAACATAATCATAGACATAACATAAACAATCATTTCAAGAAACTCGATCGTAGCCAATACAAAAGCGATTCACAGCCTCTGAAAATAGGGTCCAAAACATCACTCATCCTTCAAAAGCTCACCAATTTCTCTTACTCCAGAAACTCCAGATGCGAAGAACCGCACGCGCCTTCTAATCTGAAAATGGTCATAGTTCATACGCCAAATTGTGCGGGAAATTGCACGGGAAATGCTTATCAAGGAGGTATTTTTAATGGACTACAATTTATGAGATTCTACTAGTATCTTTGAAAATTGAAAGCTGAAATTGAATCTAGTAGTTGATACTCAAATTTCAGATTAATGATAGATCATTTTATAGGTGTACCAAATGTCTCTATGACTGCTATGAGTACTCAATGTCTCGAACCATGTATTATGAAAATTGAAGGTGGAGTGGCGAGAATTGGTGAGTTTTGAAGTTATTCTCGAGTTGAATATCATCGTAATATTCATCGTAACTCTTTTGGGATTGGGACCTCACCTTCATTATATATGTAGATAAACTCTATATTGTTCACGTCAGAAATTACAAACAAAAGGATAACTAAAAAAAGGAATAACGGCTTTATCGCTAGGAGCGATATATCAGTATATATCGTTGCACATTAGATTTTGAGGTACAATAAACATTGTTGTAGATTCAAAAAGGTGCGAGTATATATTTTGCTAAGCGTTGTTGGGGTATTTGTTTCTGACGTAATTGATTTGTCAGGTACGGTGTGATGTCATTTTAGAAGATGATCATTTTATTTCCTAGATGGGCTTAATCTCAGTAATTTTACTTAGCTACACCTGGGCTGTAATATCATCTTTTAGACTTTGTAGGAATCAGGTGATGCACATATTCAGTCAATAGTTTGTTGTGGTCTCGGTTAGTTCATGCCCTCGACTCCATTGATTTGCAGCTCGGGATTTAACCAAGCTGTGCAGCATTTGTTTTTGGTGCACTTCTTGGTTGTTAACCTCTCATATTTGTTACCTACTTCATTGGCTTTCGACTTTGGTCATTGTTTTGGCTATTTTTGCACTGCCATCTACCTTCTACCTTCCGTAAAGAATTTTGGCTCTAATTCCAGAGCCAACGAGCGCGCAGTCAAACGCGAGCTGCTGTCGCTGCATCTGGCACAACTGCCAGATGTGACGGAGCTGGAGTCGGGCGAGCTGCGCCGCCTCGCCGCCGAGCTCGGCCGCTACATGCGGGACAAGGACCGTGAGTATACGACAGGCTAACGACAGACAGGGACAGCAAGCTTAGTGCACTCTTCGGTTTTTCACTTGCTTTTAACGTTGGAGGTGCCCGATTCGTTTAAACATTATTCTTGACTGTTGTAAATTTATCGTTTTGTACCTTTTGGTTCAGATTCTGAAGATGGACGTTCTAAAATTGTAAAGAGGTACACATACAGTTGTAAAAAGTTTGTAGGTATGTTTGTAGAGGGCAATCTCTGGAACGACTAGTTTCATCAAATTCTTTCAGTAATGGAAAAGTACAGTTTTTTTTCGCGCCGCACCAAGTTTGAATTCCCGGGGATCAGCTAGTAGGATATATTAAAAAATATACACATAACATAAAAGAAATTGGGGGGAGACCTTTGCCCAGTAGTGGGACATTACAGGTTAGTTAACCTTTAAAAAAATACATAACATAGATTCGAAAATAATATATTTTTTTCTTTCTATTACAGCGGCCCCAAAATTCATCAGTGAACGTGAAATGAAGAAACATTCCGAGAAGATCTACAAATCGTTGCCAGAAGTCGTTCAGAAGAAAGAAGAAAAGAAAAAGGAGAACATTAAGAAAACCAACTTGCTGATGGCGAATATGTTTAAACGGGTAAGGCCATAACCATTTGAGCTTCCGTGGATACAAAAATACCTACAAAATTGCGTCTAACGTCCGTGGACACCTTAGTGTCCTTAGCATACAAGTGCCATGCCATTTGCCGTGCCGTGCCATTTTTTAGTAATTACTGGGATTTAGCGATTTAGCTTTAAACTGGGCGCTTATGGGTTGGCGCTTAGGGTGACGAATCAACATCGAGCTGTGCTGCGCTGTACTGAGCTGTGCTGTGCTGTGTTTCTTAAGCTACGTTTTTATAAGAATCAACATCAAGCTGTGCTGCGCTTTGCTTAGCTCAGTATTAAAGCCGAACGTCCAGCGCCGGCTAAACTAAATGAAAACTAAACTCACTGAACTAAGCTAAGCTAAACTAGAACTACGTTGTCCGTCCACCAAAAAAGTAATCAGCACATAAAAATCCATAAAAAACATAGCACAGTTCGGCACAGCGCGGCTCAGCACGGCGGGTAGCGCGCCTCGCTCGAGACTGCTGCGTTTTTAAACAGAGCGTAGCCTCACACAGCGCAGCACAGCATGGTTTGTTTCTATCCTCATTGAAATATTAGACGAGCGAGTTGACCAAACATAGCACAGCGCAGTACAGCGCAGCACAGCTCGATGTTGATTCGTCACCCTTATGGGTTGATTACACGTAATGAGTACAGCGGCAAAACTGTAAATGGGCATACTCGGCCGAGCAAACAAATCATGGTTCTAGTGACTGTCTCGCTTCGTCAAACTGTTTATACAAACTGAGTACTCGGCCGAGGGCACTGTCTCGCCACTGTACTCGTTACGTGTAATCAACCCATTAGCGCTCATTTAAACCCGGACGTAAGACGGTATAAAGTGACATCGTGCGAAACGAGTGACTAAAAAATTAATACATTTAGCTATACGAATGTATGGAGCATTTAGAGATAAACCAAAATCCAGCACTATAGTAGAGGCAATCTAGCTTCAATACTTAGCAATAAATCTTTTCCAAAACGCCGACCAATTCAAATCTCAGTGTAACCGCAAAATCAGTTTTCAATGCAATTTTTTTTCCAGAATCTGCAAAAGAAAACGCTTCGTGGTTCCGTGAACCTGTCCAACTACAGCAACGTCATAAAAATATGACAAGGAGAATATACGGGTTATAATAAGAGACAAAATACGGAAAAAAGTGCTTTATTTAGACCCTACTTATAGTACAAATTAAAAGTACAGTATCAATTAAAATAGTCTTTGTTATGTTCTGGTTGTTGTATACGTTTTATTTTGTGACGAAGGCAATGATGCCTGTTTTATTTTCTTTTTGAAATAAATTTTAAATGTTGTAAATACAGACTTTTATTAGAAAGTAACCTACTTACTAACAATACTAAACATATCGTAGATACAATTATACCTGCGCGGTACAGAGGCACGGGGGTATGACGGCGCGGGGGACTGAGAGGGCGGCGGCGGCGCCGCCCGCGTACCCCCCGCCCGCGTCTGTACCGCGCAGGCGAGGACTAAGATAAACGGTTTGGCTATACACCTTTTTGATACATAGGCAGAAAAAATGTTAACACTTTGACTGCGAAAAACACATACCTTGTGTTTTCCTTTGTGCGACGCGAATGCGGGCTGCACGCCAGGCGCGTAAAACAACGCATTTGACTATTAGCCGCACTAAGGCAAGTGCATGTGATTGTTAGCCGCAGTCAAAGTGTTAAAAAGCTACTCTATGCAAACTAAGATTATAAAAGCGAAAATGAGTTCAGACGCTTTTCAGACTGGGTCTCATCGAGCCCGGTGGCACGTCCCCAGAAACGAGCTCGTTGGATCAAGTGTTTTAACGGCCCCGGTCGGTGGTAGTGGGGTCGATAGCACCTTCAAATTTCAAATGTGTTTCAACGTTGATAAGAAAATCTATATCTACTTACCTATTAATAAAACAACTATCAAACTTTATCGAAACAATTTTAAATATTTTTCATCATCATTTTTCATCACTGCGAGTACCTACAGCTATGTATAGTCTATTCTCGCTTCATTTCTAGCACCATTTCTTTAATCTGCCTTCTATGGACTTTGGTGGACGCGGTGACTGGGAGCTGGTCGAAGAATACCACGCCTCCTCGGAGTTGCTTGGTGTCTGAGAGGTTTTCTGCAAAATAAATGAAAACAGCACGTAAGCCTTGGAGAATAAAATCGAAATTAGAACATTCAGGTCGACAACCATAGGAGACACAGGGACTTGTTTTCGGAAGGAAATTTTTAATTTCGTGATTCCAGGAGTGGCCTTATAATAAAAGTCGAAACAGACGACACGGTCAGTCTTCGGGTACGTAAACGCAAGTGGCATCGACAACTGACTACCGTGAGTCGGCTGGCATTGAAATTTTAGGCCCCGTTGCTTGCTTTTCTTAACTGGTAAGCCATTTCAGAGGCGGTCAGGCGGCCTTAAACTTCTGACACCAGGACTAACCACAAGGCCTATTGTGTCTGCCGGCAGCGTCCCACTGCAGGGCAAAGGCCTCCTTCCTGCTTCCAGTTCTCTCTATTGAAACGACCTATACAAACTTATGATAAAAGTTGTTTATAATAAGTACCATGACCACTTTCGCTTTAGCACCACCGTTCCTCATAGTCCAACTATTTACTACAGCCCTGTATTACCTTTAACTAAATCCTTGACCTCCTGTGCAGTAACGTTCTGTCCAGGCACCTTCACTACGCAAGCGACTGGCAAGTCGCCGCACTCTTGATCTGGTATCGCAGTCACTACCACGTCCAGAACAGCGGGATGTTGGATGATTACTGCTTCCAACTCCACTGGAGATATCTGGAAATACGGATGAAGCAGTCTAAAATTTTTCATTTGGACGGCTCAAGACCTCCAAAAACACCCTTGTTTTTTTTACCCTCAGCCATCTGATTCAAACCAAAATACTGAATTCGTCTTATTATGATCAACTTTTACAATGAGACCAACCAGTAAATCGCGAAAAAATAATCAGCTGTTCCATAGAACAACGTCAATTTAACGCGACCAACTGTTGGGAACAGCTGATAATTTTTTCGCGATTTCAGGTTTGGTCCCATAGTAAATGTTGATTATAATGATGGGTACCTACTATGCGCCCTTTTCGGCTTAGCATACCCTTTCTTTATATCCATGTATGTACTCGTAAATACTTAACACCCCTCCAGATTATGCTCACTTGATGGTTCCTATATTTCAGGAGCAACTTGATTCGTTCCACAAAGAAGAAGTTCCATGACACGTCTCTATACATCAAGTCGCCAGTCTTGAACCAGCCGTCTTCTGAGAAAACTTCCTGCGTTGCTTCAGGATTGTTGTAATAACCCTAAACAAAAATAATTAGCTGTAACATATATCTAAACAGACACCAGACTCTTATCAAAAGAGTTCCTTTTTAAGTATTTGCCATTTTGGTACGGAAGTCTAAAAAATTGTCTACATTACGTAAGTAAACCATGATTATGTCCTGATTAGTTTGTGGTAGGTACTGTAATTCTCATTACGCCGGGCCTCAGCGGGCATCTTTGCATTTAGTTCCTCACGGGCCGTTCGAAGTTAGTTAATGAAAATTCACTATGTCTTTGTTACAATTTGGAACCCGCATTTCAATATCATGGTCCTTCGAGCTGTGATGAGCCCCTATATTTATACTGTACCCTAGGTACCTACATACAACTTTTGTGGCTCTTTAGTTTGCATATCAGAGTGAATAGGTATCTTCTAAGTCTGCGTGCTTCATTTTCGACCACATCTTCGCTTACCGACAGGCGAGTCGGTTGTGTACGTAGACTTATTTGCGTTAAAAAAAAACCATTGTTATTACCTGAATGTTATTAAAAATGCGTCTATACCTTGAAAATTCCTGGACCTTTCAACCAGAGTTCTCCATTTCTGTTTGGCTCGTCGACATCTGCACCCGTTTCAGGATCAACTAACTGAAATAATAGCAAAATAACGTAAATGATCGATGTATAAACAGTAAACACATGGATTTCGGTTCATTATTAGGAGGAGTAAATAAAATAGTAAAAAAATCATAATGATTGTACCCTTTCAAGATCCAGAGTCCAGACGTTTTGCCACTCGTGCAATCGCGTTCAGGTCTATTTAGAAACTATGGTGTTTTAAGTATCAAAACGTTAGACAAAATCATCTGTGGATATGTTGATAGTGACTCTGTAGGCATAGGTTAATAATAATTATGACCATGACGGATCCAGGGGGGGAGGGGAGCAAGAAGGCCCAAGTTCTCCCCCAAAGCTCCCCAAATACCTGCAAACCCTACGCTTGCTTTTTTCCTCCAGTCACCTGCCTCAAGCCAAACCAAAATCCTGGATTCGCTGAACTATGAGTTTGATGAAGTCACCAAAGAAACAGCTCACCCTGTACTGGAGCCTGCTGCTAGGTTTTCCGCAGGACTCGTGCGGCGATGAGTAACCGTGCGTGAAAGCCAGGTTGGTGAGCTCACTCATACCATACACATTCACTGCTTCTGTATCCGGGGATATAATCTGAAACAAAAAAACATACAGACAGACAGACTCCGGAGTCTCAGCACTAGAGTTTTTCCTAATAGGGGTTTAGAACCCTAATTACTGAACAAAATAACAATTTAAAATTAAAATTATTATAATAAATATTATTTTGGACAAAGCGAGCGAAGAGCGTCTCTGCAACGACTGGCCAGCTTTCATCTCTCCGGATGTTTGTTTGTATGTTGGTACTTGCGTAGGATAGGTCGCATTTCTCAACAAATCTCGACGAAACTTGGTATACAGGTTCAACAATTTAATAGTTTTTTTTTTCGACGGTGTTTTCATATACCTAAATACGAGACTTATTTCGAAAGTATCTGCAAACGCAACGCTGTATTCACGCATTTGGTTTCACACTAGGTATAGTTAGGTACATACACAATTACAAACACATATCACACGACCGATAAGAAATATGTTGCAATAAATTCAAAAATGCCGGTGCTCCCGGTCTTGTATGAATTGGCCCTAATCGTCTTCGTCATTGCCTACTGATAACAGGCCAACCATGTGTATAGCGCGATAACCGCGTCTGCACGGTTCATGGTCATTTGTAAATACTAGCTGCACCGCTTGGTTTCACCCACTATTCTATAGGGAAGGAACCGCTAAACTTTCCGGGATAAAAAATAGCCGATTTGTTAATCTAACCGCAAGGTTCTAGAGTACAATCTACTTTCATACCACACCCAAATCTGTTCAGCCGTTTTTGCAAGATTAAGTAACAAACATCCAAAATACAAACTTTGACATTTTTAATACCTATTAGTAAGTACTTAAGATAAACCGGATTTGCATTTTAACACATAAAAAGTTTCCCATTTATAGATATGTATTAATGTAATTATTATCTGCTGTTAGCCGAATTACCTGCCTACTGGACTATCACCTAGGTACCTACCAATAAAACCAAAATTGTATCATAGGCCTAATCTGTATTTATCTACTTGCAAGAATTTTGCTTTATCAAATTATGGACCTACCTTTAAAAAAAAATATGTTTTTCCCGTTGGCAACTGTTAGGTAGATACGAGTAAGTATCACTTTCCAGTTTTCTCGACTAATTTTAGTAAGCGTATTTTTAAGAAGAATAATGTAATGTTTAATGAGATGTTCCATTACAAGATTATTTTTGAAGTCTTATCTTTTTGAAGACTATTCTCCTCTCAACGTTCAAGTTTATTTACGTACCTGATCATTTGCCCCATATTTAATTTAAAAATTAAAAACTAAACAACTATAACTAAACTTATCTAAAAGACCGCTGCCTGTGGGAATTGTTCCCAAAATGCTGGCCCCGTTACCACGTTGTATGGCGATGCTTACCCTTTGGGCGAGATAGAGATAGAGGCCAGCATTTTGGTCACGAGTTGCTTCAAGCAGACGAGAAGAGAACTCTTTATAATATATATAACTTTGTATGTCTAGAGTGAACAAGTAAGAGTTTTTCCTAAACTACTTTGGGCTCCTTACTGAACGCACAAAATTCATGATTCCAACGGTTGCGTCGACGCGACATTATGGGACTGCCTGGCGGTTAGCGGCGCGCGGCGTGGCGGTAAGCGATGAAACTATAATTAGGAGGTAAAGCGCGCGGTGTCAGAGCGACGTAGTAAGAAGCGGCGTAGTGGGAATAATTCGTAAAAATATGTAGAATGTACCTTCATTTCGGATATGAGATCGGAGTACACAGCGCTGCCGCCGATGTATATAGACTTGAAGGAGGTGAAGTCGCAGTTGTGCCGGTCCTGCGGGTTCAGCAAGGTGGTCAACAACGTTGGGCTGGTTATCATGAAATCTGGCTGAAACAAAAATAAATTGAGTAAAAACATATTCAACGGTCTAGTTACAAAAACTCTTTAGCTGGCAGGATTCGAACCTACAACGATAGGAGTGAATTCCCGGAGTGAATCGTTGCTATACCTACCAACTGATTCTGCGGTATGGTCGTCTCGAACCAGTCTCCATCTCCAATTACAAACATTTATAGTGTCAATAACCGACAGTGACCACTTACCATCACGTAACGTGGTCCGTAGCTTTTTGGCAACTAATTTTACATTTAAAAAAAAATATTTTGTTGTGGGCAAATATCGCCACTCAGTCGGCCTACAGACGACCGACGAACCTGATCAGCCCGGACGAGGTGGCGTAATGATCTTCGCAGCTTCCAGCCTGATTGGCACACCTTGGCTGAGAATAGGGATACGGGGTAAGAGATGGGGGAGGCCTTTGCCTAGCACTGGGACACAGCAGGCTGAGAAAAAAAATTAACAAGATCTTTGATTCGCATAAATATGCAGTACCCCCCAGTATCACTCACCTAGAATAACTGACTGAATAACCTGAAACTCTTTGGACCTGAGTTTCATACAATTACCTACCTTGTAAGTGTTAACAAGATAATAAATATGCTCCTGAGTCGATGGCAACGAAGACTGTATCCTAGTGAACTTCATGATCGGTCCGTTGATGAAGTTGAGTATTGCTGTAAGCCACTGAAGCGGTGAAACGAGCAAGGAGCGTTTGATGTACGGTATTTCTGTTGTTCTGGACCTGAAATCAGATGACAGATATGGCGTTTACATTTAATTCAGATATCCGATTCAGAATATCTGAATCCGGTCGAAGTTCCAGATACAGACTGAAGACAGGGTAGGAACATGTAGTACTAAAAGACATAAGAAGTGCAGAAAAAAGTAAAGAAGACTGACCCTCACCACGATGTAGGATACATAGTCAGGAATAAAGAGAGAGAGAGAGAGAGAGAGTGAGAGTCAGATATACTCGTACATAGGTACGATATAACGTCTCTGGCATTACAGTTGTATCCATACTCCATAGGCGACAGTTATTGCTATAACTCTTTAACAACAACCGCCAGCCATGTCAGCGATCTTCAAGTAGCATGGAATTCGGACATCAAAACTAGCAACTCTGCTTTTACGAACTTACTTTTTCGTTTACCATCCGGCAGCTCATTTACTGCATAAATTGTGAGACATTATTATCTAAGTGCCCTTATTAAAAGTAAGAGAACTCTTCAGTACCTAATACGGAAATGGGCTACGAAGCCAAAGGCTTGTTGCATTGTCCTATTATCATACTTAGTTATGGACAACTTCTATGAAGGCAACCCTGAAAATACAAATTAGAAACATCTGTTCCATTGCATTTTCGTGTGTCAACGGTGTTCTTTATGGAACAGCTGATTTGCAGTGCTTACCAGAAAGCAGGTCCCATAATAGCAAAATTCTTGTGTGTAACAGCTGCTGATTTCGGAAGTCCTGTCGTCCCACTCGTCGGAATAAGTATTGCAAGGGTTTCAGCTGGATCTATGTCTGCAGCCCTAAAAGGTGATAACGCTATTTGTGTTTCTTTTGTTTCAGCAGGCTGGGCATGGGCCGTAGACATAATATAATCATTCTGCCGTTTTTATCCGCACGTAGACGTGTGGGTCTGTTCTGTGGGTGATGGGTGGCGTTCTTTAGGAAAGGCCTATATCCAGCAGTGGACAGATATTAGCTAGGCTGATGATACTGACATGTGGCAAAGCTAGAATATGGATATGACTCTTTTTTGCGGTCACAAAACGATGATACGACAATTTGCCCACGGCCCATGCTAAGTCTATAGTATTTATTATCCCACTTCTGAAAAATTATCTGCTTACCTGTAGCTTCCTATTTCCTTTACATCACTCCCAAGATTTAGTAGTTTTGTAAAAGTGGTGTCATTGTTGCCTTCGTCGAAAGTGATCACCTTTGCACTTACGTTTGCTTTACTCAGCGCTTCTTGAACGTCTTGTACCTTCTTGTTTTGACAGAACACTATCTTAGGGACATCAATTTTGAACGGATCTTTCAGTTCGGCTGAAAATTTAATTACAACATCGGGTTTAAACCGTGAACTTTTGTCACTTCTTGTATGAAGAGTTCGGAAAGCTATCAGGGTCTAATTTATAAACGATGCTTAAATTGAATAGCCACTGCTTTAAAGCTCTGGCAATTTCACGCTGATGTGAAATGTCAAGTGCAAAAACAAAACAGGCCTTGAAACACTAATTAAGTTTAAGCAGCATTAATAAGTAAGACCTTCAGACATTAAGTAAGTAGTAGTAGGTAAGTAGTTTTGACGACTTGCTTGACTCAGCGGTAGTGCATCCGCCTTGTGAACAAGAGGTCCCGGATTCTATTCCCGGCGAGGCAGATGTCAGAAAGATAAGTTTAAATTTGCTCTGGGTGTTGGTTGTTCTTATCTTTGTGTGAGTTCCATGGCATCCCCGACACAGGATATCCTAGTTGGAGTTATGAGTGTGAGTGTGAAGTGGGCAAAATATTCTTACCAATCCCCAATTCCTTATCAACAGGGGCAATGACAACTCCTTCAAATAGAGCCGCGTAAAAAGGGACAATAAGGTCCAGATGGTTCGGAGCCATCAGAATTATGACGTCACCGCGTTGCAATCCCAATTTTCTGAAGCCAATGGCACATTGAATGGATCTTTGAAGCAGTGACCCGTTCGTTTCTGATTGACCTGTTCCACCGTCAATCTAGAAAAAAGGTAAAGATTTAGCATTTGCTTAACTAACTTAACTACTAACTAACTAACTACT
The DNA here is from genome assembly GCA_949125135.1 of Alcis repandata. Lineage (NCBI taxonomy): Eukaryota > Metazoa > Arthropoda > Insecta > Lepidoptera > Geometridae > Alcis > Alcis repandata. The sequence goes on from OX421241.1 coordinate 5,144,565, forward strand.
ATAGTCTCCACAAAATAAGAGGCCCATTTTGACACTTGAGAAAGACCCTACAGTCTAAGATCCGGCTGCAGGATTAGTGCGTTCATCGGTTTTTTGCTGAAAACCGAATTTTTATGTATTTTATAATTAGGAGAATATATATTTATCAGGTTGCCTATCAAAATTTGGCCGCCAGTATTTTTAATTAAATTATTTTTAATTGATTTTTGGGAAAAAATTTCGTTCACTTGTTTTTTAAATAAAATAACGTCTACATCACGGCAATTTATATGAAGATTCAAAAAAATCACGGTTGCCATTGCGCACTTGGCCGCACCTCTTCGCAGCCATGTGTAAACAGGTATGATTTCGATACATTTATACGTTCATAACGTTTATTTATGAATTATATATCAAATTAAAGCTAATTTTTTTCTATTTATTATCATATATGGTTGCCTAATTAAATCTACCCGCAAATAAGGGTTGCTGGCTTTTAAAAATTATAAATATTTAAGGTAGAGTGAAAGAGAGTTAGCGCGTAACATCATTTGTCAGACGAGGATAGCGATTGCCGGCTGTGCGACGCTTTTAAGCCATTGCGCATGCGTCGAATGTTAGTGTTCTCAACCACCGAGGAGTAATAGAGACGACATAATAAATACTCCAAAAAATGTCTTCCTTTTCAAAATGACAAATTTAAAAATTACAAAAAAAAAATTTGATTGTACTACGTTACCGCGTTTTTCCATAAAAATAAACATTAATATATATTTTTTTAAATTTATTATTTTTATTTAATTATTTATTTTTTTTAAATTAATCAATTATTTTTTTCAAATTAAGCGTTAGGTAATTGTTTATGTTATTAATATTAACTAATTAATAAAAAAAAACATTAAATTTTAAATTAAATTAAAAATAAATTAATTTAAAAATAATAAATAAAATATATTAATATTTATTTTTATGGAAAAACGCGGTAACGTAGTACAATCTAAAATTTTTTTTTGTGATTTTTAAATTTGTCATTTTGAAAAGGAAGACATATTTTTTGGAGTATTTATTAGTCGTCTCTATTACTCCTCGGTGGTTGAGAACACTAACATTCGACGCATGCGCAATGGCTTAAAAGCGTAGCACAGCCGGCAATCGCTATCCTCGTCTGACAAATGATGTTACGCGCTAACTCTCTTTCACTGTACCTTAAATATTTATAATTTTTAAAAGCCAGCAACCCTTAATTGCGGGTAGATTTAATTAGGCAACCATATATGATAATAAATAGAAAAAAAATAGCTTTAATTTGATATATAATTCATAAATAAACGTTATGAACGTATAAATGTATCGAAATCATACCTGTTTACACCTGGCTGCGAAGAGGTGCGGCCAAGTGCGCAATGGCAACCGTGATTTTTTTGAATCTTCATATAAATTGCCGTGATGTAGACGTTATTTTATTTAAAAAACAAGTGAACGAAATTTTTTCCCAAAAATCAATTAAAAATAATTTAATTAAAAATACTGGCGGCCAAATTTTGATAGGCAACCTGATAAATATATATTCTCCTAATTATAAATATACATAAAAAATCGGTTTTCAGCAAAAAAGCGATGAACGCACTAATCCTGCAGCCGGATCTCGTCTAGAATGTAACTTGGAACGCTTTTCGCGCATACTTTATAGTAACATGCAATGTCTAATTGTAACGAAACTCTCAAAAATAGTTACGTTCTCAGTCTTCTTTTTTCAAATTTTAGTGTTGTAACCAATTAATTTCTGAATTTCACCAGCTTCATTCGATTTTAATAGTAATTAAAAATTCATCAGCTTGATAAGCCGGGGGAGGTTTTGTGAATGATGCCTTACTCGCAAACTAGTCTAAAAGTACAAAAGAATATCACGAAGAAATGGACGCAAATAAATTCACAGAGCGGTTTACTAACTATCGCTTTTTCTTAATTTTTTGTGATTGAGTGAATGTTATTTTAACTAAAAATATTAAATTAAAGACAAATTGACCTTTCGTACCATTGTATCATTTTAAAATACCTACAATATAAAAGTTTAAGTTACATTTTCTAATCAAAACCTTAATGCAATGAACTTACAATTCATAAATCGATCAAATACTCATACAAACTTGAATTGATTTATCGTGCGTATCGAATACCGAGTCGTATGGTAACATCACTAGTTACGTCGTGAAGACAAATTTCAAAACGGGCCTCTTATTTTGTGTTGACTATACTTACCTACTTAACTATGTTTGCTGAGGTACTTATACAACAGCTATTTCTTACTTACCTATAGCGACAAAATGGGTCTTATTGAACTGTGAATGATAATTGCCATCTACGTCTTATGACAACCATTAGTCACAGTTACGTCTTACTTACCTATAACAACAGTAACAGTTACTTACGCCTTTCTTATGGCAACAATTACTCATTTACCTATTACAGTAGTTATGTCTTTCTTATAACAACCATTAGTCTTATTTATTTATGGCAATATAACATAATTAATATTAATTAATTAATTTATTTATTTATGGCATTATAATACCTATAATTAACACTAATTACTTACTTCTTATAGTAACCTTCTTACTTATTGACTTACTTCGACTACAGTTACTTCTCACCTGTCCAACCATATCGGGATCATCCTTCAAGCTCTGCAGAATTATCTTCCCTATATGGAACCTGTCGCTCGGGATCCCTGACTCCGCAATGATGCGGGCGGTGATCTCCTCTACATGCCAAGTCGCCGCGGCGTGCTCGTGTCTTTTATCGGTCATTGTGTATCTGTTAAAAAATTACGGGGCATAACTGTTATGCTAATGCCGAATGGGCACTCGTCCTTGTTTGAAACAACACTTTCACGTTAAATTATTTTGGTTTAGTTGAAATCTCTTTTATAATAATTGTGTATAAATTATTGTATTACATTAAACGCTGTCTCTACCTAATTTAACTGAATTTTGTGCAAAAGTAACCTAATATAATACTCGCCAAAGTTTGTAAGTTTGAATATGTGTTGCTCAATCACGTAAAAACGGCTGAATAACTCGAGAACGGCTGGGCCGATTTCGCTAATTTTGATCTTGAAATATTTGTGTATGTTCAGGGAAGGTTTAAAATAAAAAATAAAGAGACAAGCGTGATATTTCAAAAAGTCATTAAAAGTTCTGCTATTCATCGATAGATGGCAAAACTAAAAAGTATCACCGCTGTGCCGGTCGGAATGTGGGGTGTTAGGTTATTTTCGTTACGGAATTTCTGGATTCGGTCTCCACGCTCAAGGCCCGCGATAGAAGCTATGCAATAGCTTAATAAATAAAAAAACAACGAGTGTAACCGCCGGGTGCAGCTAGTAATTATTATAATAAACTTTATTGTCGTTTTATGAGTGAGAAAAAACAAGTGCAGAATTTACTTTTCACGAGTCCATCACGTAAAAAACTTTTGCAATATATTTTGTAATTTTCATCATTTGACATTATACTATATTCAATTATACCTATTTTTAATACGGACTGCCTTACCTATTCCAACCAATGTAAACTCCAATATTAATTCAAAGCTTGTTCCACTCTTGTCACTTTTTGAAAACAGTAAACCTTTTCTAAATTATTATTGGGCTATCCGCATGAATCTTCATTTATTTAACTACAAGCACTTCACAAATGACTACCTTATTAACACTGTTCTAGTTTTAAATTATATCTACTTATTTACTTAAGAATATATTATCAAACTGTTGATAAGAGCGAACTGTAAGGCTGCCTGTCCACTGGAGCGGAGAAGAGAGGAGCGGAGAAATTAAAATGACGATTAGAAATTCATGAAAAAATAACCAACTAAGTAGTTGAGAAATTTACAAAAACTAAAAATCAAAAAGTAGTTTTTGCCCGTGTGGCATTTTTTTTAGTTCTATTTAGTTTAGTTTGTTATTTTAGCTTATTTTAAATTTAAGATGTAAATATTTTTTATGTATTAGAAGTAGTATTATCTATGCTGATCCTAATAAAATAAATTATTATATTAACTAGTTAAGCCCGAGGGTTCACCCGCGTGATGTAGAAAAACGGGAGTGACGGTTATGATAAAAAGTAGCCTATGTGTTATTCCAGAGCATAAACTTTCTACATTCCAAATTTCATCAAAATCGATAAAGCAGTTACGAATTTACGTGGTAACAAACATTCACACACACGCAAACTTTTACTGAAAAAAACTTATTTATTTAACAATTTGACGTAACTATACGATTTTGGGAAAACTAAGACCTCTTCGAACCCTCTCCGACCCCTCAACCCTTGACAATTGGAACACCAACGGTCGCATTCGACACTGCTGAGGCTACCTACCTCGACGTACATAGTGTGTTTTTTTTAACAACGAACTAGGCATGCGTTTGACCACAATCTCACCTGACGGGAAGCGACGATGTGGTCGAAGATGTAGCCTTGTTAACCTATTCACTTTACCAGTGGCGGATTTACACATTTGCCGCTCGTAGGCTATTCAACATTTTGCCGCCCCTACCGACCTAAACAATTCGATACACTAGCCCCGTCCCCCGTCCCTGCTCACAATAATACTTTCTTTCAGAAATCATGTCCGAAATTAAAAAAACTTGCCCCAGAATTTGCTGCCTCTGAAATCTGCCGCCCTAGGCTCCAGCCTACTCAGCCTGCTGGTAAATCCACCACTGCACTTTACGTTAAAACAACCCCGGGTATACTTTATTGGAAAGACACGCCGGCAGTGAGTTCCACACTTCTGCAGTTCTAATTAAAAAGGTGGAATGAAAACGCTTAGTGCGTTTGGACGGAATACTCGTATCCACCGTAAGAGGGGACCTCATTTTTGTGCAATTGTTAAAGAATGGTGATGTTCGGATGTACAATTATGATCAAAACTCCGCAAGTTTTGAAATTTCTTTCCCTTTTTACGAACTGACAAACATGCCGAATTACAGTATCGTTATATGTAGATAATTATAACACTTAAGATAAATCACTTCGAATGACGCTTACCTTATCTTGCACAAAACAGCATGCAATACATTATAGTATTTATGGTAGATAAGATATTTTAATGAAATAAAGTTCAGTAAATGTAATAATTATATGAGTTCTTAGTTTCTTACCGAGACTACTGGTTTCTTTGTTTCCTAAGACATATAGTTTTAAATTTTTCAAGGTCAGAGTGAACATCTTAATCTGCGTGCCTTTCTTCGACCACGCCGTCACTTACCAAAATGCGAAACGGTGGTGATACGACCGAGCAAAGCGAAAGTCTCGAGTTTTTATGTCTATTGTTTTGTCCGACGATAACTTGAGATTCGATCTTCATGAAATTTTGTAGGCAAAATATTTAATTTCGTTGTTTTGTTACAATTTTAAGTTTAAATATAACCAAAATCGGTCGAGGCGTTGCGCGGTATCAGATCGCCTTGAACTACTAGTTAGATCGAATTTGAATTAAATTTGCCGTAAATGTGATGCAAAAATTAAAGCCTATTTTTATCCGACTGACGAAATTGAAATTGATTGTTTTTTTCAGTTAGTACGTCGTAATATAAATATGACAAACTTACGCTATTTCTTCCTTTCTCCAATAACTGTGTGACAGTTGAAAACAAAACAGCTGGTAGCCCTAAACGCCAGGTTTTATATTAACTAGTTGGCACACGAGTTCACACGACACTCCAGGCTATCTATCAGCTATCAAATGATAAACAAATGTAGCGTGGTAAACTGTTACCAACTCTGATTCGTAAGACTGTGTTCACTGTTCAATTTTATTGTTTACTAGCTGATCCGGCAAACGTTGTTTTGCCATAAAATAAAAATTATTTCTAGTGACTATTAAAAAATAGGGGTTGGTGATAGAAGGGTGAAAATTTAGGGTTGTATGTATTTTTTAATGCCACATAAGCAACAATATAAGAAATAAAAATATTGTCCAAAAAATAAAAATAAATGTTAGGGGTGGACAACCCTTATCACTTAGGGGTATGAAAAATAAATAGTAGCCGATTCTCAGACTTACTGAATATGCATATAAAATTTCATCAAAATTGGTCAAGCCGTTTCGGAGGAGTACGGGAACGAACATTGTGACACGAGAATTTTATACCTATACTCTTAGAGGATAGAGAATACGGTAAACTAAATTGCGAACTGAATCTCGCGACCCGATCTATGACTCGTGGTCCCACTAATTTGACCCACTGGTGGGACAGTGTGTCGATTTAATGGGCTCGTGGTCCCACTGTTTGGTGGGACCATCAGTCAACGTAATGCAGTCGCTCGTGGTCCCACTGATTTGGTCATAAGGGCTATAACACAAATATTTTTGTGAAATGAACAGAAAAGTGGAATTTATTATTAAATTATTTTATTTTATTATTAAAGTTTTTCCGCCTAAGGGGGGGATTCAAAACAGGAATAAGCCGAAAATAAAAAGGCCAGCATAAAAACGTGAAGCAAAATAATTTTTTTTTCTCAACAATGAACTTAATGAACAAAATTTGTTCTCTTTAAACTTATTTTAATTTTTATCTTAACTTTTCTAAAAAATAACCAACTGTGATCTCCTGGTTTATCAGCTGCATTTGTGACTGTATTATTAAGTATTTACTCTACGTATAAATTTGATGCAGTGGGGCCACGAACCTACGATTTTAACTATGACTTGTAGTCCCACTAAGCAGTGGGACCACGAACCCATGATTTCAGGGATAGTGGGACCACGAGTAATAGTGGTACAATCCCAGTGGCCCACGAGTCGTCACCCTCGCGACCCCCACCCGCATCTCTGCAACCCCTTTTCTTTTAATTTTCTGAACTTGAAAATAGTATTAGAAACACCAAATAAACTATACAGGGTTATTCATAAAGGGTATGCTAAACCGAAAAGGGCTCATAGTATTCATCATTAAAAACAACTTTACCAACCCGAAATTCGCGAAAAAAAATCAGTTGTTCCATAGAAAAATGTCAATGACACTCGACAAAATGTATGGATCAGCTGTTTTTTTTTTTGGCCTTGGCGCCTTAACAACTGAACTGTGTAATAAACTATTTATCTGCAAAATCACATGAAGATCGAATTAATCGTGTACTCATTGTACTCAAGTTATCGTCCGACAAATATAATACAAACTGGTTCTGAAACCTTACTTCGCTCGGTCAAAAATCTATACGTAACTAACCACAAATCAAATCAAATAGTTTATTTGTAACAGCTTAACAATTAACATTAATCATTTACAATGAAACCCAAAGGCTCCCGTGTCAGTAAAAACTGTATTTCAGGGGCCTGTTTGGCTCAGCGATAGTATATCTGGCTTATAAGTCAGAGGTCCTGGATTCGATTCCCGGCCGGGCAATGAATGATGAATTTAAATAACTGCTCGGTCTGGATATTAGTTGTCCTTGTCTTTGTTTGTGTTTTTGTGTTTCCATGGCATCACCGACATAGGGTATCCTAGTAGGGAGCTATGAATGTAAAACGTTTATTCATTATTTGTTTTTTAAATTAACAATCAAAACAGAACAGCGATATGCCAGAACTAATAAAACTAAATCTTTTGAATTCTACCAATCATTTATCATCTATCATATCAATATAATTATTATCATCTACCAATTCTACAAATCTAAACAAAGCCTAAGTAAAAGGTCGGATCTAGTTTTAGTCAGGTTATTACCGGATTTCCATCAAAAAATCAAATTAGCACACACACGTCAGTAAACTGCAAACATAGGAAAACCCGAAAAGCGTGTCTGTTGACACGCTTTTCGGGTTTTACACTGCAAAATTAAACAAACTGTACGTGACCGAGCGCAGCTAAGGTCTCAAAGTCTAGTAGGACGAATTGGCGTTTGTATGTTTTTATGTATGTTCTTTGGAACATATGCACAAATTTACATACCACTGGGTTTTCGGTAAAGAAACACATCGCGAGGAAACCTGCATACGTTCGGAGAAGAAACTCAATGGCGTATGTGAATCCACCAACCCCCACCAAAGTCGGATTATACGAGTATACTAGATGCATACTAGATCGATGGCCAACCCGCATTTGGCCAGCGTGGTGGAATACGGCCTAATCACCCTTCGAGTATAGAGTGTATCCCAGCGGTGGGAGGAATAAAGGTTGAGTAGTACCTAGTATGTTTGTATTATTGTATGTTTGTGTTGAGTACGGTTTATTCGATCTTAATTTTATTTTATCTATATTCTATTTTAACAGGCAAGTTTATTTCATTCATTCTAGTACAATTTTTAAGTCTGAATATTAGTGCAAATGATAGATTGAGTTGTGGAGATATTTTATAGATTTAGTTTATAAAACCGTCGCGCATCGTTACAAAAAATGGGAATATGGATAAGTACCAAAAAATAAAAGTACCAATGTTCTAAAAACCAACAAACATATTTTTATTAATACCTACATATTACCAAAAACTACAATTTTGATAATTGATTTAGGAATACAAAAAAAATACATTTTCAATCATCATTCTTCACCATTATCATCTATTTTTTTTTTTTCATACTTTATTTAGAGCATCTTCTATCTATATTCTATATATACTATATAAAAATGAAACCCGTTTTCCTTGGTCACGGCCTCACGCGTGAATAGCTGGACCGATTTCACTAATTCTTTTTTTGTTGTATTTGTTATTATTAGGAGAAAGTTCTTACGGAAAAAAATATTAAGAAAATCTCTCAGAAATATTGAAAAACCCTAAAAACAGCCCTTTTATTTTTCCCATACGTTTTCTAACTAAAACGAGCTTTATTGCTATTGTATAAAGTTCATATTGAATTGCAAGCACTCACTGTTGTTTAAGCAATGTAGGTATGTTCCTAACGTCCAAGAGTCAATTTGCACTTTATTACCTCTGTACAAAGTTCAAATTCAATCATATCTATCAAAACAGTGTTCGTTTTATACTGATAATTTTTACTATAACTTGACAAGTTAGCATCAACAAACTACGGTTGCTATAGTTACGCAATAGCATGAGAATAGAGGTTATAACAAAGAGTTCCTATAATTATTCTCAACACCTTTGGTCACGCCATCACGCGTGAACAACTGGACCGATTTCAATTTACTCTACGTTTATCCCAAAGTCTACCCGTGCGAAGCCGGGACGGGCCGCTAGTAAATAAATAAATGTCACTTGTTTACGGTATAATCTTATTCTAATTTCAACTCTCGGACCATGTCATTGAGTTTCTTTCGGTTTATTTTCGTAGTAGTAGTCAATGGGAAACTGGACACGAAGAGAACTCCCCCTCGTAACTGCTTGGCATCAGACAGTTTTTCTGTAAGCAAAATGTAGAATTATTATTATCGTTATTCTACAGAAACTGTTAAATATTCTAGGATAAAAAGTAGCCTATATGGTAATGCAAAGTATAAGCTACCACCATAACAAATTTCATCCAAATCCATGACGCCAGTTTTTCGTGATTGAGTAGATAACAAACATCAAAACAATAGGGGGTGTTCGAGACTTAAAAACTTTGAGGCTTTGAGAACCTCTGGCCTAAGATATCTCATATCATATGGGCGTTGCTATTTGCGACACAGTTTATTTTAACTACAGTACTGCAGGTAGATATGTACACCATATTGTTTACACCAGAATTTGGCAACAAAAAGGATCATAACACTTAAAACTAGTACTCCCACTGGCGGTCTTATCGTCAAGAGCGATCTCTTCATCAGCAGGTAGCATCGTTTTATGTGGTTTGGCTATAAAAATCAGTTACTGTCCCAATTAGACAATTTTGTGTTTTGTCGATTTGTCTTATATAGTTAGATGGTAGTGATCGCCGATTTGCTTCTCTTATGCTGGGGCCACACTATCGCGATAACGCGAAGATTTGCGTTGTCGCGACATGTCTGGCCAAAGAATTCGTCCTACCGCGAATCATTTTCGCGAATACGAACGCCGTTCGCGCCGCTGTCGGTAAATTGCAGCATATCAAAGGGTTTTGTCGCGACAAAGTTCGTGCGGTTGGCTACACTCTATACCGGCTCTACACTCACGGCGCGAACACCTGCGAAAGCCGCGAACTGCGAATGTGGATGGATTCACGGTTTCGCGCCTAGTGTTCACGGCTTCGCATTCGCGGGTCGCGGCGTTCCCGGATCGGAGTCGGTTTTTTTCCCGCGACAAAGGGTTCGCGCTTGGTTCACATCACGCGACTGCAAACGGCGTCCACATTCGTGAACTATTGCAGTTTGCAGTAGCGCGCGGGACGCAGTGTCGAGTGGTCGTATAGTGCCTTGTTATCTTTTTAATTTTCAATGAGCGTCACCTGGTCATCCACCATCTTCTTTTGCTTCATTTCATTTTTATTTATTTTTTTTATTTTTAACTAAATTTTTTTTTTTTTTTGCTAAAGCACAAAGCGCTACAGAAGCAGCGGCAGCCACATCGACGTCCATTCTCGTTGAGCGCGCGAACGAAACTGTGAAGGCCTTGCGAAGCTTTGTGAGTGTGGAGGCAATCGTTATTCACGATGTGAAGCGCGAAACTCTTGTCGTAATCACGCCGTGTATTCACGCCGCGGGTCGCGCGCGAGTGTAGAGCCGGCACTACACTTCGTCGCGCCGCGCGCCAGTGTTGCCGTTTTGGCATTTTTAATGCTAAATTTGGAATATTTTTAAGCCTGTTAGCATTAAAAAATGAGCTTTAGCATATTGCATATTTTAGCATTTTCTGAAATTTTTGTATCTTTCGAATTTTAAGTACTATTGATGGCAACTTTTTCATTTGATTGACTTATTGTTCACACCTATAGATGATATTTACTCTGTGCAAAAGATTGATGAACCCATAGACAATATTTTTAAAGAGTCGACTGTGATGCCAATGACAGTCGACTCTTGTGGTTTTGAAGTTGGCCCTTCAACATCACAAGCACAAGCTCACGACGACGACGATGATGATAATGATTCACAAATATTATTTGATTTAACTTCATGATTAATATATATACTTTAAAATTGCACTGCGTTTTTAATTACACTAACTACTTGCAATTAATATCATTTTTTATTCATTTAAACAAGACTTGGCATTTGGCATTTTTTTTTAGCATATTAAAGTGTGATCTAGCATATTTTTAGCATTATCACCGCCAAAATCTAGCATTTTTTCCATTTACAAAACGGCAACACTGCCGCGCGCTTTAGTTGACTGCGAGACGCCGAGCGATTTGAACGTGTTTGATTGAACTTGTTAATCATGGATTGGAGTAATGAGAGAATAATAATATTAGAATTCATACAAAATTATGAATCTGAACCAAATTTTATGGAACCCGCAATGCTTTCCGCGAAATGAATTATCGCGACGTTCTAGATTATTGCGACGTAGTAAAGTTTTTTTTGATGTGGCCAAGTAATTCGTCATGGATCGAACACGAACTTTTATCGTGACAACGCGAACACGAATTTTCGCCTTCAAGTCTGGCCGCAGCATTTGAAGCCTTCAAATATCAAATAAAGTATACCTTTCACAAGATCCTTGATCTCCTGCGCATTAGGACTACATCCAGGTTTAAGAATGACGCAAGCGACGGGTAAGTCGCCACACTCGGGGTCCGGGATGCCGGTCACAGCCACGTCCATAACACTGGGGTGGGCTCGGACCACTGCTTCGATTTCTGTTGGCGATATCTGGAAGGGGGAAAGGGTTAAACGTTGCTTTGTGACCGCGTTAGCCGGAGTTCGACCGCGAAATGCGCGAGGCCAGTAATGAGCCCGCTTAGCTCGCAACGATAATTTTCATAGCCAGCCCGCTCCGCTAGCCTGTTTTGCGGTCGAGCCTCAACTTTCAAACTGTCGTTGCGAGTTAAGCGACCTCGCTCATTTTTCGGTCGAGCTCCGGCTTAGACCTTGCTTAGGTAAACTTAAACACTGCTTTAATTTTTCCCGTTTTGTTTTATTTTTGTCTTCGCAGATGTCATTTCACTGCGGGAAGTTGTCAGAATATTTTAAGAAGTGATTAAGTTTACGAAGTTTTTTTGTGTCCTAATCTAAGCTAAGTTAAAACGCGTATCAAGAGGGGAAATTTTTGTTTAATTTCCATTGTATTTTTTTTTTTGTTTTTTAATCGAAATGCATTGCGACACAAAACAGGTAATATTAGGGAATATCATCATCATCATCATTAATCCTCCTACTGTTGGGATACAGGTCTACCCTCGAAGGGTGATTAGGCCGTATTCCACCACGCTGGCCAAGTGCGGGTTGGTGGATTGAAAACATCTTGAGGAAACCTGCATTCGTCCGAAGAATTACGGAATATAGTATCAGAAATTGCTTTTAACTCTTGTCTTTACAGGTGAACAGGTTTACAGGTGATCTTTACTATTTAACGTGATTTAATAACTTACTTGAGCATGCTTGTACTTCAGCAATAGTTTTATCCGTTCTACGAAGAAGAAGTTCCAGTTCTCGTCTCTACAGAACATGTCTCCAGTTTTGAACCATCCGTCCACGAAAGCCTCGTCCGTTGCCTTTGGATTGTTGTAGTATTCCTTTGAAAAATAGAAAAATATAATTTTACTATGTGTGTAGTAATCCAAAAGAAAGAGAAAACAAGAAAAGAAGAATCCAAAAAATTATAATTACGTTTCACACTTATAGCTTACTTACTTATTCTCACCAGGATTCCCTGTGTCGGTGATGCCACGGACACGGAACACACAAAGACATCTAACATCCAGACCCAGAGCAAATATTTACATTCATCATTAAAACATCTGCCCGGCCGGGAATTGAACCCGGGACCTTAGACTTATACGACGGATAGACTAGCGCTGAGCCCAACAGCCGCCAAAAAGAAAATAAGACAAAAAATTAACTCCTGCCACTTATACCGGCTGACTGGTTAGACACTTGACATATTCTAGGTTATCATAGTACTCATTATTATGAACAACTTTTACTATGGGACCAACCCGAAATTCGCGAAAAAAAAATCAGCTGTTCCATAGAAAAATGTCAATGACACTTGACAAAATGTATGGAACAGCTGATATTTTTTTCGCGAATTCCGAGTTGGTCCCATAGTAAAAGTTGCTCATAATGATGAGTACTCTAATAACCTAGGATATGTCAAGTGTCTAACCAGTCAGCCCGTATATTATAAAAAAAAAAACTAAATAAATTTAGTTGTTTTTAACCTTACCTTAAAAATAGGCCCTTTCATCCACAGTTCTCCATTTACGTTTGGCTCTTTGATTTCTTCTTGCGTATCTAAATTGACGAGCTGTAAGCCAAAGTAAAGTTGCAGTTAGTTACAGTGCCGAGACAGTGTCCTAGAGACAGTACTTGGTTTGTATAAACATTTTGACGAGGCGAGACAGTCGCTAGAACCATGATTTGTTTGTTTGTTCGACGAGTGTGCCATTTACTGGCTCACCACTGTACTCGTTACGTGTAATCAATCCATTGTGAAAAGAATAACGGCTTAAATAATACTTGATGCTAGTAATTTTAACATTTTCCCTTTCATAACCAGTTAAGCAAGAACAATACTTGAGTTTATAGGTAAACCCCGACCCAAAAAGAGAGGTGTTATAAGTTTGACCGCTATACGTGTTTGTCTGTGGCACCGTAGCTCTTAAACGGGTGAACCGATTTTGTTGCGGTTATTTTTATTCGAAAGCAGGAGACCTCCTGCTTTCGAATGAAAATCGGTGGTTCTTAGATGTTTTATCAAAAAATTGGTTCAGCTGTTTCAACATAGGGGTTTTTTTTTCTTGGCAGTTTTCTTTTTCATAACTGGGTAAAGTTTAGAAATTTGTTTTTAAAAATCATCGGGAACAAAAATAATCTTACTTTATGTTGAAAAATCCCAGACGGTTGCCCACACGACCCCAATGGACAGTCGCCTTGGAATGCTATCGTAGAAAGTTCGGTCATACCAAACGCATTCACTACTGTGGTTTTCGGTGAATTGGCCTGAAAATAAACATAGCAAAATTGAATCTGGGTGTCCTCGAGTCGCGAGTGAATCGATTTCTTCTAGGCAAGCGTGCTCAATCGTAGACCGCCTCATTGCTTATCATCAGGCGAGATGACGGTCAAACGCAAGCCTATCACAACGTAAAAAAAATATGTAAAAGTAAGTAAATAAAATTTTTGACCAAAATATAAGTAAGGTGGTGTAAGTAGGTAATAATAAAAAACTCATAATACAAGTTTAAAAAAAAATACATTAAAATTAAAACAACATACATAATATTTATTATTATCGTCAAAAGGTGAGTAAATTATAAAATGATAATTAATTAAAATTTATATTTAAAGAGCAACACGTCATTAAAATTTTACGGTAAACAACAAGTCGCAAGAACTTATGATGTAAAATTTGATTAATATCGTATCGTTATTAGCTGTGAATAACTTACTTCTGTTATTTACTAATGTACCCGTTTACGTATAAAATGGTGAAAGGGTGAAAGTCGTGGTAGCTCAATGGGAGAACAGCCGCTTCGCATTCTTGAGGTGGCGGGTTCAAACCCCGACTCGTACCAATGAGTTCTTTGGAACTTATGTACGAATTTACATACCACTGGCTTTTCGGTGAAGGAAAACATCGTGAGGAAACCTGCATATGTCCGGAGAAGAAATTCAATGGCGTATGTGAATCCACCAACCCGCACTTGGCCAGCGTGGTGGAATACGGCCTAATCACCCTTCGAGGGTAGACCTGTATCCCAGCAGTGGGAGGATTAAAGGTTGCATATGACGTATAAAATAGGAACAATGCTTTATAATTATAATAGATAGTTAAATAAAATAATACAGGGTTATAAGAAAGCGGCATGCTAAGCAGAAAAAAAAATAGCTGTTCCATAGAAAATGTCATTGACAACTCGACAAATTGTAAGAAACAGCTGTTTTTTTTCGCAATTTCAGGGTTGCTCTGATAGTAAAAGTTGTTCATAATGATGAGTACTGTGAGCCCTTTTTGGCTTGAATTTTACAGAAGTGTGTACCTACCTTGATAAGTTCAAGAGTTTCCTTGTCCACTGCGCTTCCTCCGACTAAAATTATGTCGAAACAGCTCAGATCACATTGTCCTTGATTTCCTGACCTCAACAAATGCACCATCATTGTTGAACTTAACACTGTAGACGTTGGCTGAAAAAAATGTCCTTTGAAACATAGTTGCGCCCCGTGGTTCACATGTCCTGCAAGAACTTTTATTTTTCTAGGATAACAAGAACATTATTTTTACAAAACAAAAAAAAAACCGACTTCAAAAGACCGACTATTGAGTTATTCATCTATTTGTCGCGCACGTACTTAATGGAAATTTAAGACTTATATGGTTTTCTCATGGATACCATTATCAGAACTGGACTAAATTGAAATGGGACCAAATGGAAAGCGTCAGCTTTCTAATAAAAAAAGAATCATCAAAATCGATTCACCCAGTCAAAAGTTATGAGGTAACAAACATAAAAATAAAAAATAAAAAAAAACATACAGACGAATTGATAACCTCCTCCTTTTTTGAAGTCGGTTAAAAAGTAACCTCATAACTGCATTTCATCGGCTTACTGCAAGAAGTCATTAACTGCAAAATCAATGCCAGGCTGGACGCAACTTCGAGCGCACTATGCTTGTAATCATAGAATGTGATTGAAACTATAACGCAGTATCCGACTCAATAAAACTTGGGTACCTATTGCCGTGTTAATTAAAACCAAAATGTGTTAAAACCATGTTAATGCACATAGCAAGTCAGTGACTTTTTGCAGTTTAACTTCTTGCACTAAGCCGACGATTTGGTCACACGTATTTCTATCGATTGGTCACTATTTATTTTTGACCAAAATTCATGCTAAATGAATTCGCCTTTTCGACAGAAATTCATGCTACGCCTGTAAATCTTCGTTAATTATGTTTCAAAACCTACCTTATACGTATCGATCAGATATCGCGTATGCTCCAGTGTCACGGTCTTCGACGTCTGTAGCCGGGTGTACTTGATGATCGGTGCTACGACGTAGTGGAGGGCTGCTGTCAACCATTGCAGCGGAGACAGGATCAGCCACGACCGAGTCGGCGATGGGAATTTTGTGAATCTTGCCCTGTGAAAAAGTTTCTTGAGCTTTTATTTATTTTTGACTGCGTGCCGCGGTTGCATTCGCTATCCTAATACAAAAGCCGTTAATTTTTCCGGGATGAAAAGTAACTTATGTGATTACTCAAGCATTTCACCCTAGGAAACTTTAATATCCCAGGAAACTTCAGTTTTTTTAATTGAATTTTTGTCTCAAATTATTTAAGTTTAGGGTTATATAATGTTGATTTTAATACTACACAGTCATACCCTAATAGCGAACTTCTAGCGAGTGGCTGAGTAAAGTTGAGTAAGCTAACTCAATTGAATACACATGCCACCTCCAGTAACTCAATGTCACTGATAGATCTATAAAAATAGGTGGATATTTATCATCACACATACCATAAATGAGGTCCTGTAATCATCCAAGTTTTGTAAGTCAGGGCTGCGCCTTTAGGAAGACCCGTGGAACCGCTGGTAGGTAAAATCATAGCGATACTTTCTTCGGCATTGAAATCGTCGGGTCTAAAAAATACAAACATTTTTATTGAGATTATGAGACAAAATTATTATGCATAAGGCGGGTTAGGTTCAGAAAGCATGCACCAAATTGAGAATTGGTGCTATTCCCAAAAAAAATCACAACAAGCTTTTTCAAAACGGGCACTTTCCAGAATTTATTTTCCAAAATTAGCATGTTGTAAAATGTGGAATACAATGTGTAGCTGCTATGCAGTGCTAGCACTGCTTCAAGACATAAACTTGAATTCTATAGACGGCAGTGATGACCACTTAACATCAAAGGGCCAGCTTGGAAATGCTAGATATTATAAGCGCCTGATAACTACCCTTGTGGCAAATACCGAGACCGCTGTTACCAAAATCCGCATGCGAGACATCGTTATTTTAAACTCACTTGAAGTTATCAACTGCCTCATAATCCGCCTTCAAAAGATCAGCTAAGCGTGTGCCATGAATTTGTCTGTCGAAGGTAACGACTTTCGCATTTAATTTTTGAGACTCCAAAGCAGTTTTAACATCTGGCGTTTTCTCACTCTGACAAAAGACGATTGAAGGCCTGTAGACTTTGAAGGCATGTTCTAGTTCACCTGGAAATAATTTAAATACAAGCTAAATATAATATTAGCTTATTAGCTAGATTACTAGATTAGCTATTAGAGATTACTAGATTAGCTATTGGTAGGTATTCTTTGTATGCTATTTAACCGCCAAACAGTACCTAATTTGCAAGTAGGTAGGTACATTACTGTGTTCTGGTTTGAAGGTAGTTACGAAGAAAGAAATACAAATTAATGGGATGTAATTTAAGTAAAGTAATATAAGCTGTTGAGATGGTGTGGTGAAGTGATGTGGTTTTATTAGATTGATGTAGGTACAAAAATATAAGAAAGCATTTTAGCCGACTAGCTGATTTTAGCTGAATGACTTCTTGTTCATAAAAAGGTTGAATATAAATTAGGCATTTATAATAATTAAATTTTTAAGATAAGGTTTCGAGAAACAAAGATAAGGAACAATTTTTTTTAAATGCAGCCTGAAATGTAAATTAATGAATAATAAGCGCAACTTAATTGAGCGCTGAACCCAAAACTGTTTTTATAAACATATTTTTTTTTTATGTAATTGAGTGACGAGACGAGCAAATCGCTCGCCTGCCTGCCTGCCGCCGGCTCTTTTGCAGAGCCCGCCTGAGGAAGTACCACACCTTTACCAGTTATTCCACCGCCAAGCAGTAATGTGCAAACATTATTGTGTTCCGGTTGGAAGGGCATTGTTTCCAGTGAAATTACAGGGCAAATGGGAGAATAAAAAACTTATATCTCAGGGTGACGAGCGCCCCCTCCGAATTGGGTTCCCGCCTTTCCGTGGCGGGGGGGATAAGTAGCCGGGCCGCCTTGCCCGGTGAAACTAAGAGGAACCCTAAAGGTGGAGGCTCGGGCCGGCGCCCTGGACATTTCGGGAAGCGGCGGTCTGGGCCTAGGAGCCCTCCCGTATACCTCTCCGTGGAGAGGGAACGTGGTAGGGCTCGGGGTCGTCTACGGACGACAACGGGGGGCACATTGTGCCCTCCAGAGGGGTAGACTCGGCCGGCGTCCTGGACAGTCCGGGTAGCGGCGGTCGAGTCCCCGAGAGGGAGAGAGCGGGAGAGAGAGAGGGACCCTTTCTCTCACCCGCTCCGCAGAGAGAAGAGCGGACACGGGGGCGAGTCAGGCCAGTGGGGTCAGTAAGGCTCGCACTCCGTCTCCGCTAGGAGGGCCTGGAGGGGCGGGTGCGGGGACACCCGCTGCTTCGCATTGGGCCCTCCAGGGTGGTCGACGCGTCTGATGTTCCGACGCGTCGCCACGAGAGGGAGGGGGTGGCCACCCCCTTCCCGAGGTGGGTCTGCCTCACGGCGGACATAGGCTGGGCGGGGCTGCGGTGATTTAATGGGCCCGCGGCTCCGTCCATTGCCTGGAGGAACTTCCCAGGGTTTTTAGTGGGTATGCCGCCACTAGAGCGGAGACTCCCACATAACCACCCTGCCCTCCCTGGGGCGGGCGTGGTATCCATAAAGGATTTTCCCTGGGTCACAAAAAAAAAAAAGGGTGACGAGCGCAGTGCTGTGCCACGCAGGGTTTTGAATTCTGCGAGTTCAAAATTCTGGGTAGCGCAGACCTGTTATGGGCAAACGTGACGTTTAACATCAGGCGAGCGATTTGCTCGCCTCGTCACTCAATTACATAAAACAAAAAATGGCTATGTACTATTTTTAATACATTTTAAATAGGTATTTACGTACCAACTTTTAAGAATCTATCAACAGGTGCTATGATGATGCCAAGGTACATAGCTGCATAGAACGGCACAGCCACATCCAGGTGGTTCGGAGCGATCAGAACCATGACGTCTCCTCGCTTCAGTCCCAAGTTTCTAAAGCTGATAGCGCATTGGATGGACCGTTTGAGCAGCGACCCGTTGACTTCTGATTCGCCTGTCCCTCCATCTATCTAGAATTTAAAAGATGATGGTTCTGTTTTCGTATCTTATGAGGTAAGAGTTCTTGCACTGGGAGCTTAGTCTATAAGTATGACCATTTTCTATGGCTTTTTCTCGGAAGGATCATTCATCCATTATGCATTACCTAGCATGTTGCGGCCTTACCACACTGCATTAAGATAGTTTCATTCAGCAGGAGAAATTGTGTGTAATGTTACAGTTTAGGGGTGTCTTTTTGTATCGCTCGCATAAGTCCTAGGTCATGCGCGTATGTTTTAATTATTTTTTTGGTCGAAAAATTTGCTAGAATAATTAAACAATTGAGCTCGTATTCAAACATTACATCAGTTAATTGAATACGTCCGGTATGCATTACCCGGTAGGCCTCGTTGTATGTCCTATCACAAGAAATTTCAGAAGTCTTTAGGCGATATCTAAAAAACACTAACACTAGCCAATCAGCCTGACAAACTTATGTACTTTAAAAAACAATATGCTAATTATTACCTGAGCTACAAAATCCGGATCATCCTCGAAGCTCTGGAGCACTAATTTCCCGATGTGATACCTGTCTGTTGGGATCCCAGACTTCGCGACAAGTCTTGAAGACACTTCACTAATGTGCCAATTCACATGATCGCAAGTTTGAGGTTGAGCCATGATTATATATTGATTGCCAGTCTGAAAATAAGAAAACATATTAGGAAGCAAAGGTTACTTTGAAATGTGATATGAAACATAGCCGATTTTTATTTTTTTTTTCTAAAAATATACATGTTTTATTTGATGACAATCACTGACATGACAATCAAGTAATCGGAAAAAATATTGTTATCGTCGAAAATTAAATTTGAGGGTAGTTTTAAATAATTAATCCTAATTTAAGTCAGCCGGTACGTCCGTTCAAAACAGCTGATCGGAACTTTAATAATTACTTCCTTGTATTTCTGTTTCAGGTTAAAGAAATTGAAAATCGAATTAACTAACTAGATATCTGGATTCCAGAATATTGATTGACAATTAAAACATTCAATGTGTACACAAGTCACTAATACGAAAAACTGTTTTCAAATAAAATAAAATTAGTACTTAAGCAAAGTTCAAGTTGACGACCGCAGTGCGATATCAATGCAACTCAGGGGCCCGATTCTGGCGCTTGCGATATTTTATCTATGTTTTTCCCTCTCGTTAGAGAGGTCGTGAGTCTAAGAGTAACCGAGTTAATATCGTATTACGCCAGAATGGAACCCAGTTTTTATCAGTTTAAGTTCAAAATTCTTGGTGACTGTGATACTTCTACAATCTAGAGTCTAGATGTTTTTAAAAACGTGAAATATTTAACATTATGTAGCTTTGCTCCGCAGATGCACTTTCCCGAGGAACCGCTTCATTTTTTGGGTTTTTTAACACAAACTTCTACGTTCATAAAAATATTAATGTAATTTCTAGAATTGCTATTGCTACATACCATATAATTAAAACACTATTTTTGTAACAAGAATTGTAACAATTTTTAAAACTAAATTTACTAAATAAATAAAGCTGTAACATTCACATAATTCGTACAAACTCAATTTATCCAAAATTGTATACACCTTAAAACAGTTGAATAACTAGAATTATAAAGCGCAAACGATTTTAATTCACAATGTTCAAGATTTCTTTTTATACTTCGTACCTACCTACTTGTAGAAAACGATGGTCTCTGATGATGGTTTTTCGAAGTCCTGTCTTGTAACGGTCGAATAATGTCTGCTAAGTATGTGACGCGTACACGCGCTGTGGGTTCCGTATTACTTTTGATAACCTGCCTCTGAAGACCACAGGTCATCTTAGAATGGAATGGCTAGATGACATCAAAGAGTGTCCTTATGGCTGTGTGCAAGATCATGAATTTCCGTAGCCAGTAAGCTAATAAGTATATTATAAAAATTATATGATATGTTACAGTTTTCATTTAAGCCCGATAATGTTTTATACGTTTATCACAAACATAATAATGGTGGTTGGAATAAGATTTAGAAAATTTATCGTTTTTCATGATTTGAACGGATCTCTAAGGACATGATAATTATCTGCTCGAAAAAATTAAATGCAAAGCATTAGGTAGATTAGGTTAATGTCAGGACTAAAGCTAAATAGCATTATTGTGCCAAAACGAGCCATTATTATTATTGTGCCAAACTCATTTCGATAATACTTTTTTTGGTAAAATAATATTGGTGCTGTATAACCATGCAGTTTTGTTCTCTGAATTGAAAAACAGCTTTATTACAGCGCTAAAATCGTGTCACAAGGACTACTCAATTATATTTATAAAAACTGTGAAATAATACCAATCTGTCGTCATAAGCCCAAGAGCGATATCTCAGAGAAAAGTGGTTTCTGTTTTTTTACGCATCAGATGTGTAAGTAATTTTTCAAGCTATCAGGTGCATGAAAAAAATGTATTTTTTTAAAATACCTTTCTTAGACAATATACAAATATTTATTTAAGACAAAAATAATAATAACAAACATACTAAAAATTAAAAGAAGAAACAACACAATTTTGCCTTAAACCAGTCTCAACTCAAGCATAATGCCGGACGTAAACAACCGGCGCTGGTCTTCCGTTGAGACTGGCGGGTGACGTAACGCACGTTCTTGGGCTTAGGAAGGCAGAATATATTCCTTAATTGAATACGGTACCCTAAAAAGAAATATTCAAATTTTGCCTACTTGCGAGAGGTTGTCGGTGATTGAAACATAAAACTAAATAGCTAAAAAAATATAACAACTATGTATTTTATTTTTCTTTTATGTATGAAGGCCAGCAAGAAATCTATAGCATCCGCTCTTAAATGCCAGAAAGTAGAAAAGTAGAAATAGCCGTATTTCTACATAATACTTAAAATAAAATCAAGGACAGCTTAATTAAATTAACAATTGCAAGCCTAATTATAAAAATGATAATTACACTCGTGTGTACGTGTACCTTCAACTATTATTTTTGTGGATTGTTCCCACTACGCCGCTTCTCACTACGTCGTTTTAATTTTTAAAATTATAATGGTTACTTTAATTATCTTTTTTTGAGTTTTAGCAGTTCAATTTGAACGTCATGGATTTTTTCAAACATAATACATAGATAGATAGACCACATAGTAGAGTAGAAGATAGTTGACCATGATGTTTACTACTGTTTAATTACCTACTACTATAATTTATTTTTGTTTCATATAATGGTTTATAGTCATGGTTGGCACTACAAGTACATATCAGTGTTAACGCCTGCAATAAAAGTAGTGTTAACGCCTGCAATAAAAGTATTTTTTCTGATTCACCAATGATGATGATGATGTCGTCCGCATCGTGCCCGATGATGGCGACTCTGGCTATCTTCCGGCGTGTGCTCGTATGTGGCTAGCAAATCCGAACTTCGTTCTGAACACCCGGTCACATGCCGCGCAATAAAGCTGGCCCGCGCAATTGTAAGTGTAGTTGTAGGAGGGTTTAGACCGGTTTTTACGAGTTTGGCAACTACTTCGACTTTGAAAATTTGACAACTACTTCGGGCTCCTAAAGCATTATGCACCTTTTAGTCAGTCAGGTAAAAATGTTAATTAAATAAAGATTTTAATTGAAAAATGTACAAGTGTTTTTACCTCTTCATGATTTGCACCCGTGAAAATTTTACAACTACTTTGGGCTCCTTACTAATCGCACAAAATTCATGAATCCAACCACGAAGTCGTTTTAAATGAGCGAGCGACGTTATGGGACAGCCTTTGAGGCGGCGAGCGGCGCGGTGTGGCGGGAAGAAATGTATAGGAGGATTAGGAGGTGCAACGCGCGACGTCGGCGTCGTGGCACTAGTCCATAGGCGCGGAGCGACGTAGTGAGAAGCGGCGTAGTGGGAACAATCCATTTTTGTTTTAGGGTTCCGTGATAAACAACCTATATAGTTTCACCATATCTGTCTGTCTATCCATCTATGTATTTATTCAGGCAGCTAAGAGACAAATAACAAATATATTTTATAAACATACCAGCTACCACGTGAAACTCAAATCAAAATGTTGAAAAAAGTATCAAGAGTAGGTCATCATTATTGTCTTAGTTTACGAGCTATCAGGGATTCTTGGGTGCTCGATATCTACGTCACTCTCACTCTCATGATATTTCTAATGAGAGCGACAGTGACCGAGATAATATCTCACTCGCCAGAAAATATACACGTTAACAACTTTGCAGGAAAAAAACGAATAGGTATGATTTTAATGTAAAACTACAGAATCTGGGCACGACCGTGTCCCGACACGTACTTGGCGGCTTTTTCGAGCCTATTTATAGAGAGTTATTTATGGGACAAGTTTCTCATGATTATTCATTTGTTAATGATAAGGAAATAATAATTTATTTTCAGTATCAAAATCTCAAACAATAAGTAATTAAGTTTTAATTAACATGAATTTCAGGAAAACAAGTACAAGTAATATTACTTGTCGCAATTGCCATTTTCTCAGTGATTATTTATTTATTATTTCTCACAAATTGTTGTTTTGTTTTTTATTTATTTGTTATGACTGTATTTTATTCTTCCTTATTAGTATTATTATAATAATATATTATTTTTATATGTTTTAGTATATTTTCGCAAGTAGGTATAGGTAGTTTTAGTATTTTAATGTACATATTTCTAAGTATTTATTATTATTATTTTTTATGTAGGTTTATACGACATAGTTTTTCTTCTATATTGCACACCCCGCTTTTATATTTTTTTTTATCTATCCTCTCCATCCTAAGGTTGCCTGGAAGAGATCGCTCTTAGCGATAAGGCCGCCAGTTGTCGCACTAGTTTTTAGGTGTTATAATCCTTCTGTTTGTAATTTATGGTGTGAATAATAAAGAGTTTATCTATTTATGAGATTAATTAATGATTGAGAATGATGATGATATCAGAGTAAATCCATTAATAATAAAAAATAATAATAATGCGTTTATTTCAGGTAATATAAAACAAGTTAATGCAAGTTACAGAGGGCCCATAGAAGAAAAAAATCAATTTAAAATATTTCTATTAACATTTATTTTTACTGTTTTTGTGTTTTATTATATTTTCTAATTATTAAAATTAAGTTGCAAATAGTAAATAGGAACATTCCAAGTGATCAGTACAAATTATTCTCTTTCCAATGTAAGCACCAATTTCTTCAACAACGTCCTGTTCACTTTCGTGGAAGTCATCACCGGCAGCTCGTTCATGAAGACAACACCACCTCGCAGCTGTTTTGAATCTTTTAATGAATCTGAAACAAGTGGTAGGAATGCGTTATTGTATTATCAAATACTAGCTGAGGCCCCCGGTTTCACCCGCGTTTAAAAAAAAAAAGTATCCTATGTTACTTGTAACACCTCCAAGAATATCTGTACAAAGTGTCATGATGATCGGGTAAGTAGTTTTCGCGTGAAAGCGTAACAAACAAACTTACATTCACGTTTATTTATGTAAATGAAGTATTAGACACCCAAGGTATTTTTTACTGGTAAGAAAATAAAAGAGCTTGAGAAGTGGAAAAGTAAGTAGATACATGCGAATACCAATAAATCTTGTACTTATGAAAGAAAGAAAAGAAAAAAAGACAAAAGAAAAGAGAAATTAATCCAGTTGGCTGAAACAACAGCCCAAAATGGGCCGCCCGATGCTAACTGATCATCGGTTACTTATGTGGAGACGAATCCGGTGGTAACGAGCGGAAATATACGGATCACGGACATAAGAACGATGCTAATATTTCAGGACTCTATTAACGTATTATTAACAGCCTTTTTTTAGAATCCCCTGTTGTAGTTACTCGGAAAAACCAGTAAGATTATTAGGATTATTATTTGGATACTAGCTGCCACCCGGCGGTTTCATCCGCTGTTTTTTTTAACTTTCAAACCTTCCCTGAACTTCTACAAATATTTCAAGATTAAAATTAGCGAAATCGATCGAACCGTGCTCGAGTTATAGCCAAGAAAGAAGAAGACTACGATATTCCAAAGATCATACCTACTTTTAATCAAATCTTTGATCTCCTGAGCAGTGACCTTGTGACCAGCTCGAAGCACGACGCAGGCGACAGGCAAGTCCCCGCACTCTTGGTCTGGAACACTGGTGACTGCCGCATCCAGCACAGCTGGGTGGTGCTTGATCACTGTTTCCAGTTCTAGTGGTGATACCTGTAAACATATTATTACCATAACCAAACCGTTTATCTTAGTCCTCGCCTGCGCGGTACAGAGGCGCGGGGGTATGACGGCGCGGGGGACTGAGAGAGGTGCGGGCGGTGGGCGCGTGTGTATCACACTAAGCGCCCTTTGTCGTCATACCCCCGCGCCTCTGTACCGCGCAGGCGAGGACTAAGATAAACGGTTTGGCTATACAAGTGATCACTTTTGTTGGCCTACGAGTAAGTCTTTTTATCATATTTAATTTAGTTATGTATACTGTTATACGGCTGTCTGTATACAAATAAAATAAAACAAATATTAGAATAACTACAATCAAGACCTAAGACTAAGTAGAATTACATTCGGTATTATTAAGGCAGCCCTGTCGCCTAAAGCGATTTCTTCCAGACAAGTTTTGGATGGATGGGACTAACAGGATTGAATAACATACATAGGTACATTGCAAACGTCCGTGACAGACGATATAAGCATCATTTGCGCGTACTTGGAAAATCTCTTTGATACGAAGGCTGTAAAGCTGCCACTAATATTAGAATTCCGATACCATCACACGACGTTACACTGTGTAATAACCACTACCCTATTAATAAAAAAACATTTCTACTTATTTATTTATATCTATCCTATCTATCTATATGTAAACTATGTATTACTAGCTATACCTAAATTTTTCGATTGCTAACGTTAACCTACTGTTATGGCCAAGTGATTGTCTAGTGGGAAAACCTTGCGTTGTGATCGTAGAACCTAAGTTACGAATAAGTATGAGCAACCGAGCTACCTGAATAGATTTCCTAACAAATTGACTTACTCTAAGTTACAAGATTCCTACTACGTAAGTTATATAGAGTTATTCATAAAGGGTATGCTAGGTTTTAACCCTTAACTATTTTTCTTAGTATTCCTAATGTAAAATTGACTTAAATAATTATCAAATATGATACGAAATATATTCTAAATTATAGTTTTGGACTAGTTTCAAGCCTAATAAGTTCAGAACAATATTTTACTAAGATTTTACATCAAATATTTTTTTGTTATTTATTTTATGGTTTTTATGTATTATGTTTGTATGTATTTGTACACATAATTTACTGTGGCTATGGCCGCCGCGCCTCCCCGCGACAAAGCAGTACGATTCGTCAACCAAACTGGGCTCGTCCCTCCACACTATGTGTACAAATACACACCTCTGTGTGTTCCTAACATGCTCTAAGCCAATACAACACTTAGAGGCCTAGAGCGCCTTTTCTTTATTGGCCTAGAGCGCCTAACCTTAACGTCGTTATCATATTCAATTATCATATTTAACATATTTGAATATTATAACAACCCAAAAGCTAAGAGAAGAGGACATAATCTTTTGGCAAATGTCAGTCAGTCTGTCAGTCATTACATCCTTCATCTTTTACCTTTCACACATTTATCCTTCAAAGAACTTACTCATCACCTCACCATAAGGTAATGAATCTGGTCCCGGAAGAACGAATGCAATCCCTTTTATCCATCATCTTTTTATGTGGGAGGTCCCCTTGATCTTTCGATCAAGGCTCCCTTGGGCACACTGCCCGATCCCTACCTAACCACCCAACTGCCTAACTCAACATAGTGACTGCAGTGAACAACCAACTAGAATGTCATTTTATTCCGAAGTTAGCGCGTAAATACATACTCTGGAACCTTTATCTAAAAGCATCTAATTAGACAACCAAGTCTAACACATAGTGTGATAAAGATGAATGTAACTCTCCCGTTACCATCTCAAGTCGTCAGTCTCAGATAGAACTTTCTATCAGTAGATTAAATGAAGAAGACTAGCAATTAAGAAACCATCGGCATAATGAGGTGCCTGTCATCCCGTTGGAATCAAGGGTAACCTCGGAAACATAGTTCCATGCTTAGGTTAGATAATTACCAGTAAGGTACTTTCCGTGGAAGCCTTTAGTATCTTACGAAGACAACCAACAATCACTAAACCATAGACATAAGAGGTGCCTGTCATCCCGTTGGAGTCAAGGGTAACCTCGGAGATATCGCTCCATGTTACAGCTCAGATAATTATCAGCAAAAGGATCTTTCCATAGAAACCTTCGATAAAAGTAGTGTGTAAAGAAAGATCATCGTTGACCTTCGAATTGAAGAGGTAAATTGACTTAAATGTCATCGTGTCGATTCAGAACCTATGTTCCATTAAATGTAAGACTTGGTGAGTCAAAATATAATATGTAAGACTTGGTGAGTCAAAATATTATAATATGTAAGACTTGGTGAGTCAAACATCACGTGATTTCACGTTATGTAAATAATATTAAAATAGTAAAGAGACTTCCGATCCACTTTACATTCATTCGTATATTAAATAGTTACTCGTCAAACTATAGTTGGCCGCTCATCTGACAGCAACTATTGTCAACCATTCGAGATAGTTCGTATAACTTCGAATGGCTAACATGGGAAACTGGTCGGCTGTCCGATTTACTTTAATTGTAGGCATGTGAATCTTATAATAGATTCGGCAAACTGATCGGCTGTCCGATTTACTTTAATCGTAAGTATGTATATCCTATAATAGATTCGGCAATCTGATCGGCTGTCCGATTTACTTTAATTGTAGACATGTGAATCGTATAATAGATTCGGCAAACTGATCGGCTGTCCGATTTACTTTAATCGTAAACGTACCTATTTACTTTACAGTAGATTTCTACAAACTGATCGGCTGTCCGATTTACTTGATTTGACCAAGACTTAAATTAAGACTTGACTAAGCTTAACCTTAACTAAGACTCTGCTAATAACATATCGACCCGGGAATCGAACCCGCAACCGAACATAATCGTAAGCGTGTATACTTTATAGTAGATCCTACTAACGCCCAGACTCTAATAACATGTCGGTCGGGAATCGAACCCACGATCTAGCATAAACGTAATAGTGTATACGCTATAAATAGTAGATCCTACTAACGCCCAGACTCTAATAACATATCAGTCGGGAATCGAACCCACGTCCTAGCATAAACGTAATAGTGTATACGCTATAAATAGTAGATCCTACTAACGCCCAGACTCTAATAACATATCAGTCGGGAATCGAACCCACGTCCTAGCATAAACGTAATAGTGTATACGCTATAAATAGTAGATCCTACTAACGCCCAGACTCTAATAACATATCAGTCGGGAATCGAACCCACGTCCTAGCATAAACGTAATCGTGTATACGTTATAGTAGATTCTAACTAACGCATAGACTCAGAACAGGTACTCAAATTCATTACTTAATAACCGTCGGACCAGGAATCGAACCCGGGACCTTCGGCCCGAAAGATGAACATAATACCACCGGTCCTGATAACCCTATTTTATTGTACTTTTATTTATTTTATTATTTAACTGAACCGAATTGAGCTAGATTGAACTATTCTATTTTTCTTTATTTTATTCTGATTTTACTTTATTTGTTCTAATTCTATTTAATTTTATTTAGTTTAATTTTATTTGATTTAATTTAATTTTAATATAATCTAATTTTACTTTATTTGATTTAATTTGATTTTATTTTAATTTAAGTTAATCTAATTTTACTTCATTTGATTTATTAAGCATGTTATTTACACTAGGTATTTTACACAATTAACAACGCGTTACGTCCTGAAAACAAACACACATCATTAGGAGTAAATCATATAAAACAGATAGAAGTAAAATAAAGTCAGTAAAGTGAGCTCCCCGTTGAACAGGACCTATAAGAAAACACATCCTATAAACACAAAAGGTCACAAGTATCTTCAGTCAGTGACTAAGACTATGTCCTAATCGCTCCTTCTTTTGTATTT
Source organism: Alcis repandata (assembly GCA_949125135.1). Classification (NCBI taxonomy): domain Eukaryota; kingdom Metazoa; phylum Arthropoda; class Insecta; order Lepidoptera; family Geometridae; genus Alcis; species Alcis repandata. The sequence goes on from OX421241.1 coordinate 5,173,743, forward strand.
ACATAATAGCAGACGGGTACCATCAACCCAAATTTGCAGTGTAAAATTCACACAATTTGAAACCTCCATATAAAATTTGTTGTCAAACCGAAAGGAAGTCCAAAATCAACCATCAACGATGTTTATGATCTTTGCTTTTTGCAAATACACGATCCTAAATCAAAACTATTGCTCAATAAGTATGTGTAAATACCAGACCTCTTTCTTTGGTGGCCCACATCATTACGTTATGAATTTAACTTTTAAACTACCTATTTTAAAATGATCCCTGAATTCTAAAACAATGTAATCACTGATATGGAAGTACACATAGTTAAAATGAACACAAGAACAGACTCCTCAAGATATTCTAAGGTCACTCACCCCGTGCGGCGAACTCTTAGGTCTCTTAGGTTACCTAGGTCTTTGGACTCGGTTGCCATACCTATCTGGCAACTCCCAATGGCTGGAATATCGCTTACCTATCTTCTTTCTACCTGTACCTATTGAATCACACCCAATTCCTAAACCCTTGAAACGAAAACCATCTAAAACACATGTCCCGTCACTCCGTCACTCTCTCCGGCCGGCATTTCCAACCCCAACTCCCGGCGATACGCTCGAAGATTCGATCGCTCCCTTTCTCAGGGCTTCGGCACCACCTTATGGATAAAATTCCATAAAACCATTCACTTAATCCTGCTTTAATTCGTTTTTTCGTTGCCTTTCCTTGTAAAAACCCAAAATGTCTTCCTCCTTGTCCAAAGTAAAGTTGCCATCCCCCGATTTTAAAAACCCCAGAAAATTAGAATGTTGCCATTGCATTATTTTACGAGTCTACGTTCTAACCTGAGCAACCTTTGCAGAACACTAGAGCATTGCTATGATTTATCAACAAACCAACTTATTATAAATATTTTTATTTGTTATTTTTGTGAGAGATACGAAGGCTGTTTCGTTACATTCGACCCCTTAAATTTATAAAGATGAATTAATCGGAATAAATTTAACCAACAGTAATGATAATTCACAAATATAACCGACCAAATAAAAATACTAAATAAACACTCAAAAATTATAAACCCCTTATAAGTTCAAAAGTGCGAATTCTTTATTGTCAATATTCAAGTTTCAACAATAAAATTTAAACGTGTGAGAATTTTTATAGCATAAACTCACACTACGTGTTTATGCCATAATATGTATATGTTTTTGCCCTAGCACTATATGTGTAGTGTATTTAAACCGATCATGAAATAATCATCTTAATAGGTCCGACTCAACAACAGATCCGTGCTCCGTAAAAGGAATCTTTCGTACTACAAGATATCCGACCTCGGCAAGAACTTGGTTGTGAGTCAAGCAGTTAGAAGAACAAGAGAAAGTGCTTTCCCCCCTAACCTTTCGTATCAGCTACTTGAGATTTCACTTTCCCTCCTTACTTCGATCTTCAACCCTTTTGTGCCTCCTAGAAATTCCCCTTCCGGCACCTCAGGACCCTTAAGCTCTTGAAATCGTACATAAAATTCTGACTACCTCCGATCGGAACATGTAAGTGTGGGGAAATTGCGGTAACCATCATGTGGCACTGCGTGTGAGTATGAATTCAATATAAACCGATATCTATATCGACGGGGTGAATGTCATTTAGACTTAACCTAGCTCCAAACCCCTTTTTATACTGAACCGTTTGTGTAGTAATTGCTAAACCCTGACACTGACAACTCATCTCTAGTTCCGATGTTACTGTGCCCCAAAACCACTTCAAACTATAAACTGTCTTACTTACATCCCTTATCACAAATACTTTTCAACCGTCAACATTTTTGCTATTTAATATCACTCAGAGCGTTCGTTTCACCGCCTTCCATTCTGTTCTAGGGAAACAGCAACACCTACGGACACTTTAGACAAACAGATTGCACTTCCCCATTTAACTAATCATATGAATGTACTAACAGCACTCCGTTTCTATATTATCATGTATTTATGCTATTATTACTTTAAATTTATTTTAAATTTACTACAACACTTATTTATTACTAGTTGCGACCCGCGGTGTCACTCAAGCAATTATGAATAACGGCGACAAAGACTACGATGATAATATAACTAACTGTATCATTATACTTGAACTGTACTACTCGTATTTGGATTTAAATTGAAATATTGTTTTCAACACTAAACATGATCATTTTACTATGACTAACTAGTTTCTCAGTTGCTCCTCAGTCACTAAATATTTACGACTCGACCCCAAAGTCTTAGAATATTATTGCTATAGCTGGCCTACCTAATTTATCCTTTTAAAAGGAAATTTGTATTACCTAATAATATGGCACTTCATTTTTTCGAAGAACTACCGGGTATTATTATTTTGCCTAAATGCTTTACTGACGCCTTAATTCTGTCACTAAGTCTAACCACTCGTTTTCTGAGAACTAATGAAACTTATACGATCAATAACCGTTTTCAAAGATTATTTATAATCCTACTTACTTATTTTATTAATCTTATTTACGAGACTTAAAAATAAACGTTTCACTCACAGCTCCCACCAAGATAAATCCTGTGTCGGGGATGCCGTGGAACACACACGAAGACAAGGACAACCAGCACACAAACCAAGAACAGATATTTAAATTAATCTGCCCAGCCGGGAATCGAACCCGAGACCTCTGGCTAATAAGGTGGTTATAACACCACTGAGCCAAACAGGCCGTCTATATACCGTTATTACTACTTTTAAAGGATCTTATGTCATTGTTTTAGTAATACGAGCTATAATTAAGTTCTAAGAACTTCTGATTGAATCTAACACTGAACCTATCTTGCTTAACCAAACATAAATATGCCTACTTAAGTCAACATTGCAGACCTTTCCGTTATGATATCTGGCAAATTGTGTAATATTTTATTTCATTAGCCTACCTACAGACAACTTCGCCTATATGATCTAGCATAAAATATTCTATTTAGTTTTCACAACTGAGTTTTAGTCTTCTTACGTCCCGTTTCTTTATCTTGCTATCTCATTTAGTCTACCTAATGTTGAAACTCGTTTCTTTGAACTGTGAACTATCGTGAGTTTACCTTTTTGTATATGAAACACAAACATATGTACTTATACATTTATCAAACATATCCTATTTACTTATTATTTGCGATCTTGTCCTAAACTTAACTACAATATCTGTCAGTAGTCGCTCTATAACCAATTCTATTTCTAAATCTCAACCTTTTTCTATTTCTACTTATCTGCAACGTTCGACCCCAACTCCAACTTATTTCCATAAAATCTTAATATGTGTCTAATCAGTTGTTTTACTAGCTTCCCTAATTTATATTGTACAACCTATTCTAAACAGGTTCCTAAAAACAAACGTACAATTATATTTATACAAGCAGCTAGTAGTTACTATCACACGTATTACCTATTTCAAATAATCAATTACGTTCCTAAATATCAATAACCCTAAATTACTATTTACCCTAGCTTAATATTGGCTCATACTTATTCTCGTCTCCTTTGCACGAACAACAAATTGTGTTCAAGACGATTTGAACACTTCTTAAATAACTAGCCTTTCTACATATCTTAACCGTACGACCCCATTTCCTTAAACTCTACGCATCAAACATACATTAAAATGACAAATACAACGCGAAATCCTACTCGGAGCAATAAAATAACATACAAATCTACATTTAACACTATGTATTTTTGATATTTTTGCATTCTAACCGAACTAATCTAACCACGTAATAACCGAAGTACACATCCTGGTCACGGCGCACTAAATTGTAATAACCACTACCCTATTAATAAAAAAACATTTCTACTTATTTATTTATATCTATCCTATCTATCTATATGTAAACTATGTATTACTAGGAACTCTTTATAACATATCAGTCGGGAATCGAACCCACGTCCTAGCATAAACGTAATAGTGTATACGCTATAAATAGTAGATCCTACTAACGCCCAGACTCTAATAACATATCAGTCGGGAATCGAACCCACGTCCTAGCATAAACGTAATAGTGTATACGCTATAAATAGTAGATCCTACTAACGCCCAGACTCTAATAACATATCAGTCGGGAATCGAACCCACGTCCTAGCATAAACGTAATCGTGTATACGTTATAGTAGATTCTAACTAACGCATAGACTCAGAACAGGTACTCAAATTCATTACTTAATAACCGTCGGACCAGGAATCGAACCCGGGACCTTCGGCCCGAAAGATGAACATAATACCACCGGTCCTGATAACCCTATTTTATTGTACTTTTATTTATTTTATTATTTAACTGAACCGAATTGAGCTAGATTGAACTATTCTATTTTTCTTTATTTTATTCTGATTTTACTTTATTTGTTCTAATTCTATTTAATTTTATTTAGTTTAATTTTATTTGATTTAATTTAATTTTAATATAATCTAATTTTACTTTATTTGATTTAATTTGATTTTATTTTAATTTAAGTTAATCTAATTTTACTTCATTTGATTTATTAAGCATGTTATTTACACTAGGTATTTTACACAATTAACAACGCGTTACGTCCTGAAAACAAACACACATCATTAGGAGTAAATCATATAAAACAGATAGAAGTAAAATAAAGTCAGTAAAGTGAGCTCCCCGTTGAACAGGACCTATAAGAAAACACATCCTATAAACACAAAAGGTCACAAGTATCTTCAGTCAGTGACTAAGACTATGTCCTAATCGCTCCTTCTTTTGTATTTACATAATAGCAGACGGGTACCATCAACCCAAATTTGCAGTGTAAAATTCACACAATTTGAAACCTCCATATAAAATTTGTTGTCAAACCGAAAGGAAGTCCAAAATCAACCATCAACGATGTTTATGATCTTTGCTTTTTGCAAATACACGATCCTAAATCAAAACTATTGCTCAATAAGTATGTGTAAATACCAGACCTCTTTCTTTGGTGGCCCACATCATTACGTTATGAATTTAACTTTTAAACTACCTATTTTAAAATGATCCCTGAATTCTAAAACAATGTAATCACTGATATGGAAGTACACATAGTTAAAATGAACACAAGAACAGACTCCTCAAGATATTCTAAGGTCACTCACCCCGTGCGGCGAACTCTTAGGTCTCTTAGGTTACCTAGGTCTTTGGACTCGGTTGCCATACCTATCTGGCAACTCCCAATGGCTGGAATATCGCTTACCTATCTTCTTTCTACCTGTACCTATTGAATCACACCCAATTCCTAAACCCTTGAAACGAAAACCATCTAAAACACATGTCCCGTCACTCCGTCACTCTCTCCGGCCGGCATTTCCAACCCCAACTCCCGGCGATACGCTCGAAGATTCGATCGCTCCCTTTCTCAGGGCTTCGGCACCACCTTATGGATAAAATTCCATAAAACCATTCACTTAATCCTGCTTTAATTCGTTTTTTCGTTGCCTTTCCTTGTAAAAACCCAAAATGTCTTCCTCCTTGTCCAAAGTAAAGTTGCCATCCCCCGATTTTAAAAACCCCAGAAAATTAGAATGTTGCCATTGCATTATTTTACGAGTCTACGTTCTAACCTGAGCAACCTTTGCAGAACACTAGAGCATTGCTATGATTTATCAACAAACCAACTTATTATAAATATTTTTATTTGTTATTTTTGTGAGAGATACGAAGGCTGTTTCGTTACAACTGTCAAAAATAGGTATGTACCAAACCAACTCTATTTTATCCAAAACATAATTTTACTGTGGGTTTTCCTAGTTCAACAACACTTTGGCTGCGGCTAGTAATCACATGAGCCCCAGGCGCGGCTAATAGTCAAACGCGTTGTTTTTACGCGCCGAGCGTGTGCAGCCGCACTCGCAAACAAAGAAAACACAAGGTATGTGTTTCCCGCAGCCAAAGTGTTAAGGAAATAACATCATTGAAACTGGTCTGGTGTAGCATCCAGATAAAGTTTTTAGTAAAAGTTTTCAATTCCCGTAAAAGATAAACAAGCTAGCGCTTATTTTACTGACTTAGTAAACTTGTCTTACGTAAAGGTTTTTATATTTCATCAAAAGTTTGCAACGGTCAACAAAGTAGAAGAACCAGTTCTCATCTCTATAGAAGATGTCTCCGGTCTTCCACCAACCGTCTTCGGAGAAAGCATCCTTCGCTGCTTCAGGCTGGTTAAAATATCCCTGAAAAGAAACAAAAATTACTAAGTATGTTAATGTTACCCTTATTTTGAAATATTTAATCCCATGCTTGAAACTCTTTAAAATAATTATATGGTTACTAGCTGCACCCGGCGGTTTCACCCGCTGTTTTTTTTACTTTCAAACCTTCCCTGAACTTCTACAAATGTTTAAAGATCAAAATTAGCGAAATCGATTCAGCCGTTCTCGAGTTATAGCCAGACAAACGAACAGCGATTCATTTTTAAATATACCTCTATGTCAAGAAGACGAAGAACGAAGAAGAAAGATTGAGCCAATAATGTCCCAACTGCAGGGAAAAGGCAAAGGCCTGCCCTCCCTCCACTTTTCGCGATCTTGAGCTACTATCATCCAGCCTTTCAGGTCTGCGTCAATGTCATCGCGCCATCTTTTCCTAAGCCTGCCGAGGGGTCGTGTGTTTGTTTGTTGTTAACCGGTTTTATTTAGTTTTTCTTCTTGATTTCACTTACTTTACAAATATGTGGTCCGTTCAACCAGAGTTCACCAGGAACATTAGGCTCAATGACGTCCTCTTCCGTTTCTGTATCCACCAACTGAAAGAAAGTTACGTTACTTTTGATTTCAATAAAAGATCTACAGGGTTATACCGAAAGAGTACACTAAGCCGAAAAGGGCTCATGGTATCATTTATAAACAACTTTAATAGGACAAACTTGGAATTCGCGAAAAAAATCTGCTGTTCCATACATTTTGTGGCACTCGACAGCTAATATATTTTATTTTCTATAGCTATATTTTTGCAAATTCCGGTTTGTTTGGACCAGCCTGTTTTTTACGCGATTTCAGAGTTGGCCCATAGTAAAAATTGTTCTTAAATGATAAGCACTAATGAGCCCCTTTTGACATAGCATAACACTTTTCTTGTAACCCTGTATAAGTTATATACGTATCTATGTAATTGTTTGTTTCATTTTTAAACTGCCAGCGTGCAAAAAATAAACTAAAATATAAGCAACAATAAAATAACTATTATAAATAAAACTAATCTAAATTAATTTAAAAGACCGCTCGCTACCTATTAGTTTGTTTATTATTTTTAGTTAGTTTTTGTTTCACTTACTCTATATTCATAGCCTCCAACCGGCCGTCCCAAGGAGCCAAGAGGTGGGTTGTCGTCATACAATGACAACCCTGTCTCACTCATTCCGTACCACGCGCATAGCCGAGTATTCGGAGCTAGTTTCTGAAAAGTCGATTATTAAATTTTATTATAACTAAAAAGGATTAGTGTTATTAGAAAGTATGAACTGTGTTGAAGACGAAATTAATAGGAAAGGAGTGTATTAAAGAAAGAAAGGTGAAAAGGGAAGGAAGAATAAAAAATACAAATTTGACACGAAAAAGGGTACAAAACAAGACAACAAAGCAATTCAGATATGATGAATGGAGGAAACATATGTACGTAATGTTTCGACCTCCACCTAAGTAAGTTAAGGGTAGGAAAATGATTATAAACAGGAGGATCCTAGTTTGATAATATCAAAATGGTATGAGAATCTTACGCCGACGTGTTCCAAAAGTTCCTTCGAAACGGCGCTGCCTCCCATGACGATAACCTCGAAGCAAGAGATGTCGCACCTTGCGACCACTTCAGGTTTGGTGAGCGTCGTCACAAGAGTTGGGCTGGTGTTTATAAAAGTCGGCTGAAAACCAAGTGAAACATTCTACAACGATAAAGAGCTCAGTCGACGTCGCTAAGCGTAGAATTTAAACGCGCATATATGTCTCCAAACAGTACTGTTATCATTTGTTAGAATATTGTAATGCACTCATATGAAGTGACTGATTAGGTTGTCATATTACGGAGTATAATAATTAAACTTTTCATTACTTTTACTATTGGATCACATGAAAACGTAAAAAAATTGCCGGTCCATAGAAACATGTCATTCACTCTCGAGGAAATAGGCTATGGCCACGGGGCTCGACTGCGTGGTACGATCAACCGGACTATGGAAAATGTAAGGAACTGCTGCTTTTCTTTTCGAGATTTCAGAATCGGTTTCCTAGTAAAAATATTGTAATGATTAAAATAATGATATTCAGAGCATATCAAAGTGTCAAACTAGTCAACCTGTACCTATATAGTACTCACTTTGTAAGTGTTGACCATATCCACGAAAACATCAGGTGTAAAAGGGGCGGAGGACTGCAGACGAGTGTATCTCAGTATAGGAGACAACAAAAAGTGGTAGCCTGCTTATAGCCAGTGGAGCGGCGAGGAAATGATTGGTAATCTCGTTGGTGTAGGGAAGGTCGAAAAGGGGAGCCTGTAAGAAACACCCGATAGATATAATTTGGGTGCTTCGAGTCGCGAGTGAATCGTTTCCTTCTAGGCAAGCGTGCTCCATCGTAGACCACATCATTGCTTACCATCAGGCGAGATGGCGGTCAAACGCAAGCCTATAACTGAATAAAACAAAACTCTAGTGAGTATATTTAATTTAAATTTATCTTGCACGTATCTCATAAAGCTTGAGAAATGAAAACACAGAGAGTTGGCGTCTGCTTACAAATTCCTATGCAGTTGGGCAGTTTTTTTATGCTATTGAGTGACGAGACAAGCAAATCTCTCGCCTCATGTTACGTTTGTCCATAACAGCACTGCGCCACCCGGAATTTTGAACTCTTACAGTTTAAAACCTTGCGCGGCACAGCACTACGCTCGTACCTAATATACATAACAGTAATTAAGACTGTTATGTATGTGCGTTTCGTTCTATAAATATATTTATTTTTTAATTACCATATTAGAGGAACAGAAAGAACAACATTCTTATGCGATAGAGCGGCGGATTTTGACAAGCCCGTCGTTCCACCTGTAGATACCAAAACTGCAATAGTTTCTTCTGGGTCAAAATCTGAAGCTCTGAAACAATTTAAATAGTGTGTAACATATATAGGGTTATTCATAAAGGGTATGCTAAGCCGTAAAGGGCTCATAGTACTCATCATTATGAACAACTTTTACTATGGAACCAACCCGAAATTCGCGAAAAAAATCAGCTGTTCCATAGAAAAATGTCAATGACACTCGACAAAATGTATGGAACAGCTGTTTTTTTTCGCGTATTCCGGGTTGGTCCCATAGTAAAAGTTGTTCGTAATGATGAGTACTATGAGCCCTTTTCGGCTAAGCATACCCTTTATGAATAACCCTGTATACAGGGTTATATGGAATAATTTAATAAACAACCTTTATTATGGGACTAACCATACCAGTCATTCCATAGATTATGTCGAGTGTTATTGACACTTCTCTTTGGAACAGCTGGTTTTGACTAGTAGACCCTTATTTTATTAAAACACACAACACAGAAAAATGAAAATCTACCTGAACTGCTCAATATCTCCACTTGCTCCGTACTTCTCCAAAAAGTCAGAAAACTTCCTTCCATCGTCATTTCTGTCAAACGTTACTACTTTAGCATTAGCATCCAAGTTAACGTTTTTTAATGCTTCTATCACAGGTGGCGCCTGCTCATTTTGGCAGAAAACTATTTTTGGCTTATTGATATTGAACTTGGCTTCTAGTTCCTCTGTAATTAAAATAAATTATTGTGTCTCATGTCACTGCACCGTTGAGCTCAAGTTTGAATGCTTTATTTGAGAGATCTAAACTTACTAAACATACCTACAACGGTATACAACGGTGCGGTACCTACTGTCGGTTATAAATGGGTCGTCCATTAATCGTGATGTTTCTTTGCAATATTTTCATCCCTCCCCCCTGGTGATACATGGTGAGGTTATAAATTAACCCCCCCCCCCCCCCCCCCCCGCCAATATCGTGTATATTCCGAACCCCATTCCCCTCCCCGAGCTTCGTGTGATTAATGGACGACCCCAAAGCACGCATCATAATTATGGTTTTGAACAACTGAACTGCTTCATGTAGACAAGAACATCGTGTATAACTGAACACGATTTTCCTATATTTATCGCTAAAACGCGAATTGGCCTAGCATAAGAAATATTTCATCTCATTGGGCCTTAGGTACTAAAGGTTTTTTTAAGTTAGTAACTGCTAAAAATGCTCAGACCAATTATCGCTAACGTAAAACGCCACATGCAAAAACAAGACGAACACTTAAGCAGTCTTTATAAGTGTTAGGGTTTTCCAATCTTAATATATATAAATCTCGTGTCACAATGTTTGTCCTCAATGGACTCCTAAACCACTTAACCGATTATAATAAAATTCGCACACCATGTGCAGTTCGATCCAACTTGAGAGATAGGATAGTTTAAATCTCAAATTATAGTCGCAATTTTAATTTATTGCAAATTATATATATACCGATAATTTTTACTATAAATTGACAAGTTAGCATCAACATACTACGGTTGCTATAGTTACGCAATGGCTTTTGACAGGACAACGTCTGTCGAGTCAGCTAGTTTTGTATTGATTTACTTTTACTTAAGTGATCATTCGATTAATAAATATTTTCGTACTGGCTGGTTTCCAAGTATATTTTTAAGAAAAAAATGTACCTATGTCACGGAGGTGGCGTGGTCGGGGCACATGGCGGGGCGACACGGCCATTGATTGCTTGTTTGTGGTCGCCTTGAAAACTTTTAAGATTAAGAATTGACTAGTGATTGATTAAAAGAAATTTACTTAATAAGCGGAATTGTTGTCTTCTCTTCGGAGCCTACATATCTGACATAAGAAAGGCCCATAGTTTTATATTGTACTTACTGCCTCCCAATAAAGCATCTAAAGCTGCAACGCCTACTCCAAGGTAGAAAGCCGCGATGTATGGAATCGTTAGGTCCAAATGATTGGGTGCCATGAGAACAATGGTGTCACCCTTCTGTAAACCAAGCTGCCTGAAGCTAGTTGCGCATTGAACTGTCCTCTTCAGAACTGATTCGTAATTTTCTGACTCCCCTGTTGCAGCATCAATCTGTAATTTAAATAATTTTTTTAAAGATTTTCTAAAAAAATGAAGTTTCATATTTTTCGTAACAAACGTTACTCGCAATAAAACCCTACGTAGATAAATGTCAAAAACTTTTTAAACTACTAATTTTACTACTATTATTACAATTCATTAAAGCCATCGACCCTTATAATTTCAACTAACCTAATAATCACCATTGGTTTAAAATTTAAGTGACTTCATTTTGGCAAACATGGCCCCTAGATTGTACTTTACCGGTATAAATATCTATTAGTAAGTTAATTTTATTAGCTTTTATTGCATTGTCATCGGAGTTGCACACGTACTCGTATACCAAATATCAGCTCAATCGATCATCGGGAAGTAGTTCAAAATTGAATTCCAAGATTCCATCGAACAAACATAGTTAGATTATATAGAGGTTACTTACATAGGTACATTGCAAATTGCAAGTTAAATAAAAGCGGATATATTTCGGAGAGTGTGCTTCTGATCTACATGATCTTATACCCTCTGGCCCGTTCTTCTATCGGACCACCAAGGGCACAAAAAGGCGTCATCGTTTTATGGTTGACATACCAAAAACCGGAACGAAACGCTTTGACTCCACATTCATTTTGCGAACCGCACGAGTGTGGAATGTTCTGCCTGAATATGTTCCCCGATGGTTATAATATGTGTGTCTTCAAGTCGAGAGTGAATCGGTATCTTCTAGGCGCTTGCCTGTGCTCCATCGTAGGCCGCATCGTTGCTTCCCATCAGGCAGGATGGCGGTCAAACGCAAACGCCTATTTTTGAATAAAAAAAAAAGCTTTTAATTAAAAATGACGAATTTCAGTCATCGCCATACCTGCAATATGAAGTCAGGCGCATCTCTCAGGCTCCGCAGGATCAGCTTCCCGAGGTGGTGCCGGTCGCTCGGGATCCCAGACTCCGCGACCACGCGCGCGCCCAGCTCGTTCATGAACCAGTGCACTGCATCGGTCGCTTTTCTTAGAGGCGCCATACTATTTTACTGAACTAAACCACTTAATCAAAAAATAATAAAATACCTAGTTCTAAAATGTACTGCTTAATTTTATTTTATTTTTTAAACAGAAAAAACGGTCCTAAGTTTTAAAGTAATATAATCAAATTATATTTCAAATGTGCTGCATTTTATATCATCACTAGCTTCCGCCCACGGCTTCGCCCGCGTGGACGATACCTCGGGAACCGATTTTTTTTCCGGGATGAAATTAATTTATCCCTCTTTTTTGAGAGCATGTAAAAAGCGTCATATTGTATGAAGAAGGAAGCAGAGACCCCGAAAACGCCCGGATGCAATAAGTCAGCCCCCTCGAATCATTTTGAAAAATGGCAGCCATTTTGAATCATTTGGATTTTCGCCACCACCATCAAGTACCCCTTGCTATCTCCTATGACATTTAGTCAAACCCACCATCTTCAACCGTTTCGGAGATATAGACCCTCAACGTTTGTATGGCGGCCATGTTTTTGAGGCGACCATGTTACTTTTAATGGCTCCAAAAAGGTCCGAGGTTTTGATGACTTTTTAGTCTCAGCGCATTGGCAAAAATGTTTTTAGTTTTCGAGATAATTAGCAGTTCCACCTCGAGGATGTGACTTTTCGAAGGTTTTGGATTTTTTCAGGATGTTGTTTACATGCCTTAAGTTTAGTACATCTGTAGGTAAAGTTTCATTAAGTTAGCATCAAAACAAATTCTTTCTCCGTACTATCATTACCACGCCATTTCACCCCCACAGGGGTTGATTTTCCAAAAGTGGTGAAAATGGTGAAAAATGGTGTTCGTTGTTTTTTTAAGCTTAGTATATTTGTAAAGTTTCAATACCGTGGCGTCAAAAACAATGCTTCCCCATACAAACTTTAAAACCCCCTATTATACCCCTTTAGAGGTTGAATTTCAAAAAATTCTTTCTTTGGTACATGTTTACTCGTCAAGACAAACACACCCTCCGTATTTTAAATTTCTACGACCAGCGGTGTAGGATGTGCCTTATCTGTCAGCGAGTCATTACAATTCTCTCTCCGTACTATATTTACCAAAAATAATGAAACAGGTATCTATTATTTTTTTAGCTTAGTACATTTGCAAAGTTAAATAATCGTAGCATTGGGAAAATAATATTTTTATACAAACTTCAATACTCCGTTTCAGCCCTTTAGGGGTTGATTTTCAAAAACGAAAATATAAGTGTCTATTATTTTCTTAAGCTTAGTAAATTTGCAAAGTTTAATAATCGTACCATTAAGAAAAAAATATTTCTATACAAACTTTAATACCTCGTCACCCCTTTGGGGGTTGATTTTCAAAAACCAAAATAATAAGTGTCTATTATTTCTTTAAGATTAGTATATTGGCAAAGTTTCGTAACCAAAGAATCAAAAAAAATCTTCATACAAACTTCAACACTGCGTTTAACCCCTTTAGGGGTTGATTTTCAAAAAACAAAAAAATAAGTGTCTATTATTTTTTTTTTGTTTAGTATATTTGCAAAGTTTCATAACCACATCATCAAAAAAAAAAATCTTTATACAAACTTCAATACTCCGTTTCACCCCTTTAAGGGTTGATTTTCAGAAAATAAAAAAATTAATGTCTATTATTTTCTTTAGCTCAGTATGTTTGCAGAGTTTCATAACCACAGCATTAAAAAAAACAAATTCATACAAACTTCATTGCTCCGTTTCACCCCTTTAGGGGTTGATTTTTGAAAAATGATGAAATAGGTGTCAATTATTTTTTTAACTGTAGTATATCCGCAAAGTTTGATAATCGCAGCATTAAGAAAAATATTTTTTTCATACAAACTTAAACACCCCTTTTCACCCCCTTAGGGGTTGAATTGGGCAAATTCCTTTCTTAATGTGCGTCCGCTTTTTGATATAAAACTTTTGTCCAAATTTGACGTTTGTAGCATAAGCGGTTTAGGCTGTGCGTTGATCTGTCAGTCAGTCTCGACATTCACTTTTATCGGTTTAACCCTTTTAGGGGTTGATTTTCAAAAAATAATGAAACAGGTATCTAATATTTTTTTTAGCTTATTACAATAGCAAAGTTAAATAATCGAAGTATTAGGAAAAAAATAATTTTATACAAACTTCAACACTCCGTTTAACCCCTTTAGGGGTTGATTTTCAGAAAACAAAAAAATAAGTGTCTATTATTTTTTTTAGCTTAGTATATCTGCAAAGTTTCGTAGCCACAGTATCAAAAAAAAAATCTCCATACAAACTTCAACACTCCGTTTCACCCCTTTAGGGGTTGATTTTCAAAAAACAAAAAAATAAGTGTCAATTATTTTCTTAAGCTTAGTATATTTGCAAAGTTTCATAACCACAGCATTAAAAAAAAAATCTTCATACAAACTTTATTGCTCCGTTTCACCCCTTTAGGGGTTGATTTTTAAAAAATGTTGAAATAGGTGTCAATTATTTTTTTAACTTTAGTATATTCGCAAAGTTTGATAATCGTAGCATAAAGAAAAAAAAAATTTTCATACAAACTTAAACACCCCTTTTCACCCTCTTAAGGGTTGAATTGGGCAAATTCCTTTCTTAGTGTGCGTCCGCTTTTTGATATAAAACTTTTGTCCAAATTTGACGTTTGTAGCTTAAGCGGTTTAGGCTGTGCGTTGATCTGTCAGTCAGTCACGACCTTCACTTTTATATATATAGATAGAAGATTGATAATATCTGTATATCGAAAATTTGTTAACTATGTTTGTAATCACAGGATTAATCAGTTGAAACTGATTAATTAAATGATACCTAATCATATTTAGCTTTCTAGGGGGTAGGTTGGAATTGGAAACTACAGGTCCGATTTTGATAATTCTTTCTCTAGTGGAAAGTTACATAGTCATTACAACAATAAACATAATAAAATATATTTTATGCTGGTATTGTGATAGTTTGTGTGATATACCTAATATTGCTTTAGTTATGTTTTCTTTTTATTAAAATCTTTAATTTAACTTGCAATGTATGTATGGCCAAAGGTTGAGCAGCACCGCAGCGGGCATTAAGCCTCAGGTAGGTATTTATTAGATTTTTTTTTTCATAATTTTCTGAGTTTCTGATATTTTCGATCCAACTCTATCTCAATTTCATTATTATCAAATCTTTTGGAATAGATCGAAACTGTTGTTTTAGTATCCTACTCATACTCAATCTTGCATTAGTCCCCTTGTATTTATAACAAAACGTTTCAAAACCTCGTTAGTTTTCATAGTAAAAGTCCGCTCCTTTCCCGTGGTACACCTATTTTGTCCACCTGGTGGACCACGGGTAAACATATTCTTCCGTGGTCCATCTTAAACTCTCGTAAATTATTTTTATTGAAATATATTGCCTATTGTCCACCTCTTTTCATTGGCTAGATTAAATCTATGCAACATTGATCCCGACAAATTAAGAAGTATACCGAATGATTTTTTTTTTTTAAATTCATTTTTTGAAATAATTTACTTCAATTAAAATGATGATTACTTAAAACTAAAATTGCTCTCAACGTAGTTTCTCCAATGCGAAATTGATTGGAATTTCACCATTATTATATTATTAGGTTATTAATCAAAACCTATTGGTCGGTAGTGCCACGGGTAACTAAGTAGATCACGGGAAACGATCAATAGGTTAGGTTATGTTAGAACATGAAAAACAACGCACGAGCCGAGCGAGCGTAGCGAGCGTGCCGCGGCAGCGGCCGGCGAAGTGCTAGAATGCCAAGAAGCGAAAAAAGTTAGGTTATTAATCAAAACTCAAGGGTGGACCACGGTTAAATAATAATTTCCTATGGTTCACCTTAGTTCACCTGGTGGACCACGGAAGAATATGTTTACCCGTGGTCCACCAGGTGGACAAAATAGGTGTACCACGGGTTAGCACTGTAAAAGTCTAATCTTGACAAGAATTCCACATAGTAACTGCAAAAAATACGTTTCAAAATGCATTATGCTAGTCATGCATAAAGTCTTAATTTAAATTATCTTTAGATTGTCATGCTTGTTATGTTGTTGTGTTGTTATGTTATGGATACTGCAAATCATCATGATGAAACTTGATAGTTTTTATCAATTATAAAATATTTACATCAATAAGTTAATAACAGTAAGATTATGACATTCTCAAACAGGGTATTTTTATGACCACGCCTGTGGCTCTCTTACGGTTTATAGAGAGGCAGATGTACGAGTAACTAACCGGACGCTACTGCACAATCGTCTCTTGTGGATGGATCATCACCAATGATGATTTTTGAGGGTAGTTTGTTTTTATTTAGGCTGGCGAACAACCAAGCCAGATTAAAACATATCATAAAGTCATCTTAAAACATATATATTTTTTATAATACGTATGCTATTACAATTCCTCGAAGTTGCTCGGTATCCGTCAATAAATCTGAATATAAAGAAACTCTGTTAAAAATGTACTTGCAAACAAAGTGCTTTTCAAACTCGTCAACAGCCTTGGCGGTCTCTGTGTGACTCTCGTTTTTTGGTCTTCATGCTCTGTAAACACTGTTTCGCTCTTGCGCTATGGGTTTGCCATGGGATTCCCGAGGTGGTGCCGGTCGCTCGGGATCCCGGACTCCGCGACCACGCGCGCGCCCAGCTCGCTCAGGAACCAGTGTACTGCATCGGTCGCTCTTCTTAAAGGCGCCATCGCAAAAACAATACTCACGATGAGCTCAAACTTGAGACTAATAAATGTATTTGCATGTTAAGATTTTGTTTAAGAAGTAGTTTTATCTTCATTTTGTGTGATTCTCGTATGTACCTACTCATTTTAATCCTAACAATTTAAAACATTCTGTTGTAAAATAAAGTATAATTGTTATTAAATGTTTAGGCTTAGCGTATGCTGATAGGAAAATGACACACAGAAATGTGGTCAATCACAGTGTTTAATCTCAACAACCTCTTTAACTCATATTCGAAATTCTTGTTTAGAATTAGGTACGGCCAAATTTTATCAAAATCGGCCGGTAAAAGGCGGCGAAGCCAATTTCCCCCCTTTTTGAGGGAAATACCCGCCGTATTAAAAGGGTAAGGGGGATCCCCCCCGTAAGAATCCCAACGACATAAAAAAACTATTAAATTGTTGAAGCTGTATACCTAACAAGTTTCGTCGAGATTTGTTGAGAAATGCGACCTGTACGCGAGTACCTACCAATACCAACATACATACACCCGGACAGATGAAAGTAAATTTGGCCAGTCGTTGCATAGACGCTTCGCTCGCTTGGTCAACTAGTTTTTTTTTGTTACGGTTTCAACTCAACATAATTATTATATAGTAAAATTAAAAATTAAAATTATCTACTCTGAATTAATGTATGATTTATTGCATTCGGGGATTTTTATACAACATGGGTTCCTGATTCCATGGGACCCATGTTGTCCATGTCCCATGGGTCCCTGATTCCATTATATGACAATCTTTACATACTCTCAAAAAAGGAGGGTTAAGAAAATTTTATACCGGAAAAACCTACGGTTCCTGAGGGATACTTAGCCCACGCGGGCGAAGCCGTGGGCAGAAGGTAGTAAATAAATAATGCGATTGAAATTTTGTTTTATTTTTTATTCTCGAGTCATGGTTGGCACTATTTCTTTGAGTAGTCTCCGATGCACTTTAGTAGAAGCCGTCATAGGAAATTCTTTCATGAATACCACACCTCCTCGAAGTTGCTTGGTATCTGTCAATGAATCTGAAAATTAAACAAGAACATTATTTTTACAAAACAAAAAACAAAAACCGACTTCAAAAGACCGACTATTGAGTTATTCATCTATTTGTCGCGCACGTACTTAACGCAAATTCAAGACTTATAAGTATATGGTTTTCTCATGGATACCATTATCAGAACTGGACTAAATTGAAATGGAACCAAATGGGAAGCGTCAGCTTTCTAATAAAAAAAGAATTATCAAAATCGATTCACCCAGTCAAAAGTTATGAGGTAACAAACATTAAAAAAAAAAAAAAAAAAAAAACATACAGACGAATTGATAACCTCCTCCTTTTTTGAAGTCGGTTAAAAAAACAAAGTGAGCAGTAAGGAAGACACGCGTTTTATGCTCCTGGAACCGCTGACGCTGGGGGAGAGGGGGAGAGGGTAAGTTACTACCTCACCATGTGTCACCAGGGGGAAGGGGGGATGAAAACGTTGCTAAAAATATCACGTGATTTATGGGCGACCTTTACGGCACAGATTAGCTTGTAGTCTCTTACTTTTGACCAGATCCTTAATCTCTTGAGCAGTGACGTTGTGTCCGGAGCGAAGCACGATGCAAGCTACAGGCAATTCTCCAGCTTCCTTGTCCTCGATGCCTGTTACAGCCACGTCCAACACTCCTGGGTGTTGTCGAATTACTGTCTCCAACTCCAACGGAGAAATCTGTAATGTATCACTATGTCATGCCATGTCAGAGGCGTTCAGGCTGCCTAAAATTTGGCACCAAGGATAGATGGGCTAACTAAGCTAAAACAAGCCATGTCTAAAGAGCTAATTAAAGAAAACCTGTTAACAGAGTGCTGGTGAGTCTTGCACTAGGCGAACCTGTATCGGGGTGCTAGGTCGGGTAACCTCCTCGTGGTGCACCCTGGGCAACAGCGTGCGGTAATACTGCAGCTTTTATGCAGTATTACCGCACGCTGGCAAATAACCCGACACGGTGGGCCCGTCCGCGTGTCCCTCTGACTAGCAGAGGGCACAGCGTGATGGCTTGGACGGTGGCATTGCTGCCACCAGGGGGGTTTTCCTTGTGCTCCTCGCCGCATGTGGGTTGCGGTCGGGAGTGCAAGGAAAGGAGGAGGGTGGACGCTGGAAGCGTGTGCCCCCCAGCGGCATACGCTTTCGGCCTACATAGGCCGGGATCTCTTGTTGCCGAGCGTGGTGAAAGCCATGCTCGGCGGCGAGAGATCGTGCCCAGGCCGGGGTCTCCTTCTGCGAAGAGGTGATGACGCAGAAGGAGGCCGCGGAGCGGGTCAGAGAGGACGACGCCCGATCTGACCCGCTCCGGCGCAGACGAGGGAGCGAGGAGGCGGTTCGCCCGTATCCTCGCTCCTTTGCAGTGGGGTTGCCGGGAGAGTCGGGGGACTCTCCCGGCCTGCACGACCCCACACTGACTGTCTGGGGGGTGATCCTGGGGAACAGGGTCACCCCTCCATATACGCGGGAGGCCCTAATCGGGCCCATCGCCGGGGCGAGGTGGCGATTGCTAACGCGACCCCACCTTGCCCCATCTCAGGCGGATGCCGAACACCCCAGTGGTTTTAGTGGGTATGCCGCCGCAGGACGGAGACTCCCACATAACCACCCTGCCTCCCCCGGGGCGGGCGTGGTATCCATAAAGGATTTCCACTGGGTAAACAAAAAAAAAAAAAAGGCGAACCTGTATCGCAAGACCCACGACAGTTACTGTTGCGTTTAAACAGCATTCGAGACTTTATGGTGCGGTTAATACATCAGGTGAGGTTGGCTTTGGATAACGAATATTACGAATTACAGACTGGGTAATCTATCTATTTAGCCAGTCAGCCTATATGGGATGATTTTTTATATTACCGTCCTATTACCATATGAGTTTACTTTCTTTGTTCTATCTTCTCGATCTTTCTTGCGTTTCGTATCTTGCCGTCCGCGTCAGTTGAGCTACTTATCTAGTCTAAATTGATTTTTGTAATCGTTTTGTAAATTTATGTGGATTTATTCTTCGTGGTCCTATTGCATAGTCCCATCAACGAGGACCAAGAGGAAATCTAACTTTTGGCAGCTCCATTTTCTATGACAAAGTTTCTATTGCTTACGGTTCCCCCATTTGATGAATGGAATCGAAATAAGCATTATATAACCACTTCTGAACGATTTAAATATGTGTCCATTTCACATAACCTAACCCTGGATTCATGCCTCGAACATACCTGATGGTTCCTGTACTTCAACAACAGTTTGAGTCGTTCAACAAAGAAGAAGAAATAGTTCTCGTCTCTGTAGAAGATGTCCCCTGTTCTCAACCAGCCGCCTTCTTCAAAGGCCTCTTTTGTCACTTCAGGCTGGTTGTAGTATCCCTGAAAGTAACCATACCATTTGAGTATTCTAATCTATACTATAATATACTATAATAATAATATAATAATAAAAATAATATAAGTTTAAGAATTAAGAAAAGTAAATAAATATCTGAATAATAATATTATAAAGAAGTAAAGTTTGTGTGTTTGTATATTTGTTAAATTGTAAGGGGTAATCTCGGGATCTACTGAACCGATTTTAAAAATTCTTTCACCAATAGAAAGCCACATTATTGCTGAGTGTCATAGGCTATATTTATTACCTGAAAAAATTAGGGATCCTTAACAAAATAAGATCAAGTAAAAAAATTGCAACCAAAAACCTAAAAAAATAAATAAAGTATTTAATCTTAAACACAATATAAATAAAATGGGACAATAAATAAAAAATAAAGTTACGATAGATGAGAATAAAAATACGTTTATAGATAAAAATGTAAAAAATTATAAGAGAAAATATAAATAGTAATTTAAAAAAAAATCTATTTATCACCCGCATAAAGACGCATTTAATCTACGTTTATCCCAAAATGTTTAAAAAATGAATATCCACCCGAGCGAAGCCGGGACGGGCCGCTAGTTATACAATACTAGCTGACCCTTGCCCACTTCGTTGGGCATAATGTTAATTAAACCCGAAGCCATCGCGCGCCGTCCGGACCGTTTTTTCTCCGATTCACTTTGCAAAACGGACTACCACGTAAAAGCCTTTTTATTTTTCGGTTTTTATATAACCTATGACACTCAGCAATAATGTGGCTTTCTATTGGTGAAAGAATTTTTAAAATCGGTTCAGTAGATCCCGAGATTACCCCTTACAATTTAACAAATATACAAACACACAAACTTTACTTCTTTATAATATTAGTATAGAAGTATAGATAACGTCAGAATGTTTTTAGTTGTTTTTATCCACATTGAAGCGACCACAGTCCGCTACATTAGTCCGATTTGGAGCTCTACTTTATCTCAAGTGCCAGAATAGGGCTGCTGATTTTTACAACTCGCGGTACTTCAGACCATGAAGTGTTCTATTAATCTTCATCAGCTATCTATATCTATATATATAAAAGTGAAGGTCGTGACTGACTGACAGATCAACGCACAGCCTAAACCGCTTAAGCTACAAACGTCAAATTTGGACAAAAGTTTTATATCAAAAAGCGGACGCACACTAAGAAAGGAATTTGCCCAATTCAACCCCTAAGAGGGTGAAAAGGGGTGTTTAAGTTTGTATGAAAAAAATATTTTTCTTAATGCTACGATTATCAAACTTTGCGAATATACTAATGTTAAAAAAATAATCGACACCTATTTCATCATTTTTCAAAAATCAACCCTTAAGAGGGTGAAACGGAGCAATGAAGTTTGTATGAAGATTTTATTTTAATGCTGTGGTTATGAAACTTTGCAAATATACTAAGCTAAAGAAAATATTAGACACTTATTTTTTTATTTTTTGAAAATCAACCCCTAAAGGGGTGAAACGGAGTATTGAAGTTTGTATGAAGAATTTTTTTTTGATGCTGTGGTTACGAATCTTTGCAAATATACTAAGCCTAAACAAATAATAGACACTTATTTTTTTGTTTTTTGAAAATCAACCCCTAAAGGGGTTAAACGGAGTGTTGAAGTTTTCATGAAAAATGTTTTTTCCTAATACTACGATTTTTTAACATTGCAATTGTACTAAGCTAAAAAAAATATTAGATACCTGTTTCATTATTTTTTGAAAATCAACCCCTAAAAGGGTTAAACAGATAAAAGTGAATGTCAAGACTGACTGACAGATCAACGCACAGCTTAAACCGCTTACGCTACGAACGTCAAATTTGGACAAAAGTTTTATACTAAAAAGCAGACGCACACTTAGAAAGAAATTTGCCCAATTCAACCCCTATAGGGGTGAAAAGGGGTGTTTAAGTTTGTATGAAAAAAATATTTTTCTTAATGCTACGATTATCAAACTTTGTGAATATACTAAAATAAAAAAAATAATTGACACCTATTTCATCGTTTTTGAAAAATCAACCCCTAAAGGGGTGAAACGGAGTATTGAAGTTTGCATGAAGATTTTTTTTGATGCTTTAGTTACGAAACTTTGCCAATAGGTATACTTAACGTAAAGAAATAATAGACAATAATTATTTTGGTTTTTGAAAATCAACCCCCAAAGGGGTGCATCGGGGTATTAAAGTTTGTAAAATATTTTTTTCTTAATGGTACGGTTATTTAACTTTGCAAATTTACTAAGCTACAGAAAATAATAGACACCTATATTTTCGTTTTTGAAAATCAACCCCTAAAGGGCTGAAACGGAGTATTGAAGTTTGGATAAAAATATTCTTTTCCCAATGCTACGATTATTTAACTTTGCAAATGTACTAAGCTAAAAAAATAATAGATATCTGTTTCATTATTTTTGGAAAATCAACCCCTGTGGGGGTGAAATGGCGTGATAAATATAGTACGGAGAGAGAAT
The DNA here is from genome assembly GCA_949125135.1 of Alcis repandata. Lineage (NCBI taxonomy): Eukaryota > Metazoa > Arthropoda > Insecta > Lepidoptera > Geometridae > Alcis > Alcis repandata. The sequence goes on from OX421241.1 coordinate 5,196,456, forward strand.
TGTAATGACTCACTGACAGACAAGGAACATCCTACGCCGCTGGTCGTAGAAATTTAAAATATGGAAGGTGTGTTTGTCTTGACGAGTAAACGTGTACCAAGAAAGATTTTTTTGAAATTCAACCTCTAAAGGGGTGAAATAGGGTGTTAAAGTTTGTATGGGGAAGCATTGTTTTTGACGCCACGGTATTGAAACTTTACAAATATACTAAGCTTAAAAAAATGACGAACATCATTTTTCACCAATTTCACCACTTTTGGAAAATCAACCCCTGTGGGGGTGAAATGGCGTGGTAATGTAGTACGGAGAAAGAATTTGTTTTGATGCTAACTCAATGAAACTTTACAGATGTACTAAACATAAGGCGTGTAAACAACATCCGGAAAAAATCCAAAACCTTCGAAAAGTCACATCCTCGAGGAGGAACTGCTAATTATCTCGAAAACTAAAAACATTTTTACCAAAGCGCTGAGACTAAAAAGTCACTAAAACCTCGGATCTTTTCGGAGCCAATAAAAATAACATAGTCGCCTCAAAAACATGGCCGCCAAAAAGCGGACGCACACTAAAAAAGGAATTTTCCCAATTCAACCCCTAAGGGGGTGAAAAGGGGTGTTTAAGTTTGTATGAAAAAAATATTTTTCTTAATGCTACAATTATCAAACTTTGCGAATATACTAACGTTAAAAAAATAATCGACACCTATTTCATTATTTTTTAAAAATCAACCCCTAAAGGGGTGAAACGGAGCAATGAAGTTTGTATGAAGATTTTTTTTTAATGCTGTGGTTATGAAACTTTGCAAATATACTAAGCTAAAGAAAATAATTGACACTTATTTTCTTATTTTTTGAAATCAACCCCTAAAGGTTTGAAACGGAGTATTGAAGTTTGTATAAAAATATTTTTTCCCAATGCTACGATTATTTAATTTTGCAGATGTACTAAGCTAAAAAATAATAGATACCTGATTCATTATTTTTGGAAAATCAATCCTTAAAGGGGTGAAACGGGGTATTAATGTTTGTATGGAAATATTTTTTTCTTAATACTACGATTATTTAATTTTGCAAATTTACTAAGCTAAAGAAAATAATAGACACCTATATTTTTGTTTATGAAAATCAACCCCTAAAGGGCTGAAATGGCGTGGTAAATATAGTGCGGAGAGAGAATTGTAATGACTCACTGACAGACAACGCACAGCCTAAACAGCTGGTCGTAGAAATTTGAAATATGGAGGGTGTGTTTGTCTTGAGGTCTTGACGAGTAAACGTGTACCAAGAAAGGATTTTTTGAAATTCAACCTCTTAAGGGGTGAAATAGGGTGTTAAAGTTAGTATGGAGAAGCATTATTTTTTGACGCCACGGTATTGAAACTTTACAAATATAAGAAGCTTAAAGAAATAACGAACCATTTTTGGAAAATCAACCCCTGTGGGGGTGAAATGGCGTGGTAAAGATAGTACGGAGAAAGAATTTGTTTTGATGATAACTCAATGAAACTTTACAGATGTACTAAACTTAAGGCGGGTATAACAACATCCGGAAAAAATCTAAAACCTTCGAAAAGTCACATCCTCGAGGTGGAACTGCTAATTATCTCGAAAACTAAAAACATTTTTACCAAAGCGCGGAGACTAAAAAGTCACCAAAACCTCGGACCTTTTTGGAGCCATTAAAAATAACATAGTCGCCTCAAAAACATGGCCTCCATACAAACTTTGAGGGTCTATATCTCCGAAACGGTTGCAGATGGGTGGGTGTTTGACTAAATTTAATGTCATAGGAGTTAGCAAGGGCTACTTGATGGTGGTGGCGAAAATCCAAATGATTCAAAATGGCTGTCATTTTTCTAAATGATTCGAGGGGGCTGATTTATTGCATCCGGAGGTTTTTGGGGTCCCTGATTCCATTGTATGACGCCTTTTACATGCTCTTTAAAAAAGGAGGCTTAAATTAATTATCGGTTCCCGAGGTATAGTCCACGCGGGCGAAGCCGTGGGCGGAAGCTAGTCGCTTATATAGTTCACTTTAGTGAAAGCTCCTTATAGAAATAGAAGGAAAGAGATAATTTTGGAGGGGTAGTCGGTCACTCTCAGACATGAGGAACCATATTGGAGGAAGATCCATATTAGAGAGGTAATTTTAAGTTATCTATATATATAAAAGTGAAGGTCGTGACTGACTGACACATGTACGCACAGCCTAAACCGCTTAAGCTACAAACGTCAAATTTGGACAAAAGTTTTATATCAAAAAGCGGACGCACACTAAGAAAGGAATTTGCCCAATTCAACCCTTAAGAGGGTGAAAAGGGGTGTTTAAGTTTGTATGAAAAATTTTTTTTTCTTTATGCTACGATTATCAAACTTTGCGAATATACTAAAGTTAAAAAAATAATTGACACCTATTTCAACATTTTTTAAAAATCAACCCCTAAAGGGGTGAAACGGAGCAATAAAGTTTGTATGAAGATTTTTTTTTTAATGCTGTGGTTATGAAACTTTGCAAAATATACTAAGCTTAAGAAAATAATTGACACTTATTTTTTTGTTTTTTGAAAATCAACCTCTAAAGGGGTGAAACGGAGTATTGAAGTTTGTATGGAGATTTTTTTTTTAATACTGTGGCTACGAAACTTTGCAGATATACTAAGCTAAAAAAAATAATTGACACTTATTTTTTTGTTTTTTGAAAATCAACCCCTAAAGAGGTTAAACGGAGTGTGAAAGTTTGTGTAAAAATATTTTTTTCTTAATACTACGATTATTTGACTATGCAATTGTACTAAGCTAAAAAAAATAATAGATACCTGTTTCATTATTTTTTGAAAATCAACCCCTAAAAGGGTTAAACAGAGTGTTGAATCAACGCATCAACATCAACAGATCAACGCACAGCCTAAACCGCTAAAGCTACAAACGTCAAATTTGGACAAAAGTTTTATACCAAAAAGCGGACGCACATTAAGAAAGGAATTTGCCCAATTCAACCCCTGTAGGGGTGAAAAGGGGTGTTTAAGTTTGTATGAAAAAAATATTTTTCTTAATGTTACGATTATCAAACTTTGCAAATATACTAACGTTAAAAAATAATTGACACCTATTTCACTATTTTTGAAAAATCAACCCTTAAAGGGGTGAAACGGAGTAATGAAGTTTGTATGAAGTTTTTTTTTTTTGACGCTGTGGTTACGAAACTTTGCCAATATACTAAGCTGAAATTAATAATAGACTTCTATTTTTTTGGTTTTTGAAAATCAACCCCCGAAGAGGTTAAATGTGGTGTTGAAGTTTGTATGAAAATATTTTTTCCCAATGCTACGACTATTTAATTTTGCAGATGTACTAAGCTAAAAAAATAATAGATACCTGATTCATTATTTTTGGACAATCAACCCTTAAAGGGGTGAAACAGGGTATTAATGTTTCTATGGAAATATTTTTTTCTTAATACTACGATTATTTAACTTTGCAAATTTACTAAGCTTAAGAAAATAATAGACACCTATATTTTTGTTTTTGAAAATCAACCTCTAAAGGGCTGAAATGGCGTGGTAAATATAGTGCGGAGAGAGAATTATAATGACTCACTGACAGACAACGCACAGCCTAAACAGCTGGTCGTAGAAATTTGAATTATGGAGGGTGTGCTTGTCTTGAGGTCTTGACGAGTAAACGTGTACCAAGAAAGGATTTTTTGAAATTCAACTTCTTAAGGGGTGAAATAGGGTGTTAAAGTTAGTATCGTGAAGCATTGTTTTTTGACGCCACGGTATTGAAACGTTACAAATATAGGAAGCTTAAGAAATAACGAAATACAAACTTTGAGGATCGATATCTCCGAAACGGTTGAAGATGGGTGGGTGTTTGACTAAATTTAATGGGGCTACTTGATGGTGGTGGCAAAAATCCAAATGATTCAAAATGGCCGCCATTTTTCTAAATGATTCGAGGGGGCTGATTTATTTCATCCGGGAGTTTTTTGGGGTCCCTGCTTCAATTTTAAGACGTTTTTTACATGCTCTCAAAAAAGGAGGGTTAAATTAATTATTGGTTCGCGAGGTATAGTCCACGCGGGCGAAGCCGTGGGCGGAAGCTAGTAAAATAATAAAATTGCTTGTCATTAAAGACTAAAGTAATTACCTTACAGACACTTGGCCCTCTTAACCATAGCTCTCCGTTTACATGAGGTTCTGTGATGTCTTCCTTCGTATTAGTGTCCACCAACTAAAAGAAAGAAAAGTCTATCAATTGAAATGTTTCATCTATAAAATATATTGAGCAAGGGAATAAAATTTTCTTCGAAAAAAGAGACAGTCGTCTATAGGTTTCTCTGTCTAAGGTGGGAAGGTAAGTCATTTGAAAAATTCGTAAAACTTACCCTGTAGTTGAAAAGTCCAACAGGTCTTCCCATAGAACCAGGAACAGGATTATCGTCGTAAAAGGCCAGTCCTCCGATTTCACTCATCCCGTACAGCCCTAGCAGGAAGGTGTTTGGGGATATTTTCTGAAGAAAACAATTATTATACATTAATTATTTACTCTAACAAACTACATTTAAATAAAAATAAACCGAATGGGGCTCAATTAAGTAGTACTAATCATGGTGATTATCGTTTACTATGGATCAACCCTGAAATCGTGAAAAAAATATCAGCTGTACCTCACATACATTTTATTGAGTGTCATTAACATTTTTCCATGTCCACAACAAGATAATTAAAAAAAAATATTTCCTTACCCGAACGCCTTCCAGCAGTTCTTTCGACACTGCACTGCCTCCAATGAGTATCAACTCGAAGCAAGAGATGTCACATTTGGAGACGTTTTCAGGCCTCGTCAGCATCGTGAGCAGCGGCGGACTGACTATCGTAAAAGTAGGCTGAAAAATAATTCTATTATACTTTGATTCGCTTGACCTTTAGTTAACTTCACTTTATGTTACAGATCACATACATACAATACGAGTTAAGGAGTGAACTTTTCGAGCTTGACTAAAAACTAAAACTAATGTTACATAATACTAAAACAAAATAATTAATAATAATTCATCATCATAATCGTCAGCCTGTATCGACCCACTCTTGGGTATCGGCCTCCTCTCCCCTGTGCCATTTTCACTGGATCCACGGATGACCCGTGAGATGGGTTTGATGTCGTCGACCCATCGGACTGATGTTCTAACAACGGAACGCTTGTTCGCAATCGGTGGCCACTCTGTCATCAAGGCTATACTCCTAAAACCAACTGATTTTTCATATTCCTTATCATATACCACAAGTTCCTTATCCCTACTGCTCTAAACATAGACAAGAATAGAATTTATATAAGCTTATGACTTTTTAGATGATTATTTATAAAGTAGTTAATATACCTTATATTTATTTACAATTTCCACAAATATTTCCGATGTAATGCTATTGGTACTCTGAAGCCGCGTGTATCTGAGGATAGGAGATAACATGAAGTGGAATCCAGCCGACAGCCACTGAAGAGGCGAACATACTAAAGCGATTCGTGTGGGGGTCGGGAACTGCGCACCTCGGAGCCTGAAACAACCATATTGTTTTTATATATTAGGTACAGAATTATAAGGAAATGACATGCTAAGAAATAAGAAAGATAACAAGTTAAAGACAAAGCTAAGAAAAAAGAAATATGCTACAAAAACGCTCAGAACAAGTTTTACTATGGGACTTATGGGACCAACCCTAAAATCGCGAGAACATGTTCAATGACACTTTCCTATAGATCACCAGTATTTTTGGAGATTTCTGTATTGGTCCCACAAAAATAAAATCTTTATAATGATGAGTTCTGTGATCCTTTCTTTAGTCTCTCCTTCCTTAGCTTGACTCTTACAATTCTATACCACAGTTCGTATCTTGACATAGTATTTATAAATTTGATAGATAGTGGTAGACAGGTATAATTATGGTATTTACTTACCAAATATATGGAAGAGAGTACATAAAGTTCGTATGCGTGAGAGATGCAGCCTTCGGCAAACCTGTGGTACCGCTTGTGGCTACAAGCATGGCAATAGTTTCCACTGGGTCAAAGTTTGATCCTCTGAAAAACGTAAAACATTTTAACTACACTTTCACTATAATAGCTTGTATTTATCTCTTACCCTCAGTAACTACTTCACCAGATGTTAAAAGAAGTGGAACATTCGTGAGTATTAGGGCTGAACGCATTATTTAATTTTAGTTGTACTAGCTTCAGCTCTCGGCTTAGCCAGCTTATCTTACGGTAAACAATATTTACACGCGGCTATTCTTTTCTCACACAAATGTTATCACTTTTCACCCCATTTTGCTTCCTTAAGAGTTGATTATTACAAATTCTTTCTTCGAGAGTGCCTACGTCATACAGAGAACATATTCTCTCCTCATATTTCTGGGGCTGGCGGTTTAGGCTATGCGTTGATATCTAATTCAGGTAATAAGCCTTTGATAAATAAAGACTATTTGTGGTAGATTATATTGAGCTAACACAAAATTATAGCTAGTCATATGTTATGCCACTCTACCATTGCTTCTTCAATTTTTTTTTCTTTACCTAAAAGCTTCAACGTCAGCATCATGACCGTATTTCTCCAGAAAGTTTGAAAATTTGATGCAATCGTCACTATCATCGAAAGTAACTACTGTAGGTTCCAACTGCGCGTTATTTAGAGCTTCCTTGATTGATGGTGTCCTCTCGTTCTGGCAGAAGATCACCTTGGGGTCAATCATCTTGAACATCAATTCCAGTTCCCCTGTAAAGAAGAAAATTTAAGCAACCATACTATGCTACTATACCTATAGGTAAATGTGAAAGTTTGTATGTTTGGATGCTAGTTACCCAATTACGCAAAAACGTCTCAACTCATCATTCAAATAAAATGTATGGAAGTAGGCATAGGCATATAGGCTTTTTATTCCAAAAAAATAAAACGGTTCTTGTAAGGCGAAACAACAATGCACAGCTAGTAAAAAAAATACTTCTGATTAAACCAATAGCAATAAAATGCACAAGCAGGACTTACGCATTATGCAACACCATGACTTTTGATTACTTATTTTATATCAAATCACAATGAGTATGACAATAATTTTAACAATGAGTTTGCATTTTACACGTTGTTAAGGAGTAAATACCTACCTTTTTTGTTATAATTAAACACGGGAATACTCACGTAAAAATTAAGTCGTCTACTACGACTAGTTTCAATCACATTCGGTGACCTTCATCAGGCGAGTTTACTAACGTGACGCGCTCGCGGTTGCGTCTCGTTTGGTTTGCCAAAAATGTGTGAAAACCACGTTAGTTTCCATAGTAAAATACCTACCTATGATGACAAGTAATAATACCTTTTTGCATTTTGTACCTACTATTATAAACCAAGGCCCTGAGGTTACAAGGTGAGCAACAAGATGGAAGCAATAACCAGGAACGACGCAATAATATATGAGGCGGGTATTAATGAAATGTAGAGGAAAACAAGGCACTGTTTATCTATACTAATATTATAAAGAGGAAAGATTTGTATTTTTGTATGTTTGTGTGGAATAAACTCAAAAACTACTGGACCGATTTCAAAAATTATTTCACCATTCGAATGCTACATTATCCCAAAGTAACATAGGCTATATTTTTTTTTTATTCACAGCGAAGCGTGGCAGGGAAGAGCTAGTCTTTAATATTACTATTATTATGATTTTGAGTTCAGTGAATGATAAGAAATAGTCTGGTTTAAAGTTTGGACGAAAAGTTCCAAATGACAATAATTGAATCCGAATTAATAAAGCTAGAGTATATGTATTTATAAATGTTAGCCATTTTATCGTGGAATAAAAACGATGGTAAGACTGGTCCACGGCCCATGCCTAGTGCCTATAGGAAATGATTTAGACTGGCTAGAAGCAAATCATACTAAACAGTTCTGCAGGCAACTAAAGAAGCGAAGACGGAAGACAGTCGGAAACAGAACAGGAACAGATTTGAATAAAATTATTTTTAGAAGCAGTTTAAATTCTATCAATGAATTCAATTTTGAACGGTTCCTGTAGGCTGATAAAACCACGGAACGACGTCAGTTTAAAATGCTAAAATTGAGACGAAACATACAAGAATTTTAAAGACCAGTAGCAATTAAGTATGATTTTGGGAATTCTTTGTTTAAAAACGAATCTAAGAACTGGTTCTATTTATAGAACCCGTTCTTAGGGCATGCACTTACCGACAGTCAAAAATGCATCCAATGGAGCGATTCCAATACCCAGGTACAAAGCAGCATAGTAAGGAATAGTCAGGTGTATATGATTTGGGGCCAGCAGGACTATGTTGTCTCCTTCTTTCAGGCCCAATTTCTTGAAAGCAACAGCACATTGGACTGTTCTTTGAAGCACTGATCTGTTAGTTTCTAGAATGCAATTATCAATATCATGTCTTTATGTAAATAACTCATGCATGCGGCTTTGCTCGCATAATCTAAAAGTAAAAATATGTAGTATCCGGACATTTTAAATTTTCAAGTTTGAAAGCCTCCTTTATAGTCAGCTCTTCCGATAGGCAGGAGATGCCGGAACCGTATTCTATGATGCCCTCTCCAGGATCAACGATCTCTTAGCTGTATAATAAATTCGGGTCCACCTTTCATTTCGGTTTGATTTTTTTAGGGCTCGTATAAAACTAGTTGTTCGCACTGAACTGGAATCTGGCGGCACCTATATCTCCACACTACAGCCCCTTAATTTGCTCAAATTGAATCTTAAAAGTTAAATTGGAATTAACTACGTGTCTGCTAAATTTCATGCAGATCAAATCTAGAGCACTCAAGTTTATCGAACCCATGTAAAAACATACAAATGCCGATTGGTCCCTTTAGACCCTGAGACCTATGCTTTGCTCAGTAAAACAAAAGATGTTTAATTTCACCTAACGTTACCTGCATAATGAAGTCAGGCGCATCTCTCAGGCTCCGCAGGATCAGCTTCCCGAGGTGGTGCCGGTCGCTCGGAATCCCGGACTCCGCAACCACGCGCGCGCCCAGCTCGCTTAGGAACCAGTGCACTGCATCAGTTGCTTTTCTTAAAGGCGCCATCGCAAAAATAATACTCAAAGAATCTAATGTATGAAGCTGTCGAGCTCAAAGTTGTAACTAACATGTTTGTATGTTTCGTTTATATATATAAGACTAGTTTTATCTTCATTTCGTGTAATATGTGCCTACTTATTTTAATCATCACAATTAAACACTCACATAATAAAGTAGTTGTTATCTAATGCTTAGGCTAAGCGTATGCTGATACGAAAATTATGAAGCACAGCACAGAACAGATTTTGCAGGGTAGAGCAGGCGAGACAGACATAGGGCGCAGAGCAGGACAGTCACATGAATGCGTCGTACGTGCCTATGCAGCATCAGCCTCAGTACGCTCATGCATTAATTATACGATCTGCTCTGCCCTGCGCTGTTTGGACCTGCATCACCTGCGTTTCGGCATACGCTTAGCTTTATCAGTGCTCCCTTTCTCATTATTTATCTATTAGATTAGTGACTAGCCTTATCTTCATACACCCACTGCAAATGATATCTTCTAAAATACAATAGATAATACATATTAATAATTTGTGTTTTGCGAAAGTGTGTTTGTTTATTTTATACGGTGTCATTGCAACCGACCATCATCATAAAGTTTCCGTAGACGTTGTCAGGGGCACAGAAAAAAGTACCTATAGGATAATTTTCATCATCATCATAACAGTTCTTCATTACCGTACGGTAATGAATCGCGGTACGGGTGAACCCGCGGTACGCAACAATCTAGATTCTCTAGATTCTATAGATTTTTGAGGAAGTTATACTTAATGCAATTGCAAATGTTTGTAAGCGGATGGCTGTGTTTGTATGTTTGTTACTCATTCACGCAGAAACGTCTCAACTGATTTGTCAACAGGTTTTGTAGGACAGCGCGTGAAACCAAGGGGCGCTGGTTATTCCTAAATACTCCTGGTGTACAACTCAACAAATCCGATAATTTTCGTAGCTTACCAAAATTATAGATAGTTTCTAAACCCAACATCATCATCATCAGCCCGTTATCGCCCACTGCTGAGCATAGGCCTCCCTTCTTGTACGGCACTCATCCCGGTCCTTTTTTTTTTTTTTTTTTTGTTGACCCAGTGGAAATCCTTTATGGATACCCCAAACCCGGGGGAGCCGGGGTTATGTGGGAGTCTCCGCCCTGCGGCGGCATACCCACTAAAACCACTGGGAAGTTGACCTCATTCCCTTGTGGTCGGGGGCAGCGGGGTTCCCTTTCGGAGTCTCCGCCACCCTCAGCCAGGGTCGGCCCTTCGGCCCCGTCTTCCGTGCGTCAAGAGAGGGACGGCCCTGGTCACCCAAGGCCGCCCCCAGACGTGTGGAGCCGGTGCAAGCCAGCGGAGAGCCCCCCGACCCTCCGCCAGTGGCCCCACTACGGAGAGGGAAGGAGGCGATGATCGGATCGCCCCCTCCTCCCTCCCCGTCGTCTGCGCCGGAGCGGATCCTGCGGGAGTCGTCCTCCCCGATCCGCCCCGCGGCCCCTTCTGCGACATTACCTCTTCGCAGAAGGAGACCACGGCCTGCCACGATCTCTCGCCGCCGAGCATGGCTTTCACCACGCCCGGCAACGAGCGATCCCCTCCTCCTTTCCTTGCACTCCCGACCGCGACCCACACGCGGCGAGGAGCACAAGGAAAACCCCCCCTGGTGGCATTGCTGCCACCAGCCAAGCGTGGAGCGCCGTATCCTCCAACGCTCCACACTCCACCACACACCATCCGCTGTGCCCTCTGCTAGTCAGAGGGACACGCGGACGGGCCCACCGTGTCGGGTTATTGGCCACCGTGCGGTACTACTGCATAGCTTTTATGCAGTAGTACCGCACGCTGTTGCCCAGGGTGCACCACGTGGAGGTTACCCGACCTAGCACCCCACTCATCCCGGTCCTGTGCCAATCTTGTCCAGGTTCGACCCGCGATTTTTGTTATGTCGTCGACCCAAAAAATTAATCGTCGACTCTAAACCCATAGTCCATATATTTCTGGTAATTTTTACTAAAATAAAACCTTTCTCAAGTAGCGCCCCTACATCATGAAATTAAAGTTTTTTTTAAATAGAATGTAGTGTGTGTGTGAATCTAGAAAGGATGAGGTTTTTAATTAGTTAAAAAATACATACCTTGTAATAATAACAATACACGATTAGAGATCCCCTTTAGATTAGATTAGTGACCTGCCTTTTAATAATAATAATAATAATAATAAAAAAAAAAAAAAAAAACCGCTGACACCTATCAGTCGATTTTTGTAGTGTTATTTTATTTTAATTGTTTTATCCATTATATATCCATGTTTTTACCAAAATTTACTGCCCAAAAGTTTAAATAGCCCGGATTTTATATTTATTTTACCATATCAATCATATCAATCCCTTTTCATTTTTTTCATTTTTTTCAAAAGTAATGAAAAATACAAATACGTTTACAAAAACGATTGCAAGCGGATACGATTAACGCACGCCCACCACCTCCGCCCGCCCCGTCGTCTCCGAGGTCCTCGTCGGAGGATAAGTTCATCACTCCCCCCGACACGAGCGCGTCAAGCGACGAGGACGGGCCGCCGACGCCGCCGTCGCCGCCAACACCAGCGTGACGGGGACGTCCACCGCTGCCGGCACGCTTGGGGCCTGCGGGGCAACCTGCTCCGCGCCCGGCCCCCGCTACCGGTGGTGTAGTGCGTCGCATGTGATTAGACGCAAACAATGACGGAGAACTGCATGCACACCTTCTCTGAGGCTGCAGAGTGAGGTTCCTCACTCTACAGTCTTAACCACCGGTATGCTTGGGCCATGCCCCGCTGCCGGTGGAACTCTAGGTTTAAGTTTTTATAATGTTTTTAGGTTTTTATATAAAAATATTGTAAAAATTTAAATTTAAGAAAAATGAATAAATGAGGGGAGAATAATAATAATAATAATCCGTTTATTTCAGGCAATATAACTTGCATACAATGCAAGTTACAGAGGCCCATAGAAAATAAATACCTTACAAACTAACATACATTAATAAAACAATAATAAAACAATAATTTTTTTTTTTCATTCTTCATTCTGGGACTTTGTTACTCGTACCGTCTCCCAGTAACGCCGGAACACTAGCCCTTTTGGCCAGAAATCTGGTGACAGTAGTGCCACCTTGTGCTTCACAGGAACCCGGAGTACGTAAGACTTGAAACAAGTCCTACGGACACTTGACTCCAGGCACTGCATCTCCAAAATCGGCGACGCCACTCCCAGTCTATGTTGCACAAATTTGTGCACGTTGTCTTCTGATGTACTCGGATCAACCCGCGACAAATACATCAGGAATGTCGGCTCTACGGCTTTGAGCCCAGGCGCAGTCGAGGTACCTCGTTTGTTGAGGTTAGCACGACGTTGACGGCTTTTCCTCCGGTCTACCAATGTAAAGCCGTCGCTGTCGGGTTTCCTCAAATCCGGGGCGAGCGTTGTTTTCGTCTTCTGCAGCGGCGCAGTCGGAGCAGGAGAGGGGCGAGAAGCCTGAGCGTAGCTCTTCTTCTGCGTCTTGGATGGTCTTGCTGGTGGAAGAGAAGCTGGTTTCTGTACGGGCAACGTTGACGCGGTCTTAGCAATAGGAGTTGCATCGGTCGAAAGTTCATCGGCCCGCGAAACGGTGTCATTCGCGCTCGGGGAAATGCTGACCGACGAAATATCACACCGGCCGCCGCCGCGGTTCGAATTCACGTGCCGCGATGACGTATTCGGCGACACAATCGTCGACGCTGCATTCTTTCGTAATATCGCCAGCTCCTTGTGTAGATCGGCGACATTTCTTTCGGATTCGTCCAGTTTTCTCCGGATACCTGAAACCTCCTCTCTCAGCTGCAGGATGTCCTTCATGAACCGGGTGACGTCGACGTGGTCCCACGTAACAGGCGGCAGTCGACTCAGGTCGCGAGCCACATACGTAGGCACGTCGTCAGGATCCGTCTCCTTCAGAACACGAAAAATGTCCTGCAGGTCCTTTTTCCCCGCCAGCGCGTCCCGCCGCCTTGTAATCAGGCGCGTGGTGATGATGGCAGAGTCGGCGAGCACCTTCTTCGCATCCAGGATGTCCGCCTCGGTGAAGCTGGACGAACAGATTTGCTCGAGACTGAGCTCATCCATCACGTCCAACTTGTTTTGAACGAAAGCCAGGAGCTCCTGGACAATCGTCGTGTCGCAGCGCTTAGGTAGCGCCATTGTTCACGCGTTTAGCAAACGCGGTGAAAAATATCGGTCAACATTAGAATAGCCGCAAACGAAACGACTGTTCTTGCTGACGGTACGATTGCGAATGATTTTATTAGCTCATTTGCAATTTTTATCTTTCACATCACGATAATATTGACGCTTGACGGTTACCATCACAACTGCTTGACTGTAAGTCTGTAACTCATCGTCAAATACAGCATCTATGCCACTGGAGCAGTTGTGCTAGAGGCTCAGAGCTTCGGAGCTGGTTTCGCTCGGGTGAACACTGGCAAGGGAAATGCGCAATGCATAATTGCTTAGGGATACGGGTGCAGAACCTATCGGCTTCATATCGAATAGAATGAGAGCACGATAATATTTATTTTGTTTTATTTGTTACTCTTCCACGCCTTATTTACTCAAACGATCATCACGAAATTGCATACGCTTTGTCAAGAACAGGAAACGACATAGGCTACTTTTCAATACCATTATCATCGTGCGGGATGATGATGCAGCTTGTGGAAGATATAGTTGCACATGCGCAAGTTCATGAACGACTCGTGTTATATAGTTATACTAGCTGACTCGACAGACATTGTCCTGTCAAAAGCCATTGCGTAACTATAGCCACCGTAGTAGGTATGTTGATGCTAACTTGTCAATTTATAGTAAAAATTATCAGTATATTTATAATTTGCAATAAATTAAAATTGCGACTATAATTTGAGATTTAAACTATCCTATCTCTCAAGTTGGATCGAACTGCACATGGTGTGCGAATTTTATTATAATCGGTTAAGTGGTTTAGGAGTCCATTGAGGACAAACATTGTGACACGAGATTTATATATATGTATTAAGAAGATTGTTCCTTTATTTGTTCCTTCTTCGCGCTGAAACTAAAAAAAAAAACATAATCAACACTGCACAGAGTTATAAGGAAAGGGTATGCTACACCGATAGCCTCATAGTTCTCATCATTATGAACGACTTTTATCATGGCACCAACCCTGAAATCGCGAAAAAATCAGCTGTCCATATTTCTATGAAAATTTGTTTCTCATTCTCTGAATAAATTATAAAATAAGTAGGAGCCTAGGAATAATACCTAATACCTGGTACTGATCAGGTACTTTAGTAGTCTAACGTGAATTATCAATATGCGAATGCACGCCCTTCAAAGTTGGAAATTACCCATAAGTAGATAATGCCGTGGAACTGTGGCCGATTCTCCGATCTATCATTAGGGTTTCAATTATGCACGGACTAGAGTTGTGCCGAGGGATATTTATGCCGGACTTGTTTGTGACATATTTGACACTATAGGCAAACCATATAACCCGCCAGCGGAGTCCCGTGAGTTATATGGTTTGCCTATAGTGACTTGACTAATGGGCAGTATGGTCGAGGATGATAAACACGCGTAGGCTGCGAATTCTGAAAAGCTAAAGACTGAGAATTCAGAATTCTGGAAACTGGGAATCACACGTTATTCAGACGAGATTGACAGACCTGGAGCACATAGTCAACGATTTGGCGATACTCGTAGATTTTGTACATCAAAAATCAAAAATATTGATTCGCCCTAAATAGCATTGTATAGGTATAAATATAAAGGTAAATCAAGTCTACAAAGACATCATACAGATACAGACAGTGTACATTTTCTTTCGTTTCTTCTTGAAGAGAGTGGTAGCTCGCTTTAATTCCGTATTGCCCTACCAAATTAGAATATTGAAAATTTTGGATGCGGCTTTTGATATTCTATTCTACTCGTAGATCGGTTGTCAGAGCTATTTTTTTAGGTCATAAGCCGGTCTTCATAAACAAGAACTTATGGAAGAACATAGAAAATCGCCGGTTGAAAACCAAACCTCTATACACCTAGCCATCCTCGTCAAATATTAATAACACTGTCACACAAACCCCAATCATAAAGGTAAGTATTACTATTCTAGGCACTTTGGTTAAAGACGATTACATATCAGATGATCGATCACTTGTTTTGTGTCGACAATTTATTTGTCTATTAGTAAATAGGTGTTCGTTAGGTGTTGTATAATAAACGATAGCTCACTAGCTATAGCAGCTATTTCAATCGCGCGGTGATATAAAATAGCCTAAATTCTATAAAAAATCATGATGATCGTACCTATCGTAAAGAAGTCGAGGCGTGATAAAGAAATAAACTTACTTTCGCATTTATAATATTAGTTAGGATTCTACTGTTAGATTTAAGGAAGATATGTTATATACCTATTCAAGTTAACACATGGTCCATAAATGATGATAATAGCTATAATTACGCCCTTGTTTGCATTTAATGACTAAAAAGTGGTCCATAGCTCTATACGTTTTACAATGCTAAGTAATTACAATTTACTAGACACCGCAATGTTTTAAAAATGCCTGCATGTTTTTATAGAGATATTTTACTTGAACGGCATGGAGTTCCTCAAGGCACGGCGCCAGGTACAGCGTTGTTGAGTATATATTACTTTTTAGATCCGTGGTAATTGTCTATACCTTTACCTTTAATTACTTTTCATAACAACATTATTATTGTTTAATATTCCTACATCCCCGACACAAGATTATCCTAGTGGGGAGCTATGAGTGTGAAACGTTATTATTATTATTATTTTTTTAATCTACAAATACGACGTTTTTCATGAAAAAGTTAATCTCATGGCAAAAATCTTAGTCTAAACACTCCCTATAAAGTAGCGGTCTTCAACCAGCCATGTATGTCAACTGCCAGTGGCGTTTGGATCTAGTTTTCCATGGCACAGTGTAACAGAACCTCGGCCGGGAAGGTCTTCAATTGAAAGACAATTGTTATTTATTACCGTAATAGCCCGGCTGTAGCAATTGTTAGCGATGTTATTATATGGTGTGCATATGCTGTAGCAGTTTGCGCTCGGTGCGTTTATTTTTTGCTAATTTTCGTTACCCTTTATCTGAAAAACAAAGGTGTATTTTGATTATTTTAGAACGCCTGCAGGTTCGACAAGCATTTATCAACTACCCACCGAGAACGTGTACGTATTTAATCAATTTAATTTTAATTGTTAATATTGCTTTTGAGTTTGAATCTGACGTAGCATTTCCATAAAGGTATTCATTTGCAATTAGATTTTTTGTTTGCCCAACATAAGTAGGTATTATCTCTGGCTAGACGTCCATCAGGAGTTCAGGACTCAAACCGTCCCAGTAATCTTTGGCAACTCGTTAGATCCCTCATATGTTTATGTAAGTGCCTGAAGAACATCTTGATACTGTTTTACGAAAAGTGAATTTTAGATCCTGTGCCTTAAAAAAACCCTTACAAACCGTCAAATCTGAGCGTCAAATCCATAAAATCTATTTCGGTTACATATAAGTAGTGTTTAATTTGTCAACTTTCACAAATTTAAAAGCTACCTTCATGGAACCTTCAAGCGTAGGTACAGCAAAAAAGTTGTTTTAGTAGGTATGCGTTTTGCAAAAAGCATTCAGTATTTTTAACCGACCTCAAAAAACATTGTCGGCCCCTAATTTGTTTCCTCTTTCATTTTTATTTTATTTTAATGGGTATATGTATTTCGAAGTAAAAAAAAATTGGAGTTATTATAACTTTTCTTTTCACATTAATTAATTCTTTATAAAGTTGATATTTTATTATTTTTTTAATTACTTTGAATGCACCTAGTTTTAGAACCCCGTTTCGTGACAAAATGTCCTATTAAATTTGCAGCAACATGTCAAAGCATTCGGTCAACGACTCCGTGCATTGGTACATGAACGAGCTGACTTCCCGCATAGTCGCGGAGTCAGGGATCCCGAGTGACAGGTTCCACCTGGGGAAAATCTTACTGCAGAGCTTGAAGGATGATCCTGACCTAGTGTTGCAGGTACGTCACTTTCCTGCAGGGACGAGGCTCCCCTATAGGAGTACGCAAGTAGGCCTAGGCTTTCAGGGGCGGCCAAACAGTGAGTTTTGTTGAAGTGGTCATTCCATAGTGGCATCGGACATCGACATATTGTTTGTTGATTTTTAATTTTTGATAATTTTGCAATTTGCAGACTTTCGTTATTTTCTACTGCATTAATTTTTTATCCATCATTAAATTTCTACAGTTCAAACTTCGAGCTTAACAGGAAGTCTCCGGTCGCAGGGCGACAATTTTCCATTGGCTTAGGGTAGTTAGGTATCAAATCTACTCGTACCTTTGCTACCTGAAGATGTAGTTGGCTCTATACCCACACTGAGAAAAATTTCACCTAAAGTACGGAGCATACTGACAATCACCAAAAAGTAAGATGATTAGCACCAGTTTTTACGGTGACAACTATCATAATTTTTATGGTTCTCACCCTAAAAAGCGGAGGTAGAAGTAGTTTTTACGGTGACAACCATACGAGTATTTTGGTGATTGTCAGCACCTATATGCTCCGTACTTTAGGTGAATTCATCGGAATTTTCGATTGCCATTTTTCTCAGTGTAGGCCTTGCGGGAATGATTCGGTTTGTTTTGATGAGCCTTTGATAAGCCATCCAATCCAATTTTATTTAATAATCGACTCATTACAGTGTATTATAGAGTTGTTATTACTTCTGGGTGTAATTTAAGGTCATTATTATAATGTAACTTACTCGTAGTTGCAAGTCAGTACAGTTTACCTTTTTGTGCTTTGAGTTATTTTAGTCTAAGCTTTGAGGTAGGTAATCATGCGTAGTTTATGGTACCTAGTTATAGTGATGGTACTTAGACTTGTGGACACAATGTTTGTGTACATTGAAGAGTGAATTATTTTTTTATTGTCGTACACGGTACATACTGACAAGTGTAGTTATGCAATATTTCATAACGATCGGTTGACTACTCGTAATTAAGGCTTCGATCATATAGTTAGGCGTATCGTAACAAATAAGCAGACAAACTCACTTTTGCATTCATAATTAGCCAGGATTAACAAGCCAATGCATTCGCAAAAAGAATCGTTCGTTCGATTCGTTTTCTATCTTATTAAAAGCTTTTATCTACACTAATGTTATAACATTCTACTTATGTTTCCAATACTTGTGTTATAATGACTACTGTTATAGCACAGACAACATTTAAGCAATTTCACACGATGTTATAATATCCACATCGATGTCGTAATGAGTCATTATAACATCGCGCTCTCGCTCCTGATTGGCCGCCCTGCGCGCATGCGCGCGCTCGCTCCGCCGCCCTGCGCGCGCATGCGCGCTCGCTCCTGATTGCGCGCCAAGTTCACTGTGACAATACACGTTTTTATTAGTGAAGATAAACGTATTTTATCAAGTATTGGAAACATAAGTAGAATGTAACAGCATTAGTGTAGATAAAGTAGTGTATGCAACTGCATATAACACAGGTATTAAAACACTCGTTACTATTATGAAACTCGCTCCGCTCGTTTCATAAACACACTCGTGTTTTAATACCCTTCATTATATGACAGTTGCATAAACTACTATTATATAAATTGCAATGTCTGCATGTAACTGTTTATTCGGGTGGAATATTGCAACTCAATTTTAAACCACTTCCCGACGTCCGATTGAGCTGAAATTTGATTTACGTATGTAACTCCGATGAAAACGCAATAAAAGCTTGTTTTAAATATTTTTTTTTAATTAACTTATTCTGTTCAATTTAATTTTTAAAGAATGTCTTCCACAGACTGACGGAGCGGTAGACGCGTCAGAAACCAGTGGTTCTATACTGGAGAGGTCGGTGAAATGCGCTGCCAGCTTCAAAAACCTGGGGCTGCAGCAAGGTGACGTCATGATCCTCATGGCGCCGAACCACCTGGATCTAGCGGTCCCGTTCTATGCGGCTCTGTTTCTTGGAATTGCTGTTGCTGCTGTCGATCGAACTCTGGGGTTAAGTATGTCGCATTCTATGCTGTATGTGATACTTAACATAGGTGTAACTTTTACTAGGTGCCCATAGCATGACTATAATTTGGGTGTCTTCAAGTCGCGAGTGAATCGGTTTCTTCTAGGCAAGCGTGCTCCATCGTAGTCCGCATCATTGCTTACTCAGCTTACTAACAGGCAAGATGACGGTTAAACGCAAGCCTATCATTGAATAAAAAAGTGCCAAAAATGTGCTACGAGAGTGTGAGTTCGTAGGAAGATCTCGGTGGCCTTCGTTACGGCACAGAGATGGGTCACCGAGGAGCTTTTAGTAGGTCAATCCTACATAAAACGGGTGTATCACAATACAACCGAAATTATTTAGAAGATTTCCCCCCGTTACCAAACAAAATATGTTTTTAATCTTGTGTCGCTACAACGATATCATTTTCCATCGCTGTAACCATAATTATGTAGAACTCATTAACTGGGAACAGACAATGTAGTTTCTTTAAAAGCAATTTAAATAGAGTTTAAAATGGTCGGCAATAAAGTTACTAAACCATTGATTGATGTTACATTGTATCTATAGGACTATAATGATCCATCCAGTATATTGTTATGCCAGTAGGTATTTGCATCAAATAATTTGACTCCTGCATCATTCCAAATTTTCTAATAAATCCAGTAGTTTTCTACAGTATGTGCTCCACCGTAGACCGCATCATGGCTTACCATCAGGCGAGATGGCATCAAACGCAAGCCTATTATAGAATAATAAAAAAATACATAACTGTTTACATTTTCGTTTTAGACGAACTCCAATCCACCTTCTCCGTAGACCGGCCCAGGATAATATTCTGTCAGAGTGACAAAGCGCCTGACGTTCAAATAGCTCTCAATGAGTTAGATATGAACGCACAGATCGTCACATTTGACAAAGGAGACTATTTGCTCAGCTTTGAAGAATTCATGGAGAAGTTTGGTGATGATACAGCAGTTGAGGATTTCAAGTAAGATACTTATACAGATTATTTTTCAGACTGTATTGCGCTTTGCTTGAATTTATACGCTTGGATTTTACTGCTCTACTTAGCAGAACTTACTTGCTTACTAAGCAGAAGCCTTTGGAATCTCCATAACAATGTCCGAAATCTACTACATACCTAATAGTACGTTAGAAGGAATATTATGTCGGTCATTCTCTTTCTAATCATCTTTTCATATTTCTTAATCTTTCTTTATTTTCTTTTTTTTTTCTTATTCTCTCGTTCACGAAAGAGACAGAGAAAATAAAGCTGTACTAGAATGAGCCCTGAAACAAAAAACTGAAAAATAAAGAGAGCATATTTCCAACTTTAATCTATTATTATCCATGTTCTAGTCTTTCTTCTTTTTTAACCGACTTCAAAAAAGGAGGAGGTTATCAATTCGTCTGTTTGTTTATTTTTCGCACAATACATTATTTTGCTTTTCCTTTTTAATTCTTAAATACGTGTTCTATTGTCTATTAAAAGAATTTAATTTTGCCAATGTGATCGTTTTAGGGCAGCTGATTTCGATCCAGAAGACACCATAGCATTCCTCATAGCAACGAGCGGGACCACTGGCTTACCAAAGGCTGCTGCCGTCACTCATAAAAACATTACCGTGACGTCTCCTTACTTGTGGTTAGTCAACGCCTGAAATATCCATATCGTCGGCTTAGTGCAAGAAGTAATTAACTGCCAAGTGACTAGTTTATTGTTTTGCTGTAAAAACTAACGTGGTTTTGATTTTGCCACATTTTAGCTTTATTTAACATGGGAATGCTCAAGTTTTATTGAGTAGGATAAGATAAAGATAAAGAGCGGGCTCTTTTTCCGCAACTAGGCCGGTAATCGGCCCTTTTTGCGTGAACTACATATGCAGGTTTCCTCACGATGTTTTCCTTCACCGAAAAGCCAGTGGTATGTAAATTCGTACATAAGTCCTAAAGAACTCATTGGTACGAGTCGGGGTTTGTACCCGCCACCTCAAGAATGCAAAGCGGCGGTTCTCCCACTGAGCTACCACGGCTCTTTTATTGAGTAGAATACTGCGACTAGTTTCGATTACATTCGGTTAAGTTTTTTTAAGGAATGATTACAAGCGCGATGCGTTCGAAGTTGCGTCCAGCCTGGTACTGATTTTGCAGTTATTGATTTCTTATAGTAAGCCTACGATGCTGTCTGAAGTAACCTATCCGGATATTAGGTACGATACAATACAAATGATATGATACAACAAAGTTTTATTGACACCACAAAGGAAAGTACAAGCAAAATAAACTTTAACTTCAAAAGAGCATTATTTTGTATCTACCCCTTGTTGTGTCATTGTTTAGAAAAGATTCCTCTACTTAGAGCCATTTTTTCGTCGCGATATTTTATCGTGTCGTGCAGTGCCGTCGTGTCGTTAGTTTAAAAACGCGTTGATACCACCTCAATTATATTTCATACTGTATAATTAGGTATTTAATTAATACTAAGTAACACAGGAATAGAAAGGCAGAAATAAATGTCAGGTATTTCACGGCACGAAATAATATTAGATAGAGTCAAGTCAAGCTTATTTTAAACGTTAATCAATATCACATTATGCCATAATGTCCGAAGAGAAGAGGGTGGGTGTATGTTCGTGGGTTGTCAGGAAATAAACTCTCTTAGCATTTGTGCCTGTCCCGTGTGTTTTTACTGTGTCTATCATTTCCTTTCGCGATGTCAAATGTAGACTTATTGTATTACCTATCTTAGCGACCAGGTTCGACGTCTAATAAAACTGTTCCTCACCAGGTCTCGATACCGGACCTTCCCTGCACCGACCCGCCTGGCGCTGCTCGGGGCGCCGCTGCAATGGCTGACTGCCATCATGACCTACGTGATTTCCACCATCATGCGCTACCATCGACTGATGTCCTCGTTGCCGATGACGCAAGAGATGGCCTACCACCTTATCAATACTTATAGGGTAATTTCAGGGCAAACAGGAGATTAAACATCTTATATCTCAGGGTGACGAGCGCAGTGCTGTGCCGCGCAGGGTCTTGAATTCTAAGAGTTCAAAATTCTGGGTGGCGTTGACCTGTTAGGGGCAAACGTGACGTTTAAGATCAGGCAAGCGATTTGCCCGCCTCGGCATTCAATAGCATAAACTAAGACTAGTACTGTAGTTCTATCAACCGTAAACCTCGTGGCCACATTTTTTGCAACACTCATAACTAATCATTTCGACAACTCTTGGCCGATTTTGTTCAAATTCAAAATTATTGGTTAGAATCGAGTACCGAAGATTCCTGCAAAATATTATCTACCAAACCGAACATCCGGACAGATGAAAGCAAATTTTGCCAGTTGTTGCACAGACGCTTCGCCCGCATGGTCAATAAATTTATTGCTATTTAAATTATTGTCTTCTATAAAAAACAAAGCTAACGAGGTTTAGTCCGCTGACTCTATTTTTTTCGTTTCTACAGCCTTCATTCACAATCTTAAGCCCAACAATGATGACAAGTCTGATGAAGAATGGCGATAAGTGCGATTTAACCTGCTTCGACCTGATCATGCTGGGGGGCAGCGCGGTGCCACCTGACCTGATCGAGGAAATTAAGGTAAGTAGCTTAAATGTAATGATGGTAGCAAATCTTACACAAGCCGTAGACATAGTGTCTTCTACCGTTATTTGTCTGCGCGTAGTTGTGACACAGTTAGTTTGGAAATGTTCACACCTTTTTGTGGGATCAAAACGGTGGAAAGACGTTTTGTTCACGGGTACAAGCTATGCCTGCTGGATGGAGATCTGCGTCTGCGTTGTAAACCAGTAAAGTGGTTTACAAAAAAATATTTGAGAAACTTTTTAGACCAAGACTAGCCTCTCGGCCTATTCAAACTTCTTTCTTCATATCTACTGAGTTGAATAGACGTAACGAGTACAGTGGGTAAACAGTAAATGGGCTTTGGGCACACTCGGCCTAGCAAATAAATCATGGTTCTAGTGATCGTCTCGCTTCGTCAAAATGTTTATACAAACCGAGTACTTGGCCGAGGGCACTGTCTCACCACTGTATTCGTTACGAGTAATCAACCCATTATATAATAGTTCAGTATTTAATACTATTTATGATTTTCTAGAACGCAACACCAGAAACAGAAGTGCTAAACGCGTACGGCATGAGCGAACTGACCAACATAGCGTTCCACGACGGGAGCTCGCCGCCGGGGTCCTGCGGGAAGCCTATAGGGTGCTTTCAATATCGAGTAAGTTCATTGATGAATGTTTAGCTACACTTTGCACATTCATATTTGTACAATATTTTAGATTTTCTTATTTGGTAGCTTTTCTTCTTCATTTAGTATCAGATAAAGTACATGGAACTTGGTTCAGTAAGTGACCATAGAGTATGTGACAGCATTGGGCCATGATTGGGCAAGTAGGTAACCTCCTAAACCTAATGTCAGAAATTATAGCTCGTACGTTTTTTTTATATATTGGCTACTGCCTCTTTAAGTTAAAAGGCAATTCTGCCATAAACAGTGGATTCTTGTATGTTGTCTTCAAACGTAATCATCCAAATTAATTTGTTCTTTATTAGAGGTACCTTACCTAGATGGAATTCAAAATTACTGAGTTTCTAACATACAAAAATGACAAAATTATTTTTGTCACTTTTGTATTTGAATAATTTGCGTACAATGCTGCACCGAAATTACGAGATATCTTTGAAGATTTAATTGTATGTACCTATAATAAAAATCCTAATGCAAACATTAATTACATTTTCAGTTAGTTGACATAGAAAATATGAATGATATTAAAGAACCAAACGTATCCGGTGAACTCTGGTTAAAGGGACCAGGCATATTCAAGGTAAAATTACATTCTTTCCTTCTGTACGTTCATTCAGCTGCTGTTATTCTTATCATCAATATTTGACAAGAGCATTGCTGTGGAGCTATTTTCAGGCTTGGACTTATTTCCCAGCTTGGGCTTTGCTTTGGTTTTTTGACTTGGCTTGACGTTATTTGCTAGTTGTTTGTTATTTGCTAGTATTTTTACCTCAATGTAGGCCATTTCTAGTTTTTTTTTAAGCGATTGAGTGACGAGACCCGATTTTTTACCTGGTCTAAAAATACTCTCTTTGGTTTTCCTTCATCTTTTTCCTTCTACCGCTTATTTGTGATGGTTTAGTTATTTGTCATGTTAGTTTCAGCCACTTTTCTAAGCAGTCTAAAAGTTAAATTCAAGTCAGTTTTAACCACTTTTGTAAGCAATTGTACGTGTTAATTTTCCAGGAATATTACAACAACCCTGAAGCAACGGAAGAAACCTTCGCAGAAGACCGCTGGTTCAAGACTGGCGACCAGTTCTATCGGGATGAAAACCATAACTACTTCTTTGTTGAACGAATCAAGCTGCTTCTCAAGTATATGAGTTACCAGGTAGACCATGAAAACATTGACTTTACGATTAAACCAGGACGATTTAACGTGGCATCAAATCCGCTAGTGTTTACTTGTAAATACCTCATGAGGTCGCCCATCCGAAGACTGATTGTGTCCTCCGTTTCTTTTTTTTATTAACCTATGCTGTCTCATTGCTGGGCAAAGGTTTCTACCAATTTTTTCCAGTTTCTGCGGTCTTGCATCAGCGCCATCCAGTCTTTTTCAAACCGCCCGAGTTCGTCGAGAACCTCCGTTTCTTAACATTTTCTTTTTGTACACCAACACGATCGCAGTCACCCATCAGAAGATTGGCCGTGTCTTTCGTTGCTTTACATTTTTCTTTCCTCCACAATCAAGCCTACTCCATCGTAGACCGATTGCTTACCGTCATGCGAGATGGCTGTCAAACGCAAGCCTATCTCAGAATGACAAAAACAATCGTTTTTTTAACCATTCGGTCTTTATGAACTAACGTTATAGTAAGGTAATTTTAATCATTCTTCTTAGATATCCCCAGTGGAGCTTGAAGCAGTGATCCGGCAGCACCCCGGGGTGATGGACGTGGCAGTAACAGGTATCCCTGACCCAGAGTGCGGGGAGCTGCCAGTGGCTTGCGTGGTGCCTCGCCCTGGACTAGAGCCCAGTGCTGAAGAGATCAAGAACTTGGTCAAAGGTAACCATCATGATTTTAGAACTTGTCAAAGGTAGGTACAGACTACTAACTACATGACTTTATATTATAACCACCACCACCAGGTTGATTTTTTATAATGACACGGGACAAAGGTATGATTAGTCGACATTTTGGAATTTAGTTTATATTGCCTACACTTTTTTTATTTACACCATTTTCAAGGAATCCTACTAATATTATAAATGTCAGTTTGTCTGGATGTTTGTTGCTCAATAACACAAAACGGTTATAACAGATTTGGATGAAATATGGTATAAAGGCAGCTTATAACATATAGACTGTATTAACATATAGGTATAGACTACTTTTTATCCCGGAAATGCGGAATAAGATTTGATTTTCTCTACACTCATGTTACTTATTTCTTTGTATTTCAGAAACTCTGTCCGACTCTAAGCAGCTTCGAGGAGGTGTGATCTTCATGAGCGAAATACCTGTGACAGCCTCCACTAAAGTCCATCGTAGAAAGCTGAAGGAATTAGCGTTGGTTATGGAGCGAGAGTAACTGACATGCGCCGTCTCTTTTACTCAAATAATTTTCTTAGGTAGCACTGCTTTATCACCGTAGTTGGCGATGAGAAGTGTATCTATCACAAATAGATTTTATCACACGAAACCGAGGCAAATATATTGTTAAATTAAAATACTTAGCAAGTTTAAAAAAAATACAAAATGAATAGCAAAATGAATAAATGAAAATTTAGAATTTGATTTGACATTTAAGTATGTATGTAATGTAATAAAGTAATGCACAGGACTTTATGTACTTACTCAGTGCTGATCACTAGAAGTTCCAGAGATTACCCCACAAACATACGGGGCCTTACTTATAAAGCCTGCTTAAAATTAACCACTGCTTAAAGTTAATCATTGTTTAAAGTTTTGTGTCTTGTTTTAGCATGTGACATTTCACGTCAGTGAGAAGTTGTCAGAGCATTTTAAGCAGTGGCTAACTTTAAGCAGGCTTTATAAGTAAAACAAACTTTACCTCTGGATAATATGTATTTGTTTAGATTACACAATCGCTACCGTCGCTGTTTGATAATAGTTATTTGTTATACAAGAGTGCAAAGTTGCTTTTTAACCGCGTGTTCAATTTTGATGACCGAGCAAGCGAAGGATTCTAAAATTGAATCACGAGCGCAGCGAGTGATTCAAAATTAGAATCCTGAGCGTTAGCGAGGGAATCAAAAGAGCACGAGGTGAAAAATCTTTGCACTCGAGTGCAACACGTAACTTTTCATTCCACCTCAGTGAGGAAAGAGTATTTTTAATCTTCAATATCTGAGTGGAAAAGCTCATTTGCGCATTATTAACAGTTTCAGTCAATTCTGTTGGCGTCAAACAAACTTCCTCGTCGCTAGAATCACTCATTTTAGTTTTTTCACTTGTTTTCAAGTTTCTTGTTTTTAATATAAGGTTTAACAATGACGTGAAAAAATGCCGCGTAAAGAACCGCGTACAAAGCAAATTGAAAAAAGAACACCAAGAAGGTTCCGAGTCTGAGTTTTTAACAAATTAAAAAAAAGTTGTATGATATATTCGGCACCATACAGGTAGCAGTAAATAGGTTTAATGTTTTTTTTAATTCACAAACTTAGTGCACACGATGTTCTAAATTCAATTTACTTTATCCTCTAGAGAATAAAAACGGCTTTTCCAATTTCCACTTAGATATTGAAGATTAAAAATACTCTTTCCGAGATGGTGGGATGAAAACAATATTTTATTTTACTTGAATTACAATATTATCACAAATAAAATTATTGACTAGTACGAATATTGTTTTATATTTAATCCTTATTTTATATACAATAATCACTCTATTTCATAAAACATGGTAAAGCTACAAAATTCACAGCATCGTAAAATGTATATCTACATAATAGATGTTCAAGAATGTTCATTGATAGAAAAAAATCTATTTTTAGCCAACTTCCAAAAAGGAGACGTTTCTCAATTCGACGAGTATGTTTTTTTTTTCATTGTGCTCTATAGCAAAGTGGTAAAAAGAAAAAAATAGGTAAAAAAAAATTTTAAGTTAAACGGTTTTATAAAACAATAAAAAAATGTACTAAAAACCAAAAAATAATAAAATAGATACAGTCGTGGGAATTATAAACATATGCATAGACTAGACTAAAATAAAACCGTGGGGCAAGAAAACCGTGAAAATTTTTTTTTACCTATTTTTATTTTCTAGTTTTTAGTTTTTATTTTATATATGTAGTACATTGTATTATACTGGTTGAGCACTTTCATTTGATACCCATATTGATGGGATCGATAAAACCTATGTTATCCGCCATTTTGTAGCGGCCGCCATCTTGTATTTCAATTTTTTATAGTATATTGTATTCTGCTTGTTGAGCCCTTTCATTTGATACCCATATTGATGGGATCGATAAAACCTACGTTATCCGCCATTTTGTAGCGGCGGCCATCTTGAATTTATAATGATAACGAATAAACATAATTGTATTGTTACCAAAATCCAAAGTGTATACAAAATTTCAGATTAATCGGTTGACAGGAAGAGGGTGAAATTTGAATTACTAAATTTGACCCAAGAAAAAAGCAACGTGAGCTAAATAAAACCGTTTAAAAAGGAATCCTTACAGTGAGAGCCCGGTAACTGTTTAATTATAAGAACTAATTGGTTGTCTATCTCATTGTTTTTAAAAACGACTTCAGAATAAAAGGGTGCGTTTTTAATTAAAGTTTAATTAATTTTTTTTTTCGTATTTAATTTCTACTTATTATTATTTAATTCTATTGTTTTATTGATAGTGATATTTTACACACATACCTATATCAGTCAGAAACACGGAGGTATAACGCTAAATTTGCATTTTTGTAATCAACCCAGAGATTATCTCGATAGATATCGCCATATGAGACAAAAAAACAAAATCGTACCAAGGTTGGACAGGCGTGGACTTAGTTGAATGTCTTTAGAGACAGGGGTTATTATCTCTGTGTTCCTTAGGCAGAAGGAAATGTGAGTTGCGAGAATTCACGATGCGAATTTATTGGCATTTCTGATCGGTTTGTTCAAGTGAATATCTTATTACAGAAAGTGTCTCCAAACACAGATGTCGTGAATACGTACGGAATGAGTGAGATGACAGGAGTAGCGTTCGTCCATGGACACTCCTCGCCCCCGGCGTCATGTGGTAAACTTGCTGGCTGTTTCCAATATAAGGTACTAGCTGCACCCCACGGTTTCACCCGCATTTCATTTTCCGAGATAAATAATTAATAGTTCAAAAAAACTAAAAAATATGCTTAAAGTGGGTTAAAATCGCGCCCAAAGGAGTCGGTTACAAACATACAAACAAACATACAAGTGAAGCTAATAAAAGCGTGTAAAAAATAGCCTATCTGTTAATCCAGGGACTGTAACGGACACAAATACGAGAGAAGTGGAGATCGATATCCGGATCCATAACTCTCTCCGATGCAGTGCTGCTCTCCACAGGGTGCTGGTGTCCAGACTTCTAAGTAGAAAAACCAAGATCCGCATTTACAAGACTGTTATCAGACCGATCTTGATGTATGGGAGCGAAGCCTGGACATTAACCCTGAAGGAAGAGAACAAGCTCCTGGTGGCAGAGCGGAAGATCATGCGCAAAATATTGGGCCCAACCCAAAGAGATGACGGTAGTTGGAGGGTGAGGAAGAACGCTGAAATTGAAGAGCTGATTGCCGAGCCTAACATCATTGGAGAAACGAAGGCGCAAAGACTTCGGTGGGCCGGTCACCTACTTAGAATGGGGGAGGATCGTAGTGTCAAGAAGGCGTATCTTGGAGTTGTAAGTGGCCGCCGACCCGTCGGCCGGCCCAGATACCGCTGGATTGACGCCGTGCGATCCGACCTGCGCGAACTCCAAGCCGACGACTGGCATGAGACAGCGCTAGATCGAGGTCAATGGCGTTCTCTGGTGTCGGAGGCCAAGACCCACTTTGGGTCGCTGCGCCAGAAGAGTAGTAGTAGTAGTTAATCCAGGGTATAAGCGACCTTCGTACTGTAAGAGTAAGTAGTAACAATCATCCATGTATCCATACTCACCAACTTTCGCGTTTATAATAATACTAGCTGACCCGTGCCCACTTCGTTGGGCTTAATGTTAATTAAACCCGAAGCCATCGCGCGCCGTCCGGACCGTTTTTTCTCCGATTCACTTTGCAAAACGGACTATCACTTATAAGCCTTTTTATTTTTCGGTTTTTTATATAACCTATGACACTCAGCAATAATGTGGCTTTCTATTGGTGAAAGAATTTTTAAAATCGGTTCAGTAGATCCCGAGATTACCCCTTACAATTTAACAAATATACAAACACACAAACTTTACTTCTTTATAATATTAGTATAGAAGTATAGATTAAGGATATTAAGGAAGTATACCTACACATTATAAAATTGATAGCATCTGTAACATACCTCTTATTTTAGATCCTTGTTCTTTAGATTTTTATTCCCTTTTATGTTACTAAACTTTTATCTTTTACATATAAATGGGTATATGGAAACAATACAATTCATTATTAATAACTTAGGTCGATTTGTTTGTTATGATTGCAGCTCGTTGATTTAAACACTGGAATGGAAATATTCGATTCTCATGTCAAAGGAGAACTTTGGGTAAAAGGTCCTGGGCTATTCAAGGTAAACGTAACCGTAATTGTTTCTATGACTTCTCAGATTTTCAACACTCAATTAGAAGCATTTGCTATATTAGCCATTTTTTCTTAGGATATTGAAAAAGATGAAGCTTATTTAAAACGCCTATAGTTAGTCTGCAAAGGGATAGGATAAGGATATAAGGATATATTACTAAGTATTATTACTAAGTAATTAAGTAACTAAGTAACTAAGTAATATTATTTTAGTAATATATACTTTATTACATATAGCGTTCAGTGGCCTCATATGAAACATACTCGTATGTAGTTTCCATTCCAAGCCAAGCGTCGTAACCAACTTCTATCATACGTCTAAATCTAAATCTAAAATTTGAAATGGGCCAATCTGGCTGTCCTCAAGACCCAGGTAACGTCACAAATGGATTGAAATGGAATGAAAGAACTAAACTTTGGCGAAAACTTGTTCGATTGTCTAACTTCGAAAGTTAGCCGGTACGGCCGCATATCAGACACAGACAGAAA
Source organism: Alcis repandata (assembly GCA_949125135.1). Taxonomy (NCBI): domain Eukaryota; kingdom Metazoa; phylum Arthropoda; class Insecta; order Lepidoptera; family Geometridae; genus Alcis; species Alcis repandata. Next base: position 5,226,942 of record OX421241.1, read on the forward strand.
GTCTTATGATGTAGCCACTCGACTCGACGCTACGAACTTACTTTCTGAAACATCTTAGCAACTTTGTTCATAGACTAATGGACATTTTAAAACCTAGTTTTATTTCAGGAGTACTACAACAAACCTAAAGTAACTCTTGAAGTGTTTGAAGACGGCTGGTTCAAAACTGGGGACATTTTCTTCAGAGACGAGTCGTGGAACTTTTACTTTGTGGAGAGGATTAAGCTGTTGCTTAAATATAAGAACCATCAGGTAAATATACATATACATAGATAAATAAATATATAGGGTTTTAAGGAAAAGGTATGCTAAGCCGAAAAAGGGTCATGGTACTCATCATTATAAACTTTTACAATGGGACCAACCCGGAAATCGCGCAAAAAAAATGAGCTGTTCCATAGATTTTGTCGAGTATCATTGACATTTTTCTATGGAACAGCTTTTTTCTAAGTAAATAATTATACTTACAAATACACGATAATATATCTTTCCTTTTTCCTTTGTGTGTTTTTGCCGCTAAATTAACTATTGTCTATTGGTCATCATGATAGACTAGGTACATAATTATGTAACATGTTATTAAATTCAATTAAGTTTGAAGCCATTGTAACCGTACGCAGTAAGATTTCTGTCGAAAAATAAGATGCGAGTTGTTGATGGGTGAATGTATGAAAAATGTGACCCATAAATGTAGATAGTATTAGTAATAGAGTAGTGGATAGATTCCATCACGCAAAAAATACTCCTTTACTGGGTCAACTCTAAAACACTGAAGACTTTTTGAAGGCGGCTTCTATGCATTGATGTGAGCAACTTTTGTTCTACGATCTTTAAAAATTCACAAAGAACAGCTTTTACATACTAATGGTTTAAGATCAATAAACTTTGAATGGAACAACCTGTTTTTTTGTGTGTTGATGTTGACACAAAAGTGGTTTGTTTCAAGCATCTCAGCTCAGGCTGCCTGTGGTTGGTCTTCAGTGTTTTAGAGTTGACACTGTAGACCTACTTTAACTTTTTTACTAATCAATTTACCATTATCCAGATATCTCCAGTGGAAGTAGAAGCAGTCATCCTTCAGCATCCAAACGTCCTCGACGTGGTGGTGACGGGGATCCCTGACCCCGAGTGTGGAGAACTGGCAGTGGCCTGCATCGTACCCAGGCCTGAACAGCCTCCTACAGCTCAGGAAATCAAGGACTTGGTTAAAGGTTTGATAACATTTCTCAATAAAAAAACAACTTGAAACAAACAAACTTGAAAGCTGCTGGTGGCTTACATAGTGCCCAGGCATGACCGGCCTCTCAATCCTTAGGAGTACAAGGATTTGTTTAAAATTTCGAATTTCCTGAAAATGTTCTCATTTTACAACTCAACGCAACGTCTTATCATCCCTCTGCTGAGATCCAGGTCCACCTCAAAGGGTGAATAAGCCATATTCTATCTCGCTGATCAAGTGCGGGCTGCTGGATTCATATAAGTACGCCTTTGAGTTTTATTTCTGGACGTATGCAAGGTTTCTTCAAGATGTGTTCTTTAACCAAAAAAGTTGATCTTAAATCTGAACAATTTTAATACTTTATTTCACGCGACTATGATTTTTTTTGCTCTTTTTCTAGCATCGTTGACTGACACAAAGCAACTCCGCGGAGGTGTGATATTTATGACTCAGCTTCCTACGACTGCATCTACAAAGATCCACAGAATGAAGATTAGGGAAATGGTGCTTAATATGGCCAGGGAATAAAAGTTGTTTTTTTAAAGTAACTGTTTATTTTTTCAACGGTTATGACCACGAGGAAACGCCGAGTTTAATCAGACATTGACTTGCATTGAGGCTGTGGATATTATGCCTACGGAACAAATTACCTAGGTACCTACACCTAAAAATAATAGATCATTTAATAGATCTGGATTAACACATAGGCTACTTTCAACCTGTAAAAACCCCTACCCTATTAATAAAAAAAATATCTACTTAACTATTTATAACTATCCTATCTATGTATATATGAACTATATATTACTAGCTATACTTAAATTTTCCGATTGCTAACGTTAACCTACTGTTTTGGCCAAGTGATTGTCTAGTGGGAAAACCTTGCGTTGTGATCGTAGAACCTAAGTTACGAATAAGTATGAGCAACCGAGCTACCTGAATAGATTTCCTAACAAATTGACTTACTCTAAGCTACAAGATTCCTACTACGTAAGTTATATAGGGTTATTCATAAAGGGTATGCTAAGTTTAACCCTTAACTATTTTTCTTAGTATTCCTAATGTAAAATTGACTTAGCTGATTACCAAATATGATATGGAATATATTCTAGATTATAGTTTTGGACTAGATTCAAGCCTAATAAGTTCAGAACAATATTTTGCTAAGACTTTACTAAGATTTTTACATCAAACATTTTTTTGTTACTTATTTTATGTGTTTTATGTATTATGTTTGTATGTATTTGTACACATAAATTACTGTGGCTATGGCCGCCGCGCCTCCCCGCGACAAAGCAGTACGATTCGTCAACCAAACTGGGCTCGTCCCTCCACACTATGTGTACAAATACACACCCCTGTGTGTTCCTAACATGCTCTAAGCCAATACAACACTTAGAGGCCTAGAGCGCCTTTTCTTTATTGGCCTAGAGCGCCTAACCTTAACGTCGTTATCATATTCAATTATCGTATTTAACATATTTGAATATTATAACAACCCAAAAGCTAAGAGAAGAGGACATAATCTTTTGGCAAATGTCAGTCAGTCCGTCAGTCATTACATCCTTCATCTTTTACCTTTCACACATTTATCCTTCAAAGAGCTTACTCATCACCTCACCATAAGGTAATGAATCTGGTCCCGGAAGAACGAATGCAATCCCTTTTATCCATCATCTTTTTATGTGGGAGGTCCCCTTGATCTTTCGATCAAGGCTCCCTTGGGCACACTGCCCGATCCCTACCTAACCACCTAACTGCCTAACTCAACATAGTGACTGCAGTGAACAACCAACTAGAATGTCATTTTATTCCGAAGTTAGCGCGTAAATACATACTCTGGAACCTTTATCTAAAAGCATCTAATTAGACAACCAAGTCTAACACATAGTGTGATAAAGATGAATGTAACTCTCCCGTTACCATCTCAAGTCGTCAGTCTCAGATAGAACTTTCTATCAGTAGATTAAATGAAGAAGACTAGCAATTAAGAAACCATCGGCATAATGAGGTGCCTGTCATCCCGTTGGAATCAAGGGTAACTTCGGAAACATAGTTCCATGCTTAGGTTAGATAATTACCAGTAAGGTACTTTCCGTGGAAGCCTTTAGTATCTTACGAAGACAACCAACAATTACTAAACCATAGACATAAGAGGTGCCTGTCATCCCGTTGGAGTCAAGGGTAACCTCGGAGATATCGCTCCATGTTACAGCTCAGATAATTATCAGCAAAAGGATCTTTCCATAGAAACCTTCGATAAAAGTAGTGTGTAAAGAAAGATCATCGTTGACCTTCGAATTGAAGAGGTAAATTGACTTAAATGTCATCGTGTCGATTCAGAACCTATGTTCCATTAAATGTAAGACTTGGTGAGTCAAAATATAATATGTAAGACTTGGTGAGTCAAAATATTATAATATGTAAGACTTGGTGAGTCAAACATCACGTGATTTCACGTTATGTAAATAATATTAAAATAGTAAAGAGATTTCCGATCTACTTTACATTTATTTGTATATTAAATAGTTACTCGTCAAACTATAGTTGGCCGCTCATCTGACAGCAACTATTGTCAACCATTCGAGATAGTTCGTATAACTTCGAATGGCTAACATGGCAAACTAGTCGGCTGTCCGATTTACTTTATTTGTAGGCATGTGAATCTTATAATAGATTCGGCAAACTGATCGGCTGTCCGATTTACTTTAATCGTAAGCATGTATATCCTATAATAGATTCGGCAATCTGATCGGCTGTCCGATTTACTTTAATTGTAGACATGTGAATCGTATAATAGATTCGGCAAACTGATCGGCTGTCCGATTTACTTGATTTGACCAAGACTTAAATTAAGACTTGACTAAGCTTAACCTTAACTAAGACTCTGCTAATAACATATCGACCCGGGAATCGAACCCGCAACCGAACATAATCGTAAGCGTGTACACTTTATAGTAGACTCTACAAATTGGTCGGCTATCCGATTTACTTGAATTGACTTGACTAAGTTTAGTCTCGACCAAAACATATCGGCCGGGAATCGAACCCGCGACCTAACATAAACGTAATAGTGTATACGCTATAGTAGATCCTACCAACGCCCAGACTCTAATAACATATCAGTCGGGAATCGAACCCACGACCTAGCATAAACGTAATAGTGTATACGCTATAGTAGATCCTACTAACGCCCAGACTCTAATAACATATCAGTCGGGAATCGAACCCGCGACCTAACATAAACGTAATAGTGCATACGCTATAGTAGATCCTACTAACGCCCAGACTCTAATAACATATCAGTCGGGAATCGAACCCGCGACCTAACATAAACGTAATAGTGTATACGCTATAAATAGTAGATCCTACTAACGCATAGACTCAGAACAGGTACTCAAATTCATTACTTAATAACCGTCGGACCAGGAATCGAACCCAGGACCTCCGGCCCAAAAGATGAACATAATACCACCGGTCCTGATAACCTTATTTTATTGTACTTTTATTTATTTTATTATTTAACTGAACCGAATTGAGCTAGATTGAACTATTCTATTTTATTTTATTTTATTCTGATTTTACTTTATTTGTTCTAATTCTATTTAATTTTATTTAGTTTAATTTTATTTGATTTAATTTAATTTTAATATAATCTAATTTTACTTTATTTGATTTAATTTGATTTTATTTTAATTTAAGTTAATCTAATTTTACTTCATTTGATTTATTAAGCATGTTATTTACACTAGGTATTTTACACAATTAACAACGCGTTACGTCCTGAAAACAAACACACATCATTAGGAGTAAATCATATAAAACAGATAGAAGTAAAATAAAGTCAGTAAAGTGAGCTCCCCGTTGAACAGGACCTATAAGAAAACACATCCTATAAACACAAAAGGTCACAAGTATCTTCAGTCAGTGACTAAGACTATGTCCTAATCGCTCCTTCTTTTGTATTTACATAATAGCAGACGGGTACCATCAACCCGAATTTGCAGTGTAAAATTCACACAATTTGAAACCTCCATATAAAATTTGTTGTCAGACCGAAGGGAAGTCCAAAATCAACCATCAACGATGTTTATGATCTTTGCTTTTTGCAAATACACGATCCTAAATCAAAACTATTGCTCAATAAGTATGTGTAAATACCAGACCTCTTTCTTTAGTGGCCCACATCATTACGTTATGAATTTAACTTTTAAACTACCTATTTTAAAATGATCCCTGAATTCTAAAACAATGTAATCACTGATATGGAAGTACACATAGTTAAAATGAACACAAGAACAGACTCCTCAAGATATTCTAAGGTCACTCACCCCGTGCGGCGAACTCTTAGGTCTCTTAGGTTACCTAGGTCTTTGGACTCGGTTGCCATACCTATCTGGCAACTCCCAATGGCTGGAATATCGCTTACCTATCTTCTTTCTACCTGTACCTATTGAATCACACCCAATTCCTAAACCCTTGAAACAAAAACCATCTAAAACACATGTCCCGTCACTCCGTCACTCTCTCCGGCCGGCATTTCCAACCCCAACTCCCGGCGATACGCTCGAAGATTCGATCGCTCCCTTTCTCAGGGCTTCGGCACCACCTTATGGATAAAATTCCATAAAACCATTCACTTAATCCTGCTTTAATTCGTTTTTTCGTTGCCTTTCCTTGTAAAAACCCAAAATGTCTTCCTCCTTGTCCAAAGTAAAGTTGCCATCCCTCGATTTTAAAAACCCCAGAAAATTAGAATGTTGCCATTGCATTATTTTACGAGTCTACGTTCTAACCTGAGCAACCTTTGCAGAACACTAGAGCATTGCTATGATTTATCAACAAACCAACTTATTATAAATATTTTTATTTGTTATTTTTGTGAGAGATACGAAGGCTGTTTCGTTACATTCGACCCCTTAAATTTATAAAGATGAATTAATCGGAATAAATTTAACCAACAGTAATGATAATTCACAAATATAACCGACCAAATAAAAATACTAAATAAACACTCAAAAATTATAAACCCCTTATAAGTTCAAAAGTGCGAATTCTTTATTGTCAATATTCAAGTTTCAACAATAAAATTTAAACGTGTGAGAATTTTTATAGCATAAACTCACACTACGTGTTTATGCCATAATATGTATATGTTTTTGCCCTAGCACTATATGTGTAGTGTATTTAAACCGATCATGAAATAATCATCTTAATAAGTCCGACTCAACAACAGATCCGTGCTCCGTAAAAGGAATCTTTCGTACTACAAGATATCCGACCTCGGCAAGAACTTGGTTGTGAGTCAAGCAGTTAGAAGAACAAGAGAAAGTGCTTTCCCCCCTAACCTTTCGTATCAGCTACTTGAGATTTCACTTTCCCTCCTTACTTCGATCTTCAACCCTTTTGTGCCTCCTAGAAATTCCCCTTCCGGCACCTCAGGACCCTTAAGCTCTTGAAATCGTACATAAAATTCTGACTACCTCCGATCGGAACATGTAAGTGTGGGGAAATTGTGGTAACCATCATGTGGCACTGCGTGTGAGTATGAATTCAATATAAACCGATATCTATATCGACGGGGTAAATGTCATTTAGACTTAACCTAGCTCCAAACCCCTTTTTATACTGAACTGTTTGTGTAGTAATTGCCAAACCCTGACACTGACAACTCATCCCTAGTTCCGATGTTACTGTGCCCCAAAACCACTTCAAACTTTAAACTGTCTTACTTACATCCCTTATCACAAATACTTTTCAACCGTCAACATTTTTGCTATTTAATATCACTCAGAGCATTTGTTTCATTGCCTTGCATTCTGTTCTATGGAAACAGCAACATCTACGGACACTATAGACAAACAGATTGCACTTCCCCATTTAACTAATCATATGAATGTACTGACAGCACTCCGTTTCTATATTTTCATGTATTAATGATATTATTATTTTAAATTTATTTTAATTTTACTAACTTATTTATTACTAGTTGCGACCCGCGGTGTCACTCAAGCAATTACGAATAACGGCGACAAAGATGCCGATGATAAAATAAGTAACTGTATTACTTGAACTGAACTACATATTTGAATTTAAATTGAAATATTGTTTTCAACACTTGATCATTTTACTATGACTAACTAGTTCCACAGTTGCTCCTTAGTCACCAAATATTTACGACTCGACCCCAAAGTCTTAGAATATTATTGCTATAGCTGGCCTACCTAATTTATCCTTTTAAAAGGAAACCCATTTGTATTACCTAATAATATGGCACTTCATTTTTTCGAAGAACTACCGGGTATTATTATTTTGCCTAAATGCCTTACTGACGCCTCAATTCTGACACTAAGTCTAACCACTCGTTTTCTGAGAACTATTGAAACTTATACGATCAATAACCGTTTTAAAGATTATTTATAATCCTACTTACTTATTTTATTGAACTTATTTACGAGACTTAAAAATAAACGTTTCACACTCATAGCTCCCCACCAGGACAAATCCTGTGTCGGGGATACCGTGGAACACACACGAAGACAAGGACAACCAGCACACAAACCAAGAACAGATATTTAAATTAATCTGTCCAGCCGGGAATCGAACCCGAGACCTCTGGCTAATAAAGTGGTCATGTTACCACTGAGCCAAACAGGCCGTCTATATACCGTTATTACTACTTTTAAAGGATCTTATGTCATTGTTTTAGTAATACGAGCTATAATTAAGTTCTAAGAACTTCTGATTGAATCTAACACTGAACCTATCTTGCTTAACCAAACATAAATATGCCTACTTAAGTCAACATTGCAGACCTTTCCGTTATGATATCTGGCAAATTGTGTAATATTTTATTTCATTAGCCTACCTACAGACAGTTTTGCCTATATGAACTAGCATAAAATATTCTGATTAGTGTTCACAACTGAGTTTTAGTCTTCTTACGTTCCGTTTCTTTATTGCTATCTCATTTAGCCTACCTAATGTTGAAACTCGTTTCTTTGAACTGTGAACTATCGTGAGTTTACCTTTTTGTATATGAAACACAAACATATATATGTACTTATACATTTATCAAACATATCCTGTTTACTTATTATTTGCGATCTTGTCCTAAACTTAACTACAATATCTGTCAGTAGTCGCTCTATAACCAATTCTATTTCTAAATCTCAACCTTTTTCTATTTCTACTTATCTGCAACGTTCGACCCCAACTCCAACTTATTTCCATAAAATCTTAATATGTGTCTAATCAGTTGTTTTACTAGCTTCCCTAATTTATATTGTACAACCTATTCCAAACAGGTTCCTAAAAACAAACGTACAATTATATTTAAACAAGCAGCTAGTAGTTCCTATCACAGGTATTACCTATTTCAAATAATCGATTACGTTCCTAAATATGAATAATCCTAAATTACTATTTACCCTAGCTTAATATTGGCTCATACTTATTCTCGTCTCCTTTGCACGAACAACAAATTGTGTTCAAGACGACTTGAACACTTCTTAAATAACTAACCTTTCTACATATCTCAACCGTACGACCCCATTTCCTTAAATTCTACGCATCAAACATACATTAAAATAACAAATACAACGCGAAATCCTACTCGGAGCAATAAAATAACATACAAATCTACATTTAACACTATGTATGTTTGATATTTTTGCATTCTAACCGAACTAATCTAACCACGTAATAACCGAAGTACACATCCTGGTCACGGCACCAAATTGTAAAAACCCCTACCCTATTAATAAAAAAAATATCTACTTAACTATTTATAACTATCCTATCTATGTATATATGAACTATATATTACTAGCTATACTTAAATTTTCCGATTGCTAACGTTAACCTACTGTTTTGGCCAAGTGATTGTCTAGTGGGAAAACCTTGCGTTGTGATCGTAGAACCTAAGTTACGAATAAGTATGAGCAACCGAGCTACCTGAATAGATTTCCTAACAAATTGACTTACTCTAAGCTACAAGATTCCTACTACGTAAGTTATATAGGGTTATTCATAAAGGGTATGCTAAGTTTAACCCTTAACTATTTTTCTTAGTATTCCTAATGTAAAATTGACTTAGCTGATTACCAAATATGATATGGAATATATTCTAGATTATAGTTTTGGACTAGATTCAAGCCTAATAAGTTCAGAACAATATTTTGCTAAGACTTTACTAAGATTTTTACATCAAACATTTTTTTGTTACTTATTTTATGTGTTTTATGTATTATGTTTGTATGTATTTGTACACATAAATTACTGTGGCTATGGCCGCCGCGCCTCCCCGCGACAAAGCAGTACGATTCGTCAACCAAACTGGGCTCGTCCCTCCACACTATGTGTACAAATACACACCCCTGTGTGTTCCTAACATGCTCTAAGCCAATACAACACTTAGAGGCCTAGAGCGCCTTTTCTTTATTGGCCTAGAGCGCCTAACCTTAACGTCGTTATCATATTCAATTATCGTATTTAACATATTTGAATATTATAACAACCCAAAAGCTAAGAGAAGAGGACATAATCTTTTGGCAAATGTCAGTCAGTCCGTCAGTCATTACATCCTTCATCTTTTACCTTTCACACATTTATCCTTCAAAGAGCTTACTCATCACCTCACCATAAGGTAATGAATCTGGTCCCGGAAGAACGAATGCAATCCCTTTTATCCATCATCTTTTTATGTGGGAGGTCCCCTTGATCTTTCGATCAAGGCTCCCTTGGGCACACTGCCCGATCCCTACCTAACCACCTAACTGCCTAACTCAACATAGTGACTGCAGTGAACAACCAACTAGAATGTCATTTTATTCCGAAGTTAGCGCGTAAATACATACTCTGGAACCTTTATCTAAAAGCATCTAATTAGACAACCAAGTCTAACACATAGTGTGATAAAGATGAATGTAACTCTCCCGTTACCATCTCAAGTCGTCAGTCTCAGATAGAACTTTCTATCAGTAGATTAAATGAAGAAGACTAGCAATTAAGAAACCATCGGCATAATGAGGTGCCTGTCATCCCGTTGGAATCAAGGGTAACTTCGGAAACATAGTTCCATGCTTAGGTTAGATAATTACCAGTAAGGTACTTTCCGTGGAAGCCTTTAGTATCTTACGAAGACAACCAACAATTACTAAACCATAGACATAAGAGGTGCCTGTCATCCCGTTGGAGTCAAGGGTAACCTCGGAGATATCGCTCCATGTTACAGCTCAGATAATTATCAGCAAAAGGATCTTTCCATAGAAACCTTCGATAAAAGTAGTGTGTAAAGAAAGATCATCGTTGACCTTCGAATTGAAGAGGTAAATTGACTTAAATGTCATCGTGTCGATTCAGAACCTATGTTCCATTAAATGTAAGACTTGGTGAGTCAAAATATAATATGTAAGACTTGGTGAGTCAAAATATTATAATATGTAAGACTTGGTGAGTCAAACATCACGTGATTTCACGTTATGTAAATAATATTAAAATAGTAAAGAGATTTCCGATCTACTTTACATTTATTTGTATATTAAATAGTTACTCGTCAAACTATAGTTGGCCGCTCATCTGACAGCAACTATTGTCAACCATTCGAGATAGTTCGTATAACTTCGAATGGCTAACATGGCAAACTAGTCGGCTGTCCGATTTACTTTATTTGTAGGCATGTGAATCTTATAATAGATTCGGCAAACTGATCGGCTGTCCGATTTACTTTAATCGTAAGCATGTATATCCTATAATAGATTCGGCAATCTGATCGGCTGTCCGATTTACTTTAATTGTAGACATGTGAATCGTATAATAGATTCGGCAAACTGATCGGCTGTCCGATTTACTTGATTTGACCAAGACTTAAATTAAGACTTGACTAAGCTTAACCTTAACTAAGACTCTGCTAATAACATATCGACCCGGGAATCGAACCCGCAACCGAACATAATCGTAAGCGTGTACACTTTATAGTAGACTCTACAAATTGGTCGGCTATCCGATTTACTTGAATTGACTTGACTAAGTTTAGTCTCGACCAAAACATATCGGCCGGGAATCGAACCCGCGACCTAACATAAACGTAATAGTGTATACGCTATAGTAGATCCTACCAACGCCCAGACTCTAATAACATATCAGTCGGGAATCGAACCCACGACCTAGCATAAACGTAATAGTGTATACGCTATAGTAGATCCTACTAACGCCCAGACTCTAATAACATATCAGTCGGGAATCGAACCCGCGACCTAACATAAACGTAATAGTGCATACGCTATAGTAGATCCTACTAACGCCCAGACTCTAATAACATATCAGTCGGGAATCGAACCCGCGACCTAACATAAACGTAATAGTGTATACGCTATAAATAGTAGATCCTACTAACGCATAGACTCAGAACAGGTACTCAAATTCATTACTTAATAACCGTCGGACCAGGAATCGAACCCAGGACCTCCGGCCCAAAAGATGAACATAATACCACCGGTCCTGATAACCTTATTTTATTGTACTTTTATTTATTTTATTATTTAACTGAACCGAATTGAGCTAGATTGAACTATTCTATTTTATTTTATTTTATTCTGATTTTACTTTATTTGTTCTAATTCTATTTAATTTTATTTAGTTTAATTTTATTTGATTTAATTTAATTTTAATATAATCTAATTTTACTTTATTTGATTTAATTTGATTTTATTTTAATTTAAGTTAATCTAATTTTACTTCATTTGATTTATTAAGCATGTTATTTACACTAGGTATTTTACACAATTAACAACGCGTTACGTCCTGAAAACAAACACACATCATTAGGAGTAAATCATATAAAACAGATAGAAGTAAAATAAAGTCAGTAAAGTGAGCTCCCCGTTGAACAGGACCTATAAGAAAACACATCCTATAAACACAAAAGGTCACAAGTATCTTCAGTCAGTGACTAAGACTATGTCCTAATCGCTCCTTCTTTTGTATTTACATAATAGCAGACGGGTACCATCAACCCGAATTTGCAGTGTAAAATTCACACAATTTGAAACCTCCATATAAAATTTGTTGTCAGACCGAAGGGAAGTCCAAAATCAACCATCAACGATGTTTATGATCTTTGCTTTTTGCAAATACACGATCCTAAATCAAAACTATTGCTCAATAAGTATGTGTAAATACCAGACCTCTTTCTTTAGTGGCCCACATCATTACGTTATGAATTTAACTTTTAAACTACCTATTTTAAAATGATCCCTGAATTCTAAAACAATGTAATCACTGATATGGAAGTACACATAGTTAAAATGAACACAAGAACAGACTCCTCAAGATATTCTAAGGTCACTCACCCCGTGCGGCGAACTCTTAGGTCTCTTAGGTTACCTAGGTCTTTGGACTCGGTTGCCATACCTATCTGGCAACTCCCAATGGCTGGAATATCGCTTACCTATCTTCTTTCTACCTGTACCTATTGAATCACACCCAATTCCTAAACCCTTGAAACAAAAACCATCTAAAACACATGTCCCGTCACTCCGTCACTCTCTCCGGCCGGCATTTCCAACCCCAACTCCCGGCGATACGCTCGAAGATTCGATCGCTCCCTTTCTCAGGGCTTCGGCACCACCTTATGGATAAAATTCCATAAAACCATTCACTTAATCCTGCTTTAATTCGTTTTTTCGTTGCCTTTCCTTGTAAAAACCCAAAATGTCTTCCTCCTTGTCCAAAGTAAAGTTGCCATCCCTCGATTTTAAAAACCCCAGAAAATTAGAATGTTGCCATTGCATTATTTTACGAGTCTACGTTCTAACCTGAGCAACCTTTGCAGAACACTAGAGCATTGCTATGATTTATCAACAAACCAACTTATTATAAATATTTTTATTTGTTATTTTTGTGAGAGATACGAAGGCTGTTTCGTTACAAACCCTTAAAAATGCATGCTAACCTTATGTCCGAAACCACAGGAAACCGCGAAACGCCAGTATCTTATACATACTCGTATGTCTTACATTCCGGTTACGTTACAGTAAAGCACGGTCTAGTTAGCACTGTTATTGATTCTGTGGCCTAGTCTAGATCTCTAGACATAATGGCACTGTGTTTAGAACCAGTTCTCGAGGCGTTACGAAATAGTATTGTGAATTACGAAGTAGTTTTCCTGCAATTGTCAAGATTGTAAACCGGTTTAATTGATCACACTTGACTGACTCAGTGCGAAGTAATTATGCAGTGATTTGCAGGTTAAAGTTTAAGCATAGAGCAGTTACTGCTCTCCGTTTAGACTTTAAACTCTGTTTATTTATTACGATAAGAATCGGTGCTCTACTGAGAAGCACCGATATTTCTCAATCGATCAATACTAAAAATATAAATAAATAAAAAATTGTACGTTTCTTATCTACGGTTCGGCGCGGTGTGATTTTGTAATCCTATCCTACTTAGGTACATTATAAATGTGAAATTATTTATGTTTGTTACCCAATCACAAAAAAATTGGCTGCACGGATTCGGATGAAATTTGATAAGAAAGTAGCTTATACCCATCGACATGAAATAAACTACATCTCATATTATGCTACTTTTTATCCCGGAAACAGTGAGTGCAACCGCGGGGCGCATTTAATAAATAAATAAATATTAAAACATAAAAACTGCTAGACCATTTTTTTTAATAAAGAATTACCTTAGGCCCTTACTGGTTTATCTAATAGCTCGAGTGAGGCCGAATGCCGAAGGGTATGAAGTCTTGGATATCAGTTAATTTTATTTCTATTTGCAAATCCCAGCTACTAAGTATGCCTTCGGATCGGGTAAAAGGATTCCGGAAAAACTGGAAGCAGCAAGGCCCATCTAGTTTTTAAATAAGGAGGCGGAAGGTGCTCCAAGATTTCCGGCCTCATAAATATAATTTGCTTTACTGTGACGTCGTAGCATAGAATACCTACTCACTTACAGGCGTTTTATTTTAATTCCGTAATTTTTAAGTCAAAACTAAAACTATTAAATAAATAGTAGGTACCTACGTATGCTATTTAGACTCAAGGAAAATGATTTAAATATGATTAATTCAGCCTTAGAACAGCCAGATACCAGCTTTTGCTGTAACATTAAATATTAATATACACCTAGAAGGCATAAGGGTTCGATTCCTGGTCGGGTAGGTAGTTGAACTTAAATATCTGCTCAGGGTCTGGGTTGTCCTTGTCTTCGTATATGTTCCATGGTATCCCCGGTTATTTTATAAACCTAGAAAACAAAATTGTCTATGGTATACGAGTAAATATTGTGTGCCCTATGTGAAAATCGCGTTTTGTGCACTGATTTTCTATTGGACTCTATATAGGTAATTATGTAATAGGTAAAATTCTGTGACTATTAAGTAGGTAGTTAACATTAGTATCGAACCATGAACTACGCAGTCATGGGATTTAAAAGCGATACCCACGTAAATGATTTTACTATAGTAACTTAAAACCACTTAAAAACCAGTTTTAGTACCGTCCTACTTAATACCATTTATAGCAAATTGGCCACTTTAGTGGATTTTTTCCATAATATTTGGAAAACGTAAGTAAACTATTTGTTTAATTATAATATTTACACACCTGTTCAGCCGCGGTACCTTTGCTGATACCGAGTGTGGACGTACTCAGTTAGGGGGCACAGTGTTGCCCCATATTATACCGGAGGCTGAGACCGCAATTAAGTGAAACCGCGATGCCAGTTGCCAGATCCATTTCATTTTAAAATTTTACAGGCCACTTGGACCACTCATAAATTAATAAAAAATCGAAGTCTCTTTACGGTAAGTACTAACATTAAAACCAAATACATATAAATAACTAAATTGAAAAAAATAGAAAAACCCAAAACTGAAAAACGTTTTTTTTAATTAAAGGACAAAATATAAAATACAGTGCCACAAGTTTAAGTTGGCGGTGGCGATTTGAGGAACTAAATCGGTCATCTTGAAAATTCACTTTGACACTTCCGAGTTCATAGTAAACATCGTTGCGAATATTTATATTTGCTACTGTGCTATCATCATGCCTAAAGTGATAAAAAGTGGTACAAGAGAAGCAGTTATAAAAGTACACAGTGTCGCACAGCCGCGCCAAGTTATACTTGCCGGACTGTAAGCTTAACGAAGGTAAGAAACCAAAGAGAATCCATAGGAAGCTACTATTTCGTAATCGTGAGCTATGCTGTGGTTACCACAAGCTAACCATAGATATTGAATGTCGTTGATAAGTTCTACTATTAACTCATGGATGTAAAACCACACAGACGCTGGCCAAAAAAATAAAAACAAAAACACATCGTCATCGGAAATGATCATAGAGTACGAGTACATTGCCCTTTGCCCTCCCAGCTAGCCAGCTGGTCCCTGAGTACGCCCCGCGATCCAGTAGTGAGTAAACAGTAGTTACGTGCGGACTGTCTGACTCGGCGGACTAGTCGTTCGTTACATCGCAAGCAGTAACTAAAAATATGGAACAGTTCGTCGGGGTCAAGTACAAACTGAAATCATCGGACAACTTCGAAAGTTATTTGAAGTTTATTGGTAAGTGCATGCTACAAAGACTAAGGCTACCTAACGGTTTAGGCTACCTTTTTCATCTAAAAGGCAGCGGCGCGGTGAAATTTGCGAAAATTGTATTTATATTTAGGACTAATATGCAATTTTGAAATGAGTAATGTTATCTTGTGATAAGTAAAAATATCGGCGAAGTAATCGTGACTTACTTTTTATTGCTAATCGAATCGTTCCAATTTTGTACACTGTAAAGTATTTACCAAGTTTAGCAGTGAATTACCAAGTTTAAATTTAAAATCAGTATGTCTATTGTCTACCACCTGTATAATTACTAAAAATATTTAATTAGAATAATAGGATAGTATATTTCTGGGTAGCTTAGATTTATTTATTTATGATGAAGTGACTCATTCGTAAATTTTTATGTATGGTAGGTACCGGCGGCGGCTGCTAGAAGATTTAGATCTCTTATCTAAGATCTGAGTCTAAGATGAAGTACCTTCGTACCTACATATATGTTCTAATTGTCCGTCAGCACAAATGCTAATAAAGACATTTTGAAAATAAAAATTATCATACTACATTTTTTTGCATCGAGCAGACAGCCTGTCTGGGTTTGTGTTACATATGTACATACAAAGAGGCTGCTTAAATAAATGATAGGGCAAATAAATAAATACCTATCTATATCTTCTATATATATAAAAATGAAACCCGTTTTCCTTGGTCACGGCCTCACGCATGAATGGCTGGACCGATTTCATTAATTCTTTTTTTGTTGTATTTGTTATTATTAGGAGAAGGTTCTTACGGAAAAAAATATTAAGAAATTCTCTCAGAAATATTGAAAACCCCTAAAAACAGCCCTTTTATTTTTCCCATACAAACGTTTTCTAACTAAAACGAGCTTTATTGCTATTGTATAAAGTTCATATTGAATTGCAAGCACTCACTGTTGTTTAAGCAATGTAGGTATGTTCCTAACGTCCAAGAGTCAATTTGCACTTTATTACCTCTGTACAAAGTTCAAATTCAATCATATCTATCAAAACAGTGTGCGTTTTATACTGATAATCTATATATATAAAAGTGAAGGTCGTGACTGACTGACACATGTACGCACAGCCTAAACCGCTTAAGCTACAAACGTGAAATTTGGACAAAAGTTTTATATCAAAAAGCGGACGCACACTAAGAAAGGAATTTGCCCAATTCAACCCTTAAGAGGGTGAAAAGGGGTGTTTAAATTTGTATGAAAAGTTTTTTTTTCTTTATGCTACGATTATCAAACTTTGCGAATATACTAAAGTTAAAAAAATAATTGACACCTATTTCAACATTTTTTAAAAATCAACCCCTAAAGGGGTGAAACGGAGCAATAAAGTTTGTATGAAGATTTTTTTTTTAATGCTGTGGTTATGAAACTTTGCAAATATACTAAGCTTAAGAAAATAATTGACACTTATTTTTTTGTTTTTTGAAAATCAACCCCTAAAGGGGTGAAACGGAGTATTGAAGTTTGTATGAAGTTTTTTTTTTTGATACTGTGGCTACGAAACTTTGCAGATATACTAAGCTAAAAAAAATAATTGACACTTATTTTTTTGTTTTCTGAAAATCAACCCCTAAAGGGGTTAAACGGAGTGTTGAAGTTTGTATAAAAATATTTTTTTCCTAATACTTCGATTATTTAACTTTGCTATTGTAATAAGCTAAAAAAAATATTAGATACCTGTTTCATTATTTTTTGAAAATCCACCCCTGAAAGGGTTAAACAGAGTGTTGAATCAACGCATCAACATTAACAGATCAACGCACAGCCTAAACCGCTTAAGCTACAAACGTCAAATTTAGACAAAAGTTTTATACCAAAAAGCGGACGCACACTAAGAAAGGAATTTGCCCAATTCAACCCCTAAAGGGGTGAAAAGGGGTGTTTAAGTTTGTATGAAAAAAATATTTTTCTTAATGCTACGATTATCAAACTTTGCGAATATACTAAAGTTAAAAAAATAATTGACACCTATTTCATCATTTTTGAAAAATCAACCCCTAAAGGGGTGAAACGGAGTATTGAAGTTTGTATGAAGAATTTTTTTTGATGCTGTGGTTACGAAACTTTGCCAATATACTAAGCTAAAAGAAATAATAGACATTTATTAGTTTGGATTTTGAAAATCAACCCCCAAAGGGGTTAAATGGAGTGTTGAAGTTTGTATGAAATTATTTTTTTCCCTATGCTACGATTATTTAATTTTGCAGATGTACTAAGATAAAAAAATAATAGATTCCTGTTTCATTATTTTTGGACAATCAACCCTTAAAGGGGTGAAACGAGGTATTAAAGTTTGTATGGAAATATTTTTTTCTTAATGCTACTAATAGTTAACTTTGCAAATTTACTAAGCTAAAAAAAATAATAGACACCTAAGTATATTTTTGTTTTTGAAAATCAACCCCTAAAGGGCTGAAATGGAGTATTGAAGTTTGTATACAAATATTTCTTTCCCAATGCTACGATTATTTAACTTTACAAATGTACTAAGTTATAAAAATAATAGATACATGTTTCATTATTTTTGAAAAAACAACCCCTAAAGGGGTGAAATGGTGTAGTAAATATAGTACGGAGAGAGAATTGTAATGACTCACTGACAGACAACGCACAGCCTAAACCGCTGGCCGTAGAAATTTGAAATATGGAGGGTGTGTTTGTCTTGATGAGTAAACGTGTACCAATGAAGAATTTTTTGAAATTCTACCTCTAAAGGGGTGAAATAGGGTGTTAAAGTTAGGATGGAGAAGTATTGTTTTTGACGTCACGGTATTGAAACTTTACAAATATACGAAGCTTAACAAAATAACGAACACCTATTTCACCATTTTTGGAAAATCAACCCCTGTGGGGGTGAAATGGCGTGGTAAAGATAGTACGGTGAAAGAATTTGTTTTGATGCTAACTCAATGAAACTTTACAGATGTACTAAACTTAAGGCGGGTAAACAACTTCAGGAAAAAATCCAAAACCTTCGAAAAGTCATATCCTCGAGGTGGAACTGCTAATTATCTCGAAAATTAAAAACATTTTTACCAAAGCGCTGAGACTAAAAAGTCACCAAAATCTCGGACCTTTTTGGAGCCATTAAAAATAACATAGTCGCCTCAAAAACATGGCCGCCATACAAACTTTGAGGGTCTATATCTCCGAAACGGTTGAAGATGGGTGGGTGTTTGACTAGATGTCATAGGAGTCAGCAAGGGCTACTTGATGGTTGTGGCAAAAATCCAAATGATTCAAAATGGCCGCCATTATTTTTTCTACATGATTCGAGGGGGCTGATTTAGCATCTGTTTTGGCATCTGGGGGTTTTTGGGGTCCCTGCTTCCATTGTATGACGCTTTTTACATGTTCTCAAAAAAGGAGGGTTAAATTAATTATCGGTTCCCGAGATTAAAATTAATTATCGAGTCCACGCGGGCGAAGCCGTGGGCGGAAGCTAGTTTTTACTATAAATTAGCATCAACAAACTACGGTTGCTATAGTTACGCAATAGCATGAGAATAGAGGTTATAACAAAGAGTTCCTATAATTATTCTCAACACCTTTGGTCACGCCATCACGCGTGAACGACTGGACCGATTTCAATTTACTCTACGTTTATCCCAAAGTCTACCCGTGCGAAGCCGGGACGGGCCGCTAGTAGGTATATAGTAGGCCCAAGTTTGAAGGTTTTTTAAGACAGATCTAAATTCTCTAAAACTATTGGCATCCTTGTCTAATGGCTTGCAATGATAAAGACAGATATATTTTTAGTTACTTTAGATCTGTCTTAAAATGCCTTCAAACTTGGGCCCAATATAGTTATAAGTTAAAAATCAATTGCCGTGCGCAAGTCTCGCAAAAACTTGAAAATGGGTCGACCGATTTGAATAATTTCCTTTTTTTGTTAGTCCATTAGGAAAAAAGTAAATTAGAAAACACTAAAAGAAACAGCCGAAAATGGAAATTAAATTATGCTACGAAATTCAGCGGGTCACCTAGAGCCTAAATTAAAGATAGGTTTAAAGGTCAAAACGACATTACATAAAACCCAACCAACCACACAAATGTTATATAACTCCTTAGACTAAAAAACATTAATTAAATTTATTTAAAATTAAAAGAATATATATTATAGGTATTTATTTTAGTCAAAGATTGACACGAAAGTTTGTGTAAAATATGTTATAACAATTTAACGCAATCAGAATAATATTGCAAAGGCCCTGGCTGCTTTTTTCTCGAAAAATTAAAAGTTCCGTAAAGATAACAAATTGCAGGTGGAGCTAAAAAATAATTTACAAGCTGAACCTCCAAAAAACTGCTGTTTATTTCCTTTAATTAAGGATTTAGATCATCTACATTTTAATTTAGACAAATAGGCAATCATCAACGTCAAACTTGTTTTTGCGAAGATCAAGGCTACAATACCTCTATATTCTACATTTTATTGATATTGTTATTAATTCGCTTATTGTGTTCTTTAGTCCGTTCTGTTCGATAAATTTAGTTTGTGAAGTTACTAATAGAGGGATTCACTCAAAACTCTGCCTAAACTTTTTTACTGCCTAAAATTTCCCGTCTTGTTTCGCACATGATATTTCAAGTTAGCCAAAAGTTGTCAAAGCATTTTAAGCAGTAAATTAAAAATGGACATTACAATTTTACATTTTTAACATTTTACATTACATTTTTACATTTCTAGGATCACCATTAGAATTTGACCAGTAGCAAACTGATGTACCTAATTGGGTTGGAAAGTGAAAGTGACATTGACTCCTGTCACACTGATATCTGTCACTTTGACACTTGTCACAACTTTCTTCAAACCAATGTGTAGCTGCCATTAAAAATCATGATGTGTTGAAATCTTGAAGTTTAAAGTCCAATGTTTAGAGTTTAAAGTCCTAATCGCTTGTTATAATGACTATTTGCTAACATTGCATCCCGGAAGGTCTATAATTACCTAATTAAGTAGTGACTGACCCTGGCCGACCCACGCTTTGTAGAAGGCTCTTTCACAGAGCTCTATATATTTTGTAGATACTTTTGAAAATCGTCTTGAATGTTCTAAATGGCAGCATTAAAAGTGTGCGTATTTTGAATTTTGGAATCGTGTTATTTTACTTTATACTTTATTTGGTATTTAATTTTGTCATATTTTCCTGCTGCGATCTACCAGACCAGATCGGAATTGGTTTCATTTTCAGTTTCACACTTGAAAGTCAACATGTCAAACTGAAGCCGATTACCAGTCAGATAGGCAATAATACCTTATCCTTACTAATATTATTAATGCGAAAAGTTTATTTGTTTGTTACGATTCTACTCTACCAGTCAACCAATCATTGTAAAATTTTGCACTTCATTTGTTCTTTTTTAACCGACTTCAAAAAAGGAGGAGGTTATCAATTCGTCTGTATGTTTTTTTTTTATTTTTTTTGTATGTTTGTTACCTCATAACTTTTGACTGGGTGAATCGATTTTGATAATTCTTTTTTTATTAGAAAGCTGACGCTTCCCATTTGGTCCCATTTCAATTTAGTCCAGTTCTGATAATGGTATCCATGAGAAAACCATATAAGTCTTAAATTTGCATTAAGTACGTGCGCGACAAATAGATGAATAACTCAATAGTCGGTCTTTTGAAGTCGGTTTTTGTTTTTTGTTTTGTAAAAATAATGTTCTTGTTTGCACACTTTGTCAAGGGCACAATAAAAATATGGACATGGGGTGCAGCTAGTGGAAGATACATTTATTAAATATGATAATTTGGAAACTTTTCATCATTATCACCATCACCGTTTTTCATCACCAGATGAAACCGCAACTTATTTATTTTTAATTCAACGTAACCATAAAGTTTTTTTTCTTCCACAGAGGTGGGATACCTTCTTCGAAAGACCGCTCTCTCAGTGAGCCCGGTTTGCGTGCTGACGGTGGAAAAAGATGTTTACACCTTGACGATGAGTACGACTTTTAGAACTGTTACGATTGACTTCAAGCTGGACAAGGAATTCGATGAAGAGAGGGCTGATGGATCCACGGTAAAGTAGACGTTATTTTCGTCCTATTAGGGTTATAAGGAAGGGGTATGCTAAGCCGAAAAGGGCTCATAGTACTCATCATTATGAACAACTTTTACAAAGGGACCAACCCGAAATCCACGAAAAAAAATCAGCTGTTCCATAGAAAAATGTCAATGACACTCGACAAAATGTATGGAACAGCTGATTTTTTTTTCGTGATTTCTGGGTTGGTCCTATAGTAAAAGTTGTTCATAATGATGAGTACTATGAGCCTTTTTCGGCTTAGCATACCCTTTATGAATAACCCCGTAGTATATAGGGTTATAAGGAAAAGGTATGATAAGCCGAAAACGACTAAAAGGCTCATCATTACGAACAACTAATATATGTATTTATTACTATGGGACCAACCCAAGATTCTAAGACGACATTACCATTTAACACCTTCGGCGATTATACAAGGTGTGAAGTAGGTTAGATGATTTATTGTAACATCGTCATGTCAACTAGTTATGTTAATGCATAGTTTCCGTCACTTTGTGAATAATGGGATGTGTTATAATTAATTATTTTCTATGTTATACTTATAAGCAAAGGGAATGCTAAGCTGAAAAGGATATGAGTCTATTTCGGCTTTTTGAGCACTATTCTATATATATTATTCACTAGCTGTTCCCCCTGCCACGCTTCGCTGTGGATAAAAAAAGAAAAAATAAATAAATAAAATAAAATATAGCCTATGTCACTTTGGGATAATGTAGCATTCGAATGGTGAAAGAATTTTTGAAATCGGATCAGTAGTTTTTGAATTTATTCCACACAAACATCCAAAAATATAAAAATACAAATCTTTCCTCTTTATAATATTAGTATAGATTAGGAGCATTTTTTATCCTCGGATAAACACGACTTTGTTAAAAAAACAGATGTTCCATACATTTTGTCGAGTGTCATTGATATTTTTCTATGAAACACATTTCACGATTGGTCCTATTATAAATAAAAATCTAAGTAAATAACGTTTCACACTCATAATCCTGTGTCGGGGATGCCATGGAACACACACAAAGACAAGGACAACTAACACCCAGACCCAAAGCAGACATTTAAATTCATCATTCAAACATCTGCCCGACCGGGAATCGAACCCGGGTCCTCTGGCTTAAAAGGCGGATATATTATTATTATATGGTTAAAATGTTCAGATGAAAGAATACAATGAGCCCTTTTCGATTTTTACATATCATTTCTTTATTGCCTTTTATTTTATGTTTAAAAAAACTAATTGATTATAATGATTTGAGCTTTGTTTTTTATCTATGATTTCCTATTTTGTTTATGCCTATATAAGTTATTTTAAAAAGCAATTTATTAAACTATATTTTTCCAGGTTAGTAGTATTTTTACCGTAGATGGCAACAAGCTGATCCAAGTCCAAACCGAGCCTAATGGCAGGAAGTCGACACACGTACGGGAGTTCAGTTCCGATAAAATAACTGTGGTAAGAACACTTCACTTTGGTTTAATTATAAGTTTTTATTGTCCGAGCGAGCGAAGCATCTCTGCAACGTCTGGCCAAATTTGCTTTCATCTGTCCTGATGTTTGTTTGTTTGTATGAGTATGTTGGTATTCGCGTGCATGTCGCATTTTTTCAATAAATCTCGGAGAAACTTGATATACAGGTTCAATGATTTAATATAATTTTTAGTCGTCGGGATTTAGGGGATAAATTTGCTGCAGCGCCATTTACTGACCTCAAAATAGATCGGTAAATGGCGCTGCAGCAGGTTTCCTCCCTTTTTGAGGGAATTACCCCCCCCCCCCAAAAGGTTCCGACGGCGAAAAAATCGTTGAGCCAGTACACCGGGTTTCGTCGAGATTTGTTGAGAAGTGCGACCTGTACGCGAGTAAAAACCTACAAACATCCGGACTCTCGCAAGGTCTACTGTTCGCAGAACCACTGGTACTTGTGCTTGTGCTGGCTTGCAGTGGTAGGGCTCTTTTGCAGACCCCGCCTGGGGAAGTACCACACCTTTGCCAGTTATTCCACCGCCAAGCAGTAATGTGCAAACATTACTGTGTTCCGGTTGGAAGGGCATTGTTTCCAGTGAAATTACAGGGCAAATGGGAGATTAAACAACTTATATCTCAGGGTGACGAGCGCAGTGCTGTGCCACGCAGGGTCTTGAATTCTGCGAGTTCAAAATTTTGGGTGGCGCAGACCTGTTATGGGCAAACGTGACGTTTAACATCAGGCGAGCGATTTGCTCGTTTCGTCAGTTAATCAAATTAAAAAAAAAAATGTATTTTTGCGTGGGTTAAATCTTGGAAGCTAAATTAGAACCACTTCCTGACATCCAATTGGGCTGTAATTTGGTATAGCTGTTTAACGCAGATGACAATGCAATAAATGCTGGTTTTAAAAATGTTTTTCAAATGTCTTGTGTTTTTCATTCAAATGTAAATTACGTTATTAAACTGACTTACGAGTATATAGAGGAAATGGAGAAAATTACAATATACATATAAATAATGTAAATGACTGAAAACTTGTTTGAAACAACGATTAAATTATCATTAGCGTCCCTTAAATTGCCACTTCTGAACATTAGCATTTTAAATAAATAAATATGTATCCTTCTATGACCATGAGATATCGCACACACTAGAGTGGAGCTTAGTGGAGCTACTTTGGCGAGTGCGATATGTCTGTCACTGTCTTTCTCATCAAAAATTCACAAGAGTGAAAGTGACCGCGATATTATCACTGGCTGCATAATAAAGCCCTTGTGCCATATTATTTATGTTACACCCTGTATACCTGAAATGAATGCCCTTACTAATAAAGTTTGCTTAAAAATAAGTGTCATTAGTTAGTATTGCGCGCAAGTTATATTTTTTCGAAACAGGGTTATATAGAAAGGGTATGCTAAGCCGAAAAGGGCTCATGGTAAGTACTCATCTTGAAGCGAAAAAAAATCAGCTGTTCATTGTCGTCATTGAAATTTTTCTATGGAACAGCAGATTTTTTTATTCGCCAATTCCGAGTTGGTCCCATAGTAATAGTTGTTCATAATGATGAGTACTATGAGCCCTTTTTGGCTTAGCATACCCTTTATGAATAACCCTGTATAAGCAATTGCCAAGCAACATTGAAGCTTGATAATGTAATATTTATGATCTCTTTGATTTTTCAGATCACAACCGCTGAAGGATGGGATGGTGTATGCACGAGAGTATATGAACGAATTTAATAGACATAATTAGATATTTTACATTTAAATTAGTCAAATATCATTATAACATTTAACAATATCATTATAACATTTTTATTATATCATTTAGTGAATTTATGAGAATGATAATTTTCGGTGCCGGTCACTGACGCGACGCTGGACGAGAGCAAATAATATAATAATTGTAGGTACTTAATAATTTTAACTAGTGAAATATCTGCACATTATATACAGGGTCATTCATAAAGGGTATGCTAAGTCGAAAGGGCTCATAGTACTCATCATTACGAACAACATTTACTACGGGACCATTCCGGAAGTTGTGAAAAAAAATCAGCTGTTTCATTTATTTTGTCAAGTGTAATTGACATTTTTGTTTTTGGAACAGCTGTATTTTTTTTTAGATTTTAGGTTTAGTCCCATAGTGAAACTTGTTCGTGATAATGAGTAGGTACTATGAGCCTTTTTCGGGTTAGCATACCCTTGTATAAATAAATTATACGAAAACACCTACAGTCTAGGAAGAAATTGCTGCTTATAGTGAGAAATACAAATCAAGGCTGCAAAAGCACCCAAACCAACTTGCGGGGCAACTAACGATCCCAGAAATTACTCGTCGGTTGAAAAAGAGACGAGACATATTTGATCCGGATAGTCAGCATATACCTCAAGAGTAGAGTAGCCTGACTACATTAATCAAAAGGACTGTGCTCCAAAAAAAAAAAAAAAAAAACGAAAACACCACGTAATTTTATTTTATTCCAGGCAATTTTACCTTTTTTTCAACCCAGAAAAATGGTTATGGTTACCGCCAGCCAGATGGCCCGTAAGGGGTCGTTCATTAATCACGTGTATTTTTTGGCACAAACTGTCTTAAAAACTTTCGGAATTTAACAAAAAATTAAATACACGTGATATTTCTCTACACAAATGATATTTCGTGATGTTTTCCGATCCCTCTCCCCCTCTCTCTCGAGTCTCACGTGATTGATGGACGATCCCCAAGGGGCGCCCTATGATAGTGATTTTGACACAAATACAATGAAAATAAATTATTTAAACGCGTTTTCCTCGAAATCAGCTTTAACCTAGTTATTGCACTTTTCATAAGGACTACAGCTATAATAGGCAAATCTACGAGAAGATTGTCCTCTGAATTGAATTGGCATTGATTTAAGATAGGTGGCAGTTTTAAGTTTAAGTGGCAGTTATAATTCTTGTTTGTAATTTATGGTGTGAACAATAAAGAGTTTATCTATCTACCTATCTCTTGTGTAATAATTATGCGTAAGAAAATTGCGACAAATAATATAAAATAGTTTAAAAAACTAAAAAACACGCATTGTCATCGCTCTTTGACAAACGCGGCACGTAGCAGAATATGTACCAGTAGCCATGGGGAACCACAGCTTAGCCAGCAGTAGTCACAGCATTCGCGTACCGAGTCACAGCTTAGCTAACAGTAATCGTAGAAATCGCGTTCGGAGCAAAAACACAATGTATTAGCTTCATATAATTATTTTAATTTATTTATAAGTACATTTTTTTTTTGTATAATAATTTATTGTCATCGATCCTCGATATATCTACAAAGTTTGAACGAAATCCGGCCGTTTAAAGTGGGTCAAAATCGCGCCCAAAGGAGTCGGTTACAAACATACAGGTGAAGCTAAATAAGCGTGTTAAAAACATTCGCAACTTTATTTCCTTTCCTGTTTTTTGCTTATTTATTGACGCATAAGTTCAAGGTCCGTATGTCTGGCAACTTCTGCTAATGTAAACAAAAAATAACGACATTGACTGACAGACAGACTATGCATATTTTGAACTAGTGGGTCTAGAACACGTCTTGAAGCAGGTAAAAATATCTTAGTCTAGAAGCATAATTTGCACCACATTTTATTAAACAGGGCTATAAGGAACGGGTATGCTCACCTACGAAAAACGCTTATCTACGAAAAAAGCAAAAAAAATTTTTTTATTAAAGCGCCTCATTAAATTTTGCTTGTGTGTAGTTTAGGTATACCTTGGATATTAACACATAGACCACTATTTATCTCGGATAAGTTAATGGAAAGTAACTGTAAAAAGCGGATGAAACCGCGGTTCGCAGCCAGTTATAAATAATTATTGACTTCAAAGAAGATTAATTGTTTATTGTGCTAGTTTTATTTAAAACTAACTTGTTAATCGTAACCAGAATAACAATAACAAGTTATGTAAAGAAGCAGGTACATCCGCAAACGTAATCGGATGTAACAAGTGTTCACCTGCAATAAATCTTTTATAATAGCTGCAAAGGTTTGTAAAGGGTTTTAAAGGTACAACCTGGGGTTGTTTAAAAGTAGAGTGAATAGGTATTTCCTAGGCAAGCGTGCTACATCTTCGCCCACATCGTCGCTTCCCATCAGGTGAGATTGTGGTCAAACGCATACCTAGTGTGTTGTAAAAAAAAAACCTGCGACCCACGGTTTTGCTCACTTTCTTACAGGAATCAGTTGTTTTTTTTTAACTAAAAGGAGCTTAAGTATTCTATGTTTTATTACTACCTATAAATAACATACTTTACCTGATTTTATATAAATTTCTACACTTATTAATAAAAAAAGGAAATGTTTGCATTTTTTTTATGTTTGTAATGAATAAACTCAAAATCTGCTAGACCGATTTAAAAAATTCTTTCGCCATAAAGCTACATTATTTGCAAGTAGCATAGACTATATTTCACACCCGTGCAAAGGAAGGCAGGTCTCTATTACTTTATATCCGAGGTGCCTCATAAATCTGAAATGAGAACAGCTCTCAAGTGACCTTATGGTCACTTACAACTGTTTTCAACCTTTTAACCGTAAAAGAACGACATATAAGTAGGCACCATGCTTTTTACTTTTCTTCTGACCTTGATTAATAAATACAACATTTTGAACTAAACTGGTTTTTTTTACTTAATTTTAAAGCCTATATTTTATATTTGAAGGAGTCATTAATTTTAATTTTGAAGTAATAGTTACAAACCTCTACAGGGTTATTCATAAAGGGTATGCCAAGCCGAAAAGGGCTCATAGTACTCATCATTATGAACAACTTATACTATGGGACCAACTCGAAATTAGCGAAAAAAATATCAGCTGTTCCATACATTTTGTTGAGTGTTTTTGACATTTTTCTATGGAACAGCTGATTTTTTGTTCGCGAATTTCGAGTTGGTCCCATAGTATAAGTTGTTCATAATGATGAGTACTATGAGCCCTTTTCGGCTTGGCATACCCTTTATGAATAACCCTGTAGAGGTTTGTAACTATTACTTCAAAATTAAAATTAATGACTCCTTCAAAGAGGTTTCATAGCCCCCGAAGACCGGAACTCACACGTCAAAAACACTGCCTTAAAGCAAGCAAGCCAGACAAACACTAGATTCAAAATGCGACCTGTACAATTAAAAAAAACGCATTCAAATCCGTGTCAGATAAGTTAACAGTAACCAGCGTAATAGAAGGAACTTATGAATGACCCTCATGAAACTGAATACGACAACTCACCTAATCTAATTTTCATTGTTAGCTAATTATTAATCAAAATAATAATTATCGCTCCAGATTAAGATAGGTTAATAGTCAATATCCCGGATTTCAAGATAAAGCAACGATGTACAGGTTTATAAGGAAAGGGTGTGCTAAGCCGAAAAAGACTCGTAGTAGGTACTTATCATTTTCAACAACTTTTACTATGGGACAAAACCGGAATTCGCGAAAAAAAAATCCACAGAAAATGTCAATGACAAACGACAAAAGGTTTGGAACAGCTGATTTTAAAAGATTTTAAAAGATGTAAACGTTGTTCATAATGATGTGTAGGTACAACAGCCCTTTTCGGCTTAGCATACCCTTTCCTTATAACCCTGCATAGCCTACTATAAATAACACATCAAAACATTACCTTTCATGCAATAACCGAGTCATAGTCATTAGAAAGAGTTACTTTCGAGAGTTTAAACGGTTTTAGAAAAGAGCTAAAGAAATGGAGGCCTTCTTAAACATCAAGTACAAGCAAGTGTCTGTTTCAGATAACTTTGAAGACTTTTTAAAGTTTACTGGTGAGTATTTTACTGGTGCTTTATTTGACACAGTTTTCTCCAATATTGGACACCCCGTGTTTCTATTCATATCATATCTACTAAAGTTGCTTGGAAGAGATTCGCCGCCAGTTGTTGCACTAGTTTCAAGTTTTATTATGCTTTTGTTTGTAATTTCTGGCGGGAACAGAAAAGAGTTTATCTATCTATCTATTGCTTGACGAAGGACTCTTGCTGTGATATTTAAAACTAGTGACCTGCCCCGGCTTTGCACGGGTATGAATTATAGTCTATGTTACTCGATCGGGGAAATATGTAATTTTTAAAATCCAGTCTAGTAGTTTTTAATTTTATTCGTTACAAACATCTAAAGATACAAATCTATCCTCTTTATAATATTAGTGTAGATGTAGATAACGCACTAGAATCAGAACTTCCCTAGCATTTTACACCCATTGGTCTGCCTAAAACTGAAGATATTATGTTCCCCAGGTTTAGGCATATTTATGCGAAAGGCCGCTCTCACAGTGAGCCCAGTTTCCATACTGACGAAGGATGGTGACGTGTACACTCTGACCTCGAGCATACCCATAAAGACAGTGGTATCAACCTTCAAACCGAACGAAGAATTTGATGAAGAAAGGGTTGACGGTGCTAAGGTAAAATATTTTGACATATCAATTGTAACGAAACAGCCTTCGTATCTCTCACAAAAATAACAAATAAAAATATTTATAATAAGTTGGTTTGTTGATAAATCATAGCAATGCTCTAGTGTTCTGCAAAGGTTGCTCAGGTTAGAACGTAGACTCGTAAAATAATGCAATGGCAACATTCTAATTTTCTGGGGTTTTTAAAATCGAGGGATGGCAACTTTACTTTGGACAAGGAGGAAGACATTTTGGGTTTTTACAAGGAAAGGCAACGAAAAAACGAATTAAAGCAGGATTAAGTGAATGGTTTTATGGAATTTTATCCATAAGGTGGTGCCGAAGCCCTGAGAAAGGGAGCGATCGAATCTTCGAGCGTATCGCCGGGAGTTGGGGTTGGAAATGCCGGCCGGAGAGAGTGACGGAGTGACGGGACATGTGTTTTAGATGGTTTTTGTTTCAAGGGTTTAGGAATTGGGTGTGATTCAATAGGTACAGGTAGAAAGAAGATAGGTAAGCGATATTCCAGCCATTGGGAGTTGCCAGATAGGTATGGCAACCGAGTCCAAAGACCTAGGTAACCTAAGAGACCTAAGAGTTCGCCGCACGGGGTGAGTGACCTTAGAATATCTTGAGGAGTCTGTTCTTGTGTTCATTTTAACTATGTGTACTTCCATATCAGTGATTACATTGTTTTAGAATTCAGGGATCATTTTAAAATAGGTAGTTTAAAAGTTAAATTCATAACGTAATGATGTGGGCCACTAAAGAAAGAGGTCTGGTATTTACACATACTTATTGAGCAATAGTTTTGATTTAGGATCGTGTATTTGCAAAAAGCAAAGATCATAAACATCGTTGATGGTTGATTTTGGACTTCCCTTCGGTCTGACAACAAATTTTATATGGAGGTTTCAAATTGTGTGAATTTTACACTGCAAATTCGGGTTGATGGTACCCGTCTGCTATTATGTAAATACAAAAGAAGGAGCGATTAGGACATAGTCTTAGTCACTGACTGAAGATACTTGTGACCTTTTGTGTTTATAGGATGTGTTTTCTTATAGGTCCTGTTCAACGGGGAGCTCACTTTACTGACTTTATTTTACTTCTATCTGTTTTATATGATTTACTCCTAATGATGTGTGTTTGTTTTCAGGACGTAACGCGTTGTTAATTGTGTAAAATACCTAGTGTAAATAACATGCTTAATAAATCAAATGAAGTAAAATTAGATTAACTTAAATTAAAATAAAATCAAATTAAATCAAATAAAGTAAAATTAGATTATATTAAAATTAAATTAAATCAAATAAAATTAAACTAAATAAAATTAAATAGAATTAGAACAAATAAAGTAAAATCAGAATAAAATAAAATAAAATAGAATAGTTCAATCTAGCTCAATTCGGTTCAGTTAAATAATAAAATAAATAAAAGTACAATAAAATAAGGTTATCAGGACCGGTGGTATTATGTTCATCTTTTGGGCCGGAGGTCCTGGGTTCGATTCCTGGTCCGACGGTTATTAAGTAATGAATTTGAGTACCTGTTCTGAGTCTATGCGTTAGTAGGATCTACTATTTATAGCGTATACACTATTACGTTTATGTTAGGTCGCGGGTTCGATTCCCGACTGATATGTTATTAGAGTCTGGGCGTTAGTAGGATCTACTATAGCGTATGCACTATTACGTTTATGTTAGGTCGCGGGTTCGATTCCCGACTGATATGTTATTAGAGTCTGGGCGTTAGTAGGATCTACTATAGCGTATACACTATTACGTTTATGCTAGGTCGTGGGTTCGATTCCCGACTGATATGTTATTAGAGTCTGGGCGTTGGTAGGATCTACTATAGCGTATACACTATTACGTTTATGTTAGGTCGCGGGTTCGATTCCCGGCCGATATGTTTTGGTCGAGACTAAACTTAGTCAAGTCAATTCAAGTAAATCGGATAGCCGACCAATTTGTAGAGTCTACTATAAAGTGTACACGCTTACGATTATGTTCGGTTGCGGGTTCGATTCCCGGGTCGATATGTTATTAGCAGAGTCTTAGTTAAGGTTAAGCTTAGTCAAGTCTTAATTTAAGTCTTGGTCAAATCAAGTAAATCGGACAGCCGATCAGTTTGCCGAATCTATTATACGATTCACATGTCTACAATTAAAGTAAATCGGACAGCCGATCAGATTGCCGAATCTATTATAGGATATACATGCTTACGATTAAAGTAAATCGGACAGCCGATCAGTTTGCCGAATCTATTATAAGATTCACATGCCTACAAATAAAGTAAATCGGACAGCCGACTAGTTTGCCATGTTAGCCATTCGAAGTTATACGAACTATCTCGAATGGTTGACAATAGTTGCTGTCAGATGAGCGGCCAACTATAGTTTGACGAGTAACTATTTAATATACAAATAAATGTAAAGTAGATCGGAAATCTCTTTACTATTTTAATATTATTTACATAACGTGAAATCACGTGATGTTTGACTCACCAAGTCTTACATATTATAATATTTTGACTCACCAAGTCTTACATATTATATTTTGACTCACCAAGTCTTACATTTAATGGAACATAGGTTCTGAATCGACACGATGACATTTAAGTCAATTTACCTCTTCAATTCGAAGGTCAACGATGATCTTTCTTTACACACTACTTTTATCGAAGGTTTCTATGGAAAGATCCTTTTGCTGATAATTATCTGAGCTGTAACATGGAGCGATATCTCCGAGGTTACCCTTGACTCCAACGGGATGACAGGCACCTCTTATGTCTATGGTTTAGTAATTGTTGGTTGTCTTCGTAAGATACTAAAGGCTTCCACGGAAAGTACCTTACTGGCCCGACTGATATGTTATTAGCAGAGTCTTAGTTAAGGTTAAGCTTAGTCAAGTCTTAATTTAAGTCTTGGTCAAATCAAGTAAATCGGACAGCCGATCAGTTTGCCGAATCTATTATACGATTCACATGTCTACAATTAAAGTAAATCGGACAGCCGATCAGATTGCCGAATCTATTATAGGATATACATGCTTACGATTAAAGTAAATCGGACAGCCGATCAGTTTGCCGAATCTATTATAAGATTCACATGCCTACAAATAAAGTAAATCGGACAGCCGACTAGTTTGCCATGTTAGCCATTCGAAGTTATACGAACTATCTCGAATGGTTGACAATAGTTGCTGTCAGATGAGCGGCCAACTATAGTTTGACGAGTAACTATTTAATATACAAATAAATGTAAAGTAGATCGGAAATCTCTTTACTATTTTAATATTATTTACATAACGTGAAATCACGTGATGTTTGACTCACCAAGTCTTACATATTATAATATTTTGACTCACCAAGTCTTACATATTATATTTTGACTCACCAAGTCTTACATTTAATGGAACATAGGTTCTGAATCGACACGATGACATTTAAGTCAATTTACCTCTTCAATTCGAAGGTCAACGATGATCTTTCTTTACACACTACTTTTATCGAAGGTTTCTATGGAAAGATCCTTTTGCTGATAATTATCTGAGCTGTAACATGGAGCGATATCTCCGAGGTTACCCTTGACTCCAACGGGATGACAGGCACCTCTTATGTCTATGGTTTAGTAATTGTTGGTTGTCTTCGTAAGATACTAAAGGCTTCCACGGAAAGTACCTTACTGGTAATTATCTAACCTAAGCATGGAACTATGTTTCCGAAGTTACCCTTGATTCCAACGGGATGACAGGCACCTCATTATGCCGATGGTTTCTTAATTGCTAGTCTTCTTCATTTAATCTACTGATAGAAAGTTCTATCTGAGACTGACGACTTGAGATGGTAACGGGAGAGTTACATTCATCTTTATCACACTATGTGTTAGACTTGGTTGTCTAATTAGATGCTTTTAGATAAAGGTTCCAGAGTATGTATTTACGCGCTAACTTCGGAATAAAATGACATTCTAGTTGGTTGTTCACTGCAGTCACTATGTTGAGTTAGGCAGTTAGGTGGTTAGGTAGGGATCGGGCAGTGTGCCCAAGGGAGCCTTGATCGAAAGATCAAGGGGACCTCCCACATAAAAAGATGATGGATAAAAGGGATTGCATTCGTTCTTCCGGGACCAGATTCATTACCTTATGGTGAGGTGATGAGTAAGCTCTTTGAAGGATAAATGTGTGAAAGGTAAAAGATGAAGGATGTAATGACTGACGGACTGACTGACATTTGCCAAAAGATTATGTCCTCTTCTCTTAGCTTTTGGGTTGTTATAATATTCAAATATGTTAAATACGATAATTGAATATGATAACGACGTTAAGGTTAGGCGCTCTAGGCCAATAAAGAAAAGGCGCTCTAGGCCTCTAAGTGTTGTATTGGCTTAGAGCATGTTAGGAACACACAGGGGTGTGTATTTGTACACATAGTGTGGAGGGACGAGCCCAGTTTGGTTGACGAATCGTACTGCTTTGTCGCGGGGAGGCGCGGCGGCCATAGCCACAGTAATTTATGTGTACAAATACATACAAACATAATACATAAAACACATAAAATAAGTAACAAAAAAATGTTTGATGTAAAAATCTTAGTAAAGTCTTAGCAAAATATTGTTCTGAACTTATTAGGCTTGAATCTAGTCCAAAACTATAATCTAGAATATATTCCATATCATATTTGGTAATCAGCTAAGTCAATTTTACATTAGGAATACTAAGAAAAATAGTTAAGGGTTAAACTTAGCATACCCTTTATGAATAACCCTATATAACTTACGTAGTAGGAATCTTGTAGCTTAGAGTAAGTCAATTTGTTAGGAAATCTATTCAGGTAGCTCGGTTGCTCATACTTATTCGTAACTTAGGTTCTACGATCACAACGCAAGGTTTTCCCACTAGACAATCACTTGGCCAAAACAGTAGGTTAACGTTAGCAATCGGAAAATTTAAGTATAGCTAGTAATATATAGTTCATATATACATAGATAGGATAGTTATAAATAGTTAAGTAGATATTTTTTTTATTAATAGGGTAGGGGTTTTTACAATAGTGCGCCGTGACCAGGATGTGTACTTCGGTTATTACGTGGTTAGATTAGTTCGGTTAGAATGCAAAAATATCAAACATACATAGTGTTAAATGTAGATTTGTATGTTATTTTATTGCTCCGAGTAGGATTTCGCGTTGTATTTGTTATTTTAATGTATGTTTGATGCGTAGAATTTAAGGAAATGGGGTCGTACGGTTGAGATATGTAGAAAGGTTAGTTATTTAAGAAGTGTTCAAGTCGTCTTGAACACAATTTGTTGTTCGTGCAAAGGAGACGAGAATAAGTATGAGCCAATATTAAGCTAGGGTAAATAGTAATTTAGGATTATTCATATTTAGGAACGTAATCGATTATTTGAAATAGGTAATACCTGTGATAGGAACTACTAGCTGCTTGTTTAAATATAATTGTACGTTTGTTTTTAGGAACCTGTTTGGAATAGGTTGTACAATATAAATTAGGGAAGCTAGTAAAACAACTGATTAGACACATATTAAGATTTTATGGAAATAAGTTGGAGTTGGGGTCGAACGTTGCAGATAAGTAGAAATAGAAAAAGGTTGAGATTTAGAAATAGAATTGGTTATAGAGCGACTACTGACAGATATTGTAGTTAAGTTTAGGACAAGATCGCAAATAATAAGTAAACAGGATATGTTTGATAAATGTATAAGTACATATATATGTTTGTGTTTCATATACAAAAAGGTAAACTCACGATAGTTCACAGTTCAAAGAAACGAGTTTCAACATTAGGTAGGCTAAATGAGATAGCAATAAAGAAACGGAACGTAAGAAGACTAAAACTCAGTTGTGAACACTAATCAGAATATTTTATGCTAGTTCATATAGGCAAAACTGTCTGTAGGTAGGCTAATGAAATAAAATATTACACAATTTGCCAGATATCATAACGGAAAGGTCTGCAATGTTGACTTAAGTAGGCATATTTATGTTTGGTTAAGCAAGATAGGTTCAGTGTTAGATTCAATCAGAAGTTCTTAGAACTTAATTATAGCTCGTATTACTAAAACAATGACATAAGATCCTTTAAAAGTAGTAATAACGGTATATAGACGGCCTGTTTGGCTCAGTGGTAACATGACCACTTTATTAGCCAGAGGTCTCGGGTTCGATTCCCGGCTGGACAGATTAATTTAAATATCTGTTCTTGGTTTGTGTGCTGGTTGTCCTTGTCTTCGTGTGTGTTCCACGGTATCCCCGACACAGGATTTGTCCTGGTGGGGAGCTATGAGTGTGAAACGTTTATTTTTAAGTCTCGTAAATAAGTTCAATAAAATAAGTAAGTAGGATTATAAATAATCTTTAAAACGGTTATTGATCGTATAAGTTTCAATAGTTCTCAGAAAACGAGTGGTTAGACTTAGTGTCAGAATTGAGGCGTCAGTAAGGCATTTAGGCAAAATAATAATACCCGGTAGTTCTTCGAAAAAATGAAGTGCCATATTATTAGGTAATACAAATGGGTTTCCTTTTAAAAGGATAAATTAGGTAGGCCAGCTATAGCAATAATATTCTAAGACTTTGGGGTCGAGTCGTAAATATTTGGTGACTAAGGAGCAACTGTGGAACTAGTTAGTCATAGTAAAATGATCAAGTGTTGAAAACAATATTTCAATTTAAATTCAAATATGTAGTTCAGTTCAAGTAATACAGTTACTTATTTTATCATCGGCATCTTTGTCGCCGTTATTCGTAATTGCTTGAGTGACACCGCGGGTCGCAACTAGTAATAAATAAGTTAGTAAAATTAAAATAAATTTAAAATAATAATATCATTAATACATGAAAATATAGAAACGGAGTGCTGTCAGTACATTCATATGATTAGTTAAATGGGGAAGTGCAATCTGTTTGTCTATAGTGTCCGTAGATGTTGCTGTTTCCATAGAACAGAATGCAAGGCAATGAAACAAATGCTCTGAGTGATATTAAATAGCAAAAATGTTGACGGTTGAAAAGTATTTGTGATAAGGGATGTAAGTAAGACAGTTTAAAGTTTGAAGTGGTTTTGGGGCACAGTAACATCGGAACTAGGGATGAGTTGTCAGTGTCAGGGTTTGGCAATTACTACACAAACAGTTCAGTATAAAAAGGGGTTTGGAGCTAGGTTAAGTCTAAATGACATTTACCCCGTCGATATAGATATCGGTTTATATTGAATTCATACTCACACGCAGTGCCACATGATGGTTACCACAATTTCCCCACACTTACATGTTCCGATCGGAGGTAGTCAGAATTTTATGTACGATTTCAAGAGCTTAAGGGTCCTGAGGTGCCGGAAGGGGAATTTCTAGGAGGCACAAAAGGGTTGAAGATCGAAGTAAGGAGGGAAAGTGAAATCTCAAGTAGCTGATACGAAAGGTTAGGGGGGAAAGCACTTTCTCTTGTTCTTCTAACTGCTTGACTCACAACCAAGTTCTTGCCGAGGTCGGATATCTTGTAGTACGAAAGATTCCTTTTACGGAGCACGGATCTGTTGTTGAGTCGGACTTATTAAGATGATTATTTCATGATCGGTTTAAATACACTACACATATAGTGCTAGGGCAAAAACATATACATATTATGGCATAAACACGTAGTGTGAGTTTATGCTATAAAAATTCTCACACGTTTAAATTTTATTGTTGAAACTTGAATATTGACAATAAAGAATTCGCACTTTTGAACTTATAAGGGGTTTATAATTTTTGAGTGTTTATTTAGTATTTTTATTTGGTCGGTTATATTTGTGAATTATCATTACTGTTGGTTAAATTTATTCCGATTAATTCATCTTTATAAATTTAAGGGGTCGAATGTAACGAAACAGCCTTCGTATCTCTCACAAAAATAACAAATAAAAATATTTATAATAAGTTGGTTTGTTGATAAATCATAGCAATGCTCTAGTGTTCTGCAAAGGTTGCTCAGGTTAGAACGTAGACTCGTAAAATAATGCAATGGCAACATTCTAATTTTCTGGGGTTTTTAAAATCGAGGGATGGCAACTTTACTTTGGACAAGGAGGAAGACATTTTGGGTTTTTACAAGGAAAGGCAACGAAAAAACGAATTAAAGCAGGATTAAGTGAATGGTTTTATGGAATTTTATCCATAAGGTGGTGCCGAAGCCCTGAGAAAGGGAGCGATCGAATCTTCGAGCGTATCGCCGGGAGTTGGGGTTGGAAATGCCGGCCGGAGAGAGTGACGGAGTGACGGGACATGTGTTTTAGATGGTTTTTGTTTCAAGGGTTTAGGAATTGGGTGTGATTCAATAGGTACAGGTAGAAAGAAGATAGGTAAGCGATATTCCAGCCATTGGGAGTTGCCAGATAGGTATGGCAACCGAGTCCAAAGACCTAGGTAACCTAAGAGACCTAAGAGTTCGCCGCACGGGGTGAGTGACCTTAGAATATCTTGAGGAGTCTGTTCTTGTGTTCATTTTAACTATGTGTACTTCCATATCAGTGATTACATTGTTTTAGAATTCAGGGATCATTTTAAAATAGGTAGTTTAAAAGTTAAATTCATAACGTAATGATGTGGGCCACTAAAGAAAGAGGTCTGGTATTTACACATACTTATTGAGCAATAGTTTTGATTTAGGATCGTGTATTTGCAAAAAGCAAAGATCATAAACATCGTTGATGGTTGATTTTGGACTTCCCTTCGGTCTGACAACAAATTTTATATGGAGGTTTCAAATTGTGTGAATTTTACACTGCAAATTCGGGTTGATGGTACCCGTCTGCTATTATGTAAATACAAAAGAAGGAGCGATTAGGACATAGTCTTAGTCACTGACTGAAGATACTTGTGACCTTTTGTGTTTATAGGATGTGTTTTCTTATAGGTCCTGTTCAACGGGGAGCTCACTTTACTGACTTTATTTTACTTCTATCTGTTTTATATGATTTACTCCTAATGATGTGTGTTTGTTTTCAGGACGTAACGCGTTGTTAATTGTGTAAAATACCTAGTGTAAATAACATGCTTAATAAATCAAATGAAGTAAAATTAGATTAACTTAAATTAAAATAAAATCAAATTAAATCAAATAAAGTAAAATTAGATTATATTAAAATTAAATTAAATCAAATAAAATTAAACTAAATAAAATTAAATAGAATTAGAACAAATAAAGTAAAATCAGAATAAAATAAAATAAAATAGAATAGTTCAATCTAGCTCAATTCGGTTCAGTTAAATAATAAAATAAATAAAAGTACAATAAAATAAGGTTATCAGGACCGGTGGTATTATGTTCATCTTTTGGGCCGGAGGTCCTGGGTTCGATTCCTGGTCCGACGGTTATTAAGTAATGAATTTGAGTACCTGTTCTGAGTCTATGCGTTAGTAGGATCTACTATTTATAGCGTATACACTATTACGTTTATGTTAGGTCGCGGGTTCGATTCCCGACTGATATGTTATTAGAGTCTGGGCGTTAGTAGGATCTACTATAGCGTATGCACTATTACGTTTATGTTAGGTCGCGGGTTCGATTCCCGACTGATATGTTATTAGAGTCTGGGCGTTAGTAGGATCTACTATAGCGTATACACTATTACGTTTATGCTAGGTCGTGGGTTCGATTCCCGACTGATATGTTATTAGAGTCTGGGCGTTGGTAGGATCTACTATAGCGTATACACTATTACGTTTATGTTAGGTCGCGGGTTCGATTCCCGGCCGATATGTTTTGGTCGAGACTAAACTTAGTCAAGTCAATTCAAGTAAATCGGATAGCCGACCAATTTGTAGAGTCTACTATAAAGTGTACACGCTTACGATTATGTTCGGTTGCGGGTTCGATTCCCGGGTCGATATGTTATTAGCAGAGTCTTAGTTAAGGTTAAGCTTAGTCAAGTCTTAATTTAAGTCTTGGTCAAATCAAGTAAATCGGACAGCCGATCAGTTTGCCGAATCTATTATACGATTCACATGTCTACAATTAAAGTAAATCGGACAGCCGATCAGATTGCCGAATCTATTATAGGATATACATGCTTACGATTAAAGTAAATCGGACAGCCGATCAGTTTGCCGAATCTATTATAAGATTCACATGCCTACAAATAAAGTAAATCGGACAGCCGACTAGTTTGCCATGTTAGCCATTCGAAGTTATACGAACTATCTCGAATGGTTGACAATAGTTGCTGTCAGATGAGCGGCCAACTATAGTTTGACGAGTAACTATTTAATATACAAATAAATGTAAAGTAGATCGGAAATCTCTTTACTATTTTAATATTATTTACATAACGTGAAATCACGTGATGTTTGACTCACCAAGTCTTACATATTATAATATTTTGACTCACCAAGTCTTACATATTATATTTTGACTCACCAAGTCTTACATTTAATGGAACATAGGTTCTGAATCGACACGATGACATTTAAGTCAATTTACCTCTTCAATTCGAAGGTCAACGATGATCTTTCTTTACACACTACTTTTATCGAAGGTTTCTATGGAAAGATCCTTTTGCTGATAATTATCTGAGCTGTAACATGGAGCGATATCTCCGAGGTTACCCTTGACTCCAACGGGATGACAGGCACCTCTTATGTCTATGGTTTAGTAATTGTTGGTTGTCTTCGTAAGATACTAAAGGCTTCCACGGAAAGTACCTTACTGGTAATTATCTAACCTAAGCATGGAACTATGTTTCCGAAGTTACCCTTGATTCCAACGGGATGACAGGCACCTCATTATGCCGATGGTTTCTTAATTGCTAGTCTTCTTCATTTAATCTACTGATAGAAAGTTCTATCTGAGACTGACGACTTGAGATGGTAACGGGAGAGTTACATTCATCTTTATCACACTATGTGTTAGACTTGGTTGTCTAATTAGATGCTTTTAGATAAAGGTTCCAGAGTATGTATTTACGCGCTAACTTCGGAATAAAATGACATTCTAGTTGGTTGTTCACTGCAGTCACTATGTTGAGTTAGGCAGTTAGGTGGTTAGGTAGGGATCGGGCAGTGTGCCCAAGGGAGCCTTGATCGAAAGATCAAGGGGACCTCCCACATAAAAAGATGATGGATAAAAGGGATTGCATTCGTTCTTCCGGGACCAGATTCATTACCTTATGGTGAGGTGATGAGTAAGCTCTTTGAAGGATAAATGTGTGAAAGGTAAAAGATGAAGGATGTAATGACTGACGGACTGACTGACATTTGCCAAAAGATTATGTCCTCTTCTCTTAGCTTTTGGGTTGTTATAATATTCAAATATGTTAAATACGATAATTGAATATGATAACGACGTTAAGGTTAGGCGCTCTAGGCCAATAAAGAAAAGGCGCTCTAGGCCTCTAAGTGTTGTATTGGCTTAGAGCATGTTAGGAACACACAGGGGTGTGTATTTGTACACATAGTGTGGAGGGACGAGCCCAGTTTGGTTGACGAATCGTACTGCTTTGTCGCGGGGAGGCGCGGCGGCCATAGCCACAGTAATTTATGTGTACAAATACATACAAACATAATACATAAAACACATAAAATAAGTAACAAAAAAATGTTTGATGTAAAAATCTTAGTAAAGTCTTAGCAAAATATTGTTCTGAACTTATTAGGCTTGAATCTAGTCCAAAACTATAATCTAGAATATATTCCATATCATATTTGGTAATCAGCTAAGTCAATTTTACATTAGGAATACTAAGAAAAATAGTTAAGGGTTAAACTTAGCATACCCTTTATGAATAACCCTATATAACTTACGTAGTAGGAATCTTGTAGCTTAGAGTAAGTCAATTTGTTAGGAAATCTATTCAGGTAGCTCGGTTGCTCATACTTATTCGTAACTTAGGTTCTACGATCACAACGCAAGGTTTTCCCACTAGACAATCACTTGGCCAAAACAGTAGGTTAACGTTAGCAATCGGAAAATTTAAGTATAGCTAGTAATATATAGTTCATATATACATAGATAGGATAGTTATAAATAGTTAAGTAGATATTTTTTTTATTAATAGGGTAGGGGTTTTTACACAATCTGAAGGCTCGCGTCCACCGCACCGCAACGCATAACAAAAATCCTCCTACATCCTCCTCATCACGTTCGTACATTTCTATATGAACTATTACGAGTATATTACTATTACACACTACAGCGGCGGACCGCAGCACAAGAATTTGTATTGAAATGCCGCTGTGGTGCGGTGCGGTCCGCCTTAATGTATGTTATAACATAGTCATAGTTAGAATGTACGAAAGTGATGAGGATGATTTTTGTTAAGCTCATCCAGTAGCCAGTACAGCTCGTTCAGTAGCCTTTAATCTCCGCTCTTCACAAACGTCACGACGCTGTTTACAGATTTTCAGGACGAATCATTTCAAAGATAGTTTTTAAATGTTCTCTACGGAAAATGGGAATCAGTGCCCAGCAAGACACCTATGCCCAATTGCACATGCCCAAGACTAAAGAACACCCTATTCTTATTCTTCATAACTACAGTTTTGGTATGGCATGGATGACAAAAGCTTTTTTATCGAACTTTGTAAATAAAAGCTAGTTAACACTGAGTATGTAATCACTACGTTAACTAATCAGCTCCATACATCTCTGGTGGCTACTCGTTCGGCTGCCAGTCCAGTGTCCAGTGACCACTGCAGCGGGGAAGAGTGGGGGTTTTATTCAATTCTATTGGTACAGCTCCGCTTTTGTCACCTCTTCTATGCTCCACTGTACTACAGGCAGCCTTAAACTGGTGTTTATGATAGTCACTGATTCCTCAGGTAAAAACTATCATCACCTTCGAAGGTAATACGATGATCCAAGTCCAAACCGACGCAAACGGCAAGAAAGTCACAAACGTGAGAGAGTTCGGCGCAGACAAGTTCGTTAGTGTAAGTTTATTTACCTTTATTCTTCTTCTTTCTTTTTTCTTTTTTTTATGCTCTTGTCGGACTCATTTCCAGGCTTGGCGGTCTTCAGCTATTACCTTTACCTATGTAACATCTGCACTCTCTTTATCTGGTCTAAGAATTTCCTCCTTGGTTTTTGTGTGCCTACTTAATACTATTGGAAAACTCAGAACCAGCTATAAGTATCCTAATTATTGAGCTTAATCTTTGATAATAAAATCATAATAAACATTTAAAATGAGTCGATGTCCAATCACAGCTCAAAGGAGCTTCGCTCCAATTTTACGACAAGGCGTCAGCCCAAAACATAACTAAATACCTAATTTTATGCGAAGGTCTGGCGATGAGGTCCAAAATGATAAACTCACCTACAAGTCGACTGGATTAGGAAGTGGCTTTCAAATGTCCTATTAGAATACATACACTAGGTGCTAAACCACAACTTTGGTCACAGTTGCGGATTTTAGCTTGAGCCAGATGGCCGAGTGTAAAAAAACAAGGGTAGGGCTAATAGGTATTTCAAGTACTTTGGGAAGGAGGTGGAGAGGGCTGAGCCCTCTAGCCTCTACCTGGATCCTCCACTGGTTAAATGTTTATTACAAAACCTAACATGCTAATGATACAAGACGATACCACACACAGTCACAGGCGTAATTTTTTATGCACTCCATTCTCTTCTTTTCATTCGGACTCAAAATACATTTTGTTCTATTTCAGACAACTACTGCGGTTGGCTGGGATGGCGTATGTACCAGAGTATTCGAGAGAATTGATTAATTATTCTTAATTAACTAAATATTTTATATTGTTAATTATAAAATAATTAGACATCAAGTTAGTCACGACTGTCATAAAC
The DNA here is from genome assembly GCA_949125135.1 of Alcis repandata. NCBI lineage: Eukaryota > Metazoa > Arthropoda > Insecta > Lepidoptera > Geometridae > Alcis > Alcis repandata. The sequence goes on from OX421241.1 coordinate 5,270,538, forward strand.
TGTTGAAGTTAACAGTTTATGTTCAAACGATAGTTAAAATTGTGTATTTGGTGTTGTGTTTTATTAGAAAATTATTTTTTTTAACAATGGAATGTTACTATTCTTTTATTTTTAGTTTGTGAGTTCATTCTGTTTAGTCACTCCTACATTTTGATGTGCACAAATAAAGTTTCTATAAACTTATTTGATCATATTTTCTTTCACTTTCATTATCTAAGACACACCTTTGAGCCGCAGACTGCCCACCACCAGAGTAGACGTGTTCTAGAATGAAGTAGATACAGCATAGAAGCAACAAACTACAAAGCAACAACAACTAGGCTGCAGCGTCTTACCACGCGTTGAATTTTGGTATTGACTCCTTTGACATCCTATTTAGTAGATTAGAAAATAAAGAAAAACTTAATTTTATGTCAATTTTACATTTTGTATTAGGTAAATAAAAAATGTTTAGGTGAGTAAAGAATTAGGTGAAAGCTAAAATACGGGTTTCAATGATTGCTGGTACAAGAAAGATCGCAGTAACTTTTGTTTACCATCGGCGGCGATAACTCCTTTGTCCATTCGGTGCTCTGAATCTGGAGTTTCTTTTTCTGGTTTTTCTCCAGTTTCTGATTCAACTTCTAAAGCTAAAATTGCTTTATCCAAAACTAAACTTTCTTTTTCATATAAAGTCAACTTTTGCTGTTCTGTTGGAGGTACATATTTCCATTGGACTTTGTTTCGATATTCCATATTATCATTTAGTCTTTTATTGAAAGTGTGAAATATGGTTTCTACCCCATTTCTAATATAGTATTCGTTGGGAGCCGGACTTTGATACTTGACCGGAGGAAAACGTTCAGCCCTAAGTAAAGGTCCTCGAGAAACAGCTGGTGTGCATCTGTATTTTTCTGTATTGTAATATCCCGGTCCTGGCGTTTTGAGTCTTGCATACACTGCTAACCAATTATACCATGGTTCGAATCGACCTTCCGAAGAATAAAAAGGGCAAACTTGTTCATTAGGTCTTTTGTCATCATAGAATACCATAGGAAGGTCGGCAGGACTCTGCTCAAATCGGCGTGTCTTTCCAAGTGGCTTCATGCGTATTGTTTTTGACTTAAATGGCCAAGTCGGTTTTGGACATGTTTCTTCTGTAGTTTCATCTTCATCTTCATCTGTATTGTCGTTGTAATTTAAAGCAGTCTCCTTAAATCGTCGAGCTGACGAACCAAACGGAGCTGTAGAACAGTTTAATATGTGGCATTGTCTATCACACGGACCATAGCTTGCTGGACTTGGGCCTTCTTCTTTCTGCGGCTTAAATCTTTTTGCTTTGACACCAAAGAACGGAGGGTCCGGGAGTCTTGCAAGGCAAGGTTCAGCTGGGGACCCTTGGCGATCAAAATCTCTTTTTATCCAATGGGCACATGGCCCAGGATTCTGCGCGTCGGTATAATCTTGAAACCTTTGGGCCTTTGATCCATAAAACGACAAATCAGTACCCTTTGATTCCTTCGGACTGTAAGTAGCTGGTCCGGGACGTCCTTCCCTTGTATTGTTTTGGTGGACCATTTCAATATATCGCAACTGCTTTGAATATTTTCGTCTTTCTGCTCGGACTTGTTCGGCACAAATTTCATCATCAGTTGGTATCCTAACTAAATCATAGTCAGCTGGACCAGGTCGACTTTCAAGATCTTTTGTTGCACGAGACGATTTCCATTTACTCCATTTCCAACCATGATAAAAAGCGGTAGACTCACAAACTTTAGAATCATAGAAAGTAGGCCCTAGCTCAACATCAGTTTTGAATATTCTTTTAAATGTTCCATCAGGCATTTTTTCAAAACCAAAATCTCTTCGAGATGGTACTGACAGACCTCCCGTTCCTGTCCTTGGCGGTGGACCTTTAAACAGTCGTTTATGTATTTTAGCATCACAGATTACTTCAGGATCTTCTTCATCTTCATCTTTACATTCACATATATTTCCTAGACCACATCTGCAGAGCATGGCTTCTATGTCTTCTGTGCTCAATGCTTCGTAAGGGAAACGGGGTCTTTTCGACATCAACGAAGCACAGTTTGGTATTCTTTGCTGTGGATCGGCATCATAGATTGCATGCGTCCAGATTTTATTTCCCGGTTGTGTTTTTCTCTCACATTTGGCTAGAAATGGCGCTTTGTTCAGTTTTACGTCATATGCTTCAAGGTGCTGGTATGTACCAGGCTCAAGAAACCTAACGGGATACGGCAGACGAGGAAATCTATCACCGATATTATAAGCCATGGTCAGTTCAGATCTGCTACAGTAAGTTCGATTATAGGGCGAGAACCTATATCAAAGTTTTAATCTGCCTGAAAGGCTTCTTACTCGTATATGGCTTGATGGTTGTTAGGTCTGCTATCTATGTGTATACATAGGGGTATGAATAAGAAATCAAAACACTTTTTCAGAGAGAGAATACACATTAATCAAAATTATAAAGTGAAATAGTAAATAATTATTATTCAAAATAGTGAAGACACTATAAAATGATGAGAAAATCTTTAAATAAAAAACTTCCAAGGTAATTTTGGCACATTACTGTGTGACATTTTGGTGACTTAGCTAACTGATAGGTGTCAACTGTTGTTGTTGTCACTATTCAGTCGTATCATAGTCATAGAGCCTAGACTCAAAAAGCAGAGACCTCATGAAAAACAATATTGTGCGCGATCATAAAAAGTGTCATAGAAATAGTATTTACTATACGTTCTAAATCCCTATTATTTCATGAAAGTGTAAATTTGTGTTTGTGTAAATATAGGATAAATATCTAAATTTATGTAAAAAAAGACAAGTTTTAAATTAACATTTTTATCATGCTTCCATAATTTATTTTCACACTAAGTTACATTATTATCATTTATTTATATCATAAATTATTATCTGAAAAAAATGTATCACAGCTGCACGTAGCACATTTTTAGTATATTTATTTGGTCGTATCTGTAGGCATAATTAGTCGCTTTGTAAAGTATTACTTTCATAGTTAAAACATCAATTCGAACAAAGTCATATGCAGCCAATAGATTTTTGTCCAAAACTTCATCCGTATATGTATATACTACTCTGTCAAGAAAGTACCGGGAAAATATCAATAATACACAAAATGTTTGTTATTCATCCAAATTTATTTTATCACCTTCAAAGTATGCTCCTTCAGAAACGATACACTTACGCCAACGAATAATCCAATCATCAAAACATTTTTTAAACGCTGTTTCCGGAATTGAGTTGAGTTCTCGCCTCGAATTCTCCTTTATGTCTCCTACCGATTGAAAACGGGTGCCTACTAAACTAGTTTGCATGTCAAACTCGTAAACCCACGTCTCGTCACCAGTAACAATGCGTTTCATAAATGTTGGGTCGGAATTGACTAGTTCTAGCATGTCCTCAGCGACTCTCATGCGATTGAGTTTTTGGAGAAAATTCAAGTCTTTTGGGACTAGCCGAGCGGTAACATGTTTCATACCCAAATGATTACTTAAAATGGTACGGATCGACTCGTGATATACAGAAAGTTCAGCGGCTATCTCTCTCAAAGTTGAGTGAGGATTTTCAGTCACTATTTCCTTCACTTTTGCGATGTTAACTTCAGTTGCAGACGTTGATGGCCTACCAGAGCGAGGCAAATCTTCCATCATATCTCGACCGCTTTTGAACGCTTTGTACCACTCATAAGCACGTGTTTTTGATAAAGTCGATTCGCCGTAAGCCTTCTGTAACATTTTTAGTGACTCCGAACACGAAATTCCATTGGCGATGCAAAATTTAAGACAAACTCTTTGTTCGATGTTTTTGTCCATGATGAAATTCGTAATACACACTAGACATGACCTAACTAAAAACAGCACCATATTTAATCTAAATAACAGACGCAACTCAAACTCCGCGCCAAAATGGATAACAGTTGTGCCAATCTAACAACAACAATAAAAACAAAAATTTGAATTTGGAACCCAAAACAAATCATCCATTCCCGATACTTTTTTGACTGAATGTACGTGCATGTATTGCGCTGAAAAGTTTATCTATGTATGTCTATCGCGCAATACAGCTCTACCAGAAGAACTATTATTCAAATAAATTACAACTGTCTAATGCGTTCATTTAAACTATATCACGTTGTTACAGTTCTTCTAATTTTGAGAAGTTTCTTGCACAACGTCAAAACGCTGCACTCTCGCTTGTTTTATTTCTATGGCATCACCATTGCATGAAAAAAAAGAACGATCATCGACCTTTCTTAACTACCCGTAAATTATATCCAAAAGAATATTGAACTGCTTCAGATCTTCTTCTGATGCTGGCGAATTATGATCCACATCTTTAGTAAATGTCCTTCCAAAGATTCCAAACGATACCAAATCATCTTGAGCCTGATTAATTTTGAATGTAACGTGCTCGCGTCCACCATTTTGTTTTGTACTACCCTCTTGAGTTTTGATATCTTCATTCTGCTGTATTTCGTTAAGCAAACTCAACTGATCTAGCTGATTGAATATTTTCCCATCGGGTCGTTTATCGATGAAAGTTACGTTTGTTCTGCTGAGCGGGAATTTGTTTGCTTGAAAAGAAGTTGGATAGTAAGCTATGTTGTCGCATTTGAGTGTTTGATTGTATTGGTGGCTATAAGATCTCATTTCTATTTCCAGCTCTTCGAATCGGGTTTTTGGCGATTTTTGATCGAATCTGAAATAAAAGCATTACCTATACCTATTAAGATCGCGTTTATTTTAACATCAGTCTCTTTGCTTAGCAATACAAGCTTAACTTTTAAATGATATTCTCAAAAATATCCTGATCTGGAAATGTCATTGTTTTATGACCAATCAAAATCAAGAAGTTAGAAAAAGCTCCGACAAGCGAACTCGTACGAAACGCTTTGATTTCACTTTTATTGTGCGCACTGCCAGTTAGGAATACTTTGCCCGTGTGGGTGTTTCCCGAAAAATATAATTTGGGTGTGTTCAAGTCGTGACTCGCGAGTGAATCGGTCCCTTCTAGGCAAGCGTGCTCCATCGTAGACCGCATCATTGCTTACCATCAGGCGAGATGGTAGTCTAACGCAAGCATATAAATCAAAATAAAAAGTTTTCACCAAAAAGTTTTGGAAAAAACATTTGGATCAACTTTGTAGTTTAACAGCCTTACTTAACATGTTGTTTAGACTGGCAAATATCATTTAACTTTCCCACAATACACAAATTAAGCGTGGCGTACTGAATTAATGTCTTTTAACTTAAAGCAGTGTTCATAAGTTACCTATAATTGCAGGTCCACAAGTTTTCGTCTTTACAAGCTACTATTCCGCACGCGACGACGCCTGATTCTCTTTTGACGTGGGTGATGCTGCCGTCTTGTATCAAAGCACGGAATCGGGGACTCTGGAACGACAACGAAAGTGATTAGTCAAAATTATATGAAAAGCGTTAAATTAATTCTGATTTTAGATTTGTACTACAATATTTTACAATAGATTCAAAAAATATCTGTTTTTTGCGGTCTACAAATAAGAACGCTTGTCTAGAAGAAAGTGATTCATTACTTGAAGACATCTAGATTATTAAATGTCATTAAGTATATCAGACAGAACCTACGCAGGAAAAATATCCAACACTTACGGTTCAAACAATAAAAGTAAGACACTTATCCAATGCAAACATAAAATAAGGACACAAAAACATTCCTTATATAAAGTACCTAATAAATTATTATTTGCTTAAAATCGTAAGCAATAAGTTTGATGAAAAACTTTTAATGAAACCTCAACAACAAAAAAAAATAAAAAAACATAAATTAAAAAAAATAATTAAAAAAACTAGTTAAAATTACCTGTTCAGAATGAGTCAGCTTAGCCCTAAACGTACAGCTGACGTCCTTATCAACCAGCACGAACTCCTGCGCCCCTTCTTCTAGAAGCCTGCTGATTGGAGGGGCGAGTTGTGGAGGCGCCGGCATGAGGTTTAGACCGTCGCGGACTGAAGGGTCGTCATGGATTGGACCGGTGATTGGTTCTGTGACCTGGAAAAATAAAAGTTTTTTCTAACAAACCAACAAAAAGAAACCTTCTTGTAACAATCTGCTGATAGGATGAGCAAGTTGTGGAGGGCTGGGACTGGTTATTGGGTCTATGGCCTGGAAAGATGCGAGCTATTAAGGTTCAAAAGCAACAACAGACAGGGCAAGCTAAATAAAACCGTTTAAATATAGAACTGTTGTAGATGTCATGCGAAGTTCAGGGGACGACGCGACGAACTTGACAGTATAAAACATACCTGGGCCCGTACCGTGACCTCTTAAAACCGTGATGTTTACGTTTTGTTTCCGACGCTGCGCGGCCGCAACCCGAATCGCCGCGCAATAAGTTCACGGTCGCGCAGCGTCGGAAACAAAACGTAACCATCGTGGTTTTAAGAGGTCACGGTATGGACCCTGGTTATAGTTAAGTCAGTTTTGTGCTATTTTAGAATAAGTTACCTTCGCTTAAATGTATAGGTAATGTATGGCCCAATGTGAGTTTACCCCTGTCCTAAATTTTTTTTTTCTAGATTAGCGTGTAAAATAGACAGGGTTCAGACTTATATTTTGACTACATATGGATTGACTGCCCTACGCACAACAGTATTATAGATAATGATGTGATGTTTCTGTGACAATTATGATTACCTTTCCAGGGACTTTAGGCACTTTAGAGACGAGAAGCCGAGTGGTGGACACTCCAGGCATGATGCTGATCAGGGTGCCAGCTTTGCCGGAGTATATTCCAGAACCTGAAAAACATAAGGCGCAAATCTATTAGGTACTAGCTGCGCCCCGCGGTTTCACCCGCGTTTTCCGGGATAAAAAGTAGCCTATGTGTTAATCCAGACCATGAACAACCTTCATTCCAAATTTCATTTAAATCCGATCAGCCGTTTTTGCGTGAAAGAGTAACAAATAACTCACAAACTTTCGCGTTTATAATACCACTAGCTGCGCCCCGCGGTTTCACCCGCGATTTCTGGGATAAAAAGTAGCCTATGTGTTAATCCAGACCATGAACAACCTTCATTCCAAATTTCATGTAAATCCGTTCAGCCGTTTTTGCGTGAAAGAGTAACAAACATCCATACATACATCCATACTTACAAACTTTCGCCTTTATAATAGTAGTAGGATGGGATACCCCATGACTCTTGACTGACGTCACCTGGCTACATTAAGTACAAAATGAATTATAAACTCAGCTCATCCGGTGGAAAAGGTTCCTAATGATTGGCTGAAAGATACTCGTATTGATCTTGTCGTTAAGGCCTCCAGTTGTTGTATCTTTTTGCGTTGTTATACTTTTGCTTAAAATATCTGGTGTTAACTATAAAAAAACCCTTTATGTCAGAAGTACGAAATAGTACCTATTTCTGACATAAAGGTCAATGGCACTGTACTGATCAATGGTGACATCTGACGTACAATTATTACCATTGGAACAAGTAGTATACCTATATATCTGCACTTTCTATAGTTAATCGTAAGAATCATAGTCTACTTACCACCGACTCCAACTTCGGGTTTATTCGCTCCAGCAGCGAGGAAGTTGACGTCCATCGCGAACGCGTATGATTCTTGAATCTGGATAGCTGTAATGGTAAGACACGCATTTGAATTATTTGTAAGCTGGCTGAATGTCGTAAGATGTCGTGGCTCCTTAACCACTGGCATAAAGACGGTACAATTGTTCAGACTGGCGCTGGACAAAGAAAACTTCAAGAAGCTGACTGCCGACCTTCGTTATTGAAGAGGCACTTAGAGAAGAAGTAAACTAGCACTGTTCTGCGATTGCACCCGCTGTCCTGCGGGTACCATTGTTGTCCAGGGTAAAAAATGGCTCTATGTTTTGAACCAAGGTATAAAATACCTCCGCACTCAAATCCGTGAAGCCGTTGCAGCGTAGTAAAAACCACACCTCAAAGTCTCGCACTTAAAATAAATCATTAGTATGATGATGATTAATTATTATAGGCACTCGCCAAAACTAAAGTGATATCCGAAGACTTGTCCAAAGGTTAAATAGTAAAAATTGCAAAACATCCTAAGGAGTTTTAATGATGTTATGTTTTGAAAGATCATTACGTGAACCACTTAGAATCGTCATAATTTTGTTCCTATCATGCTTCAAGGTCCCGAAATACGTTCAGATATCTGTCTTATTTATGGGTATCTTTAAGAGTTATTTAAACTTTTTAACTTACCCGTCGTAAAAGGCAATATAGAAAACCACATGGTGCTGAAGACGATGTCCCTAATCTTATGTTTCTGCACGACCTGAGCGGCTGGTACTTGGAATATCAAGTCGAAGCAGATGAAGTGCCCGAAGGTGACTCCGAAGTCGGTGTGGAAGAGGCCTAGGTCGTGATGAAAGGCTGGTGTGTGGGTGTATTCGCCGAAGAGATTGATTTTGCGATACCTAGAACAATTCGAACTAATGTTTTTTTAATAGCCAGCTCTCCATGTTTCCTGAGCTGCTGAGATTGTGACACTTTGGTAAATGGTGATACACTTAGTTCCAGTTAAATCGCAATTGAAAATGGGTTACATTTTTAAAAGGAGGTCACACAGAAACAAACAAAAGTACACTCTTACTGTGCCTGTGCTTACCCGAAAAACATTGGCCTACGAGTATTTTTGGGCAGTTGAGCAAAAATGAGAGCAATCAAAGATCATATTGGCGCTGGCTGTCGCATGTCGTAGCCATATTTATCGGATTCTTGATGCTTCGAGAGCAGCACAAGGTTTGCGGCTGCAACCGTATTCGTTGCTAGATTGTACGACTACCTATATAACATTTTGTTTTTGTTTAGTTTGTTTTGTTTTTTTTTTTTGTTTTGTGTTTTTTATAATACACTAGAAATACATTTGAAAACAGATATTTGAAAATGAACTTCCGCGAAGTAACGCCTGATACAACAAATTATTTTGTAATCAGGTAAATATGAAGGAATTTCATAAAATTAATAAAATCTGCTGACCTGTCAATGACAGCACCAGTCCTGTCAATAACAACGTTGGCATTGAAGACGTATTCCTTTGCCTCGGGACATTCTTCTTTGGTACTGTTATCTGTGCAGTCCACGAGTTCTCGGCCGTTGAACACTACGTAGATCTCGTACTGACGGGCTGCTGCCGACATGGACACGAGGAGCTGGAATGTTAAGAATAAATGTTAAGAATATGTGTTATAGTATAGATTATGACCATATTCAAAATAAAATAGGTATTTCACCATAAATTGGGGGAGACCTTTGCCCAGCAGTGGGACAGCATAAGATATAATAGATAAAAAAAAATCAACATCGAAACTAGCGTGGTTTTGATAAATTTTACATTTTGTTATAATTAAAATGGGAATAAATGGCCTAATAAAAATTATGTTCTCCTAGATCATATTGCAGACTAAACGAATTAAAAGAAAAATAAGACTAAGTAGAATATACGATTTAATAGTGCAAGGGCTCTCTTATCGCCTAAAGCGGGTTTTTCCATACAAATCTTTAGACGGGCATGACTGGCACGACGAAGAAGATTACCGTTTGGTAAAACCATTGAGTAGGTACCTACACTGAAACTTCTCTCCGTATTGACTTACCTCATGGTACAGTTCAGGATGTAACGCTGGTATAGGGTACTCTTTCAGAAGACCGTACATTGGGACGGGGATGCTGACTTTGGCGTTTGTCAGGGTCAGCTCTGGAAACACCACAATATCGGCATTCTGCAAGGTAAAGTTTGTGGTTTTAGATCCTTGCGATTCAAATCTGATAAGGATTATATATTAATTTAACTTCTTCTCAGTGTCTTCTTCGTAAGATGCCATCTCTGATAGGATCGTCTGTCTTAGGGACTTTTGTTTTTAGCTAAGTGGTAAGCCAGATTAGTCCATTTCGAATTTCATGATGTCTATAATCGAACATCTTCTCCGAAATTCGATTCGATTAGGATGGGTCTGCGAAGTCTGATCCTAACATTAAACAAAGCGGCAATCTTTCTCATTGCTCGATTCATCGGCATCTACTGGTAAAGATTGCCAGTTGCCAGTTTATTTTAAGTCAAATTGTCTGAGATACGATAATTAGTCGATAGCATAGAATAAATAATAGTTAAACGATAGGGCCGTAGGTCCAGCTTACCTGGTTTGCAGCTTCAGCTACGAGTTCTATGTACTTAAGCCGATTGTATTCCACATCTCTATTGACCGCGTACTCCACCACGGCGGCTACGTAGTGGTCATCTTGGGGGGTCGATCTCTGGAAATACAGATTGATTACTTAGCAAAACTAATTCATTTATCTTCTAGCTTGTGTAGATCTAACAATTTCCATCTCTGTCAAAAATCTAGGTAAAGACCCTAGGCAAAAAAAATGTAGCACTAAGAGACATGAGGAAGTTTAAAGTTTCCAAAGATGATGTTGAGGATAGAGCTAAGTAGAGAAGAAAAGTGGTGGAGAAAAGTGAAGAAAGCAGTTCCCCCCGGGAAAAGAGTAAGAGAAAAGAGTGATGCTCAAGGGCGTCGCCAAGGGGGGGCAGGGGGGGGCAGTTGCCCCCCCCTAGAGATCAAATGTAGCTAGCCGCAAAGCGACCAAAGTGCGAGCAATTCACTTCCTTACCTATTAATAAATTCCGCATCGCATGACAAAACGTTAATAAATTCACAAGGTTTAATGTAAATTGTAGAAAATATTGAAATATTCAGAATAACATTAAGATTTAGACATCCGTTTTAAAAATCGCCGCCATTTTCATCACGATCATCAGATTTGCCAAAACGCAAGACTATTAAACAGTGTAATAATATGTAGATCCAGATCCAAAATATCACCCTCATAGGATCACTGGAAGATCCACTGGAATTTGACGAAAACATGAAATACGCCATCTTGGATTTTTGTTTCTGAATCTCGATTGTCGTTATGAACCTCTTTAGTATTTCTTCAAGTACATTCCATCCATCTACAGCGGTTCCATAGCTGTGAGCATTTCCTTTTTTTTTTTATTTGTATGACTGTCAAACTTTTTTGTATGGCGATGGCGACTATATTTTTTTATCATTTCCCCAAAAATTTGATCTACATTTCAAAAGTCGGGTGTACCCCTCTATATCCTTCTACCGTTTCCGAGATACGAGAGGTAAAATTTTTCGTCAGCCATCATCATCATTTATCCGATTTGAGCCACAAAGAGTCATTTTTCAAAGTGTTTCTTGAGATTGTCGGATTTAGCGATGTTGAAAACTTGAGGAAAACTCATTTACAAACTTGTGATATGATCTACTGCTAACCGAGGCTTCGTTAAGAGAAATTGTCATCTTTTTGGCCTGGTCTGAAATGAATATCAACATATCTCAAAACCATGAGTCCTACCAACATGCATTTAAAAGCAAAAATTTAATTAATATTTATTAATTTTTTTTTTTTTATTTAGTTTTATTTTTTTTTATTTATTTAGTTTTTTTTTTAGCAATTTTTTTTATAGAGAACATACTTGTCTTGAACAGTTTCCTAGTAGCTTGAATTGTTTTTGAGAAAATCGCGAAAAACCCATTTTGGTGACCTTCTACCCGGAGTAAGATTTTTTGCACGTATCGGATCGATGGTGACTTTTTAGATTTCATTTATGATGGTGTTTCAAACAATCCTACCAATTTTCAGCTGGGTGGAAATTACTGTACCCTCCAATGTCTAAATTGTCCCGACTCTATTGTGCTGTCGAGGGCTTGTGAAGTTTTATACATTGATATTAGAACCGTGTTCTTATTACAATCGTCATCGAGGCAAAGACTTCCAAAGTGTAACGCTTTATGCTCTCGGCGTTTATTTTTTTTATCCTCCATAATATTGCCCCATTGCCCCCCCCTTAGTCATAAGCTGGCGACGCCCTTGGTGATGCTGTATTAAGAAAGCGAAAAAAAGAACACTAAGCAAGAAGAATAATAATAAATAAGCATGAGTGTTTATGGACAAAAAAAGAGTTGAATATATTCAAAGAATGTATGGATGTGTAACTGAGATATGAGTTATTAGAGACATTTAAGTAATCAAAGAGCTGACACTTAACTCACCTTCAAAAACGAAGATTGACATTGTTGAAGTATTAAATAGTACTTACTTGCAATGACGTATTAATTAGACCAACAAATAGAATTATTGAAGTCACTCGGATCAGCATGACTGAGCAGTTTAGTTAGAAACGAGTGAACTTCTTGGCTTTAGATTCACGTGTGGATGGAAGAAACCGCGTTTTTATATTTGATCCCCGCACCAATGTAAGCGCTGGTTCACATTGAGTGACGATTTTGTACTATACGTGCATTGAGCTTATTCAGCTCAATGATAAGTACCTACATAGATCATCATTATGATCAATCACTTTCCACCTACTGCACTGTACTGTACTGTACCTGTACCTACTGTATAGGTCTTCTCTTCATAGATAGAATTGTACACTACAAAAATAAAATTTACACTTTAGAGAAACACGTTTAATTTTTTTTTTATCACATCCTAATTTTTTTATATTTATTTTCCTTCTTAAATCTAACTTTTACAGCATGATATATTTATTTAATTTTTATATTGAATCGATACGTTTCAAATTATTTGTTTCAAAAATGTTTCAAAATCGAAATAGTAAACCTAATCAATATAAAATTGAAATATTTAAAATTGACAGCTTTACATTTAACTCTACATACCTTGATAGAGCACTTCCGTCCGTCACAAAACAAATAACACACGATTTTATTGAAATAGATGAGCAATTGGGCAATTTGGACATTCTCCTCGTGTTCCAGTAGACAATGGGAACAGCCGTCTTAATACAAATGTCCGTTCGCGATACTGAGAGGCCCAATTTGGGCTGTATTTTGACATTAGCGGGCGTTAGGCTAGTCAATTTTTAAATTAGAGGTAGTATCACGTAACTTCTCCAAATAGGAACAGGGATAGCGAGCAAAAAGGAATCGAGACTAACTAAATCTTGAAGAGAAAATTAATGATAGCTGATTAGAGACGTCATATAAATGATGATGCTGGTAGCAAAGGTTGACGTTATTAGCTATTTTGCGGCTAGTCTCCAATTGTTGCCGGTTAGAACTACGACTTTCAGTGCAGTGATGAGAGGGGAGAGAGCATTGAGAGAAGGGGTTTTATTTTTAAGGGTTCCGTACTAAAATGCTAAAATGCAATTTTCATTTTTTCATTTCTTTTATTGTCTTAATGTTACTAATTTTAGATTTTCGTATTAAACTAAGGAATCCTTATGTTTTGCTAGAGACATGTATGACAAAGAATTTACGTTAAAAGGTAGTGATGAAAATAGATATATATTTACTTTTACCCAAAAACTTTCATTCAAAAACCCCGTTTTGGCCTCTGGACAGATTGGGATGGACGGACTTTGGACTCTACAATCATAGGGGTCCTTGTTGTCCATATGCACCTTAAAAAATAAACTACAGAGTGCCTAGCGCGAGTTTTTTTCACTGTTCGATCGCGTTAACGTAAACTACAGTTTGTATGGAACTAGTAATTGTTGTAGTTCACATTATGAACACTAGGTGACGCGATTTTTAATGTATACAAATTATAGTTTAATAGTGAAAAAAGATAGCGTATACAAGCCTTTACAAATAAGATATAAAAAGTAATTTGCCGAGTCACACCATACAGACAATACGTTATCCGAACCGGACAGCAACTAATTATATAGAAACATTACGTTTTAATCCTGACTATTAGGGTTTCGTAGTACGACAAAGAACCCTTTTCGAAGTCTCAAGTACATGAAAATAACGATTTGTAATTATCATTACATACATGACGTTTAAGACTGTTGTTTTGTAGACAAAGACCTCAGTTTTACAGGAATAAAACATCCTCTTTTAATTTTATTTAGCTTTCATATTATTTTAGAAATTGTTTTTTGGTTTCCCTTGTGTAATGTAAATATAAATAGCTCAAGAATAGTAACTAAAATTATAAATATGAAAGCGTGTTTTTGTTTTTCATATTAGGTTTTCTTCTGCATTTTTCATCCAGTATAAGTAGGTACTATTTGTGAGAAATAAGTAACTAAACTGAAATATATCGTCTCTTGCATAGTCTTTTTAAAAAAATCGAGAACAAACTTTTTGAACTAGGTTTTCAAACTACACTCGCTCTGATAATAAACTGAAAAGTACAACTTGATTCGTTTGTCTGATAGGGTCTGGAGGACTTCTATTTAAACAACTGTATAACCCAGGCACCCAAGCAAATATTTATAAATTTTTAATTTAAAATTGACGAAGAAACATATTTTTGAACTTTTCTACAGAACCCTAATTACAAGATATAAGTTGTCAAAAATTCAACACATTCTTGACAACTTGTGTTCCTCTACTATTTCTCACGTAGGTACTTACTCATTGATGCACTTTGTCTTATCTCTTGTTATGCTGATAAGATTTGGTCAGAGCTGGCAGCAAAAACAATCCCGGAATATGTCAACAACAAAGCATAAGTAATAATAAATGCTATCTCTCACGAGATAAAGATCTAAATCCTATAATTAATATATTTTTGCACCAAAATTGTCCGATCTTGGAACTCACGCGTGTAGGCTGTAGGTTCAAAGTTCCCTTTTAAAAAGATAACAAACAATCTTGTTATTCCTAATTTATAAATTGTATCTTTCATTGTTTTTAAAGATACTTTATAAGGATTTATAGAGTTAATCACAACCATTCATTAATTACTGACTACTAAAACAAAAACAAATCCTGAATGCAAAATGCAGCCTTTGCATTACAATTATATTTACCTATTTTCAAGTCATAAAAAACTGTAACATTTTTAGATGTCGTATCATGCATATAGAAAGTCGTACTGCACATTCTATTTTTTTTTTATCGGGTATCTGAAAAGTGTCAAAATCGTATTGATACGTCACTCTGCCATGATGCCTGGATATACTCGTATGTATAAATATCTATAGATAGGTATGTACTTGAAAAAATAAAACATTTTTTTCTAGACATAGGTATTTACTAAAATATTATAATTATTTTATTTAAAGGTAGTTTAAAGGTAGGTACATTTGTGTACATTTATCGCACACTTCATTTGGTAACAAAATCCTTATCCTTATTTTCTAGTTTTCAGATCTTATTTGGGTTGTTTAGTTCGCCACGGATATTTGTCTTCATGAGCTGTAACAAATAAAATAAAATAAATCACACAAAAATTATAAATGCGCTAGTTTGTCGGTATGCTTGTTTGTCCTTCACGCTGAAACGGTCTATGAAATTGACGATACTTTAAACCAAATATTTTTTTATAAATGTCAACAATGGATGGTTATTTAAATAAATGGTCGTGGATCGTATTGAATTTTATTTATATAACGAAATATCGCCTTTGATTTTAAAGTATGAAATTTATAAAACGTGAAATATTTGTCAGATATTTCCTTATCCAAGCCGATTCAAGCCAAATAATGCCACAAACCATATATATACGCTTTAAGTCAGAAAATTAAAACATTATGTTACCTCCACTCTGTCTTCGTAGCTAAGTCCTGGTTTCCCGAGCACATAGCAGAGTTTAGCCCAGGCAGCTTCCGCGGTCATGTCGAAAGAGGGCACCACGCCGCATTCTAGAAGCAGCTGCGGAGAAAAACATCGTTTTAGAAAAAAAAATATATTTAAAGTAGCAGTGGGAGAGATGAGAGAGGTCTTTGCCCAGCACTGGTATAAACAGGCTGAAAAGAGTAAAATAAACATAATAAGTAGCAACCAAGCGACGGGCTACCAGTTGGTAAGTGGTCAACGCTGATTAGAAATACACTCTCACAGATTCTCAATACACGAAACGCCAAAAACAACAAATTGTGACTAATTTGAAGAGATACATATTTTTGAAATGTTCAAAATTCTGGGTGACGCAGACCTGTTATGGGCAAACTAAACGTTTGACATCTGGCGAGCGATTTGCTCGTCTCGTTACTCAATAGTATGATGAAAAAAAACTCACCAAGCCTGTCTCATAAATAGCTCTGCCCAGAACTGTTCCGTTGATGCACTGCGTGACGTTGACGATTAGCACTTTGTTTTGGATGCCTCGCTCAATTTCCTTATAGATGTCCTTCCGTTTGATCTGCATGTTGCCGTTGCCGTAGGTTTCGAGAACTATGCCTGAGAGAGAACTGTTTGTTGAGAAAATAATACCAAACTGTGGATGTAGTTGTTTTAAACTCAAAATTATTTTAAAACACAATTCACTATCAATCATCACGTACAAGTGTTTTTTGGAATTGAGAGAGATTCCGAACAATAATTCTTTAACAATCATTTAGAACCTATTCTAATGAAAATTAATTGGTTAACATGTTATTCGTTTGACTTCAACTCGTCTTACAATAAGTGACTGTATGCTTGAAGATGAGAAGCTTATAATAAGAACTACAGTACCCGGCGATAAATATTGCACATCGACCTTTGGAAAGAGACAATCGGCTAATTTCGGCTTCGTAGAGCGTTATCTCTGTCGCACGAAATATCGCACTCTATCGCACTTGAACAACGACTGACAAAACGTCACATAGGTAGTGTGCGACAGAGATAATGCTCTACGAAGCCGAAATTAGCCGATTGTCTCTTTCCAAAGGTCGATGTGCAATATTTATCGCCGGGTACTGTATTTGTCAAATCAAGTGAGGCTTTCGAAACACATCGCTAAGAAAATCTGTCGCTAAGCGTAGCAACAGATTTTCTAATTGATTGTAATTGTAAGTAGTAACTAGTAAGCCGAGCTTTAGAAAATAGCCACCATTCTATGGTATCATCATAAAACATTTTAATAATCATGTAAGCCCAACAAAGAACAAAAATAAGGAGTAACAAGAAATGCAAAAGAAAAGAGCAAACAATAAAGAAAGAGAAAATAATAAAGAAGTAAAAGAAGAAAGAAAAGGGAGGAGACGAAGAATAAGAGTTTTTGTATTGTTTGGAATTGCAAACATAAACTTACCATCAAAATTTTCGCAAACAGCCCTGATCAGCTCTGGCGTGATGGTCGGCGTAACCTTCAAGATGTAGACCCTCCTAGAGATATCATCATGGAGTCTGCACTCGTTGGGGACTGAGCCGGGTGAGTGGATCAGCATCTTGGGGTCTACCTCCAGGGTTGTCTTGGCTTCTAGTAAAGGAGGGAAGTTAGGGGAATCGAAGGCGTAAATACGGGTGTTGGATACCTTCTTCACTCTGAAAAAAGAACATAAACAACATAATAACAACAAATATTTCAATTGAATTAAGTAAAAAACACGCCAAGACTGCATGAAAATAAAACAGAACTAATTTCAAGAGACATGAAAATTGGAAATTTAATGGCAGTTGATTTTCTGACTTGTGCGATGAGAGTGTACACCTTCTTAAAAACTATCTAGGTAATGCAATTAGAAAGTAGTAGCACCAAACCATGTCACCCTACCCAAGACAATCTTCCTATCCTATCCTAAGGTTATCCTTTACCTTGTCCCTCTAAATAGCTTGGCTCCAAAGAATACTGTAACTTCTGGAATTTGCTGGGTGGCGGCGATGAGCACAGCGCAGAGGAAGTTGTTGTTGCCGTCACTTCTGGGCTGGAAGATGGGTACCTGAAACGCACCAAATAAAAGGTATGAAAAATTGAACAATCAAGAAAGAAAATGTGGCTTGGAACTCTTGGTAGATAAATCTTTTTGAGCAAATGTGCAAGCGGGCTAATAACCTATTAGTAAGAGACCTATTAATAAGATTGGACATCATTGTGGATTTCACGCTCCCCCCATACGAGTATCTAACTGATATAACACAAATATCAGATAAGCAACAAATCTGCAAAGTGGAATGGAATGGTCATTGATATAATTACTTACTTTGATATTTTGCCGTAATTTTCGAGAGCCCTTTGTATGTTACTCTGTCTAGTCTTAAAAATCTCTGGAGCTAAGGTGCGAATCAGACCACAACCCTGGCTCAAGCATTTGAGTAGCAACTTGAAACTCTGCGACCCAAATGCTTGAGTCGAAGTTGCAATCGGACTAATCGGAGTGTTAGTAAATTATCTTCTTGCATTAGTCGGCGATTTTCTGTGAATTACTTTAACGTGATAGCTGTGGAAGTAGTTCTAAAAATAGTCCCAACCAAGTCCCAACTCAAAAATAGGGCCCCAGGTTAAATGGTTCTGTTAACCGCTTGAGGCACTGTAACGAAACAGCCTTCGTATCTCTCACAAAAATAACAAATAAAAATATTTATAATAAGTTGGTTTGTTGATAAATCATAGCAATGCTCTAGTGTTCTGCAAAGGTTGCTCAGGTTAGAACGTAGACTCGTAAAATAATGCAATGGCAACATTCTAATTTTCTGGGGTTTTTAAAATCGGGGGATGGCAACTTTACTTTGGACAAGGAGGAAGACATTTTGGGTTTTTACAAGGAAAGGCAACGAAAAAACGAATTAAAGCAGGATTAAGTGAATGGTTTTATGGAATTTTATCCATAAGGTGGTGCCGAAGCCCTGAGAAAGGGAGCGATCGAATCTTCGAGCGTATCGCCGGGAGTTGGGGTTGGAAATGCCGGCCGGAGAGAGTGACGGAGTGACGGGACATGTGTTTTAGATGGTTTTCGTTTCAAGGGTTTAGGAATTGGGTGTGATTCAATAGGTACAGGTAGAAAGAAGATAGGTAAGCGATATTCCAGCCATTGGGAGTTGCCAGATAGGTATGGCAACCGAGTCCAAAGACCTAGGTAACCTAAGAGACCTAAGAGTTCGCCGCACGGGGTGAGTGACCTTAGAATATCTTGAGGAGTCTGTTCTTGTGTTCATTTTAACTATGTGTACTTCCATATCAGTGATTACATTGTTTTAGAATTCAGGGATCATTTTAAAATAGGTAGTTTAAAAGTTAAATTCATAACGTAATGATGTGGGCCACCAAAGAAAGAGGTCTGGTATTTACACATACTTATTGAGCAATAGTTTTGATTTAGGATCGTGTATTTGCAAAAAGCAAAGATCATAAACATCGTTGATGGTTGATTTTGGACTTCCTTTCGGTTTGACAACAAATTTTATATGGAGGTTTCAAATTGTGTGAATTTTACACTGCAAATTTGGGTTGATGGTACCCGTCTGCTATTATGTAAATACAAAAGAAGGAGCGATTAGGACATAGTCTTAGTCACTGACTGAAGATACTTGTGACCTTTTGTGTTTATAGGATGTGTTTTCTTATAGGTCCTGTTCAACGGGGAGCTCACTTTACTGACTTTATTTTACTTCTATCTGTTTTATATGATTTACTCCTAATGATGTGTGTTTGTTTTCAGGACGTAACGCGTTGTTAATTGTGTAAAATACCTAGTGTAAATAACATGCTTAATAAATCAAATGAAGTAAAATTAGATTAACTTAAATTAAAATAAAATCAAATTAAATCAAATAAAGTAAAATTAGATTATATTAAAATTAAATTAAATCAAATAAAATTAAACTAAATAAAATTAAATAGAATTAGAACAAATAAAGTAAAATCAGAATAAAATAAAGAAAAATAGAATAGTTCAATCTAGCTCAATTCGGTTCAGTTAAATAATAAAATAAATAAAAGTACAATAAAATAGGGTTATCAGGACCGGTGGTATTATGTTCATCTTTCGGGCCGAAGGTCCCGGGTTCGATTCCTGGTCCGACGGTTATTAAGTAATGAATTTGAGTACCTGTTCTGAGTCTATGCGTTAGTTAGAATCTACTATAACGTATACACGATTACGTTTATGCTAGGACGTGGGTTCGATTCCCGACTGATATGTTATTAGAGTCTGGGCGTTAGTAGGATCTACTATTTATAGCGTATACACTATTACGTTTATGCTAGGACGTGGGTTCGATTCCCGACTGATATGTTATTAGAGTCTGGGCGTTAGTAGGATCTACTATTTATAGCGTATACACTATTACGTTTATGCTAGGACGTGGGTTCGATTCCCGACTGATATGTTATTAGAGTCTGGGCGTTAGTAGGATCTACTATTTATAGCGTATACACTATTACGTTTATGCTAGATCGTGGGTTCGATTCCCGACCGACATGTTATTAGAGTCTGGGCGTTAGTAGGATCTACTATAAAGTATACACGCTTACGATTATGTTCGGTTGCGGGTTCGATTCCCGGGTCGATATGTTATTAGCAGAGTCTTAGTTAAGGTTAAGCTTAGTCAAGTCTTAATTTAAGTCTTGGTCAAATCAAGTAAATCGGACAGCCGATCAGTTTGTAGAAATCTACTGTAAAGTAAATAGGTACGTTTACGATTAAAGTAAATCGGACAGCCGATCAGTTTGCCGAATCTATTATACGATTCACATGTCTACAATTAAAGTAAATCGGACAGCCGATCAGATTGCCGAATCTATTATAGGATATACATACTTACGATTAAAGTAAATCGGACAGCCGATCAGTTTGCCGAATCTATTATAAGATTCACATGCCTACAATTAAAGTAAATCGGACAGCCGACCAGTTTCCCATGTTAGCCATTCGAAGTTATACGAACTATCTCGAATGGTTGACAATAGTTGCTGTCAGATGAGCGGCCAACTATAGTTTGACGAGTAACTATTTAATATACGAATGAATGTAAAGTGGATCGGAAGTCTCTTTACTATTTTAATATTATTTACATAACGTGAAATCACGTGATGTTTGACTCACCAAGTCTTACATATTATAATATTTTGACTCACCAAGTCTTACATATTATATTTTGACTCACCAAGTCTTACATTTAATGGAACATAGGTTCTGAATCGACACGATGACATTTAAGTCAATTTACCTCTTCAATTCGAAGGTCAACGATGATCTTTCTTTACACACTACTTTTATCGAAGGTTTCTATGGAAAGATCCTTTTGCTGATAATTATCTGAGCTGTAACATGGAGCGATATCTCCGAGGTTACCCTTGACTCCAACGGGATGACAGGCACCTCTTATGTCTATGGTTTAGTGATTGTTGGTTGTCTTCGTAAGATACTAAAGGCTTCCACGGAAAGTACCTTACTGGTAATTATCTAACCTAAGCATGGAACTATGTTTCCGAGGTTACCCTTGATTCCAACGGGATGACAGGCACCTCATTATGCCGATGGTTTCTTAATTGCTAGTCTTCTTCATTTAATCTACTGATAGAAAGTTCTATCTGAGACTGACGACTTGAGATGGTAACGGGAGAGTTACATTCATCTTTATCACACTATGTGTTAGACTTGGTTGTCTAATTAGATGCTTTTAGATAAAGGTTCCAGAGTATGTATTTACGCGCTAACTTCGGAATAAAATGACATTCTAGTTGGTTGTTCACTGCAGTCACTATGTTGAGTTAGGCAGTTGGGTGGTTAGGTAGGGATCGGGCAGTGTGCCCAAGGGAGCCTTGATCGAAAGATCAAGGGGACCTCCCACATAAAAAGATGATGGATAAAAGGGATTGCATTCGTTCTTCCGGGACCAGATTCATTACCTTATGGTGAGGTGATGAGTAAGTTCTTTGAAGGATAAATGTGTGAAAGGTAAAAGATGAAGGATGTAATGACTGACAGACTGACTGACATTTGCCAAAAGATTATGTCCTCTTCTCTTAGCTTTTGGGTTGTTATAATATTCAAATATGTTAAATATGATAATTGAATATGATAACGACGTTAAGGTTAGGCGCTCTAGGCCAATAAAGAAAAGGCGCTCTAGGCCTCTAAGTGTTGTATTGGCTTAGAGCATGTTAGGAACACACAGAGGTGTGTATTTGTACACATAGTGTGGAGGGACGAGCCCAGTTTGGTTGACGAATCGTACTGCTTTGTCGCGGGGAGGCGCGGCGGCCATAGCCACAGTAAATTATGTGTACAAATACATACAAACATAATACATAAAAACCATAAAATAAATAACAAAAAAATATTTGATGTAAAATCTTAGTAAAATATTGTTCTGAACTTATTAGGCTTGAAACTAGTCCAAAACTATAATTTAGAATATATTTCGTATCATATTTGATAATTATTTAAGTCAATTTTACATTAGGAATACTAAGAAAAATAGTTAAGGGTTAAAACCTAGCATACCCTTTATGAATAACTCTATATAACTTACGTAGTAGGAATCTTGTAACTTAGAGTAAGTCAATTTGTTAGGAAATCTATTCAGGTAGCTCGGTTGCTCATACTTATTCGTAACTTAGGTTCTACGATCACAACGCAAGGTTTTCCCACTAGACAATCACTTGGCCATAACAGTAGGTTAACGTTAGCAATCGAAAAATTTAGGTATAGCTAGTAATACATAGTTTACATATAGATAGATAGGATAGATATAAATAAATAAGTAGAAATGTTTTTTTATTAATAGGGTAGTGGTTATTACAATTTAGTGCGCCGTGACCAGGATGTGTACTTCGGTTATTACGTGGTTAGATTAGTTCGGTTAGAATGCAAAAATATCAAAAATACATAGTGTTAAATGTAGATTTGTATGTTATTTTATTGCTCCGAGTAGGATTTCGCGTTGTATTTGTCATTTTAATGTATGTTTGATGCGTAGAGTTTAAGGAAATGGGGTCGTACGGTTAAGATATGTAGAAAGGCTAGTTATTTAAGAAGTGTTCAAATCGTCTTGAACACAATTTGTTGTTCGTGCAAAGGAGACGAGAATAAGTATGAGCCAATATTAAGCTAGGGTAAATAGTAATTTAGGGTTATTGATATTTAGGAACGTAATTGATTATTTGAAATAGGTAATACGTGTGATAGTAACTACTAGCTGCTTGTATAAATATAATTGTACGTTTGTTTTTAGGAACCTGTTTAGAATAGGTTGTACAATATAAATTAGGGAAGCTAGTAAAACAACTGATTAGACACATATTAAGATTTTATGGAAATAAGTTGGAGTTGGGGTCGAACGTTGCAGATAAGTAGAAATAGAAAAAGGTTGAGATTTAGAAATAGAATTGGTTATAGAGCGACTACTGACAGATATTGTAGTTAAGTTTAGGACAAGATCGCAAATAATAAGTAAATAGGATATGTTTGATAAATGTATAAGTACATATGTTTGTGTTTCATATACAAAAAGGTAAACTCACGATAGTTCACAGTTCAAAGAAACGAGTTTCAACATTAGGTAGACTAAATGAGATAGCAAGATAAAGAAACGGGACGTAAGAAGACTAAAACTCAGTTGTGAAAACTAAATAGAATATTTTATGCTAGATCATATAGGCGAAGTTGTCTGTAGGTAGGCTAATGAAATAAAATATTACACAATTTGCCAGATATCATAACGGAAAGGTCTGCAATGTTGACTTAAGTAGGCATATTTATGTTTGGTTAAGCAAGATAGGTTCAGTGTTAGATTCAATCAGAAGTTCTTAGAACTTAATTATAGCTCGTATTACTAAAACAATGACATAAGATCCTTTAAAAGTAGTAATAACGGTATATAGACGGCCTGTTTGGCTCAGTGGTGTTATAACCACCTTATTAGCCAGAGGTCTCGGGTTCGATTCCCGGCTGGGCAGATTAATTTAAATATCTGTTCTTGGTTTGTGTGCTGGTTGTCCTTGTCTTCGTGTGTGTTCCACGGCATCCCCGACACAGGATTTATCTTGGTGGGAGCTGTGAGTGAAACGTTTATTTTTAAGTCTCGTAAATAAGATTAATAAAATAAGTAAGTAGGATTATAAATAATCTTTGAAAACGGTTATTGATCGTATAAGTTTCATTAGTTCTCAGAAAACGAGTGGTTAGACTTAGTGACAGAATTAAGGCGTCAGTAAAGCATTTAGGCAAAATAATAATACCCGGTAGTTCTTCGAAAAAATGAAGTGCCATATTATTAGGTAATACAAATTTCCTTTTAAAAGGATAAATTAGGTAGGCCAGCTATAGCAATAATATTCTAAGACTTTGGGGTCGAGTCGTAAATATTTAGTGACTGAGGAGCAACTGAGAAACTAGTTAGTCATAGTAAAATGATCATGTTTAGTGTTGAAAACAATATTTCAATTTAAATCCAAATACGAGTAGTACAGTTCAAGTATAATGATACAGTTAGTTATATTATCATCGTAGTCTTTGTCGCCGTTATTCATAATTGCTTGAGTGACACCGCGGGTCGCAACTAGTAATAAATAAGTGTTGTAGTAAATTTAAAATAAATTTAAAGTAATAATAGCATAAATACATGATAATATAGAAACGGAGTGCTGTTAGTACATTCATATGATTAGTTAAATGGGGAAGTGCAATCTGTTTGTCTAAAGTGTCCGTAGGTGTTGCTGTTTCCCTAGAACAGAATGGAAGGCGGTGAAACGAACGCTCTGAGTGATATTAAATAGCAAAAATGTTGACGGTTGAAAAGTATTTGTGATAAGGGATGTAAGTAAGACAGTTTATAGTTTGAAGTGGTTTTGGGGCACAGTAACATCGGAACTAGAGATGAGTTGTCAGTGTCAGGGTTTAGCAATTACTACACAAACGGTTCAGTATAAAAAGGGGTTTGGAGCTAGGTTAAGTCTAAATGACATTCACCCCGTCGATATAGATATCGGTTTATATTGAATTCATACTCACACGCAGTGCCACATGATGGTTACCGCAATTTCCCCACACTTACATGTTCCGATCGGAGGTAGTCAGAATTTTATGTACGATTTCAAGAGCTTAAGGGTCCTGAGGTGCCGGAAGGGGAATTTCTAGGAGGCACAAAAGGGTTGAAGATCGAAGTAAGGAGGGAAAGTGAAATCTCAAGTAGCTGATACGAAAGGTTAGGGGGGAAAGCACTTTCTCTTGTTCTTCTAACTGCTTGACTCACAACCAAGTTCTTGCCGAGGTCGGATATCTTGTAGTACGAAAGATTCCTTTTACGGAGCACGGATCTGTTGTTGAGTCGGACCTATTAAGATGATTATTTCATGATCGGTTTAAATACACTACACATATAGTGCTAGGGCAAAAACATATACATATTATGGCATAAACACGTAGTGTGAGTTTATGCTATAAAAATTCTCACACGTTTAAATTTTATTGTTGAAACTTGAATATTGACAATAAAGAATTCGCACTTTTGAACTTATAAGGGGTTTATAATTTTTGAGTGTTTATTTAGTATTTTTATTTGGTCGGTTATATTTGTGAATTATCATTACTGTTGGTTAAATTTATTCCGATTAATTCATCTTTATAAATTTAAGGGGTCGAATGTAACGAAACAGCCTTCGTATCTCTCACAAAAATAACAAATAAAAATATTTATAATAAGTTGGTTTGTTGATAAATCATAGCAATGCTCTAGTGTTCTGCAAAGGTTGCTCAGGTTAGAACGTAGACTCGTAAAATAATGCAATGGCAACATTCTAATTTTCTGGGGTTTTTAAAATCGGGGGATGGCAACTTTACTTTGGACAAGGAGGAAGACATTTTGGGTTTTTACAAGGAAAGGCAACGAAAAAACGAATTAAAGCAGGATTAAGTGAATGGTTTTATGGAATTTTATCCATAAGGTGGTGCCGAAGCCCTGAGAAAGGGAGCGATCGAATCTTCGAGCGTATCGCCGGGAGTTGGGGTTGGAAATGCCGGCCGGAGAGAGTGACGGAGTGACGGGACATGTGTTTTAGATGGTTTTCGTTTCAAGGGTTTAGGAATTGGGTGTGATTCAATAGGTACAGGTAGAAAGAAGATAGGTAAGCGATATTCCAGCCATTGGGAGTTGCCAGATAGGTATGGCAACCGAGTCCAAAGACCTAGGTAACCTAAGAGACCTAAGAGTTCGCCGCACGGGGTGAGTGACCTTAGAATATCTTGAGGAGTCTGTTCTTGTGTTCATTTTAACTATGTGTACTTCCATATCAGTGATTACATTGTTTTAGAATTCAGGGATCATTTTAAAATAGGTAGTTTAAAAGTTAAATTCATAACGTAATGATGTGGGCCACCAAAGAAAGAGGTCTGGTATTTACACATACTTATTGAGCAATAGTTTTGATTTAGGATCGTGTATTTGCAAAAAGCAAAGATCATAAACATCGTTGATGGTTGATTTTGGACTTCCTTTCGGTTTGACAACAAATTTTATATGGAGGTTTCAAATTGTGTGAATTTTACACTGCAAATTTGGGTTGATGGTACCCGTCTGCTATTATGTAAATACAAAAGAAGGAGCGATTAGGACATAGTCTTAGTCACTGACTGAAGATACTTGTGACCTTTTGTGTTTATAGGATGTGTTTTCTTATAGGTCCTGTTCAACGGGGAGCTCACTTTACTGACTTTATTTTACTTCTATCTGTTTTATATGATTTACTCCTAATGATGTGTGTTTGTTTTCAGGACGTAACGCGTTGTTAATTGTGTAAAATACCTAGTGTAAATAACATGCTTAATAAATCAAATGAAGTAAAATTAGATTAACTTAAATTAAAATAAAATCAAATTAAATCAAATAAAGTAAAATTAGATTATATTAAAATTAAATTAAATCAAATAAAATTAAACTAAATAAAATTAAATAGAATTAGAACAAATAAAGTAAAATCAGAATAAAATAAAGAAAAATAGAATAGTTCAATCTAGCTCAATTCGGTTCAGTTAAATAATAAAATAAATAAAAGTACAATAAAATAGGGTTATCAGGACCGGTGGTATTATGTTCATCTTTCGGGCCGAAGGTCCCGGGTTCGATTCCTGGTCCGACGGTTATTAAGTAATGAATTTGAGTACCTGTTCTGAGTCTATGCGTTAGTTAGAATCTACTATAACGTATACACGATTACGTTTATGCTAGGACGTGGGTTCGATTCCCGACTGATATGTTATTAGAGTCTGGGCGTTAGTAGGATCTACTATTTATAGCGTATACACTATTACGTTTATGCTAGGACGTGGGTTCGATTCCCGACTGATATGTTATTAGAGTCTGGGCGTTAGTAGGATCTACTATTTATAGCGTATACACTATTACGTTTATGCTAGGACGTGGGTTCGATTCCCGACTGATATGTTATTAGAGTCTGGGCGTTAGTAGGATCTACTATTTATAGCGTATACACTATTACGTTTATGCTAGATCGTGGGTTCGATTCCCGACCGACATGTTATTAGAGTCTGGGCGTTAGTAGGATCTACTATAAAGTATACACGCTTACGATTATGTTCGGTTGCGGGTTCGATTCCCGGGTCGATATGTTATTAGCAGAGTCTTAGTTAAGGTTAAGCTTAGTCAAGTCTTAATTTAAGTCTTGGTCAAATCAAGTAAATCGGACAGCCGATCAGTTTGTAGAAATCTACTGTAAAGTAAATAGGTACGTTTACGATTAAAGTAAATCGGACAGCCGATCAGTTTGCCGAATCTATTATACGATTCACATGTCTACAATTAAAGTAAATCGGACAGCCGATCAGATTGCCGAATCTATTATAGGATATACATACTTACGATTAAAGCAAATCGGACAGCCGATCAGTTTGCCGAATCTATTATAAGATTCACATGCCTACAATTAAAGTAAATCGGACAGCCGACCAGTTTCCCATGTTAGCCATTCGAAGTTATACGAACTATCTCGAATGGTTGACAATAGTTGCTGTCAGATGAGCGGCCAACTATAGTTTGACGAGTAACTATTTAATATACGAATGAATGTAAAGTGGATCGGAAGTCTCTTTACTATTTTAATATTATTTACATAACGTGAAATCACGTGATGTTTGACTCACCAAGTCTTACATATTATAATATTTTGACTCACCAAGTCTTACATATTATATTTTGACTCACCAAGTCTTACATTTAATGGAACATAGGTTCTGAATCGACACGATGACATTTAAGTCAATTTACCTCTTCAATTCGAAGGTCAACGATGATCTTTCTTTACACACTACTTTTATCGAAGGTTTCTATGGAAAGATCCTTTTGCTGATAATTATCTGAGCTGTAACATGGAGCGATATCTCCGAGGTTACCCTTGACTCCAACGGGATGACAGGCACCTCTTATGTCTATGGTTTAGTGATTGTTGGTTGTCTTCGTAAGATACTAAAGGCTTCCACGGAAAGTACCTTACTGGTAATTATCTAACCTAAGCATGGAACTATGTTTCCGAGGTTACCCTTGATTCCAACGGGATGACAGGCACCTCATTATGCCGATGGTTTCTTAATTGCTAGTCTTCTTCATTTAATCTACTGATAGAAAGTTCTATCTGAGACTGACGACTTGAGATGGTAACGGGAGAGTTACATTCATCTTTATCACACTATGTGTTAGACTTGGTTGTCTAATTAGATGCTTTTAGATAAAGGTTCCAGAGTATGTATTTACGCGCTAACTTCGGAATAAAATGACATTCTAGTTGGTTGTTCACTGCAGTCACTATGTTGAGTTAGGCAGTTGGGTGGTTAGGTAGGGATCGGGCAGTGTGCCCAAGGGAGCCTTGATCGAAAGATCAAGGGGACCTCCCACATAAAAAGATGATGGATAAAAGGGATTGCATTCGTTCTTCCGGGACCAGATTCATTACCTTATGGTGAGGTGATGAGTAAGTTCTTTGAAGGATAAATGTGTGAAAGGTAAAAGATGAAGGATGTAATGACTGACAGACTGACTGACATTTGCCAAAAGATTATGTCCTCTTCTCTTAGCTTTTGGGTTGTTATAATATTCAAATATGTTAAATATGATAATTGAATATGATAACGACGTTAAGGTTAGGCGCTCTAGGCCAATAAAGAAAAGGCGCTCTAGGCCTCTAAGTGTTGTATTGGCTTAGAGCATGTTAGGAACACACAGAGGTGTGTATTTGTACACATAGTGTGGAGGGACGAGCCCAGTTTGGTTGACGAATCGTACTGCTTTGTCGCGGGGAGGCGCGGCGGCCATAGCCACAGTAAATTATGTGTACAAATACATACAAACATAATACATAAAAACCATAAAATAAATAACAAAAAAATATTTGATGTAAAATCTTAGTAAAATATTGTTCTGAACTTATTAGGCTTGAAACTAGTCCAAAACTATAATTTAGAATATATTTCGTATCATATTTGATAATTATTTAAGTCAATTTTACATTAGGAATACTAAGAAAAATAGTTAAGGGTTAAAACCTAGCATACCCTTTATGAATAACTCTATATAACTTACGTAGTAGGAATCTTGTAACTTAGAGTAAGTCAATTTGTTAGGAAATCTATTCAGGTAGCTCGGTTGCTCATACTTATTCGTAACTTAGGTTCTACGATCACAACGCAAGGTTTTCCCACTAGACAATCACTTGGCCATAACAGTAGGTTAACGTTAGCAATCGAAAAATTTAGGTATAGCTAGTAATACATAGTTTACATATAGATAGATAGGATAGATATAAATAGTTAAGTAGATAAGTAGATATGTTTTTTAATAATAGGGTAGGGGGTTTTTACAGCACCCCCTCCCGCGGGTTTTTTTCCGTAGAAGCACCGGCGCGTCATCGTTTGTTTATGTTACGTCACGCGCCGGGCGGTCGACCACTTAAATGGTTTTTATGACTTAAACATTCGAACAAGGACCCACTTGTAATTGTTATCTTAGAGCTGTTGTATACACGTGTCGAATGACGAATGTTATCATAACATTGGTTGGCCTGGTATAGATATAAATCAGCGTATAACCGCTTACTTTACAAAAAAACATGGACTTTGAAGTTTACATATTTTTACTAAAAAAAGTAAAGCGATAATGTATGTTTTATACTATTTAGATTTAATAATAGACTCAATCTGCACTTTGTCACAAAATAAGAATACATTACTCACCTTAAAAGTATTTAATATCAGGCATTTAAAAACCAGCGAAAAAAAATTTTTCCGCGATTTTTTTTGTTCCCACTTCACAACACTTGTTTACATCTTGTCGTAAATTGTCATTTCACAAAAACAACTGCACACAACACTTCTACGATGATTGTTTCACTATATTTTAAATAGATCATAACATCTAACACAGTAAATAAAATAAACTTTGAGAAATAAAAAACACGGCCGTCTATGATGATGACGCAATGAGGCCTTGGAAGAATGACTGAAGTCGAAACACTAAAACACTTGTATACCTTAAAATATATTGTTATCAGCCTTGTTAACAAGTATTTAAAGCATAATAACCAAGAACACCACCAGAACCAGCATAACTAACGTTTTATTTACGTAAAACCCGTCGATGCACCGCCGACCGCGCAAAGTCAACACAAACTGACTTCGACTGACGGAATAATATTTAATTTTTAATCGAATATCCACCGAGTTTAAAGTTGTTCGACTACGGCATAATGGCACATTCAAGCGGAACGAGATGGCATTCATACTTATAAGTCTTTTGCCTTAGTAAAAGCAGGATAGAGACTTTTTCTGAGTCTGGCGCGAAATAAAAGTTTGGGTACTACAGTACCCATGGTGCTACTACCGACTTTGCGATTTTGGGTACTGTAGTACCCAAGGTGCTTCAAGCGGATAATTACCTGAGCGCCGGTAAGAACTACAGTCTTTCCTACTGACTCCAGCATGAAGGAGAGGAGGGATGCTCCGTAAGCTGTGGTGTCTGTGCCGTGAAGAACTACGAAGCCATCGTAATCATGGTAGAATTTCTGGAAAAAAACGAAAATGGTTTTATAATAATCCATCCTAATTCTTATTACAAATCAATCAATTCAATCTTTGATCATCCTACTGATGGGGTACCAGATCAACCCTCGAAGGAAGATTAGACCGTACTCCACCACGCTGGCTAATTACAGGTTGGTGGATTCCACCATCTATTCTAATACTGACCTTTATATCTCTTGCTTGTTTAACCCAATCATCCATTGTGAAGTCTGAGGAGTCTTTGAGTTCTTCGTACTCGTGAACTTTGTATAGAACTTTCAGCTCTGTGTCTTTACCATCTGAAAAATAAAATGTTTTTTTTAGCATAAGTAGGTAACTGTATTGGCGCAGCCAGCGAAATTGTGTCTTGGGCTCCAATATAAAGAAAGCCATCTTTCTCAGAGCATTATACTCGTAAACAAATAAATAACCAACAAACAAACAACCAACAAATATTAGAGTTCCTATTTCATTTATTTATTTACCACAATTGCTCAAACACTAATAGTTTCTTTGTTTCTTCCCGTCTATTTATCCCACATGGTGATGGGGTCACCCCTCGTCATGGTGAAGAAACTAAGTGAAGAAGTTTTCTTCTCCACTTATTTTCTTCAAAAACTAACAATAAAAATTAATACATTTATGAGACCTTTTAATTTAATTTTAAATGTATTCTCATAGGTTCACTCAAATCATAAATAAACTGTGAACGCATTAGTAAGATGAAGTTGCAAAAGACTTGGATTATTATTCAGAAAACCGATAGACAGAATGTACACTAGATGAATCGGCATAACATTGAGTACACTAGGACGCGATAGGACAATGATACGTAAATACAAAGATAATATTTACATAACGCAGTCCGTACAGCAGCGTTGCCAGATACACTGTAATTACAGCAGATCTACTGTATTTTCACACGATCTACTGTACACTGTAATAGTAAAATTAC
This sequence comes from Alcis repandata, assembly GCA_949125135.1. NCBI lineage: Eukaryota > Metazoa > Arthropoda > Insecta > Lepidoptera > Geometridae > Alcis > Alcis repandata. Next base: position 5,302,258 of record OX421241.1, read on the forward strand.
AGTGTATGGAGAACACTGTAATTTTTCTACAAGCAAAATGCAATGTAAACTGAACGCAGCCTTTGTGAAAAGAAAAAACTTTTGTGACCTAGCGTGAATTTTATTTTCAAAATGACAGAATATAACTCAAAATTTCGCGCTCGCTGCGCTCGCGTATTCTTGATATCTGATATCTATTAAATACACTCCCTTACGTAATAGCCCGTCCAAAAAAACAAAAGATCTTCAAATCTCTTACTATTTATTTTATAAAGGAAAGGCCACAATTATTTTTGAATTGATTGAAAATATTACAAGTTTTGTACCCGACGCGACGCGAGTGTTGTGTAATTTCCGTTGTAAATAGCCTGACGCGTAAAAATCTATCATAAATTGATCAAAAATATCTCAAATTTTCGCGCTCGCTGCGCTCGCGTATACATGGTGCTTAATTTCCGTTATACGTTTCATTCGTAAAAATTCTATGTTTTGAATTAATGAACAATGTCGAAAAATTTCGCGCTCGCTGCGCTCGCGATTTTTATTTATTTATTTGTGCTTTTAAACTTGCTGCGTATAACACCCAAATGCCGGTTGATAAAAACTACTACGAGATTTGAACTTACTTAATCAAGCACTGTGTTGTGGGTAGAGCAACTGTGCGCTTGATTCACAAAGCTCTCGAAAATCGAATTTTTGGTTCATTGAAAAAAAATTGTCACTATGCGGCCCGCGTCTGCCAAAAGGTTGCCGACCCCTGATATAGATGATAAAGGTAAAAATAAATATAAGTGGGCGGGGGCGGCATTTTTCAGTTTTTGCCCCGCCTAAAAAAAATTGAAGATCCGGGGCTGCTTGTTTGTGTAGTTCTGTGAAACTTGTGAATTTATGTATTTTGTTTGAAGACTTGAGAATTAAAAATGCCTAATTCATCTGACGATAGTGATTAAGATAATCAAAGCGGACCATCAACTCCAAAAAAAACAAAAAAGGTACATTATAAACAAAAAAAAAACATACAGTCGAATTGATAACCTCCTCCTTTTTTGAAGTCGGTTAAAAATTCAGAGACGAGTGGTTAACGACAGAGAAAATGATAAAATCATTTAATTCCGGAATTTACAAAAAAGAAACGGCTATCGGGCTAAATGACGGTGACAGGTATTGATAAGTGGTTGGAGAAATATTTGGAGATCTACTGTAAAATTCACTGTATTTTTTTTTTACTTTTGCTGTAATTTTGTCACAAACACTGTAAATTTGAGCACGAAACACTGTAATATTTGTTTCCTCGTCTGGTAACACTGCCGTACAGTGTCCGGAAACGCAAAGCAAACGATGGGTATGGCCACGTGGTTCGACCGCTTGGTTGTTCGAATTAAATGTCACGCTTTGATTAAGGCCTTTGCTTAGCAGTGAGCTGAAGATAAATCTTTGAGATCGTCTCCAGAGCCTCCACCGACAATTTTACTGTATCATATTTATAGAAACCAGTTGACTCTCCTAAAGAAAGCGATTTGGAACACAGCCATCCCTCTCACTCTGTCTCTCTGGTTATGATTTATTATGCCGATTTACCTCGGCAACATTTCAAATCTATATAATATATGATAGTATATTTGTTTCCGATCTATGGACTTTCGTAAATTAATTTGCTTACCAGGTATTGCCAAATATTCCTTCAAATCGGTTCCAGCGAGGTTATTAGCATAATATTCTTCATCGTGTAGTTGTGGTAGTTTTCTTATTACCTTCTCTATATTCTTTTGAGGTACCAGCACTGAAAATTGACAATTTTTTTTTATAGAATATTGTTCTGGTTCTTTTTGCTTATTTATTCTAAGACTTAAAGATTTAAATGGAAATAAATTAATATCTAAATCTGTGTTTACTATCGACATCGGGGCAACTCAGTTGATATACAGTCAACCAGGGGCGTAGCTACCGCCGTATCTGCCGTATCAATTATACGGGGCCCCGGGCCAAGGGGGCCCCCGACGTGCGTAACAAAAATTAATAAAAACTACCCATTTTTTTTTTCAGAAATTACGAAAGTAGTCGATAATTTTAGAAAAAATATATATATTATAATAGTATATCTTTTTTTACGTCTATTTTGTTTTCCCCATACAAAACGCCAATTTCATAGGTAAGGACCTAATACGTAAATCAGTTTGCCGAAAATAAGGCAAGGAGAGAGTAGGTATATTTAATTTGAAATGTTAGTAAAAATTTTGGAAAAAGTGATAGATGATAATTATGATGAATAAATATTTCTTTTAATTTTATGCAATTAGTTTTTTTCTTTTGTGAGAAATCTTTACCCTTCATAAGGGCCTCCAAACAAATTTTTATACGGGGCCCCGCCAAGACACGCTACGCCACTGCAGTCAACATTTGTTTTACAAAAGCGTTGCCTTAGATGTATCTATCATCTAGAAAATACAGATTCTCTTCGTAATCTTTTTTATGATAAGAAATTTTTAACTTTAACAGGAATATACATTCTAGAAATTTGTACTTTTGTTAAAAATAACACCGAATATTTCTTCAATATTCAATCTATTCGTGCTGGTAATCTCCGTAGCAAATATAAATATAATATTTGTATTCCTCAAATTAATAATACTATGTACTACAAAAGTTCCTTTATCAGTGCCATTCGAATTTACAATCACCTGCCATCACATCTAAAATGTTTGAGTGGTAATTTATTCAAAAGAAGTCTAAAAGAGTGGTTAATGTCTAACGTCCATTATAGTCTCAGCGAGTTCTTTGATAATGTCTAACTCTAGTAGATTTATATAATTACTTTAATGTTTATTACAATAAAATTAAAGGAAATAATATTGTACATCCGAAATGGATATAAACTGTTGCAACAAATTTTAATTTTAAGACCTTTATACACACAGTTATAAGCAATAAAATTTATTCTTATTCTTATATTTTTATATCGATAATTTAAAATAGACTCAATATTCCCAATATACAATGATTTAAAGTTCTAAACAATACAGTATCTGTTATGTAGGTACATATTTAGTTTTCTAGTTTAAATTTTGACAAAATACTGACAATAATTATACGAAAACTTATATTATGCTGTTTAAGTATCGGTGGCCTCAAATTAGGCTGAGCCTTTATCTTGATGGCCCAAAATTTCCGTGTATACTTAAATTATTGTATGCCACCACACGTTTCGTCAATTAAATATGTAAACTGATCGGAAATATTAAAATACTAAATGAAATATTTACCTCCTTTCTCATTTTTCAGCATGCCAAAAGTTCCTCCCGTGTAGATTGCTAGCACTCTCTTGACTTTCACCATTTTGTGATTTATTTGCTTATCTCTAACTACAAACAGTTGATTAAACAACACCAGTTCTCAGTATAACGGATTGATAACGAATGTGGTTATGTGACATTATATATATGTAGTTATTTGAACTCACACGGCTCGTAGAATCAAGGCCGGACGAATGTTTAGTATGTGCCGTGTGATCTTGCACACTTCTTGTATGGAACAGCACACGGCACCTAGATAAGGAGTTGTGAGATAGTAAATCTTCAAGATTTTCTAATGATTATTTCATAACATTTCCTGTAACGTCTTTAGTTTTTGCTTGGTCATTGGAGTGACACATTTCGTACTATCAATTACCTATAGATAGATGATCATGTGGTAAAAAGATTATGATCTATTACAGAGTTAGGTATTTGTATTATAAATAAAACTACACATCATGGTTGATTTTTATTTTTATTTTTTATGTATTTTAATATTGTATCGTCCCACTTATTCTTTATTTTGGTATCATGAAGTTGTCACTCAACACATCTAAAACCATTAGTATGAGGAACGATTACGATTAGTTCATGAAGTACATATTTTTTGTAAAAATTACAAAGACGCTGATTAATTTTTTAGCTAACTTTATCTTCGTAGAGCCAATGCCAAAGCCGGTATCAATAACACACCACTCAAATGATGACTACATGCTGCACCTGGAGTCGTCGTCTGAACTGATTCTGTAGTTGCAGACACTTCTTCTAAAGGAGGGTCTGCTTCCTGGCCATCTGTAGCGAACACTCTACCCCAAACGCCGAACGTGTACAGCTCGGCATTAAAGTCAGTTAGCGTAAAGCTGGAGAATGTCAGATTTCTTAATGTGACGACTTCGTACCTGTAGGTCTCAGGTTCTAAAGGCATGATGGAAGATTTCAAAGCAACTGGGAAAATGGCTGAATCGTCAGCGTTCAAATCTGCTTCCTCGACAGGGGTAGGGAAGGTAGCCAGTATGGCCAGCTCTCCGAAGACTGCTGTAGTGTCCGCTGCATATGTGTTGAACCTGCCAATGGATAGACGAATAGATCGAAACTCTCAGCGAAATACTGTTTTCACTATTATTAAAAGAAAAATTTTAGCAACTTAACAAGTATTTGATAAATGTAGAAGTTGGTAAGTTATCAAAAAGCTTATCTGTTACTAGCTGATGTGCAAAATTTTTCGTGCCCGGTGTAGTGTTGTTTGGGTTACGGCCTTGCAGATGGCTTTCAGTGATATAGTAGCCTCCCCCAGTAAAATATTTTATTTAATCGGATGAAAATTAGTTATTTTTGGAATATTATTTATCTCCTTGATTCTTATTTTCTCTATTCTCTCATTTCTCTTTTATCTGATTGTTCGCAGTTTATGTATAGAGTTTTAAATTAAGATTATATATCATCTACACAAATATAATTATCACCACCATCATGAAATTGCAGCAAATCTGTAACAACAATATTCTCAAAATGAAGACTAACACATAGATACACGACAAACAAAGGAAAGCGACTATTGGTCCTTCACCAGCAAAGACAATACATAATCAAATGTCATCATTAGAATTAGTAATATAACTCATAGGTTTATAGGATAAAATGATAAGGATGAATACAACCAGCACCCAAACGAGAACAAGACTTGTTAAGTCTGACAACAACCACTAAAATCTGACCCTGAACTGAACTGAGGATCCAAGTGTTCCAAGCTTAAAGTCAATATAGGTTACAGGTTTTCTGTTGAGAGACATGAGTCAGTGCAATGTGTCCGAAGACGATGTCGAGAAAAGGGCAAAGTGGAGAAGAAAAGTAAGGAAGGCTGACCCCACCAGCATGTGGGATACATAGCCAGAAAGAGAGAGAGAGGTTACAGGTTTTCTGCCCTAAGTAAATGAGGAATAACATCACGAAATAGCAATGATCGATTGAACAAAATGCCTCAACCAAAACTTAAAGCAGCAGCAAAAACAGACCTTCTTCCACAAGTGTCCAAGGTCTCTCCGGTGCAAGCAACAACGGAGCAGACCCTGGAGCCTCCAGTCTCAACGCCGCTGAACGACCTAACCCCAGCAAATGTTGTAGCTCTGTATTTATATTGCTGTAAAGAAATGTAAAATACGAAATTAAAAATAAATTTTGGATGGTAAATGTTTGAGTGGTTCACTTTTGACTAAGATACATTATTAGTCGCTAATTGCGAATATGGAAAATTAAAGATCATTCATTGGGTTTTTTTTCGTGTTCAGTTCATTATAAGCTCAACGATTTATTATTTGTCAACGCTATCTTTTATGATATTTATCTAACATTTGACCCAAAACATATCAAGATAATGCAAGAGGCCAACGACGCGATGTGACAGTCAGTTTTTATATTGCGTCTTGTCTTATAAATCATCATCATCAGCAACCTTTAATCCTCCCACTGCTGGGATACAGGTCTACCCTCGAAGGGTGGTTAGGCCGTATTCCACCACTTATAAATACTTTAAAATTATTACGTTTGGTTACCAATGTAAACAAATTCAAATTTTATTCATCCGATTGCCCAAAAGGAAAATAATATTTTTAGATAGGTATTTGGAAGTGTATGTAAGTAAAGTAGTAAAGTGTATGTAAGTAAAGTGTATGTAAGTATGGTTGTATGTTAATTGCAACATCTAAAACAGGTCGAGATTAATATTTAGTGAGATTTTGTTAGATTCGTCACATAAAACTTACTTTAAATTTAAAATCATTCATATTTTTAGTTAATCAAATATTATATTAATCGTCAAAATTGATGTATTAACAAAAAAAAAAACTAAACTACTTAATTGTACTTTCAAAATTACGTAAGATCCTTTCTTAATCAAATCAACTTGTTTCTAAAACAATTACAACAGTCTTTGTTCCAAATCACAATGTTCTTTAGTTCCTAGCTTTTCAGTCAAACTATAATATCTTATTCTAAAATTTTTACTCCTATTCTTCTTATTCTTGTTCATCAATATCTTCACCACTGGGAGAAGGACAATCTATTTCTATCTCTCTTTCTCACACGCCGTAAATTATATCAAGAATAGTATTAAACTTCTGAATATCCTCATCTGTAACTGGCGTGTTGTGATCAACGTCCTTCGTGTACGTCCTTCCAAATATTCCAAAAGATACCAATTCATCTTGAGGCTTGTTTATTTTGAACGTGACTTGTTCGCGTCCGCAACTTTCGGTTTCAATTCCGCCATTTCGTATGTCGTTGAGCGAGTATATTTCGTTTAGATGATTGAATATTTTCCCGTCAGGTCTTTTATCGACGAAAGTGACGTTTTTTCTGCTGAGCGGGAATTTGTTTGCTTGAAACGAAACCGGAAAGTAGACGATATTATCGCATTTGAGCGTTTGGTTGTATTGGTGACGGTAGGTCCCCATTTCAATTTCCAGCTCTTCAAATCGGCTTTTTGGTGTCTTTGAGTCGAATCTGAAATAAAATAGAATCATTTTACTAATTAATAATCAAAAATAAGACAATAATTTGAAATCCATATATTTTTGGTGAGCTATCCAGAAGTATTTTTTATAATATGTTATACCTACATTTTTTTATTTTAGAATGTAAGTTTCTAGGCCCACCAATCTCCATTTTTATAACCAACCAAGACACTACTTTAATTTTGATATACATACAGAGGTAGGTAGTTATTGAAGCATCCGTAGATGCATCCAAAAATGTTAGATGGTAAATAACCCAATTTGAATATGGTAAATCGAAATCAAGAAGATAAAATGCTAAGCAATTTGTAAAAATAAAGTTATCTACCTGTAAATGCAGCTTGAGAACGTTTCGTCTTTGCAAGCGACAATACCGCACTGAGCGATGCCTACTTCTCTTCTGGCGTAGGTGTTGCTACCGTCTTGTATCACGGCGCGGTATCTGGGACTCTGGAATGAAAACGGAGGTGAACAAGTACGGTTAGTAAGACTAAGGAAGAGGAACTAAGTCGACAATTAAAAAATAAAGCTAAACAATCTTAAAAAAGAAGACTACCCGCATTGCATGCTAAAATAGCGAAAGCAATAAAATGTTAGTAAAGCGAATATAAAGCTAAAAAATAAACTCACCCCTTAAAATAATAAATAAACACTTAAGTTAGATTGTAATATAAACGCGTGCAAACCAATTTAGTAAGTACAAAAAAATAAAAACCGATTTAAGTAAAACTGACAAGTAGTCCAGACAAGAATTCATCTTGAAACTAAGTTTCACAAGCGGGTCGGATGTGAAGTGTCAATTAATTAATTATTTTTCAAGCGTGGGTTAGTTTCACCTTAAGCGTGCTCAAGTCCATGCCTAAATACCGTACGAGGAATGGCCAAATTGAAGCCAGTTTGGCCTAACCTGATGTAACTTAGAGGTGATGTAATAGTTAGGTTGGGTAAGATATTTAGCCTTATCCACAACGATGTTACAGGAGGATCATGCATAACAGTTTCTGGACTTTGTATGGAATAAAAAATCGCGCAGTTTTTAATAGAACGAATCAGAGAAGTAACTGTTTAACAAAATATACCAAAATGCAGTCAGTTTTAGTTCCACAGAGCCGTAAGCAATTTTTACGAAAGCTCTACAAATCTACATGTTCCCCGAACTTCAATTTTGTTAACAAGCTCAAACTCTTAGGTTCATCTACTCTATTAGTTGCTCAAAATGAAAACAACGTCTAGGTCTAGCTCTACAGTTTCTAAGCTTCCCATAATATGTTATATCACAGCTTTAGAACACTGCAACTACCAGTAGGTATGGATGATTACTACATCTTGATCCTACTAATATTATAAACGCGAAAGTTTGTAAAAATGTTTGTTCCTCTTTCACGCAAAAACGGCTAAACAGATTTACATGAAATTTGGAATGAAGGTTGTTCATGGTCTGTATTAACACATAGGCAATTTTTTATCCCGGAAAACGCAGCTAGTCTAACATATTGATAGGAATTACCTGTTCCCCAGAAGCATGAGTCAGATTAACTCTGAAAGTGCAGCTGACGTCCCTATCTACGAGCAGGAACGTTTGTCTGCCGTCGACCAGCAGCCGGCTGACGTGGGAGGTGAGGGATGGGTCGGTGATGAGCGCGAGACCGTCGTGCGAGGAGGGGTCGTCGTAGATGGGGCCGGGGACTGGCTCTGTGACCTGGAAAACAGTATAATCTAGGTCTTCGGTGAAGGAAAACGTGAGGAAACCTGCATACGTCCGGAGAAGAAATTCAATGGCATATGTGAATCTACGAATCCGCACTTGGCCGGCGTGGTGGAATATGGTCTGATCACCCTTCGAGGGTAGACTTGTATCTCTGCTGGAATGATTATAGGTTGCATATAATGTTACGTTGAGGAAAGTTAAAAATATAGGCCGTAAACACCAGTAATGGTATATGGAAGATATGGCAACATGCAAGTTATGATTTGGCTTAGAAGATCAATTAACAAAATATAGTCTAAAAGTGGAAACATTAATGAAAGTTTGTTTTTAAACTTGACTAAAATACCTGTCCAGGCACTTTGGGAACTTTAGCGACGAGAAGACGGGTAGACGACACTCCAGGCATGTAGCTGACTAGGGCACCGGCTTTACCGGAGTAGATTCCAGAACCTGGAATTCAAGAAGACAGACGTAAATCACGGAACCAGTGCCTATCTACAGTAATATTATAAAGAGGAAAGATTTGTATTCATGGATGATTGTAACGAATAAACTCAAAAACTACCGGACCGATTTAAAAAAAAGCAAGTCTCTTTAATAAATTAGTCATTTTAAGTTTTACCTTTTTTGAAGTGGTTCAAAATTAAGAGAAATCAATATTGGAATAACTATTCCAAGGTTATTTCCAAAACTTTTTTAAAATATGATTCTCAGAAATTATATTGCAGATATGATCTTGTTTGTGCAAATTAACCAATTTAGATTTGGTTTGATATCGAGCCGTTGCATGCGTAAGGCCTCGGTGAGGAGCATTGAGGCGGTATAATTTTGACAGTTCTAGTATAAAAATGTAATAGATATATCCAAAATACATAATAAATAAAATAAAATGTATGGGATCTTACCAGCACTGCCGACTTCGGGTCTATTGGCTCCAGACGCGAGGAAGTTGACGTCCAACGCATATGCATAAGATTCTTGAATCTGAACAGCTGAAAATGTCAATTATAAATCTTATTCAGACTGTTTTGTTTTACTTGACGAGGAAAGTTACTCGCCATATTTATATTATAATACTAACTACTACTACTATTATAATACTCCATATTTATATCATAATATAAAAATATGGAGTGATTCATATGCTATAAGACTTGGCATAAATTTATTTACAGATGCCTCATAAATACTACCTATTAGAGGACTGCTTCAAAATATACTTTAGTTTAATAGACCGCTTCAATTTTTATTCATAACGCAAAAATACACCGAGAGAACAAACGAGCATCAAAAATTCTAGCCAAATTAAATCGAAGATGTGAAAAAAAACTGCTACCCTTTCCCAGTTTTGCCACTTACCTGTCAAATAAGGCATTTCAGAGAACCACATGGTGGTGAAAACAATGTCCTTGATCTGGTGTTTCTGTACGACCTGCACGGCTGGCACTTGGAACATCAGGTCGAAGCAGATGTAGTGGCCGAAGGTGACTCCGAAGTCGGTGTGGAAGATTCCCAGGTCGGGGTGCAGGGCTGGAGTGCGGGAATACTCCCCGAATAGGTTGATTTTTCGATACCTGAAGTGATGGTAAAAGTTAATTATGACAAGAAAGACAGCACTCAACATCAAATGCGATCCAAGAAGGGAAAAAGAAAGAAAGGATTACCTCATAGGCTACTTTTTATCCCGGCAAACGCGATTAACCGCGAGGTGCAGCAAGTAGCCAATAAATCTACAGCCCCGTCAATAAATCTACAGCCCTGTCAATAAATCTACAGACCTGTCAATAACAGCACCAGTCCTGTCAATAACGACGTTAGTGTTGAAGTAGTACTGCTTCGCTTCGGGACATTCTTCCCCAGAGTCGTTGATTGTGCAGTCCAGCGACTCCTGTCCGTTGAACACCAAGTAGATCTGATTCTGGCGAGCCGCTTCCGACATTGCGACTAGAAGCTAAAATGATAGAGGTATATTAATAATAGGTCAATAAGCCCAAGCTTGAAGACTTTTTATGAACGATGTAATTTTTCTAAAATTATTGACGTCCTTGTCCAAAAGATTGCAATGACAAAGACAGATATGTTTTTGGTTAGTTTAGATCTGTTAAATTATGACTTCAAACTTGGGCCCTATGAAGGCTTTATTTGACCGATCTAAACTAGCTTAAAATATATCTGTCTCTGTCGTTGCAATCTATTAGATAAGCACATCGATACTTTTAGAAATAATTGATCTGTCAAGCCTTCAAACTTGGGCCCAATGTATTTTTTAACCAAATTATTGCCTACGAATTCTAATGCCTCGAATAAACTTCAAATTTTTTCTCAATTTTTTTTTTAGATATATTTAATTGAATTAATAACGACTTTGAAAGAAGAACCTTTGCGTCAACAAGCTCAAAAAGGCTTACCTCATCGTACAACTCTGGGTGTAGAGCTGGTATAGGATGCTCCTTCAGCAGACCAAAAATTGGCACAGTAAAACTCGTGCTGGCGTTAGTCAGGGTCAGCTCAGGAAATACCACGATATCAGCATTCTGAAACACAAGGGTTGAAGAATCAGAATTTGAAGATAAGACTCTAGACTTTGAATTAGAAAGAAGTTTTGTCTTAGAAGTCTTGTAAAATCAGACTCCAAAGTTAAGGCTAGACTTTGACTGCGCGGAAAGTGGACTCGTTTCACTTTGAAGACCATTGACTTCTGAAAACTGACGACGCGCTATATAACCAGAGTACCTAGTGCGAGTTTTTTTTTCACTATTCAATCGCGTTAACGTAAACTACAATTTGTATGTAACTAGTTGTAGTCTTGTAGTTCATATTATGAACACTAGGTGTCGCGGTTTTTATTCCATACAAATTGTAGTTTACGTTAACGCGATCGAATGGTGAAATAATTTACACTAGGCATTTTGGTAATAACATCATCAAGTTTTAAATATAGCTAGACATAAAGGAGACCCATGGATTTATTTAAGTAGTTCCAGTACTCCTAAAATAAATCATTTTCTCTTAAGTTCCACTTCTTAATTTTTAATCCAGTTTTTGTTTTATTTTATTTTTAACCGCCTTTAAAAATAGGAGGAGGTTATCAATTCGACTCTAAGTTTTTTTTTTGTTACCTCATTACTTTTGACTGGGTGAATCGATTTTGATGATTCTTTTTTTATTAGAAAGCTAACGCTTCCCATTTGGTCCAATTTCAATTTAGTCCAGTTCTGATAATGGTATCCATGAGAAAACCATATACTCGTAAGTCTTAAATTTGTACGTGCGCGACAAATAGATGAATAACAAAATAGTCGGTCTTTTGAAGTCGGTTTTTGTTTTTTTGTTTTTTGTAAAAATAATTATTTACTTTGCGAATCCATTTACTGCCTTCGGTTAATCCTCCAAGTTCATACACCTTATCTGTTTCAAAAGAAGGGTCAAAAGAGTTACGGTATAATTAATTGGCTGTCACGCCTGTGACATATAGACGGACGGGCGCACGAGTCTCCTGGATGGAGGTTCAGAACTCTAAAAAAGTGTACATGAACGGTTGTGACCACTTGTTTGCCAATTATATTTGAAAAAAAAGTTTACTTTTTAAATTACATAATTTAAATTATAATTTGATAATTACAAATATATTTTTTTTTATTACCTATGTATCGATGGATCGCGGCGCCGCTTCTTGGTCCAAATCGATCGAATTTTGAACAAAACAAAATTATTATTATACTTCTGGCAACAAGGACTGGTTTTACCTGTTCTGCAGCTTGAGCTATGAGTTCCGTGTACTTAAGCCGATTGTATTCCACATCTCTGTTGACCGCGTACTCCACCACGGCGGCTACGTAGTGGTCATCTTGGAGGGTCGATCTCTGAAACATACATAACTTATATTAATCGAGGAACATACATACTAGGAACTTATAACTCCTGCATCACTAATCACACACATCCCTAAAACAGGTACATGGCCTCTTAAGGGCTGGTTCAGACATGGCGGATTCCGCGCGGATGCAAATCGCGCGGTTTTCGATTTCGATTGTCAATCCGCCCGGACAGGATTCTGGTATGAACCAATGAATAGGCGCTAATGTAAATAAGATCCGCGCGGTTGACCCGCGCGGTTTGGAACCGCGCGGATTCCGCCATGTCTGAACCAGCCCTAAATCCATGATGGTTACGTTTTGTTTCCGACGCTGCGCGACCATGAACCTTATTGCGCGGCGATACGATTCGCGGTCGCTTAAAACTTTGATGACACCACAAAGGAAAAGTACCCACAGACAATAAAACATACTAAGAGATCGTCTTAAAAGATGGTTTTATTGCTAAGAGCGAGCAGTATTACAATACCTACTTTTATAGTCTAGTATCTAGTAGGTATTGTATTGATAAGTAAAATATTTTAAAAGCGACGTTAGTAAACAAAACCTTGGTCGCGGTTCTTTACCTGTTCCGTGTATCCGATGAACACAAGGAAAATCGCTACAAGAACTTGCATAATAATATCACACACCCACATAGCAGTAGAATTCAGAATACACTGCGCTTGAGTGAAGTATTTTTACACAAGAACGTTTACTCGAACACGTTCATCACCAGTATATCTATACTAATATTATAAAGAAGTAAAGTTTGTGTGTTTGTATATTTGTTAAATTGTAAGGGGTAATCTCGGGATCTACTGAACCGATTTTAAAAATTCTTTCACCAATAGAAAGCCACATTATTGCTGAGTGTCATAGGTTATATAAAAAACCGAAAAATAAAAAGGCTTTTACGTGGTAGTCCGTTTTGCAAAGTGAATCGGAGAAAAAACGGTCCGGACGGCGCGCGATGGCTTCGGGTTTAATTAACATTATGCCCAACGAAGTGGGCACGGGTCAGCTAGTACAATATAAAATCAGATCTAAAATCTTTAAATTACTCGATGTGCGGAATGGCATAACCGTGCGATGCCAAAAAAAGGTACATTTGATTTTTTTTATTTGTTTTTGGAATCTGTCTATAGATTCTTCCCGCCTAAAAAGTATCTATGCGCGGATAGTAATACTATCCGTATACTTCATACAGTCCGGCAAGTATAACTTGGCGCGGCTGTGCGCCACTGTGTACTTTTATAACTGCTTCTCTTGTACCACTTTTTATCACTTTAGGCATGATGATAGCACAGTAGCAAATATAATAGTAGCAAAAATATTCGCAACGATGTTTACTATGAACTCGGAAGTGTCAAAGTAAATTTTCAAGATTGCCGATTTAGTTCCTCAAATCGCCACCGCCAACTTAAACTTGTGGCACTGTACTATGAAGTATTGATTGAAACTGAGCGTTCCGGCTTCTGGCGCCTGACCTAGAACTCTGAGCTAGATCGTTTTGGGTGCATTGTCCACATATTAATACCCTTGATCCTATTTATATATTCACAACGCGTTTGTGTTTATCAATTACTTTGTTATTATTTATCAAAGTAATTGATAAACACAAACGCGTTGTGAAACAAACGTTGGAAACAAATTTTGTTTCCTGAGAAAGTCACCGAACAACAGGGGCGTAGCTACCGCCGTATCTGCCGTATCAATTATACGGGGCCCCGGGCCAAGGGGGCCCCCGACGTGCGTAAGCAAAAATTAATTTAAATTTTGAAATTTATTTTTATTTCAGAAATGACAACAAAGTAGTCGATAATTTTAGAAAAAATATATTATAGTATTATATCTTTTTTTTCGTCTATTTTGTTTTCCCCATACAAAACGCCAATTTCATAGGTTAGGACCTAATAAATCAGTTTGCCGAAAAAAAGGCAAGAAGAGTGTATATTTAATTTGAATTGTCAGTAAAAATTTTGGAAAAAGTGATAGATGATACATAATTATGATGAATAAATTTTTATTTTTATTTTATGCAAACATTTTCTTTTCTTTTGTGAGAAATCTTTACCCGTCATAAGGGCCCCAAATATTTTTTTTATACGGGGCCCCGCCAAGACACGCTACGCCACTGACAACATAAATAAATACATACTTATTAAAGTATAATCGAACTAGAATATTGAACTTTGTACTTGTGCTAATATAATTAGAGCTATTCATGTATGCCTGATTACTTATTTTTGGAAGTTTTATCTTATCTACGAACAAACACTCATTACATTTCAGGGAAAAAAAGAAAAAAATAGATGAATCATTTCTAGAGACTACTAGATCTAGGACTCTAGTCTCTAAAAATGTTTAAAATCTAGTCTGACACAAGTGAGTAGACTGACTAAAACAATTTATTTATACTTATAGACTTGAATTATACAAGTAAATAGGAACATTAAAATAATTAAAAAGTAAAACAATAAAATTAATTAAACTAAATTACCTAGGTACCTACTCTAAAGACCGCAAAATACTTATCATTCTAAATAGCCAACAAAACAAAATTAAAAAAGCAGTGACAAGAGAACCAGTGTTCTACTTTGTCTATGACCATATTTATCACAAACAAATTAGACTCTATAACGTTGCATTACAGTCGACTTTACTTTTCTTCACAAACGCGAATCGCCATTTTGTAAAAGAAAATTAAATTGACAGACTTACTTGCAATGATGAATGTATTAAACAGGTAAATAAAAGAACTAGCGCTGCCCGCATCTTTGTTGCCGGAGCAGTTTATTTAAAAGCACTATATTGTTCAGATTCACGTGTGCACGCGAGAAACCTCGCTTTTATATTTGATGCCCTGCGCAAATGTAAGCGTTCGTTCACATTGAGGGACGATTTCGTGTTTAGTGCAAGCAGACGCGGATACAGATGGGTTTTCAACGAGTGCAATAAAATTGCACTCTCTCCCTAAATCCTGATTCACAAACAACATTTTTAAAGTTTCATAAATAAACAATCTTTTTAACGTTTCGAAATCTTGCAGGTTGTTCTATATATTATTTAAAAGCTTAGACATAGAAGTATTGTTCTGGACGACGAACTTTGTACATATCGCTTATAACTTGCTAAAGCTAATGATTTGTGTTTCGTTGATTTGATACAGTAAGCATACCATACAGTCCACTTGTACGAACTTTGCCGACCCGGGTGACTTAATTTGAGCGACTTTCCCTCGTCACGAACACATAATTATCACATTTCAAAAGTCTTCAATCGGTTTAGCCGGCATGGGAACACGTAGAAACCAACAAACATATTAGGTAGGTATATCTATTATTATCCTTACCTTACATGAAAACCTTACTTTTTTTTCTGGGTTACCCGGATGGGTAAACAATTATTATCATAATGTAATTGAAGGGTCACCTCGCCGTATTGCCTCAGACAATGGAAACAAATCTTTGGTTTCATGACACATTAAGGAGGGAGATACGGGGAGGTCCCTGTAAATCGTGCAAATATTAACTTCACTGCTTTCAATACGAACTTTGGACTCTATTTTGTTAAGAATTGGGGTCATAATGCTTTATCACATTTTGTGAGTTGAGTAAGATAACCTTAAATTACATACATTGTAAACTGAAAAAAGTAATGACGATTCATCAATAGTCTTTAGTCTTTCAACTTACCTCTTTATTATAATTGTTTATAATATGAATTAGTATGGCTCCCTAGTTGTTTATAGTAGATATGGTTTTCAAGTAGGTATAATTTTTCTTTCTATGACTTGCTAGGTTAGCCAAGCTTATTAGACTAAGCTAGCTAATAATAATCAGTTATTATAAGATATCATAACCATCGTAGATCACATCATCTCATGGATACCATTATCAGAACTGGACTTAATTGAAATGGGACCAAATGGGAAGCATCAGCTTTCTAATAAAAAAAGAATCATCAAAATCGATTCACCCAGTCAAAAGTTATGAGGTAAGTAACAAACATAAAATAATAATAAAAAAACATACAGTCGAATTGATAACCTCCTCCTTTTTTGAAGTCGGTTAAAAAGCTTATCACAGAAAAAAAACGACGGGTTGCACTCCGGGAGTGCCGGCAGAAGTGAAAACTTAAGTATTAACGTTGTGCGTTTTGGATATTTTGGAATGGTTAGGGAATAATTTTGCACGAATTGCTTTAATTATTTTAATAGAAAAATGAATCGATATCGTGTCCACTATAATCACTAGGTCACAACACTATAACTGTCAAATTAGAACATTCGCGCAAGCGCCCTGCGCCGCCTAAACGAAACAGCCGGCGCAGGCATACATTTTCGCCGCGCCGTAGCAAGAGAGGGGGATACTAGCTGTCTACTCTCCATCCGTCTTACGAATTTTCGATCAGGTCACGTGACCCTGTCGCGAGTTTAACATTTTTTACCCATTCCAAAAAAGTGTACAACGCCGCTAAAGAAGTTTTCACTTCAAAATATCTCTGCGCTAATTTTTGATAAAACAAAACATAATCAAAAACTAAACACCCCACCTAGCGCGCACAAGTGCACATATACCTTTACAAAACAGAGACAAAACTTGATTTGCTTACTCAGAACATAAACGATACGTTATCATAACCAGTCACCAACTAATGATAAACAATTTTTTATCTATACGATCGCTATAATCCTCATTTTTGTTCCTGACTCTTTTCTTATTTTTTTCTGGATGGATACATTTTTTGAAACCTCTTTTGGCGCCGATAAGGTTCAGTCAAAAGTTGCTACTGGCCGGTATGAATTGCTAACTGAAAAATTTAAGGTTTTATTCTATGAATTGTTTAGTATCCGCCTAGATAAGCCTTATTTAGAAGACAGTAGGGATCTAAATCGTATGATGATTTCCATACCTACGTAGTAGGTACGACGGTCGCTTATAACAAGATAACAGCGGTATATTTATACTATTACAATCTTTCAGTGTTATTAAGTACTCAAATCAAGATAATCTTTAAATATTTTCATAATCCCCGTGTTCCCAATGATTTTCTTAATTTTCTCTAAAACGTTAGATTTTTTTGAAAAGAGAATAACGGCGATAAGGTTTTCGGAAAACTGCGCTTAGAACTGTGTAAAATAGTTTCCAAAAAGTTATCATTTCAAAGATAAGAAATAATATTTTGATTATGACGTCGTAATCCCGATTTCACAATGTAGATAGACTATTGTTTAAGTGTAATGACAAAACAAATAAAAATAAAACATGAAGACTATGTATTATGTATTTACTCGAAACATGAGTAAAATACAAGAAGAAAGTTTAACTAGCCTACTTAGTACTTACTGCGATAAAAAATGTCGTGAGAAAACAGAAATATTTGTTTTGAGAACTAGATTCCCTGTAGCTTACACTATAGCCAAACCGTTTAACTTAGTCCTCGCCCGCGCGGTACAGAGGCGCGGGGGTATGACGGCGCGGGGGACTGAGGGGGCGGCGCGCACTACTGCGCAAGCGAGGACTAAGTTAAACGGTTTGGCTATAGTAGAACTATTTCAATAGTATTTTACCAGTAGGTAAGTACGACTAAGTATTAGGAATAACCCGTGTAGGTGGGTAGGCGCTTATTTCTGAGATATTTGGACATCAAATCAGAATAAAGTTTTCAACGAGTTACTAACTCGACTTTCTCGAGCTACTGTTTCACATTTATTTGTCAGGCACTAACTAACATAATTTCTTTGCTATTCTAATAAATGAAGGAACCAAAAAACGACGAGCAAAATATTTAATATTTTTATGATTTAGACCTCAGATCCGAATTAAAGGCTGCCCCACTATCACATACCTTAAAATCAGATCAAGATTCCTTTCGGGATTTTCCTAAAACATTTGGTAATGTTTTTGGTGTTGGTTCCTTTGTTTACACAAGAACATTATTTTTACAAAACAAAAAACAAAAAACGACTTCAAAAGACCGACTATTGAGTTATTCATCTATTTGTCGCGCACGTACAAATTTAAGACTTACGAGTATATGGTTTTCTCATGGATACCTTTATCAGAACTGCACTAAATTGAAATGGGACCAAATGGGAAGCGTCAGGTTTCTAATAAAAAAAGAATCATCAAAATCGATTCACCCAGTCAAAAGTTATGAGGTAACAAACATAAAAAAACATACAGTCGAATTGATAACCTCCTTCTTTTTTGAAGTCGGTTAAAAAATAGCAATGAAATTATTTTGTTAGCGCCTGACAAATAAAGATGCCGCTTGAGGCTAATGAAAAGGTTGCTTTTTCAAATAAAGTTGCCGCTCGAGGCTAATGAAAAGATTGCTTTTTCAAATAAAGATGCCGCTTGAGGCTAAAGAAAAGGTTGCTTTTTTAAATAAAGATGCCGCTTGAGGCTAAGGAAAAGGTTGCTTTTTCTCCAGAGAATCTCGATGAACAGATTGTAATATCTCTAAACGTACGGATTGGAGCCAGACCGCATTTCAGCTTCATTCTCAACCATTAATCCTCCCACTGCTGGGATACAGGTCTACCCTGAAAGGGTGATTAGGCCGTATTGCACCACGCTGGCCAAGTGTGGATTGGTGGATTCACATACACCATTGAATTTCTTCTCCGGACGTATACAGGTTTCTCACGATATTTTCCTTCACCGAAAAGTCAGTGGCATGTAAATTCGTACATAAGTTCGAAAGAACTCATTGGTACATTGGTACGCGCCGGAGCTTGAACCCGACACTTCAAGAATGCGAAGCGGCTGTTCTCCCACTGAGCTACCATTTCAACTTGTCCTGAAGAAAATATAGGTGGTGGTAATGATAGCTGTGGTGATAGTCCCTCGGACCGTATCGCAACCTCTTAGCAGATGCCTAAACTGAATCGTCCTGGCTTTCGTCTAGCTTGGTCAGCTAGAGAAAAATTGAGACAAATTATGTCTCGTCTTTTCTCAAATTTTATAGTAATTTCTTTGGCAAAATTCTTTGGCATTTAAAGCCAACGCTTTCTAGTTCGGGCTTATGCAGAGAGCTAGTGGTACTGCCCCTGTAATGTTATTCTACGGAGTGAGAATTAATCAAAGAATGATGATGAAATATCCTTAGGAGTGAGTGAGGTAAGAAAACACAATGAATCTGGCAAGTAGTATATTTCCTAACTTCTTATAACAACTAATTTAGATGTTAAAGTCTAGTCTATCTTAATATATATGTAGTTATAGTTAGTAGCTATTCTATCTTAATATTTATGTATGAAGGTAGTTCTGGAGTGCCGTTTGTGGCTTATAACGCTCTGCGCATTAAGCTTCTCGAGGCGGATGGCCTGAGAACGAGCGCGCCGCCTACCCACGGCAGATTGTTCTGAGAGCCGCCCACTGATTCGGCCGCGCCGCCCGTCTATACCTCCGGCTGGGGGGAAATAAAACAGTGCCTATAGTAATACTCACTTAGGACTCAAGAGTGGCTGAAAAATGTTTGATGATGATTATTTTCCTGCCATTATCACATTAGCATATGTATTTGACGCACGAGGAAAAAAGTTTATCAACCAGGCGTTTATAGAGAAAACGAAGGCGTCGGTAATTCTTCTAGCTCTGTGTGTAATTACCAATTTCCATTATGGATTGATTACACGTAACGAATAAAGTGACGAGACGGTGATCGCTTCTCATCAGGCGGTCCATCTACTTATCCTTGTTTCAGGGGCGTAGCTACCGCCGTATCTGCCGTATCAATTATACGGGGCCCCGGGCCAAGGGGGCCCCCGACGTGCGTAAGCAAAAATTAATTTAAATTTTGAAATTTATTTTTATTTCAGAAATGACAACAAAGTAGTCGATAATTTTAGAAAAAATATATTATAATATTATATCTTTTTTTCCGTCTATTTTGTTTTCCCCATACAAAACGCCAATTTCATAGGTTAGGACCTAATAAATCAGTTTGCCGAAAAAAAGGCAAGAAGAGTGTATATTTAATTTGAATTGTCAGTAAAAATTTTGGAAAAAGTGATAGATGATAATTATGATGAATAAATTTTTATTTTTATTTTATGCAAACATTTTCTTTTCTTTTGTGAGAAATCTTTACCCGTCATAAGGGCCCCAAATATTTTTTTTATACGGGTCCCCGCCAAGACACGCTACGCCACTGCTTGTTTATTAACAAAGCTGCCTTGCTTAAGGCAGGTAGTCAGTTAAACGCCCAAGAAAGAGAGAGAGCAGTCTACGAAATAGAAAGGGTATGTCTGTCTGTTGTCTGCTAGATAAACCTACCTTCAGCCATCAACCCCAAATCATCATCACCAATAAGCCGTCTAAGCCCTTTGTCGAAGTCTTCAAACGACTCCCGACTAGCTTTCATCATTTCTTGGTACTGTTCGACATACTCCTGACCAAGGCGCCGTCGTTCTTCTAGGTTCTTGCTGAATTTTGTGTTGGATTTAGCGAGGGGTCTGGTGGGTCTGGGCTGGGGTCTGGTCTGCTGGCGGCGGGTTGTGGCCTGATAGGATTCTTGACGGACCAGCGGTCTTGGGCTTTTGGCTTCAATGAGCTGAAAATATATTTTGAAAAAGTTAAGGCTCCCAACCAGTCACACCAAAACGTTGTAACTCGTTGGCTTTTTTCCTAACATTCCTAGTATCAACTCGGTTTTCTACATCTATGGATACTTTGACGGATTAAGGGGTAAAATTAGGGCCCTAGTCTTTCATTGTTAAACATTATAATGATGGGTCTGGGTGTTAGTTGTCCTTGTCTTTGTGTGTGTTCCATGGCATCCCCGACACAGGATTTATTCCTAGTGGGGAGCTATGAGTGTGAAATTATCATTTTTACCATACCTTATTTGATAATACGAGTAGGTACATTATATAGGTATACAATTATTGATATACCTATCAAACTTTACCCATTCACAAACTGAATCTCGCAAAAAATGCGAATAAAATCTCGGTCCATCGGCATTAGGTACTTGCGCCAAAATCGAAAGCCGGGAAAGTCGCTAAACTACACAAACATTACCGATAATTAGGTACCTAAATGCGAAAATCGCTGTCTGCCACCTTTCACGACTTCACAATCAAGAACGATTACAAGAACTTTCCCTTTAAACTGGAAAATTTGTAAAAACTTCAATACCTACTCAAAAAAAACCGCACTATCTGCACTGACATTTTGAAGTTTTTGAACGCTGCTAAAATTAAAAGTAAAAAAACTTAATCATCATCATCATTTTTAAGCCTCAATGGCCTACTGCTGCTAGCTCTCTATTACTCGTATCATACGCAACCCGGTCCTGCACCAGTTTTGTTCAATCTGCTCAAAAAGAACGTCAAGATAAAACTTACCTCGACAATAACGATAACTGTGATACAAATTAACCATTTATAAGCCATCACTTTAAATAACACAACGCACTTTAAAATCTAAATCTGCACACGTAAATTTTAAAATACCTATAACTGCAATCTATGCACAAAAAAAATTAGATGTCATTTAGCTCGGCGGAATGCTACTGCCGCAAACCGTGGCATGGATTGATGAATTGATTTTAAAAAGGGAATGAACGAATGAAGACGCTGTTATGATAAACAATCAGTGTCATCCGTGCAAACAATGCGTTGGCGTGGGCGCAACAGGAAAGTAAACAGTTTTTCATTAGTGCATCAGGCTGTCAGCAGCTCATGTTTTCGGTAACACATAACATAAATGGATAGGATGAAATCTAAAATGGAAACAAAAATGGCAGCTTTTCTTATTAAATTATTTAGCTGATCCCCCGAATGTTTGTTCAGGACGTACCTAATAATATATTCAGGATTGAACGGCTAGCATAATTTTACGTTAAAAGAGCCCCTACCTAGCTATCCTAACTTTACATCCTTTAGAATTAGGATTACAGTCACTATTGTGACTACATAGATCTTATCCCACCGTCTCCAGCCACCATTGGTGAAAACTGAAAATGATTCAGGGTTGATGGCGGAAATCGTCTGTTTACCTATGTATTTATTCAGCGTAAATTAAGTGTAAATTTAGTATTTTTATACACATTATATTATTACGTGTTATGCTATCTTTACCATACCAAATCCGTTTTTGGTTGTAAAATCACTATTCCGAAATAAACCCTGTTAAATGTGTGATCTTCGTTTTTTTAACAGAAATCATGCTAGGTCTTCAGAGCGAGTTACAATGACTTGAGGTCTATGACCAGCTCAGAAAATTGTAGATCGGCCTGAATCACGAATAGAACTGGCGGCACAGAAAAGTAGGTAAAACAGCTCCAAAATAACAGACAGATAATAGGGGTCAGTAGGCCTAGCACAACTTCGACGTAAGCTTACGTAGCGAGTATTCGACAGAAAAGTGAATGCCATTTACGCCTCTCAAGAGCGCCACTGACAGGCGTAAATGGCGTACACTTTTCTATCGAATACTCGCTGCGTAAGTTTACGTCAAAGTTGTGCTAGATACACAGGTCGCTTGGCCGTAAATATCCATTATCAGCGGACCAGTTTCAAGTCAGTTTCTCGCGCCGCTCCGAACCAGATATGGCCGGTTTTAAACTATCAATAATGTATTGTTTTAGTTTTGCAATATTAATTGTAATTTCAAACCTTCGTTGAGAAATGAAGATAGTAAAATGTGACGTCATAGTTTTGTTAGACTTCCGAGTGAGTTTTAAATTGAAATCTTTTTACCCCACCGAAGTGATCGATGTTTTACCCGCGACTAACAAGGAGAGGGCAATATTTTTTGGGGGTGTGTACCTTTGTACTTTTGTACCTACATGAATGGTTATAGGATACTCGTACTTATGATGTTTGTATGTTCTTAAGTGAACTGTGGCCTGCAAGTGCTGCAAGTTAAATTGCGCATTGTTGTGATGATATTATTTTATAAGGTCTATTACCTAATTTGTCGGTATTGCCAGTATTGTTAAAAACCATCTAAATAGGTAGATAAGTGTACACCTAAAGATGATAAGAAGTAGGTAAACCTATTATGTATTTTGGATAGGTCGTTATTCCTTTCGTGAACTCTGTAAGTACTAGGCTAAGTTTTCTTTAACACATCGAATATTTCGGGAACTGACAAGATTGGAAACTTTTATGGAGAGTTTAAATCCGTGTATTTTAGGTGACAGTGAGAAGACTGAGTTCAATAGTGAGCATGACTATTCATAACGCAGATAAGAGACTTGCCAAATATTTCGTAAGATTTGTTGATCGAACTCGTAAAGTTTATTAGATACGGACCATTCATATTACCGGCATAAACAGGATGCTCCGGCCTAAAAGCAGGCAAATTATCTTTATCATTTAGATCTTCTCTGTGGGTCGATCATCGAACTACATATTTATCTCAGTAGTCCGAGCTGAAACAAAAAGTGTCATTAGTTTAATCATCGGACTAAATGTGTATGAACCTACTTAGTACCTAGTGATAAAACTGATCTAGCATACCCCGTGAGGCTCGCTTCTGTCTCTATCTGGACCGTGGTAAGCTAAGCAGCAAGAGCGAGATAGCGGAACCGGCTGTTCACTTAAGGACCTAGCTATGCTAGGTATTCCGTGGTATAGGCAAAAGTTATTTATTATACCTACTGAGTGCCTATAAAGTGCGAGTTTTTTTCACTTTCGATACAATTTATTTGGAATAAAAACTGCATAAAATGGGTTCCTAGTTTCATACAAATTGCAGTTTACGTTAACGCGATCGAATAATGAATAAAACTCGCACTAGGCACTCAGACCCAGATTTACAGTAGGTAGGAAAATATGTTGTGGCGTCCTCTCGTGCTCTCTATCAGCTGACTTTTACTAGAAACATGTTATGTTAACCCGTTCGTTATCTACAAGCACGAGAACCGCTTCTGTCTGGTCCACGTTTATACATATAGTTGATATAGTATACATGTAAAAAACATCACGTATCGTGAAACTGAAAATATCTATGATTAACTTGTCAATCATTATACTAGGGACATTATGGTGTTGCCATGTTGGCTGGAATATTACAGGGGTCAGACGAAATCACATAAGTTTCGCTGATAGTGTTATCATGGTCACGTTGATGCGATGGGTGCCACAAATTAAACACACACAGTCAAATTTCGTGCACAATTTGCTACTTTACAATTTTCACTTCTTTTGGTTTTGATTGGGTGACAATTTACCAATTACGAGTAAGTTTCGTAAAAGTTCCCGCGCTTTTGCAGGATTGGTCAATTTTGAAGGATAAATAGTGATGGTCAAGGATTATTCAAGGCCACTAAGTAGGGCACCATTCGAAATAATCGATTTTTTAAACATGTTTTATCCCACATTTAACACAATAATAAACATCAATATTAATTCAAAAAAATTATCACACTTTTTAAGTAAGTACTTAATTACTGCACTTAATATAATTTTTATAGTTAAGTAAGTACATACTCATAATAATTTGAATCGATTTTATTTTTTCCTGAGCTTTTTGAAACGAGCGGCACTAAAACTGTAGTGTCATGTCAATCCAGACCAAATGTGTCACGTAGTCGTCCGTCAAATAAGTTAAAAATTCAAAATCAAAATGAATTTTGGCGCGCATTCATTGGGATGTTTACAATCAATGTTACACTATTTTCACGAAATCAAAATTCATAACAAATTATTGTTTTATCAGTGAACTTTATTACGATTGCGATGTCAAGGTTAACGCTAGCATCGAAGAAGCTAAAAAGCAACGTTCGGACAGATTCATGTTAGTTGAACCGCGCTTCCCTCCCCGAATACGACTAGTGGGACTACGACGCGAAACATTGCATTATTCTTATTTTCGTAGCATAACACATAATCATTCTTCTACAATGCCGCCAGTTTCATTGACCGAGGAGGTAAGTAAGTAGAGGTAAGTAAGTAAGTAGAGTAGGTAAGTAAGAGGTAAGTAGATATTATTTGTTTTTAGCCGGTTTAATTTAGTGACCTCTTACAAACCGTTTATTGACCCAAAGTAAGAATGATAGTAAAATCACATCCCCTTTTACTCGACTATGCAGAAAGAGTATAATGTTTTTCGGGTGTATATTGTATATTATGTTCCTCTAAGACACCTAAACGGTTTGACCTATTTTGGATTTTTCATGCAACCAAAACCCCCATCACCAAATGTTTTTTAATTCTATATTAATTTATTGAAATAAGTATTTTTCAATTATTTTAGGCTCCAAAACAAAAGCTGCGAGTGGCCCTGATTGGGCAGAGCTTATTTGCAGCCGAGGTGTTCAAACTTCTCCAGAAAGATGGACATGAAGTGGTTGGAGTATTCACAGTTCTTGACAAGGGGAACCGAGAAGACCCTCTAGGTATATTACAATTATATAATCATTATAACAATAATCATTATTACTTATATTCTTGAAAAAAAATGTTTAATTTTAAGTTGTTAGTTTTTTGCATATAATTGGCAATAAAAATTGCATACTTTTATTGTTATTTTGAGCCAAATTGTGACAGAAGTCATATATTTTTTTATTATTGTGTTAGAAATTTTAAAAGCTACCTACTTTAGATTGCTAATTAATATTTTTTGTACTTTTACAGCAACCATTGCAGCTCAGAACGGCAAACCAGTATTCAAGTACAAGGCATGGCGAGTCAAAGGACAAATTATTCCAGAAATACTAGAAGAATACAAATCTGTAAGTACCTACCTGTTAATATTTATCTAGAATAGAATATAGTTTCACTGATTTACCTCTCAAAAACCTCCCATATAAAATCTGAACATGCATATTTCAGCAACAAACTTTTTATACCATTACTAGCTGCGCCTTGTGGTTACACCTGCGGTCAAAAGGTTAACATGATTTTTCCGGGATAAAAAGTAGCCTATGTGTTAATCCAGACTAAAAGACCTCCATTCCATATTTCTTGTAAATCCCTTGAGCCATTTCAGCGTTTGGTGGTTATGAACTTTCACTTTTATAAAATTAGTAAGATTTATTGCCAGTTCATAAAAAAAGATAAAGAGAGGGCTCTTTTTCCGCAACTAGGCCGGTAATCGGCCCTTTTTGCGTGACATATGCGGGTTTTCCTCACGATGTTTTCCTTCACCGAAAAGCCAGTGGTATGTAAATTCGTACATAAGTCCTAAAGAACTCATTGGTATGAGTCGGGGTTTGAACCCGCCACCTCAAGAATGCGAAGCGTCGGTTCTCCCACTGAGCTACCACGGCTATAAAGCTTGCCAGTTCATCTCATGTAAGCGTGATTTGATTATTCAAGCCGTTCCATATCATATTCGTTTCCTACTGCACCCTAACCTTTCTATCTTCGGTTATCTATTAAGTAACGCCTATATCACATCACATGTACCTAGTCTGTTAGTGACCTAGTGAGCACTTCTTATTGCCACTATCTACTGTGGCCATCAGTATGGCTCCTAAGTCATCCATTAGTATAATAAATTTAGATACAGAAACACATAAAGTATAATTTAAAAAAAATTATAAAAAACGCCTGACTGACCCAAAATTCGAACTAATTTTTTTACGAAATTGATAAGACACTTGGCATATTCTAAAAAAACATTATTCATCATACAAACAACTTTTACTATAGAACCGATCTTAACCTCTAAAGAGCGGGCTCTTTTTCCGCAACTAGGCCAGTAATCGGCCCTTTTTGCGTGACATATGCGGGTTTTCCTCACGATGTTTTCCTTCACCGAAAAGCCAGTGGTATGTAAATTCGTACATAAGTCCTAAAGAACTCATTGGTACGAGTCGGGGTTTGAACCCGCCACCTCAAGAATGCGAAGCGTCGGTTCTCCCACTGAGCTACCACGGCTCTCTGAACCGATAGAACCGATCTTGAAACCTCGAAAAGAAAACCAACTGTTCCATTTCATTAGTGAATAACGTTTTTCTATGGGACAGCTTATTTTTGTTATCACAATTTGAGTATTGGTCGCATAGTAAAAGTCAGTCATAATGACAAGTACAATAATATCTTAGAATATATCAAGTGTCTAACCAGTCACCTTCCTATACTTATATACAAATATAAAATAAAATATATAATACTAGCGGCCCGTCCCGGCTTTGCACGGGTAGACACTATAAATTGAGATGTGAGCTATCCTATCTGTTAAGTTAGATCGAACTGCACACGGTGTGCAAATTTGATTGAAATCGGTTTATGTAGTCTAGGAGTCTATAGCGGACAAACAACGTGACACGTAATTTATATATATTAAGATAATAGGCATAAGTGGATCCAATTTATTTACACTACTGACTATTTACAATTTATTCATGGTACTGTTTAAAACAAAAGTGAAAAGTCATTATAATTCGTCGTAATTTTTCAACAAGTAATTTAGACTTATCAGTTCATAAAGTCTTGTTATTTTTTTAAATAGTCAATATATAAAATATTTCTAAAAGTAGTTATCTGCATATTTACAAAAATGTGTTGCACAATCGCGTGCCGTGAAAGAGATCGCTCGTAGCGATAAGGCCGCCAATTCTTAAACTAATTGATTATTCTTGGTTTTTTTGTGTTGTAAAGACAATTTAGTTTATTAGTAAATCTATTATGTCTTGAAATGGGTATTTAATTGGGAATAGTTACCCGGCAGTTTATTACATAATTATTTACTTAACTATTTAATTGTTTAAAGTGCTTCTAAACATGTTTTCATTTTACGGAAAAATCACTAGGAATTCATTAGGAAACATCCATTGATTACGTGTGGCATTTAGAGAGCAAGAGATCGAGGCAAATCTCACCCAATCCTACGAGACGAGGATCTCGGCAAATTACTCGGCAATATCACGTAATTTTTTTCCTACAAAAACAGTGCGAAATTGCGGGAAAACTGTTAAATTAAGTAAAATATTTCGCTACTAAAATAAAAAAATCGAAATCCTATCCTATGAAACTGCTAAAATTGTCTCACATAATAATTATTAGACGCCCCCTAAGTCTGCTGGCATCAGGATGGAAAAGATACAGAAGAGACAGAAAACAATATTACATAACTTTTGCATCATAATTTCCATATAAATTAGTGTCTTAACTATCTACTATAGCTAGCTGCCATAAGATAGCTAATGATCTCATGGTAGCTATGATAACCCATGACTTGGCATTATCACCATAGTTATGACCATGTGGCGTGATAAACTAACTTTATTTACTCAAGTATGATAATAATTGTCATTATTATACGCTATTAAAATTTAAAGTTATAAAGTCATGCGGGGCTACTCGGTATTACGTCTGCGGGGTTATTACGACTTTTGTCTATAACTTATGTACCATAATGTTTTATCAATAACGACATCTATGGGCGGAAAGTGGAAAAAAAAAGAAGTGGCCCATAGATGTCGTTATTGATAAAAACATTATGGTACATAAGTTATAGACAAAAGTCGTAATAACCCCGCAGACGTAATAGCCCCGCATGACTATGTAGTTTTTTGATAAAATAGTACTAAAATGTAATATTAAAAAAGTTTAAAAACTGATTGTATAGATGACTTTTTTGAGAATTTTATAACATTATTAAGTTTTTTATTGAGTCGTTACTTAGTTATAATAGTAATTTTTATATTGCTGTTAAATGTAGCAGTTTTATAGTAATTGATAAGAGAGTACTTCAAACTTAATATCTTGGTCTTATACTGACGGTCGAGAAAACTTTTCCTTAACCATTTTATCTTTTCTTTTTTTTTCTCTTTTTTTTTTTTCCTCCCATGTTATGAATGGGAGATTTAACAACTTATATCTCAGGGTGAGGAGCGCAGTGCTGTGCGACGACGCAGGGTCTTGAATTCTGCGAGTTCAAAATTCTGGGTGGCGCAGACCTGTTATAGGCAAACGTGACGTTTAACATCAGGCGTGCGATTTGCTCGTCTCGTCACTCAATTACATTAAAAAAAAAAAAATAGAATACTTTTTTTTAAAGGTGCATTAGTCGGAAGTGTTGTTCTTAGCTATGTTTGATGAAAATCGGTTTAAATTTAATGTTTTTATAAGCATTTTTTGACTTTATGATTGAAATGCTACGTAACTGAGACTTTTTCGGACAATAAACCTTATTCCATTCTATTACTTTTCAGGTAAATGCCGACATCAACGTACTACCCTTCTGCACGCAGTTTATTCCAATGGACGTGATAACGTACCCCAAGTTCCAGAGCATATGCTATCACCCCAGCATCTTGCCGCGGCACAGAGGCGCTTCGTCTATCAACTGGTAAGCTATAACAGTAGGGCAGATAGTGTGCATAGCACAAATTTTGACGGAAAAGACGTAGCCAGTATATACATAAATAAATGCAAAATGAAACAGCGCCCCTGTCGGGTGTAAATGGAAACTGCATTGCATGTCCATACATTTTTAAATCGAATAGGCTTTTAATAAAATTAGTTTATATAGGCCGGGTGGCCTATAGAAACTAAGTCCAGAGTTTTCAGGCCACTAAGAAAAAAAAGGTTAGGTTTGTGTTAGGAATTGAAGCTTCTGGAAAAATTATATAAACACGAACAGCTACTTAACCTTTTTTTGTAGTATTTATTTTGCCCCATTTCATAGAATTAATGAGCGTTTTTGTTTCTCATAAATTCTAATCAGTATGTGCATTTTAAATAAATGACAAATATATTCGAATTCAGATGATGATATAACAAAATATAAATTGGTTTGTATTTGGTAAGCACTTACCAATAAAAATACAAATCTCATGTCTGCACTCAATATTTGTATTGGCAAAAATTCACAGCCAAACTGGTTCTATCTGCTAAACATTCATTCACAATCCAGTTCGAACCAGTATCCTCAATGTAGTTTTAAAGTGAATTGGAACTAATATACATAAAATCTGGTAATAACCAGTATGCATCAAGATTTCAAAATAATTATGTTGAACTATGTGTCAATAGACGGCAAAACATGTTCGTGCAACGTTATGTAATGCCGGCAATGCAATTTGCATAAAATTGCTCTGATGTAGAGGATTTAGTGCAAGGACGTAGGCAGGGGTGTATTTTCGGGGCTAGTTATAAAAAATATTATTAGTGTATTCAGATATGACGACTTGACGAGTGATGATAGAGATGAATGGAAGAAGTGTACATACTGTACCGACATAGGTGGGACAAGGGTAGGCAGATGATGATGGTTTTAAAAAAATAGTAGTGGCTTAACGCTGTGACAATTTTCAGTAAAACAAAAGTAGAGAACTCTTTACAGAATTTACCTTTTTAAGTTTTGGATGTATTTGTCATTTTTTTTTGCAAACATTTCATGTGTAATTTCCCTAGTCGCGTCCTAGCGTGCAATTCACTTAAATTTACATTTTAAAACACCATACCTATATACCTACTTATTAATCAACTGGAACTGGAACTGGTTAGTGGAACATATTGACTTGAATTTATGAGAAACGAGAACCCAAATCACTGGGCGTTTTTTAAAGAAGTGGGCCAAAATACAAGCTCCCGAATAAAATAAGTAAATTATTGAATGTGGGAATGCCCAAATTACCCATCCTTGCCAAGTCTCTGAAGCCATCAATCATTAACTAGCGGTTCACCTATTGCAGTGTTTTGCAACGAGGCTTGATTGCATATAACGGAAATGTGGAGAGACACTCAAAATGCACATTTAACCTGTTTTCAACCATATGCACTTGATTTTAAAAACTTCTCGGTGTCAAGTCCCGAGTGAATCGGTTTCTTCTAGGCAAGAATGCTTCATCGTAGACCGCATCGCTGCTTACCATCAGGCGAGATGGCGATCAAACACATAATGTCATGCGGGGCTATTACGGCTGCGGGGTTATTACGACTTTTGTCTATAACTTATGTACCTTAAATGTTTTATCAATAACGACATCTATGGGCGGAAAGTGGAAAAAGAAAAAAGAAGTGGCCCATAGATATTAGATGTCGTTATTGATAAAACATTATGGTACATAAGTTATAGACAAAAGTTGTAATAACCCCGCAGACGTAATAGCCCCGCATGACTACCGGCTGACTGGTTAGACACTTGACATATTCTAGGTTATCATTGTACTCATTATTATGAACAACTTTTACTATGGGACCAACCCGAAATTCGCGAAAAAAAAATCAGCTGTTCCATAGAAAAATGTCAATGACACTTGACAAAATGTATGGAACAGCTGATATTTTTTTCGCGAATTCCGGGTTGGTCCCATAGTAAAAGTTGCTCATAATGATGAGTACTATAATAACCTAGGATATGTCAAGTGTCTAACCAGTCAGCCCGTATATTTCTAAATAAAAAAAATATCGAGTATTTTTGTTATACCTATGTAATTATTACGAAACATCCGTCGTATTCAGTCGGCTGCTCCGACTAGTTTCGATCACATTCAGTGATCTTCATCAAGGAGATAACAAGCGGTCGCGCCCAGTCTGGCACTACGGCATATCGAGCCTTTTAGTATGTTTTCAATTTGAAAAAGTCAAGTTTTTAGACCCTCCCTTTTTTGGGACTTTTAATGAATTTAGAAATCGTGGGTCGCGACCAAAACCGCGGATTGCACTTGATTAGATACATATAAACTCAAGTAATGTTTTTCTCAAAGTATATCAAAAAACGAGACAGTGACAAATTTCGCAGACATGTTCAAATTAGTCAAGGTTGTTATAAGACGAATACGTAAACCGTATTTAATTGTTTGTCGTTTTGCATGTTTGTTTTTAAATGAATACTAATGAATATTATCTATAAATACTGGTATTTTCCAACTTGGCTTTTTCCTTTTATGGGTTTTAAAGTGTTTTTGTACTTTATTTTCCATTCCGCCTTTCTCGGCCTTGTCATTCGATGGACTTTTTCTATGTCACAGATTTTTGCCCGATTTCACTCTCCAGGATAACGCCGCTAAAATCGCGCAAAAATCTCACCTGTACATAGGAAAAAGCCCAACCTAATTAAACTGTTAATTATGTATACCAGTTTCAAACCAAATTAATTCTGCTTCGATTCAATTCAAACTAATTTAGAGAGCTATAAAATTGTTTCTATCTTTATCACACATTAAAAAAATAAAAAGCCGCGTACCGGGAAACGAAGCGTCGCGCGTCGGTCGACTTCCAGCTCGTTGGGTCGATGATATGACAAAAATCGCGGGTCGAACCTGGACAAGATTGGCATAGGTCCGGGATGAGTGCCGTACAAGAAGAGAGGCCTATGCCAAGCAGTGGGCGATAACGGGCTGATGATGCACAATAAAGCATAATTATATCTTAGAGTCTTCACCCAGTTAGAGACTATCGAATCAAACCACTAAATAATATTTTCTCATTTTCCTAGGACGCTAATCGAAGGCGACACAACATGCGGCCTGTCCATCTTCTGGGCGGACGACGGTTTGGACACCGGACCGATTTTGCTGCAGAAAAGTTTCCCCGTGACCAGAGACGATACTGTCGACTCTATCTACAACAAATATCTATACCCTGAAGGTAAATAAAGACACATCAGGACTCAACATAAGACAATATTTCTTCTTTGCCATTGCCATGTGCCTTTTTCCTTTGCCATTTGACAACAAATCTGCTTAATAGTTTTAACAGAATATTTTTTGAGATTGCAATGCTCTCGTACTAACAAAAACACGAAACCGGAACTATCCGGTTTTGTATATCAGTTTTCCTTTCATTTCGTCGTTAAACTCCTGGCTATGGCCAAGTGGTTCGTCCGCCTGGTTCGATCAATTGTACTATATGAACTTATCCTAACTTAAAATCGATGTTTCCAACTAAATAACAACCTATAATAAAAAATCTTTTCCTTTCCAGGCATCAAAGCCCTAGCCGAAGCTGTAAACATGGTAGCAAACGGCACAGCGCCACAGATCAAACAGACCGAAGAAGGTGCTACTTACGACCCAGCTCTCTTCAAAGCAGAAACGCACCAGGTAAAATACCCCATTACTTTACTGACGTAAAAATAGGTTAATGATACTCAGTTCTATTTTTGCACATAAGTGAGACACTTATAAACGCCGCTTAAGTAATCGGTGTTTAAAATTCTGTCTTGTTTTTGCACGTTTTCCTTAATTTTTTTTCGTACTAGAACTCCCTGTGTCAAGGATACCATAGAACACACAAAGACACCCAGACCCAGAGCAGAAATTTAAATTCATCATTCAAGCATCTGCCCTACCGAGAATCGAACCCTCTTGCTATATAAGGCGAGATGCTATTGTCACCCCTGGGGACGTAGAATGGGGTGACAATAAAAATGACCCCTACCACTGAACTAAACCGGTTGTCAAAACTTGTTTAGTTTTGTTTTCAATGTCGTTTCTTCATCAGATCGACTGGACTAAAGACGGCGCTGCTCTCCACAACTTCATCCGCGGCCTGGACTCGTCTCCTGGAGCTACCACCTTCATCAAACCACAGACTAAAGAAGGGATTGATACGTCTTCTGAACTGCTGGTACGTTAACCTTTACTGCGGCACTTATCATGGTTAAAAAAACAAAATAAAAAAAATGCTTTCTTCATTTCGGTTCTTAATTTTTCTCTTCCATTCAATTTTTTTTTGTTAAAAATTACATACTAAAGCTGTATCTTATTTCAGTATTAAAACAAAAACAAATTATTTTATTACGTTAAAACACGTTTGTTTTTCGTTTTAATAGGCTATTTGACTGATTTTGAAAAACTGTTTTAAATTATTCGTTCGCATATGATTAATACACCACATGTATATTTCTGCGAAATTTGCAGTATTTTTCGTAAAATACTGTGTTAAAATTTAAATTACAATATTCGCGCTAAAAACGCTGTTTCTGTAATGGCGGACGACATGTGATTTGCGTGACGTCACAGGCAAGTAAGCAAACTTTATTCTTTGACAAACGTCAAACTTGTACCAAAGTGTACATTATAAAATCACACAAAGTGTCTTAGCATTAAACAATGTTTACCTGCGTGTGACGTCACGCGAGGCGTAGCCAATCACAGAGCGTTCTTGTGGCTGAAGAATTTTAAAAAATAATTAGAATTTATTTCGTTTATTTTGAAAAATCTATAAATATTTTTGGATAAAACAGAGATAAATATGTTATTACCTGATAGAATGACCACATTTCGTAGCATATTTTTAATAGTGTCAAATAGCCTATTCACGTTGCTCATTTCACGTAACTTTAAATAACTTTGATTTTACTTACCCAAGTTTCATCCTTTTCGGATGAGAAATTTCGAAAAATCCAAACTATAATAGGGATGTATAAAAATCACTCACCGTCCGTAGTAGTAACTAAGCATCATAATCATCACGATAAGTAAGCTTCTTTAAGTATGGCAGAAGTCTTAGGGGGCCAAAAACACCTTTTGACGTGACAACGTCTTATAAATTGGTTTGCCGGGTGACACTTCAAGAAACTGCGTTACGCTCCGCTCACGTTATGCGCTCACAATGAGAGCGAGTGAGAGGCACGCGTCCCTTCCACTCGGGCATGGTTAGCCCGCCTAAGAGCGAGAGAGACAGACATAAAAAGTGATTCATTGTACGCAAATGTATTGCAAGTTATTGTATGTATATTTGTATATAAATACGTATGTATGTGTAAAGGTAAAAATAAAATTTTGTTAATATGAAATTCAGTGCGAGATTCTTTGTATGATATATTGAGTGCGAAATTAATGTTTTAAATATAATTCTTTGTATAAATAAATGTTTTAAATTGTTACTATTATTTCATCCTTCTTCCTACTATACGAATGAATATTCACATTAAAATTATTTTACCACTCAAAGTCGTTGTCACGTAAAACTTATATACCGACTTTACAGGCAACCAATTTTTTTGCTAATTAAAAACTTTCCAAACAGGTTGAAGTGAAATTCTTCGGCTCTTCGCTCTGGGCGGGTGAATACGAAGCAAAGGGCGACAAACTGATCATCGAAGGGTTAAACCAGCCCGCCGTCGTACACGACGCGGGACTACTCATCACCGCCAACGACGGGGTTAAGGTAACTATAATACTCACTGAATATTCGGGATTTTAGGGATTAAAAAAGTAAAAAAATCCAGTTTCATACACACTTAGGTTTCACTAAAAAAAATCAGTTTTTTTTTCATCCTTTTGTGTTCCACTTCTGGGCATCTTCTATCTTGATCGTTTTATTTACAAGGAACATGATTAAATGGCATGACAATTTCCTACCTTACCTTTTGATATTTTTTTAAATCATAAGTAATTTATTATAGTAATTTAAAAAAAACTTAGTACACAAATTTTCTCATAAATAAAATTAGTGTAATAAGCTTTACTTACCTACCTTTTCCAGCTAAACGTCCAACGCCTCAAAGTGAACGGCAAAATGATACCGGCCCAAAACTTCTTCAAAGCCAACGAGAGCAAAGTCTCTCTAGAACTGACGGCCGAAGAGAAACAGTTCGTGGAAAACGCGCGCGAAGTCTGGAAGGCGATATTGAGGATAGATATAGAGGATGATACCGACTTCTTCGCTTCAGGGGCAGGTAAGATCATTTAGAATCTTTCTAATGAAGTTGTACGACGTAAAGAGATGCCTAGAAAAGATTAAAAATGCCGGCTTCCTTGTTTCTTGAGAGATACAATCATGGGATTTTCAAGGTTAGAATGAATAGATATTTTCTTAATCTGCGTGCTTCATCTTCGACCACATCGTCGCTTACCAACAGGCGAGTTGGTGTCCAAATAAGGATTTATTAATTATACAAAATAAATAACAAATTGGTATGAAATAGTGACTGGAAAAACTAAGTAGGTCATAATAATTATACTAGCTACTAAAATACTTATTGTTATTTAAGAACTGATAAAGCAACAATTGCTATCCCTATCAAAG
The DNA here is from genome assembly GCA_949125135.1 of Alcis repandata. Classification (NCBI taxonomy): domain Eukaryota; kingdom Metazoa; phylum Arthropoda; class Insecta; order Lepidoptera; family Geometridae; genus Alcis; species Alcis repandata. Next base: position 5,338,494 of record OX421241.1, read on the forward strand.
TAGAGTCAATCAAAAGTTTATACAAGTTGGGCAAAGTCACTATCAAAATGTTCAACATTGCCCCAAGGAGGCTTGGTTGATCAGAGTGAAATTACCACGGTGAACGTTTCGTTTACCATTTCGTTTCACAATTTATCTTTCTACTTTTTCTATTTTTACCTTCTCTAAATAACCCTAAATCTTTTTCATTCTAGGTTCCATGGACGTGGTAAGGCTAGTTGAAGAAGTAAAAGACTTGGCCAATCTCGAGCTGCAAAACGAAGATATCTACATGAATACCACCTTTGAAGAGTTTTATAATATCGCCATTTTGAAGGCCCGAGGCGGTGATGCCGCTAAGGAAATAATTTACGAAGGCGTCGAAATGGAAATTAACAAGATGACTATTAAGTTCCCTACTCAGTTGTTTATAGGTTAGTAGAAGTGTTATTGTAGCGATAAAAAAAATATACTAAAATAGCTCAAAAAAACAGACATTCAAATGAGCATAGTGATCATTATTTTTCAGGACGATTTGTTTCAAATACGTGTTTTGTTTCAAATGTCTCAAAAACCCTGTTAAACTCTTCTAGAACTGCAAATAGGGTTTTCCCTTAAAAAAAGGAAGAAATTACCTGCGGTATCATTTACTAGTCATTTCTGAAAATATTTAATTAAAACAATTCATGCTCAATTCTAAACAATAAGTTCAAAAATGAGCAAAATCAGCCAAGAGGTCAAGATAAAAAGTTTGTGCTCGCGAGGTCTCTTGTTCACAGAACTACCACTTATCATAATTGTCTGAATAAATTACTTTTTACAAGGCCAATAAATATTTCCAAATAATATTTTAATATTTTTTTCTAGATGGTGAATTCGTAAACGCTGACAGCGGGAAGACATTAACCCTAGTTAATCCCAGCGACGAGAGTGTCATCTGCAAAGTGCAGAGTGCGTCCACGACCGACGTGGACAGGGCAGTTAAAGCGGCTAAGAGGGCATTTGAGGAGGGAGAATGGTCCAAGATTAGTGCTAGGGAAAGAGGGCAGTTGTTGTTCAAGTGAGTATTGAAAAATATAAAAAATAAGCTTTTATTTACATGCTCTGAAAATGTGTTATCGCTTTCCAATGTGTGTCCTGTTTCTAGGTTTTTTCCACGATTTAATTCCAAAAATCAAAACAAAGTCACTCACTTACAAACAGAAAAAAAAACAAGGAAAACAAAAGATAAAGAAGATATTTCTAAAACATTTTTTATTGCATTGTCATCGGAGTAACACACATATATATACCAAATTTCAGCTCAATCGGACATCGGAAGTGGTTCCAAATTGAGTTGTAAGATTCCACTCAAACAAACAGTTTATTAGATATATAGTTACTCGTACATACATTGCAAGTTAAACATAACTTTTCAAAACTAGGGCACTTTAAAAAAGACTAGACGGTGCTGGCCTAAGACCGGCAGAAATAGAAAAAATTGGGGGAGACATTTGCCCAGCAGTGGGACAATGTTAACTAAAAAAAGCTATATTCTATCAAACTAACTATGTACTCGTATATCCTATTTTCCAGATTGGCAGATCTAATGGAACAGCACAAAGAAGAGCTAGCCACTATCGAGTCTATCGACTCAGGCGCTGTATACACTTTAGCCTTAAAAACTCATATCGGCATGTCTATCGACACGTGGAGATACTTCGCGGGCTGGTGCGACAAAATACAAGGCGCTACTATACCGATCAACCATGCCAGGCCTAACAGGTGAGTTCTGTAGGCTGTAGGAAGGGCAATATTTCCAGTTTCCAGAGAAACTTCAAGGCAAATATGAGATTAAACATCTTATATCTCAGGGTGATGAGTGCAGTGCTGTGCCGCGCAGGGTCTTGAATTATAAGAGTTCAAAGTTCTGGGTGGCGCAGACCTGTTATTGGCAAACGTGACGTTTAACATCAGGCGAGCGGTTTGCTCGTCTCGCCCAGCCATTTCACCCAGTTCAAAACCTAGACCATAATAACAAATCCGTTGACTCTTCATTCATTAAAATCTGATGAGCATTCTGTTTCACTTTGAAAAGCTTATTAAAAGTAAGTAAAGTGGTCTACCTTCATTTAAAAAAATGGAATTAAATTAAAACTTGTTTAACCAATGAAATATTTTCGTTCAGAAATCTGGCAATAACCCGCAAGGAACCTATCGGCGTGTGTGCACTCATCACTCCGTGGAACTACCCTCTCATGATGCTCTCGTGGAAGATGGCGGCCTGCCTCGCGGCCGGAAATACCGTCATCATGAAGCCGGCTGCGGTAAGACCTCTTAAACCTCTTTAATGAACTGGGTTGGCTCGGGTAATCGCTGGCAAGGGGGAAACGCCCAATGCACCCTTTGCGAGACGCCAGTGCGAGACCTATCGCCCCCAATTCAAATAAGAATAAGCCTCTTTATAAAGCAGGGCTATAACTAAAGGGTAAGCTAAGCTGAAAACGGCTGATAGTACTCGTCATTACGAACAACTTTTACTATGGGACCAACCCGGAATTCGCGAAAAAAATCAGCTGTTCTGTAGAAAAATGTATCAAACAGTTATACATATTATCAAAAATGTAATGAAAATATAATTTTCCAGGTGTGCCCACTGACAGCGCTGAAATTCGCCGAGTTGTCCGCCAAAGCGGGTATTCCCCCCGGCGTCATCAACATTTTACCCGGCAGCGGCGGAGTTACGGGACAGGCGCTGGCTGACCACCCCGATGTTAGGAAACTGGGCTTCACCGGCAGCACTGAAATAGGTAACTTTTCAGACATAAAAACTTGAATAATATATACCTACCTGCTTTATTTCTTCTAAACTACAATCTTAACTTTTTATGGAGTCAATGATACAAAAAAAAATAGATATAGACGATCAGCGTTAGAGATATCTAAACAAAATAAACTTACTTCTAGTTTCTTACAAACATACTTATCCTCTAACTCACTCATTCTTTTACATTTATAATAGTGATTGATACTCTAGCAAAATTTTCAAGGAAGGCTCGAACGACCAAATTTAATGTTATGAAATGTTAAAGTTAAGTGGATTTAATGATAATTATTTTGTTGAGATGCAGTAAGTGGTGGCGGAACGGAAGGAAGTGGGAAGAAAAGGATTAGTGTTGAGACACATGAATGAAAGGAATGAATGTAAATGATTGATTGGTATAGGGATGGGAAGTTGGATTAGGAGATTTGATATTGGGATAACTTGCTTTAACAATAGCATACAATAAGATATAGTTTTAACTCACAGACTGATTTTGTTTTATTTAATAATTGAATGTTTGTGTATTTGACATGTACAATATGTTTGTTCGCAGGTCAAGTAATAATGAAGTCGTGCGCTGCTTCAAACATGAAGAAAGTATCGCTGGAGCTCGGCGGCAAGTCGCCGCTCGTTATATTCGAGGACTGCGACCTTGATAAGGCGGTCAGAAATGTAAGTTACCATGTATTATTAAATACTTAATAATACAGCCGATTCGTCAGAAATTTAGTTCAGAACAAATTGAACTAGATGGCGCTGATTCGTAACACTTTTCATTTCAAATTAAATATAATGAAGTAAAAAAGTACATAAATCTAAATATATGCCTTTAGGCCTTCAACTGAGGTTTACCGTGGGTCACCGTGACACGTTAAATCATAGGCTTTACCAGTAATCAACGGGCCATGTCTTAGGAGATGGCCTGAACTCACTTTTGTCAGCAAAATATTCTATTCAAGAATTAGTTGCATCAAACCTTTATTCCAGGGCATGGGTTCAGTATTCTTCAACAAAGGCGAGAACTGCATCGCCGCCGGCCGCCTGTTCGTCGAGGAGTCTATTCACGACGTGTTTCTCGCCCGCGTAGTGGAGGAAACTAAGAAGATTAGTATTGGGGATCCATTGCATAGAGGGACTTCACACGGACCGCAAAACCATAAAGCACATATGGATAAACTTATTGAGGTAAGTGTTGTTTTTTAACACCCGGCAAAAACAAGACTTTTATACGCTTAATGAATGTAATAGTGTGTCGATCTGTAGCATGCAAAATATAAATAGTCAAAAACGCAAATACTTATTTATGGCCAAAAAAAACTATAAAATTATCAAAAGTGCAAACTCTTTGATCAAAGAAAATCTGTTAAGCCGTTTCAAAATTATATCAGCCCTTTCGTTAGCCGGGATTTTTTAACCTGAATTCTTGTCTTCTCTCTGTTCTGCCAGCAAGTCATACAACTTTCATATTTAAATTATTGATATTACTTGTCCCTTTTTTAAAATTATTATTTTAATTTTGTATTTATCTCCTATAGTTTTGCCAGCGAGGCGTAAAAGAAGGCGCTAGACTAGTATACGGCGGCCACCGCGTGTCTCGCCCCGGGTACTTCTTCATGCCGACCATATTTACAGACGTTACCGATGATATGTGGATAGCTAAGGAGGAGAGTTTCGGACCTATTATGATTATCAGCACGTTTAATAGCAAGTAAGTAAAATACAAAATAATACAATAATGTTTAGCAAACCCTTTCCTTCTAACCCTGTATAGATTTTCAAAAAGAAATAAAACGTAGATTTTCAGATTTGTTAGGCCGTTTTCTATCTCAGCGGAAAGCGAAGGTTAGTGTCTTTTAAAGTAGGTGGTATAAACGAGATTCACTAATCTCTTTCGCATACTTTTTAATTTTCAAACAAAATGACTGAGTGAGAATTTTAAAAAAAACATACCAAAATTATTTAGATAGAGCATTGGAAAAGTTAGAAAATATATTTAAACCGTAAAACCGTGAGTATGTTTTAAAATCCTTCACAAATGAAAATATGAAAAGTGACATCATTATCTAGAAACATTAGGGGGCTAATTACGTTGAAATAGATCTAAACGTGAAACTTCTCTCAACTTACTGTGACTTAACTCTTCAATGACTATCTACACTTCGACAATCAAACTAATCGTACAATTTCTTCCAGAAACATGGACGACGTTATCCGCCGCGCGAACAACACAGAGTACGGTCTCGCGAGCGGCGTATTTACAAAGGACGTGTCTCGCGCGCTGCAGTTCGCTGAGAAAATTGATGCAGGCACAGTGTTCGTGAACACGTACAATAAGACGGACGTGGGGGCGCCTTTTGGAGGGTTCAAGCAGTCTGGCTTTGGGAAGGACTTAGGTAAGAGAAACGAGACATTTTGACTTGTCTTTGGGCATTAGGTCCTATAGTAAATCTAATAGGTACGCATGAAATGGCGTCGTCGAAAAAATTGCAACGGAATTTTGGTAAGAAGCTTTGTTTATTAGTGAGAGGCTATTCGATCTACCACAGCTCACGTAAGCAGCGAAACGGTACAGTCAAAAATGGCAACACCAAGGTAAATCTAGCTATAAAGTAACACAGAGTACGGTCTCGCGAGCGGCGTATTTACAAAGGACGTGTCTCGCGCGCTGCAGTTCGCTGAGAAAATTGATGCAGGCACAGTGTTCGTGAACACGTACAATAAGACGGACGTGGGGGCGCCTTTTGGAGGGTTCAAGCAGTCTGGCTTTGGGAAGGACTTAGGTAAGATACAATTTTGACTTGTGTTTTGGTATTTGGTCCTAGTTTATATAATAGATACTCAAGAAATGGCGCCGTCAAAAATGCTGCTACAGATTTTGGGTAAGGTTTTTTATTAGTGACGGGTGAAACGGATGGAGCAAAAATGGCAACACCAACTAAAAACTGGCTTTATAGTATCACAGAACTGGACGCTTGGTTGAGCAGAATCGAATTACCCAAAAATTTAATATTAATTTCGGTTATTTTGACTTGGCTTTTTGACTTTTTTGAAATCAGTATTGAATTGCGAAAAAAACACTACTCAATATTAATTTAATACTTCCTTTTTGTTCGCAGGTCAAGACGCTCTAAACGAATACCTCAAAACGAAATGCGTTACAATCGAGTACTGATTTTTATAAATAGTTAATAGTTAAGTATTTTGTAAGTAATTATCGAGTTAAGGTTGTGACAATATTGTAAATAGTGATATATTTTGTAAATAGATTTTAAGAAAAATGACCAAAACCAACTTTGATGCCTTATTTAAGTTATTAATGTATTAATTATGAAATAAAAGAGTTTATTGCAATTTAATAGAATTTTATTCACATGATTTGACGAAACAAATTTTTATTTAGAATACTTATAGGTAGGTATTTTTATAGGTATTATACTTGCTGTGATAATTGTTGTTTTACTTATTACATTACTTTTTTTACAAAACTTGAAAAATATACCATAAATATTGTACATGCTATAAAATGTTAAGATAACTTAGTGTATGGGATGTTCCCACGACTTATAAGAGGACCAATCGTTGCGTACCTCCTCTGATTTTAGGGTCTGATCCCATTTCTTAAAAACTTCAGACCTGTAAAATTAAATAATCGATTACTTCTGAAAAATCGATGACTCTAGCAGGACTACTGCACAAAAGCGCGAAGCATTGAATCCTTACAAACCAGCTGTTGAGCCGCTACAGCACCTAACGAAGCAAGTGCGAAAGTGACACCAAGAATGCACTATCCATAATCTACGCGACGAATGTCTGTCTGAAGCGATGTATTTATCGCGGGTAGTTGAAAAAAAACATACTCTATTCCTTGTTCATCCCAGCGGCCAGGCACCCTCGGATCGCCAGCTAAAGTATACGCATCAGAAACCGGCATCTCCGCTGGTCGTAGGCATTGTAGGTAGTCTAACGTGCAACTAAACAGAATATATTTATTATTCTCTCAATACAATAACAAAATGAACACATTTGGAGACCTAGCGACCCTAATCTTATTTGCGCTCATATGCACTCAAATTCGAATTTTAAAGTTACTAATGCACGAACTAGATAATTTGCCTACAAAATTTCATAAAGATAAGTGCCCAAGATATGTAATGCATATTGCATACTACGTAAATTCAAACGAGTTATTGCGAAGGGTTCTATCAACTACTTATAGTCTGTCTGTATCAGTATGAGAGTTTTCGTCGGACAAATAAAGAACCTATACAAACGCCGATTTGTTCCGCTACACTCGGAGACTTTTCGCTTGATCAACTCATCGACAAAATCAGATAAGATCAGCTATAAAACTTACTTTTCTCTTTGAGCCATGCTAGGTAAAACAGAGTTTCTTGACGTATGAAACAAGGGACCGTTGATTTTTATGTTCTGGAAAGAAGCATATTCGTTAGGTATGAGATCGTGCCTTAGAGTTTAAGTCTATACATGCATTACGAGTAGCCGTATATAAATATAATTATTATAAACAGTAGTGCATTGCTAACGGCTTGTTTTATTTTTGCTTGTTAACAAAACAAAGGCGTTACCTACCCTAAAACTATAAATGCGCTTGCAGATTTTTTTTACGAATTTTGTCGACATATTTAAATTTTATAAAGTAGCATAAAAATAAACGAAACTCGCTGCGAAACACTAAAATTTTACTGAAATTTTGAAGAGGAAATTCGTCAATCAATCTGAAATTGTCAAATATACCATAGAGTAGTACTGTAATAAATATATTATAGAGCATGCCAAAGAGACTGAAGTAGATAACTTCTTTCTTACATAAAAGCTAATACTGAGGAACCTTACTTTTGTAGATTAAACTTTTTACAAACGCGCATTGCAATAAATTAAAATAAATGTATGAAAGAAATCGCTGTACCGGTACTATGTCGGAACTGTGGCTTCACTGTTATGTGTGAATCGACCTTTAAACGGCACCAACGTTTAATTTCGGACCGCACGTATGGTGTGGCAAAAGCGTGGTATCAAGTTAACATTACGGAAGAACAGGCAGTTTGGCTTTAGCCTGCCCAAAAGGCAAAAGAAAAAAAAAGTGAAGTTGACTTAGCATTAAACATTTATCAACGTCAAAATCAAATCAAAAACTGTCAAAAACAGATGTTATTGTTTTGTTTTGAGTTTGGATTTCATTAATTTCAGATTTTTGAGAATCTGTAATCGACATTCTAATTCTTTCTTCAGGAGAAGACATAAAACAACAAAATGAGTAAAGTTCCATTACGTGATATCTCACCCGCTCTGCAAGCATTCAGAAACTTCTTGCTTGGGGTTAGTTCTTTTAGACATTATGTAACCTAAATATTTTTGTGCTTAGATACTCATGTGTTTTATTATTTTTCTTGTAGAGAAAACATACCAATGCTCTACGTTTTGAGCCTCTAGTAGCTGACAGAACTCAACCTCCTCCACGGATTCCCGATGGCGTTACCCACAAGTAAGTACAAGCAACTTGGAACATTATGGTGCGTTTCCACGCTTGCCAAGGCTCGACCAGCATCCACAAGCACAAGCGTGTAAAGAGGTCGTTTGGCTCGGCTTGCGTGAGCTTGTGGACGCTTGTATCCGATCCGGGCCAGTGTAGGTTTTTGGACACAGATCAAAGGGCGCTTGCGACGCGTTCACACGTTGACGCGCGCTTAGTTGCCGCTGTGATCTCGCGACGAATGCACGTCTAGTTCTGACTTCAAAATTAGTGGCTGGTCGAACGAAGAGAGTTTATCGTTTTTGGAATATTACCAGACCGAAAAGTGTATCTGGAACCCCAAAGACGTTAACCATAAAGATAATCCAAACATAATAGCCGATACAAGTTCGGTGTCCGCCATGCTTGGATGTATGTAGCACACTGACGCATTCACAAGCGTGTAAACAACTTCCCAATGCCAAGCGAAATTTGTAGACGCTTGTGCCTTGTGGATGCTTGTCAAGCCTTGGCAAGCGTGGAAACGCACCATTAAACGTTTCGTTTCGTTTTCATTGTATCAATCACAGTTACTGAGATAGACAGCTGATTGTAATAGCAACTTAGATAAATGTAGAGGAACTAGGTTTGTCCGAGTCTAGAAGGGGAGATCTATCACCTACACACTTTTTAACCGACTTCAAAAAAGGAGGAGGTTATCAATTCGTCTGTATGTTTTTTTTTTTTTTTTTATGTTTGTTGCCTCATAACTTTTGACTGGGTGAATCGATTTTGATGATTCTTTTTTTATTAGAAAGCTGACGCTTCCCATTTGGTCCCATTTCAATTTAGTCCAGTTCTGATAATGGTATCCATGAGAAAACCATATAAGTCTTAAATTTGCATGAAGTATGTGCGCGACAAATAGATGAATAACTCAATAGTCGGTCTTTTGAAGTCGGTTTTTGTTTTTTGTTTTGTAAAAATAATGTTCTTGTTTGTAAACAGACATCTTTATTTACACTTTTTTTTTTTTTTTTTTTTGTTTCTTTCTGCTCCATGGCAATCTGTTAAACTCAACAATAAACCACTATTCTGTCTGATAGCTTGTATCTGTTTTGGGCATATTAGCTTGGTTGGACACTTCTTATGTAGGTGTCTCAATCCATATTGATGAATCTCTCTTTCAGAGTAGGAACGCTGTGTCTTTTCAGTCTTGTATGTTGGGAGCCTCTATCTCCACTTAGTCTAAAGGCGAGCTCATTTTTATGTTTTGATAGTCTTTTCTGGTAGTTATTGCTATACTTCATTATCTCCTGTTTAACAGTTGGTACTTTTAAGTCATGATATATATATTTATTACTTATGTGTTGAGGGATGTCAAAGATGGCTCTAAGTGTCTTGGTTTGGAAACGTTCCAAAATCTCTATATTACTGTTGCTGGCTGTACCCCAAAGCTGGATACCGTAGGTCCATATAGGTTTCAAAATGGCTTTATATATTGTCAGCTTACTGTACATGCTCATTTGTGAGTGGCGTCCTATTAGCCAGTACATATTGCGTAGTTTTAAGTCTAGCTGCTTTCGCTTTGTCCATATATGCTTTTGCCATGTCAACCTTCGGTCCAAATGCATGCCTAAGTATTTTGCGTTGTCATCTTGAGGAATGTCATCATTGTTAAGTGTAACAGGAGGGCATGTGTCTCTCCTGAGAGTGAATGTCACATGTGTTGACTTGCTTTGATTTGCCTGAATTCTCCAAGTTCTGAGCCATTTCTCAATTTTGTCAAGATGATGTTGTAGGTGTTCCGATGCAGTTACTGGGTTCGTGTGTGAGGAGAGTAAGGCTGTGTCATCTGCATATGTTGCAACCGTAGTCTTGTCAGTTGTTGGTAAGTCAGCAGTATATATGGTGTAGAGAACCGGCCCCAGTATACTTCCCTGTGGTACTCCTGATTTTATATCATACAGATCGGAGAGATCATCGTGAAGCTTTACTTCAAAGCATCGCTTGTTGAGATATGACTTTATTATTTGGTAGAACGAGTGAGGAAGCATCTTCTTAACTTTATATAGTAGGCCCTCGTGCCATACCTTATCAAAAGCCTGGCTAATATCCAAAAAGACTGCTGAACAATATTTCTTTTCTTCCAGGGATCTACTTATAACGTCGACGATGCGGTGAACTTGCTCAGTCGTTCCGTGATTCTCTCGAAAGCCAAACTGGTGGTTTGGAATAATTTCATTTAGATGTACCTTCATCCTTTTGAGTAGTATCTTTTCAAGGAGCTTGCCCATTAACGGTAGAAGACTTATGGGTCGATACGAAGCAACTTCATTTGGTGGTTTTCCTGGTTTTGGTAACATAATTACTTGCGCTATTTTCCACTGTCCTGGAAAGTGGTTGAGACGTAAGCAAGCATTGAGAATACTTGCAATTGATACTATACCCTTTTTTGGGAGATTTTTCAGAAGAACACTGTCGATATTGTCGTATCCTGGAGATTTTCCATCTTTTAGCTGTTTTATTTCTTTCGCTACTTCGGTTGGACTCGTATGCTTTAATGGAAGACTCATTTGGTGTGCGCTTTCAAGATAGTATTTTATTTTATCATCATGATCAGGTTTTGATTTAGGGAATGGTTGAAAAACATTACTAAGGTGCTCAGCAAAAATTGTTGCCTTCTCCATGTCCGATTTGGCCCATTTATCGTTATTTCCTCTGATGGGGGGAATATGATTGTTGGGGCGTTTCAATTTTCGTGTTGCCTTCCATAGCGAGTAGTTTGTGTCTAGGCTTGGAGTTAAGTTAGAGAGAAATGTTTGGAGATTATTGTTCGTGTAGCTTTTAATAAGGTTCTTCAATTCATTCGAAGATCTGTTGAATGCTGTTTTGTCTGCAGGATATCTAGTTTTGTGCCACACCTTTCTTAGATTACGACGTTCGAATATTTTGTCTTTGATAAATTTTGGGTATTCATTAAACATTCGAGGACAATATTTTTTTCTGGTTTTTGTGGAAATAGTCGATGCTTCGTGTATGATTTTATTTAGGTTCTCAATAGTTTCTTCTATGTCTTCCGGTGTTTTTAGTGTTTTAATGAGGTTAATCCCCTTTGTTATTTCGTCTTGATACATCTCCCAATTAGTATTTTTGTTATATAGTCTATCTGCTGGTTTCACTAGTACCACTGTCGAGCTTACGTTCAATATAACTGGCGTGTGATCAGAGGACAAGTCCGTGCACGTTTCAGTAGTCATATAGTTTGGACTTACGTTTTTGGTTATATAAAAGTCGAGCAGGTCAGGAATTTTATTTCTATCCGTTGGCCAGTATGTTGGTTTGCGTGAGGTCATGCACTCGAGTCTTAGGTTTTGAACTTCACTGTGTAATTGTCTCCCACGGTGTGTAGTTAATCGTGAGCCCCAGTATGTGTGTTTTGCGTTCCAATCCCCACCACATATAAATCTTGGGCCAAGGGAAGAGTCTGTAGTAGAACATGTTGTAGTCTTCTTTTGTTATCCTGTGTCTGGGTGGGCTGTACACTGCAGAATAAGTAGTTTCGGCTCTCTCATTGGCCATTACTTTTATTGAAGTTGCTTGTATTTTATCGGTATGATACTTTTCCAGTTCGTAATGTTTAATACTATTCTTTATAATTACTGCAGTTCCTCCATGACTATTTCCTGATGGGTGATTTGTTGAGTAAACCATGTAGTTTTGTACAGTAAAGTGGGATTTAGCTGTAAATCTAGTTTCAGATATTAAGGCTATGTCAATTTTTTCCATTTGGAGAAATGTTTTGAGCTCTTGACGACGTTCCGACAAGCCGTTGGCATTCCAAGTGGCAACTCTGAGCATGTTTATCATTTGGTCACTAGGCTTGTCACAAGTTGGATCATACGTTCCATCATTTTGTCCATCATGTTGATCATGATTTGTTGAAATTTGGCGAACATAAGTTCTAGTCTGTCTGGTAGGTTTTCTTGATCAGGTAGGTCTTCCACTAGTGGCCGGTCTTTTGTTACCTCTGCATAGCTTCTTTTTTCAGTGTGATTAATTTGAGTTATTTTCCGTTTGGCTTTTTGATCTAGCGTTTTTATATCTTCTTTATTCTCTCTCTTAGTTGGGTGGTTTCCTTTATTGGTTGGTTTGGTTTTTAATATTTTTTCCTTATATTGTTTGTATTTTGCACAACCCTTATAACTTGCAGGATGTTTTTCTTGACAGTTGGCACATGTAGCGTCTGTATCCGATGTTTTGGTACAAGAAGAAGTTGGATGTTCGTTACCACATTTCACACATCTGAATGGTCTGAAGCATTGGTTTTTAGTGTGTCCAAATCTCTGACATCTTTTGCATTGCATTATTTCTTGTTTTTTGTAAGGAGCTTCAATCGTCACTCTCATCTGGCTTAGGTATCGTAGTTTGAATATTTCTTTATTATTCTCGTTAGGTTCAAGGTCCACAAAAAAGATGGGTAATGCCTCTTTGGTAGACCTATGTAAGACGTTTACTATTTGTCTGACTTCATGTCCTTGTTCTAGCAGCTCTTTTTTTATCAGCGTAGTATCTTCTGTAGAGTGTAGCCCCCGTAATACGACTCTATATGCCCTTTCACATTTTAATTTGTAGGTGTAGTGTGAGATACTGTTTTTTATAAATTGCTCCCTAATTGTTTTATATGTTTGTATATCATTAGGCATCAATTTAATGATATGGCCAGATCTTAAGGTAGTCATTTTGTATAATTTGCAGTCAACAATTTTATTTAGAGTGGCTTTCAGTGCTGTAACATCCGTGACTCCTGTCACAAAAATAGGTTCAGGCTTAGGTATGTACTCTGTAGTTTTCACTGGTGCTGCTGTTTCTTCGCTGGCAAGCAGGCCGAATTTGTTGTGTGTAGGGACTGCGAAGTGTAAGGTATTCTTTGATTTCTTTGTATTGTCGCTGCATATTGGACTTGTTTCCTTCCTTTTTTGCCTAATTGGTACTTTGTCGTTTTGCCACGAAGTCAGTGAGGTGTTCTCCGGTTCGTTTAAGTGTTGTTCTGTTTCGTTATTTTGAACAGGTTTGTCACTGGCATTCATCGCTACCGCTGATGGTAGACTGTTGCTACGATGTCTGATGAACATGCTTTTGTGAAATTGTTGTTGGATCATATTATTTGGTTTTGTATTAGTTTCCATCATTTTATTCCCACGAGTAAGGTCGAAGTAAATCGTCGCTTGGAGGGTGACGCCTATTCCTTCAAGAAGGCACATTACAACAACGTTAGCCGGGTCCGTTGAGGTTGGCGCTAGGGACTTGCTACCTGCAAGTCATACATCCTTTCGGCGCGTATCCCACCTTAGGATTAGGGTGAATTTTTAGAGAGGTTTTCTACCTCATGACACGGGCGGTAAAGCCAATGCCCCCGTTTCCATGAGACCATGGAGTTACGGGTTGTAGAGGTCATTTCCTACCCCCAACCAGAACTTGCTTGTTGGGCAAGCTGAGTCAGGTTATTTGCCGCCGCCCGAGACTCGGCGTTGTTGCTCGTTTTGCACCACCCGGGGGAGACGTGTAGGGTGGGTCTAGGTATAGATGGTATTTTCCTACGGACGCGAGCAACATCCTCCCCCTAAATTAAATTTACACTGATAGAGTGAATTCTAAGCAAAAAAAAACACCCTTGTGAGAGTGTGTTGAAAAAAATCCCAACGAGTCAGTGGGATTTTTTTCAACACACCCCCCCCCCCCCCCCCGTATAAAAATTAGTGTTGTCAAACACTATAATCTGTAGGTACAAGTATTTTTTTCAGGACTGCTGAGATTTTCATAAATAAGTCATCTTATGTGTTTGCTCGCCCTCTGTTTTCAGGATCAGTATAGCCATATATAGTATAGGATCAGTATCTTTTTACCTTTTTTTTTTTTTTTTGGGGGGGGGTGGGAAATCATCAAATGACCCCTCCCACTCTTGGGCAGAGCGGAAGGGAGTGTCAGACTTCTACTGACTAAAAACCACCCATGTTCCTTCTACGCCCTTGTGCCGCCGAGGCCGCGGTAACTTCTGAACGACCCGCAGCCCCGACGGGATTATCTTTTTACCTTCAATCTTTAAAATGTACTGCTAGTTTCATTTGCACATTAGGAATCTACCAAGCTCATTAACTATAAATCACCGCTGTTCCAGGCACGCCCACAACTACTACTACACGCGCGACGGCCGCCGTGAAGTAGCTCCGCCAGCAGACTGTTCCAAGAAGCTACTTGAAGCCTCCTCTGATAAGGGGTAAATATTATTAAATTGTATTTTTACCACTATCAGTGTCTAGTGTCTACCCAAACCAGCCGAGCTCCTTAAAATACCGAAGCAAAGTTCTGAACCGCTGGCAAAGTTGGTCCTATAGTAAATATTGTTGGCTTACTGCAAGAAGTGCCAGGAGCCACAGAACAGTATCTCAAAAAAAAATATTTCTTGTTTTTCAGGCATCAGATGCATAATTTCACAAGATATTAGATGCAAGGAAAAACAAAAAAAGTTTTTTTTAAATATCGCTCTTGGGCATATGAGGTCGTGAGGTCAATAACTAACATATTGGGCCCAAGCTTGAAGGCTTTTTAAGACAAATCTAAACTAACTAAAAATATATCTGTCTTTATCATTGCAAGCCATTAGACAAGGATGCCAATAGTTTTAGAAAATTTAGATCTGTCTTAAAAAGCCTTCAAACTTGGGCCTATTATTCCTCTCATTATTGCTCATTGTTAACCTAAAGTTATTTTATTTCAGAGCTCCAAAAAAAATGGTCAATGTTGTGCCGACTCCGGGCAAAGTATACCACTGGGACAAGCACTACGAATAAAACCAATCAAGCAAACAACGGGACTTGCGTAGATCATTGTAAATGTTAATTTAAGGAATTAAATCAATTTTATCTTTAGTTTCATGAAGTTTGTTTATTATTTTTAATGTCGATTAGAATGATGATGCAAAGATAAAATGTTTTTTATTGACATTGTAAATCAATGCTAAGGCTGCATGTCCACTGGATCGGAGTAGAGAAGAGTGAAGCAATATTAACCAATTCTATTTGATAGGTAAACGGAAGCGGAAGGCTCGAGAGTGGGGAGGGGGGGGGGGGGGTTAAGAAAATATCACATGGGGAGGGAGGGGTTTAGATATCACGTGTATGTATTTATTTAAATAATGAAAACTTTAAAAACATTTAGTACCAAAAAATATACGTGAAATTGGCAGGGGGGGGAGGGTAATATATAACCTTATCATTTATCACCAGCGGGGAGGAGGGGATGAAAAAGTTGCTAAAAACATCATGTGATTAATTGATTGACTCAAACAAAAAATTCAGAAACTGCTCTTCGGTTGCAGTTGCAGGTCGTTGTTCCTCTTTTGATACATTGAGTACGGAATTTTCTTTAGCTTTTTGAAGTTAACTAATTTTGGAGGTTTCACCTGTAACTTAAAAGATTTTAGCTGATATCTCATTAGCATTTCGAGATAGAAAACATAAACAGGTTACTTTAAAAACAAGTTTTTATTCCACTAAATAAAACTTCAGCTCAGTCGGACACCGGGAAGTGGTTCATAATTGAGTTGAAAGATATGACCCATAAAAAAGAATTATCAAAATCGGACTCTGCAAAAAGGGTATACTCCCAACGGCCACCACTAAAACAGGCTCCAGTGGTGGCCGTTAGATCAGTGCATTATTTTTTGTCCCAACGGCCATCAGTGGCGGACGTGGGTGGTCAACTGGTCATATATAAAAAAATATATACGCGTCGATTTGAGAACCTCCTCTGTTTATAGTCGGTTAAAAAAATTACAACAAACAGGGCATATTACGTAAATAAAAGCTTGTAAGAAACAATAGGCGTTATTTTATACCTCTTCGTTTTCATAATCAAGTAGCCGATCTTCCGCCGACTCTACGCCTTGTTCCAAAAAATGTCCAGTCGTTTCGCAAAATGTCTCGACTTTATGTCCCGGCATAAACGATCTGTAATAATGCTGACTAACATTATCATCTGGTTTTAACGGTTTTGGCTCTAAGTGGCCGCTTTTGGGGTTTCCTTGTCGGAAGTACAGAGGGCGGTGCGATTGGACTGGTGCTGAGTCTGAGCGATCCTTATGTGGCTTCATGATTTCGTCTCTGTGGTCTTTAGGCATAAAGTTTCGCTTAAGTGGAGCGTATTGAATCATATGCTTTGGACCCAATTTCAGTTGTGGACGTTCAGTGTCTTCTGCGGGCTCCGTTGCTTTTTTGTTGTGTTGTTTGTTATGTTGAATGTTGACAAACTTGAATGTTGGTATTCCCGGGTGGTTAAACGCATGCATAGAAAGTAAATTTATTTTCTTAGCTTCGCTTCCATACACGCTTACTGTTATCAAGCACAAACATGAAACTAGCTGAAACATAAATTTGAATACATATGTATTTAAGATTAACATGGTATTAATTAAACAAGTATTATGTTATGTACAACAAGGTAAATGAAAACATTTTTAAATAGTAAATTCACTAAGAACAATCACTCTTCAGGCGCATCACGCATCGGTCAAAATACACCTATACAAATCCCCTTCCATTGGTCAATTTTCTAGGCGCTGGTTGGCGTTACCGTGAGATAGCCAATAGGAAAGCTGTGTCGTTCCGTGCAACCCGCACTTTCCTCCAACGACAAAGAGTAACAGTCCAAGCCATTTTTCGGGAACAGAGAATGTGATATCTAATGGAAAGTAATCTGTGCAAAATCAAAACTCAACTTACATTATAAATCATCTCGCTTATTTGCGACGATCGGAATCGACGTCGGACGCAGTGTAATTATGCTTGCAACATGTGACCAAATCACGAAAAATAACAGGCGTTTCGTTTCAATTACGTTTTTAAGTATCTATAGGTAGGTTATTAATTACAGCATTTAGTGCTTCTTTAACAAAGCCTTTTGGGCTATTTCCTGACAGCACGTGACAACTGTCTAAATTGATCTGAGGATCTGAGTAAGAATCTTGATAAATATTTATATTAACCATCGATGTTATTCAATTTTTTTCTATTGTCTAGCTACGTTGCGTCAGCAGACAGTAAATAGATATATCACCCATTGCATTTTATTAGTATAAAGGGTTAACAAAAAACAAAAACCGACTTCAAAAGACCGACTATTGAGTTATTCATCTATTTGTCGCGCACGTACTTAATGCAAATTTAAGACTTATATGGTTTTCTCATGGATACTATTATCAGAACTGGACTAAATTGAAATGGGACCAAATGGGAAGCGTCAGCTTTCTAATAAAAAAAGAATCATCAAAATCGATTCACCCAGTCAAAAGTTATGAGGTAACAAACATAAAAAAAAAAACATAGTCGAATTGATAACCTCCTCCTTTTTTGAAGTCGGTTAAAAAGAAAGGGTATACTACCAAAACAGAAGTCTTCTTAATTTTACCATTATGATAAAGGTAATTATTTTTAAATAGTACTAGTTAACGGGATTTATATCGCATAAATATGTAAACATACATACCACACACATTTATTAACATGTTTGTGTATAAAATTCAAGGAAAACTGATATAGTTAAAAAGTTACACAGTAAGTTTTAAATAAAAAATGTTTTTTCTATTCAATTTATTTTATTGTTCAATAAAAAATTATTGGAATAGGTACATTGTTTAACGATTTCATGTTTTAAACAGTGCTTAACTACAGAACTTCACACCTTATTTTTTAAATTATTATTTAACCTTATTCATATATTCAACAAACAAAAAAAGATCTAAGATTCTAACCGCTTAAACATATTAACAATACATCAAACCAATTTTACTGTCAATTTTAAATTACATAATTTTATTGTTTTAATGACATACATTTAGAATCTATATTAGTGGTAAATATTTACATTTTGGTAAATTATTATTTTAAGACACCCCAAAAGATCTGAATGTACATACGTGTACATGTACTAAGTTTCATCAAAATCGATACGAGCAGTTTTTTTATCGCGAATAACTCAGCGATTGACCACCAACTATCCTATGGTAGTGGTGCCCAAAAAATGTGTATGAAAAATGTTGTATGAGAATTATGACCTTTTCCATTTGGTCACTTAGTTCTACGTGTATGACTGCATGGAAAAATGATTCCTTCTACATGCTAAGAAAAAATGTGTGTGAAAAATTTTGTATGAGACCTTTTTCATTTGATCATACATTTAGTTTAATGTGTGTGACTGTATGGAAAAACATTTCGTTCTACTCCTACATGCTATATCGGGGCACCATTAATCTTTAGAAACCTTTACCATGCTTCAACTTATTTCCACACAATAGACAATAATTCCTATACTTATTCATAATGATATTTTTGGCAATTGATCATTATCTTGTGCTGACGTCAATGCTTTGACTTTCCCAGCATTGTTAATAACTAGAGATTCAATTATATAATAATTTAATATGAATACTATAATTAAATGGTCAGCTACAGCCAGAATACTATAATTAATCAGCTATCTGAGATTTAATCATAATATTACGATTTATTATTTGTCGGCCAAGTTACAAAAATTAAATGGTGCTTCCAGCATTGGCAAAAACGATATTTTTAACTAGATTTCGAGTTAGTGCTAAAAAATGCAGTAAAAACTGTAGTAACTTTCTAATAATCTCGAGCGTTGCAAGCTTGATTAGGCATAGCCACTGTATTTATGTAACGATATAAGGAAAAAATTCGGTATTTTCAAATGCATTTAGGTGGTTATGTATTATCACAAGGTTTAAACTATTTTTTCGGTATTTTCAATATGCGTTTAGGTTTTTATGTATTACGCCATCTGTTAGACTACAAGCATTGCAAGCTTTTAGGCACTGTATTTATATTACGATAAATGGCAAATTTTTCGGTATTAATAATTTGCGTTTATATGTACATATGTTATGTTATATGTTATGTATGTATGTATGTGTTTATGTTATCACTTGTGGCAGTTTTATTTCTATTTTTGTACCTTAACTATTTTTTTATTTTGTCGCACAAAAAAGCGTTTCTATCTAAGTTCTATTCTAAGTTTTCAGGATCATTATTCCCGTGTATTTTATTCAATAGTCCATGGTTAACTTTTTAATTTAGTTGGTGGGCAAACACTTATTGGATTTTAGTCACTTATAGATTTAATCACTGGAATCTGTATCGGACGACTTCAGGTGGACATCCCCCAAGCTGCCATGGCCGAACCTGTCCCTAGGCCTCCGCGACCTATAAGTAAGCCTGTGTCATTTCTCTTCTCCATCGACCTGCTTCCTGAAATGCATAGCGTCGTCAAAGGCCTTTTTGACCGCTTTCCTGTCCGTTGGTTTTCGAGATTCCTTTAGCTTTGCTTGGTCGACGGCCTTGTCTAAGCCTAGTGGCTCTAGCTTGTTGGGAGGCAACCATTGCCAAGTTCGCTTCGCGTCGAAGAACAACACGAGGTATAAGAGCGGTTCGTGAGAGTGGTTTTTTTTCAGGTTGAGTACGTCTTGGGGCGGCACGGGGAGAGGCACGCCGTTGTAGATGTAGCCTTTTGGCATTTTCGGGTTTATTATTAGGGCGGGGTACCACGGGTAGCCTCTGTGGAAGATGAGATTGGCATTAGAGACAATAATGTTAAAATGTAGTGATTTGATCATTGGTCATCTTTTTATATCTATTTATTGGCAGGGCTAATCCCTTAAGCTAAGGGAATATTAGTTTTAGGCCGCCTAAAGGCATGACGGCGGTTAGATGTCAATGTCACATTATTGTATTTTTAAAAAATGTTATAATATGACATTCTGATACAAAATAGATTTCACGCCACTTGACGAAGATTAGACTCTAAATGCACGTCAATAAGATAGCATTCAAGTTGAGACATATCTTCAAACGACAGTTCACTAAATTGAATGCTATTTTGTGTGTATTGCTCAAGGTCAAATCATCAATGCCCGAACGAGACAGCCTATCAAGAAAGGGGGTAGATTCGTGTGTTAAAGCGAGACGGTCGCTCATATCTAAATGCCGCGAGTGCACTGTTTACCTGCACTTGGCCCATACAAGTTGCAAAGGTTCCAACTGTATGTCTGTCTGTGCGCTCTTCGCCGGGGTTTTGGAGGCGGATGCTCTTGTGCCGCGACCCTGCAAGACAAAGTCGTGTAGAAACTTTTGCCGCAAAGGTCTGGCAAATGCAACTAGTTGCGAGCGTGTTTTTTATTGGCTGCCAATGAGGCGTTACTTTTGACAGGTTATGTTGATTCAGTTCTTTTGATCTGAACCAGATGGCGTGGCAATATCGGTCACCAATTTTACCACTACGTTACGCCATCTAGTTGTGATACTAGCAGCGTCTTGCGCAAGCTTCGTATTTATTAGAGAAAATATCCCTCAACACGCGTCTTCAAAGACATCGCCTGAAATACCTGAGACTCGATTGTTTAATTTTTTGTATGCATATTTTTGGACTTGCAAAATGACTTTACTTAAACGAAATATCTGTAAGATTTTGATTCAGGCTGAAAATACGCATAAATAAATACATACAACCCCTCCGAAACCGATTCAAAAATGACCCCTGAAGACGTGTTGCGGACGATTTGTCCCCAAATTTATACTCCGCTTTACCGGCCAATGAAATGCGATGACATTGCACGTTGACGTTTCTTTCCATGTAACCATAATTTGTCTATGTATCGATGTTTTTTAGAGTTACAAGTTAAGGGTATGCTAAGGCGAAAAGGTCTCGATGAAAAAAATCATGGCAAAATGTATGGAGTAGCTGATTTTTTTCGCAGTTTTAGAGTTGGTCCCATTGTAAAAGTTGTTCATAATGATGAGTACTGCTTCGTTTAATTTCCAAATAATACAATTCTTTGCAAACATGATTATACCTGTAACATTCAATGTTTTTTTTTACGCAAATAAGTCTGCGTTTGACCAACCTTTACTCTGACCTTGAAAAGCCCAAGATTTTTACAATAAATATTTCTGATTTCTACTTCGAGCCCTTTCCGGTTTAGCACACCCTTTCCCTGTAACCCCGTCCTGTATATAGTATGATGGTTACCTTGGCGGGCGAGGGCTCCTCGGCATGTGTGGGCGCGCGGCGCGAGCGGCGGCGCGGGGAGCCGGCCTCCAGGGTGGAGTCGAGGGTGTCGTTGTAACTCGACCTGCGGGAACACGGGGAATCATCAAACTGCCTGAATAGGTGATTGCCGATAGATGTTAGAGGCCATCGATTTACTCCAGTTTCAGCAATCATTGCATATTTTGTCTAAAATCTACTAATCATACATATTTTTGCTATACTTACTACGTTTTTCGTTAGTCATAAGAGAAAACTTACAAAAAAAAACTCCGGTTTCGTACTACCTACCGTCCGTCTTTTTGTTTGTAATTTCTGGTGTGAACAATAAAGAGTTTATCTATCTAGCTACTTCCTAAAAATAAACACCTTTTTCCAAAAAACTGGCCGGCGAAATCTATCACTCAGCCACGCACTTTTGTGCCGATTTAGAGTTTAGAAAAATCAAATACAGCACGTTTTTCCTTTCTTTACTTTTTTAAAACATATCATTTATATTGCATATGTTACCAATTTCATGCATATTTTACCAATTTTCTTGCATATTTTACGAATTTCATACATATTTTATCCATATTTCATGAATATTCCACTAACTTCTTGCATATTTAACCCATTTCATGCATATATCTAGCTTCTCATGCATATAATTCGGTCTTAAGGATAAACTTACCCATCGCTAGTGCTGAGTGAGCACGAGTGGTCCGACCCGTCCTCGTCGTAGTGAGTGCACGACGAGCAGGACTGAGAGAACACCGAGCTGCTGCTTGAAGACCTAATGAAAGAACAATAATCTTGTATGAATGGGTATAACAGTGGAGAATGACTAATGAAAGAACAATATTCTTGTATGAATGGGTATAACAGTGGAGAATAACTAATGAAAGAACAATATTCTTGTATGAATGGGTATAACAGTGGAGAATGACTAATGAAAGAACAATATTCTTGTATGAATGGGTATAACAGTGGAGAATGACTAATGAAAGAACAATTTTCTTGTATGAATGGGTATAACAGTGGAGAATGACTAATGAAAGAACAATTTTCTTGTATGAATGGGTATAACAGTGGAGAATGACTGAAGAAAGTATGAATGAAAAGTAGCACAAATTGTGACGTAACATACGTAACGACTTTTCTTTTTAATTCATTTATTACAGTATTCTTTTAAATAATAATTGCCTTAACACTTTGATTGCGGCTAACAATTACAGCGCTTGCCTTAAGTGTGGCTAATAGTCAAATGCGTTGTTTTACGCGCCTGGCGTGTGCAGCCGCATTCGCGTCGCACAAAGGAAAACACAATGTATGTGTTTTCCTGATTTAGATTTAACACTTTGACTGCGGAGTCAAAGTGTTAAATCTAAATCAGGTTTACCTAGACTAGAGGTGGTATGATTTTGCCTGGTGATAATTGGGTGGTGGCGTGTCTAAAATATTTTGTCGCGTGCCATTGGTTCGCCATCCCTGATCTAGGCTATATGTTTGATAGACATATGTATGAAAAATGGAACAGCGTCCCTGTCGGACTAAAATGGAAACTGCAACTGCATATGTTCATACATTTTTGTGTCGATTATTCGCTACGTGTTTACGTCAAAACGTATGCTAGGACTAGTGAAAGATGACAGCAATAAGATACTGCATGCTTAGCACGCTTCTATCTCGCTCTGGCTGCCAAGTTAGCCACAGTTCAGAGCGAGACAGACGCATATTTCGTTAAGTTTGCTTGGATAGTCAAAGCATGGTTAATGAGGTACAATTTTTGCTACAATCTATACACTGGCTTAACGGAAGGTACTAAGACGAAAGGGAGACATTGCACTCATCATGAATATTTTTAATATGGGACTAGCTCTAAAATCACGATAAAAGGAAAAAAAAATCATACACTGTGCTGAGTGTGAATTATTTTTTTCTGAAACAGGTTTCAATGTTAAGGTATTAATTATTTACAGTTCAAAAAAAAACACGCTTTAAAGTGGGTCAAAATTGCGCCCAAAACATACTACAAGTGAAGCTAATAAAAAGCGTGTAAAAATTTCCCAAGACGATGAGCACATTATGTCATAGTTTCGTGAAACCTTGTATAATAAATTAATTATTCATGCACTGATATCATAAATGCAAAAGAGTCTATTATTTTCCCTAATTGACTGTTCATCATTATCATCTTCAGCCTATATCGACTCACTGCTAAGTATGAGCATGTCTTCTGGTTTGTGTTACCATTTTACAACTACACTTCTGGGTTATCTTAATGAAATTGGGCAAAGATATGGCAACATCTGATACTTTTTTTGCTAACCTATACCATCCCACTTCTGAGAAAATTTCCTATACTTTATCTTAGAATAAACGGGAAAATTGCAGTCAAGACCGCAAGGTGCAGCTAATACAAATTCCAATCTTGAACATAAATACAGGGTTATTCATAAAAGGTATGCTAAGCCGAAAAGGGCTCATAGTTTCATTATTATGAACAACTTTACAATGGGACCAACCCGAAATTTGCGAAAAAAAAACAGGTGTTCCAAAGAAAAATGTCAATGACACTCGACAGAATGTATGGAACAGCTGAATTTTTTTCGCAAATTTCGGGTTTGGTCCCATAGTAAAAGTTGTTCATAATGATGAGTACTATATCTTAATATATATAAATCTCGTGTCACAATGTTTGTCCTCAATGGACTCCTAAACCACTTAACCGATTATAATAAAATTCGCACACCATGTGCAGTTCGATCCAACTTGAGAGATAGGATAGTTTAAATCTCAAATTATAGTCGCAATTTTAATTTATTGCAAATTATATATATACTGATAATTTTTACTATAAATTGACAAGTTAGCATCAACATACTACGGTTGCTATAGTTACGCAATATTTAACATAGAATTGACGCAATGGCTTTTGACAGGACAACGTCTGTCGAGTCAGCTAGTATACTATATAGCCCTTTTCGGCTTAGCATACCCTTTATGAATAATCCTGTATGTATTTTTGAAACGAAATTAAATAGTACATGGATCATGCAAAATAAAACATTTTTGGATCACAATGACACAGATCATTACAGGGTATAGTTTGTACCACAGATGACCCTCTATAGATCCTACATTCGAGACAATCAACTACACCACGCATCGGTCAACGCAAACCTATAACAAACACTGTCATTTCATTGGTTCATTGCATGACGCGATTTAATTTTTTATTTTTTGAGATGGCAAATAGAAACTTTTTGTTATAGCCCCACTAGCCAAGTTGCAATTCTATAATCGAAACGAAACGCTATAGAAAACTGGGACAATGCATCGGAATTACATTTCTGTAATAGAGCGGATTTAGTAGTTATATTGCTCAATTGAATCGGTCCAGCCGCCGTCTTTGTGACGTCATAACTGCCCGCCCCCACTTTTTCGCTTTACGACCGGCAGTTTGGTGATCTAGAGATAACGACGAACACATCGATACCAGTCATAAGTTTAAAGAAGAGATGGCTACGAAAATCAAGGAGACGACTTTTTGTCAATTAGCCTAGACTGATACATGGTCCTTGAATGACGTTTCTGTTATGGAATCTATAGATATTTTACAGAAATGTCATTCCCGTACATTGTTTTAGTTTTCTTTAGCGTTTCGATTATAAAATTGCAACTTGGCTAGGGGGGCTGACCACAACTCGCGTTTTTCCTTTATTTTTATTTAGTCATAGGTTTGCGTTTGACCGCCACCTCGACTGATGGTAAGCAATGATGCGGTCTACGTTGGAGCATGATTGTTTAGAAAAAATGGACTCTACTTTCAACTAAACTTCGGTGCGTTTTGGTCAAAATAGATAATAAAGATCTCAAAATGCGCTTTCTATGGAGGGTGATCTGTGGTTTGTACCCACGTTTTGAAGGGCCTATGTAGTGTTGGTGCCAGACCAGACATGTATAAATAAAATAGATACTAAAATACAAGTAAATATGTTATTATATTACATATTAGTATTAGTATATAATTATATGTTATAAGGTATATGGTACATATAAATAACTATTACTGATAAGTTTTGACCAACTTATTTAAGTTAAATGACTCTTTAACTGTCGTTGTTCTGTTGTACCAATTCTCTTGAATAAACTAAATTTGCCATCTCAAAAAATCGTGCCATCCTTTTCAGACACATTGAAATAAAAAGAGACAGTTAATTATAGTCCTGTCAGATTAGTTTAGAAAATGGTACAACGGTATCGACAGGACTATCGTATTTGTTTATCGAAATTGTAAATTAATAGCTTGTATTTACACAACTGGTCCAATTAAAAAATCTTTCCTGTATTAGAATTAGTTACTATTTGGTAATCTTTACACATTGATCAAGATACATACATCATACCTTTACGCAAGATTTTATGATTAAATTCATACTGGGTCCAAAATCCAGAACATTCCAAATGTTTTCTATGATGTCATATTTAAAATATTGAAATGTACGAATGACATGTTCTTAATTTTTTAAATTCTTAATTCTTAACTTTTAAAATTGGTTATTCAAAAAATCTAATCAATTTATTTCAGGCAATATAACTTGCATACGCAAGTTACAGAAGCAGTTGCAGATAAACTTAATATTTATATAAATCTCGTGTCACAATGTTTGTCCTCAATGGACTCTTAAACCACTTAACCGATTATAATAAAATTCGCACACCATGTGCAGTTCGATCCAACTTGAGAGATAGGATAGTTTAAATCTCAAATTATAGTCGCAATTTTAATTTATTGCAAATTATATATATACTGATAATTTTTACTATAAATTGACAAGTTAGCATCAACATACTACGGTTGCTATAGTTACGCAATGGCTTTTGACAGGACAACGTCTGTCGAGTCAGCTAGTAATATGTAAGTTTCAAGTTTCAGTTATTAGTAAATGAATAAATAACAGTACCTAGAAAGTGCCAAATCGCTGTCCGAGCCGATTTCCCCCGGCGGGCCGCGGTACTGCAGGAACGAGGCCGGCACCGGCGTCGATATGGGCTTGCCTTCGCTTGCACTCCTAAAAAATAACACATAATTACACGATAATGCTACGGGAACCTGAAACAAGGGAAGCAGGAGCGTCAGACGCTCGGAGGATGCTGCCAATAGTGCCCATGATTTCTTTTTGCATGAAACGCGACAATAAAGTTCGCAATTCATATCACAGACACACTAATATACTTACATATTTTTTTTTAAATAAAATAAATCATCTAATGAGCAAATCTTGTCTCGCTTGCGAGTCGCGCTCTGCTGGCGTGCTTTAGGCCCGGCGCCCATTATCGGCATCGGCACGACTGAGGATTTTAGGTGGCAAATAGCAATATACATTAACATAATGGCAATAAAGTAGAAATTGCCGTGTATATGGTCGTAATAACAAAAAATACCGCTTCGGTATGCTTGAGGCTGCTGTATCGGCAGCCTTGAGAATGCTTCGGGATGCTTCGGCATCCTTCGGTACGCCGCCGGCGCCGAGGCAACACTCGGGGGGATAGCTTGCCTAATGCTTAAGGACGCCTCGTCATCCCTAAGAACGTTGCAGCATGCCAAAGCATAGTTTCCGATAGTGTGCGCTTGCATGTAGGATGCCGAAGGATCCTTTTCCTTGCCGATGCCGATAATGGGCGCCGGGCCTAAGTCGTAGCGTAGCCTAAAGCTTTATTAATTTTACACCTCAGGCATTGAAACGTGATCCCAAAATCAAGTTACTAGAGCTAAATTTCCAAATATGAACTATTTCCGCTTGGTTTTATAAAACAAACGGACAAATGTGTGTTGTGTTATAATTTAATAAGACAAAGAGGCCGACAGTATCGCCGACGATGCTCCTAGCGACTTATAAAGTCAAAAATATTGTTACACCAATGTTTCTATACAGCCATGGTCTACGATGCTGGAGCAATGTTCCTACAGCAATGTTTACTCACCGGAACAGATCAGGCGAAGAGTGGGACTTGTTCTTGTCGTGTTTCCTCGGTCGGCCCCGGTCTTTCTTCTTGGGTAATGCTCCTAGCGTCGGCTGACTCAGTGCCGCTGATAACGTGGGCAATGTTGCTAGAGCAATGTTTACTCACCGGAACAGATCAGGTGAAGAGTGGGACTTGTTCTTGTCGTGTTTCCTCGGTCGGCCCCGGTCTTTCTTCTTGGGTGATGCTCCTAGCGTCGGCTGACTCAGTGCCGCTGATAACGTGGGCAATGTTGCTAGAGCAATGTTTACTCACCGGAACAGATCAGGTGAAGAGTGGGACTTGTTCTTGTCGTGTTTCCTCGGCCGGCCGCGGCCTTTCTTTTTGGGTGATGCTCCTAACGCCGGCTGACTCAACGCCGCTGACAACGTGGGCAATGTTGCTGGAGCAATGCAAGTTTTTATTTAACTTATTAGTATGTTGAGGTAGGTCAAAGTGAAAGATAAATTAAAACCAGTTGATGACGTTCAATTGAGCTGAAATTTGGTATGCCTGAATGTATATTTCGGACATTTCCGGAAGACTATACGATAAAAGCTTGTTTTAAAAAAAAATATTTAAGTAAGTTGTCGGTAATTCAAAGATTAAATAAACCTAAGAGCTAAGCTTTTTTCCAATTTTCGATGTAATATGATGTCTAAGGTCCACCTTATTTTTAAGGATTTAAGGTTCAAAAATTTAGTCAACTTGTTAAACCTTTTTTTAGGAACATACCGTCAGATCCGAAGCTTTTCGATGGCGTAGAGATCGTTGAATGTGAGGGAACGAGCAACGTTGGTTTCCTCAGTCCACCCAGAAGCCCTAGTCCTGAAACTACAAATATTTAGTGAGAAAATGCAGCCAATTCTAAAGGCAAATCTGTGAAGCCTTTGCTTTATAAATAAATTTGTTTATTTGTCAAAAAAAATCATTATTATACAACAATAATGCTTTAGTTGACAGATTCACCGATCTATTAGAATCTTGCGCTCCTCCTGTATTTTAGATATTCTAGAATAGGATAGTACTTTTTTGTTATAACAAAAATCTTGTAATACGTTATCTATCACTTAGGTTATCTGTGAACTATTAACACTTTGGCTGCGGGAAACACATACCTTGAGTTTTGTTCGCAGACGCGAGTGCGGCTGCACACGCCAGGAGCGTAAAAAACAAGGTGTTTGACTATTAGCCGCGTCTGGGGCTAGCGCATGTGATTACTAGCCGCAGCCAAAGTGTTAATTAACTAATCAGCGTCTAGGGTATCAAACTAACCTTTATGTGTGTCTTTGGTCTTGACAGGCGACTTTTCAGGGGTAGCAAGCTTGCGCGTGGCTCGCTCTACCTTCTGTAAAGGAACTGGTGTTTCGGAGCCCGAAGTCGGAGTATCTGTCGAAAGAATAAATAAACGAGTCAAATACCTTTTAACATTTCGTATAAAATCAGCTGTTCCAAACATATTGTCAAGTGTCTTAAATACAAACCTAAAAAAAGGATTACAATAGCAAACAGTAACGGTGTTACTCGTCGGAAAGTTTTCGAAAAAACAAAGATTTCCGACGAGTAACTTTGTTACTCGTTTTGTTACTAGTTGGGACCCACCATTTCTTCGTGATTTCTGAGTGGGACTCATTATGAAAATTGTTTATAAGGATGAATATTATGAGCCCTTTGTAACTTAGCGTTTTGTTTATTATTCTTTGATAGGCTTGCGTTTGACCGCCATCTTGACTGAAGGTGTGCTATCAGTCTACGATGGAGCGCGCTTGCATAGACGAAACCGATTAGTGTCGACTTGAAGACACGCATATTATAATCTATCGGAGAACACCTAATTATAGTACGAGAGCCCACGACCAAAATTTTTGTCTCATAGCAATACAGCCAAAACCGCATCAAATCGATAGATACGATTATCCTGAACTCGAAAATACCAATATCAGACATTTTCCGCGTAGCGTTTGATCTGACCGAATTTTCAAAATTGTCAAAGAATTTTACCGAACTGCATCATAGCAATATGTCTGATTTGCAGACTGTAGTTGAATGATAGTTCTGAGATACCGGAAACATATTTTTCAGACGTTAGTGGTGTAGCGCAAACACGTAAAATCACTTAAAAAAATTAAAAATGAGACAAAAAAAATGTCTCATAGCAATACGTCTGAAAATCTTTTTTATTAGTAAATTTTGGTTATTTGATGCGAACAAAACAATTTTCAGACGGAAATGTGAACGCATTAAATTTTGAGACCGTTTTGAAAATGTTAACAAATTTTACCGATCGGTATCATAGCAATATGTCTGAAAATTGTTGGACATGATAAAATAAGTTGTCCACATGTGCAAAAAATTTATATCAGACAAATTAAGTGTAGCACCTTCTCTATCAGACAACTTTTCGACTTTTCGACACTTTTCGACACTTGAGTAACTTTTACAAAAGAAATAAGTAATGACATCTGTCATCTGTCAAAGTACATATAATAGACAAGGGAGATTCTTGAATATCTATGAAGGCTGTAAATTTAAAAAAACATTTAACAGAGGCGTCGGCCAGGCGACTCCGAAACGTTATTTTCGTTTTTGGGAGTATATGCTACACTTAAAGTGTCTGAAAACAGGTTTTTGGTAATCATGGCAGCAATACGAAACATTAAAAAAAAAATTATCCGTATTGCTATGATACAGGTCGGCTAAATTTGTTGACATTTTCAAAAATGCGCTCAGGCTATGTGCTACGCGCAAAATGTCTGAAAACAAACTTTTTCGTAATACAATTATAAAATCTATGTACATTTTCACTATCAGACGTATTGCTATAATACCGACTGCCTTTTTTTTTTGACATAGCAGAAATGGCCTCCCACGCAGTTGCTACACTTTCGACCGTTACTACACACCTAGTCGGGTTCAGAATCATACAATCTAACGATTTTATAGGGTTTTTGCCGTATTGCTATGAGACATGGTTTTGGTCGTGGGCTCTCGTACTATTAGGCTGAGCATTCCACAATGTGGAGGTTGACATAGTAAAGCATACTATTTCCTTATAGCCCTGTATTGATTCAGAGAAGAGTTTCACCATTTCCGTCCCCACTCGTCCCGTGGGGACGACCCAAGCACGCTACTGAACACTTATCTCGCTACATATTAAAGTAAGTTCTCACCATTCCCGCCGCGGTGTAGAGAGCTGACCCGCGGCCGTCCTCGTCCTCGCGCTCGTCCCCGCCTCCCCCGACCTCGTCCCCGCCCCGAGCCGCGGGGACGACCCGGGGACCGGGCGACTGGGGAGTTTTCCCGCTAGAAATCATAAAAAGAAGAATATAAATATAAATAATACGTTGATTACCAGTTGCCTCAGATAAATGGAAAATTAATTATATCACATACATTGCCGCTGAGAATAATTTTGGAAGAAAGTTGCAAAATATACTCGTATTTCCCTGTTAAGAGTAAGTAGATGGATTTTTATATACTTACAAGATTTTTTATTGTTCACTAGCTGCACCTCGCAGTTTCACCGTATATCCTACAGAAATCTTATTTTTTCCGGGATAAAAAGTACGAGTATCTTGTATTTTGATTCATGACATAAATAATTAAAATTAAAGTAAAATGTTATAAAAAGTGTAAACTGTACTTAAATTAAACAAGAGGAAAACACCGACTTCCAAGTGTTTCCACACTCAGTTTGGAAGGCAGTGATTATCAAAGTAATATACAATTTTCCTAAATGTAATATTTTGTTTTTTTTAATTACCACACTAACCGATCGAACCGAATACTCACAGTGTTAGTGTCGTCATCTGTATCGAGTCGCCGCGCGACGGACCGGCGCCGCTCACTCCTTGCCACGGACACGCCGCGCTCACTTTGCGTATCTGGAACTATTAAACAGTCCATGTTATTATACATTATTGGGTGTATAAAACGAGCTGTGCTCAAACACGACCCCAATAATAATTGGGGTCGTGTTTGAGTACCTCCCAAAAAAGAATGGGATTATCGATATATCGATATTATCGAACGCAATCCCCGCATATACGACGTCACTACGCACCGCTAGTCGTGCCAACCGGCGCACTTACTGGCGCACTTTTATAGCGCGGGTTTGGGCTCCGCTATGCTAAAGGCACTATCCCTGTTACAACGACGTCACGTCACTTCTGACCTGACAACATCGCTGCTTATTCTTGTTCTTCATGGTGACGATGATCCTTTTTCCTACTAGTCCTATCCGCGGTCCTATCACTACGACGACCATTCATGGCGCTATAGATGCCATCTCCTCTTCTATGACGTCACGACTATGGTGCTAGTTCTCCTTTGCCGCCCCCGTTAGACCACCCGCTTCCACGACGTAACTCCACCCACTAGTCATACCTGCAGTCCTGTCGCTGTCAGTGCTGCGTCGGCGCGACACGCTACGCCGCGACACGCTGCGTCGGCGCGACACGCTGCGTCGCTGCGACACGCTGCGGCGCCGCGCGGCAGGCTCCGGCGGCGCTTGCTCGGGCTCCGCCGCGGCGCCTGCCCCCGCTACAGCGGGCATGCCCGCCTCTATGACGTCACGGCGCGCCTGACGGAATATCGGGATGCATTGCTCGCGCATCTTTACTCCGGCCCTGGTTGGGAAATTTCATCATGTTATGTCAAGGTCGTAGTAGCTCAGTGGGAGAACAGCCGCTTCGCATTCTTGAGGTGGCGGGCTCAAACCCCGACTCGTACCAATGAGTTCTTTGGAACTTATGTACGAATTTATATGTCGGGCTTTTCGATGAAAGAAAACATCGTGAGGAAACCTGCATTTGTCCGGAGAAGAAAAGAAGAAATTCAATGGCGTATGTGAATCCGCCAACCCGCACTTGGCCAGCGTGGTTGGAATACGGCCTTCGAGGGTATATTCCAGCAGTGGAAGGATTAAAGGTTGCATATGATGACGATGATGTCAAGGTCGATAACCTCAAAAACAGAGACAACGATGTGCGAGATCAAGGTCAATAATCGAGAAAGTAAAACGACCATAGAGCGAAAATTAGATACAGAGGACATTTTACAAACAGTGCCCAAATACCAAAATGTATTTCATCATTCAAATTCTGTTTATTTCGAATTCGAATCGAATTCAGACAAACAAGAAAGAATTCATGAACTGTAGTGTAAACTTACTTGTAAAACACAGTATCCTTGTTGTTATACGTGAGACAGTTGTCGATCATCAGATTAAAGTCCTCTTCGACGTCGTCTATGGTCTTGTAATCGCCTCGGTCGAGCTTCATGGCGATAGTGCTGAGATCCATCGGGTTTTTTACTACTGTGCTGTAGTCTGGGACCTGGCGAGCGAAAGAGGTGGAAATTGTAGCGAGAAAAGATATAAGGCTTGTTGTGAAAGTTCATAAATTACATAGCAATAGGTATACTCGAGATATCGAATATTTAGTCTTTATTTACTTTAGTATTTTGACTACCCCCCTCCCCCCGCCTCTTAATGACACTGTATTTTTTGTACGACGAACTAGGCATACGTTTGATCACAATTTCACTAGATGGCAAGCGACGATCTGGTCGAAGATGGAGCACGCTTGCCTAGAAAACTCTTCGAAGGCAGTCAAATAAATCAATTATTTAAATAATCTAAAACGGGTTTTCAAAAAGCCAGTCAGTATTACCTCTTGCAAGTCGACAGGCTCGCAGAATATGTCGCTAGCGTCTTTCTGCCGCAGCGTACGAAGCAGTTTGTGCAGCGCGGCGCGGTCCGAAAGCAGTGCGTGCATCACTGACCGCTCCCAGACTCGAGTGTACTCTGCTTTGAGTCGCTCGCGTTTTCGGACCAACTCGCATAGTAACCTGGGGGTCAGAAACCACTCATTTAGCATTTCTTAGCCCCGAGAAAAAAGAGGGGCTTTATAAATTTAAGGAGTGCATTTGTAGTATATTTTAAGCCCCCCTCAAAAAGAAGGGTGTTACTCGTATACGTAAAAACAAGTATGAGTGTCTGTCTTTGTCATCGTAGTTCTCAAACTGATATGGAATTAGTTTTTATTTTGTTTGTGGGTGACTCGATCAATTTCTTAGCTGTGCAATAGTAAATAATAAAAAATTAATAATAACAATAATAATTAATAATAATTCAAGAGCATCGGATCAGCCGTTTGAAGATTATGAGCTTGTTTGGGGTAGAGCAAATTTTCAATTTATATGTGACATTTAAAAATATAGAAACACCATAACGATAGTTCATAGATATAATTTTAAGTTCGAGTATGAATAAAAATTGATTTATAAGTTATGAAGTTATGTCTCAGTTTGGAGTAACTAAAGTCTCACCTAGCTCGTTCCAAATCCTGGCGGATCCTCTGCCAGTACTTCAACTGGTTGCACAGCTCTCGAATGTTGACGGTGGCGTCTTGGATGCCCCTTGTGCCTGCGAAACGAAAGTATACATTGTGCCCGTTTCCCGATGTCCGATACTTTAAGGGGTAAATCACGGATCAATAATTTTTTTCTCCATCCATAAAAAAATGGCTGCACTTTAAAAAAAATGTTAGCGAAGCATAGGTGCTTGTATTAATTTAACAATATCTACACAAGTAAAAGACTTTCAAACACAAAAGTGGTCTCAAATGTTAGTTAATAGTGTAGACAATAAATCTAGATTCAAATTATAATTTTTTAATGTTTCAGTATTTAAAAAAAAAAATTGGTCTACAAATTGACATTTTTTTCAGATTTTTTTTTTAAACTTAGTTTAAAAAAAACCAATGTGTTAACCATTTTTTTTTATTTGTTTTTTAATAATACAGGATATTTGCTATTGGGGGAGACCTTTGCCCAGCAGTTGGGACAGCATAGGTTAGATAATTAAAAAAAATAAAAAATAATTGCTATACATGGACCTTTAAATTTTAACTCTGAGTTAGATAGTTTAGGAGCTATGACAGTGTAAACTTACTTGCTTACGATTCCTTGAATTGTTGAAGAATTTTATCTTACCGACTGGAACGGGTGTTCAGTTATCTAATATCGGGATAGATGCACTTTGAACAGTTACATTCAAATTATCATAGCTCCTAAACTATCTAACTCAGAGTTAAGATTTAAATGTGCATTTACAGCAAATATCCTGTATTATTGTGATTGTAATTATTATCCTGTATTATTGTAATTTGTGATATGAACTCACCATGATGACTAGTCAAGCTCTGCAGGCGCCTCAGTAAAGGCACCCCGTTCCTGCTATGTCTTTTCAGAGTCCAGTACGCCAGGAGCCGCTTCACGAGCTGCGTACGCGCCACCGTGGGCGGGCCCCCTATTACCGCCACTTCCGCCACGCGGTCGGCCGGCAGCGTGGGTACTAGTACTACTGGGGCCCACGTGCGTTTCAGTGCTAGTACTCGACGGGCCTGGGAAATGTTACTGTGTAAAAGTAGCTACAAAGAAAGACTTGCAAAGATCTTAAAGTCACCCGCGCGGTTGTTTCGGCCACACGGTCGGCTGGCAGCGTGGGTACTAGTGTACTGGTACTACTGGGGCCCACGTGCGTTTCAGTGCTAGTACTCGACGGGCCTGGGAAATGTTACTGTGTAAAAGTAGCTACAAAGAAAGACGTGCAAAGATCTTAAAGTCACCCGCGCGGTTGTTTTGCTACTTCGGCCACACGGTCGGCTGGCAGCGTGGGTACTAGTGTACTGGTACTACTGGGGCCCACGTGCGTTTAAGTGCTAGTACTCGACGGGCCTGGGAAGTGTTACTGTGTAAAAGTAGCTGGTACAAGGAACTACTACTGGGTACTAGTACAACCGGGGCTCACGTTTGAGTGCTAGTACTAGACGGGCCTGGGAAGTTTAGCTGTATAAAGGTTGCTATCACTGGGAGTGAAAACCTAGACCAACATAATAAGTCACCGCACACTTGGCTGGCAGCGTGGGTACTAGTACAACCCGGGGCCCACGTGCGTTTTGAGTGCTAGTACTCGACGAGCCTGGGAAGTTTAGCTGTATAAAGGTTGCTATCACTGGGAGTGAAAACCTAGACCAACATAATAAGTCACCGCACACTTGGCTGGCAGCGTGGGTACTAGTACTACTGAGGACCACTTAGCGTTTGCGATTATAGAATTACAACTTAGCTAAGGGACTGAACAGACCCACGTAATTCTCATTACATAATTTTTTTATCATTTCCACCACCAAATAAACATTTACTCCAACGACACAAGACAAAGCGTTAAAAAGAAGAGCAAAGAAAGAAAAGTTTGATGTACCACCTCTACCTGTTTTATCTTTTCCCTCCCTTTCTGGCGTATGGCGGAGAGGTCGGCCGATTTTGTGTCTCCCTCTGATTCTTGTGCTCGTCTTTCCTGTAATAGTTATAAGGATTATATTTGAATGTCAGAAAATTTGATGTTTCAGGTATTTTATGTGTAATGCGTGGATAACATTTTACAAATTTTTGGTGTTGATTTTTGTTATGTAAGGCAAATTTGCATGCCACTTACAAAACTAGATAAAGGCATCCAGTAAATTATCCACCACACTATTTTAATAAAGCATGACTTTGGCTGGACCGTGAGTCCGTGACTAACATTGTTAAGTTAGACTGTTAAAAAAAAAAATAAGTCGTATTTTTACGTGAGTATTCCCGTTTTAATGATGTACATATTACAAAATAAAGTGTTTTATCTATTACTAGCTGACTCGACAGACGTTGTCCTGTCTCGATGACTATTTAATTCGAATTGGTAAAAAAAGCCATTGCGTCAATTCTATAGATGTCAAATGTCAAAAGTTACATTAAAAAAGTTTACATTGTCCAAAGCGCTAACGTTAAATTATGGTTTAAGTATTTTTAAATTTTCTAATTTTTCATGTTTTTTTACTATAAATTGAGATGTGAGCTATCCTATGTCCTAAGTTAGATCGAACTGCACATGGTGTGCAAATTCGATTGAAATCGGTTAAGTAGTTTAGGAGTCTATAGCGGACAAACAACGTGACACGTAATTTATATATATTAAGAAGAAGATAAAAACTGTCAAATTGTACTCGTAGTTACCTGTAAGACATGCGCGGGTGTGTGCGCGTCACAGTAGGCCATTTTGGCGACCTGCACCGGCTGGCTGGGGTCGCGGCCCGCGCCCGCCGCCTCCATCTTCATATACAGACTGGAACAATGGAGCGGATCAACTAATGACTACTTTTACACTTCGTTTTACATTATCTATTGGCGTATTGGTTAATTTGGAAGGTATAAGGTAGGGTACCGACTTACCGAGGTGGTTTTAGTGGGTCAATTCTACATAACCAAGCTGTTCTCCAATACAATGAGGTAGCTTTTGAAGATTTCTCTGATGTTACCAAAAAAGGACATCAAAGTCACATTGACTTTGATGTTTGGAAACAGTAAAGTAGGGTAGGGCAATGAGAGTTGTGCATTTGGATTGACAGGAAAGTAGAGTTATGCAAGTAATTTGTTTCAAAGTGGTGAAGTAGGGTTTACTCTACCTCACTGCTGCTCACTCTGCTTGGTTTTGCCTTAGCAATGTGAGTTATATGTTAGAAAGCAGTAAGTAAGACAAGGTTACATAAATTAGCACTAAATTATACGTCAAAAAAAAGATGTGTGGCACTCGGGGACCGCCGCGGTAAAGCTATTGCATAGCATTTTTTATCAAGTTATGCAATTATAATTATAATTATTTCATTAACCAATGTCACCTAGAGGCGAGTTGCTGAACTAAAGAGACAAGCGTGATATTTCAAAAAGTCATTAAAAGTTCTGCTATTCATCGATAGATGGCAAAACTAAAAAGTATCACCGCTTATTAGGTTATTTTCGTTACGGAATTTCTGGATTCGGCCTCCACACATTGATAGAAGCTATGCAATAGCTTAAAACCGATAAATCATATCTTATTAAACAGATACACTAGTATCCTCACCCGGCTTGCTGCGCACAAGTGACATGGAAGGCTGAGTAGCAGTTGGTCTTGTGGCACTGTATGCAGGCGCCGCCGCCGCGCTGCTTGCACACCATGCACTGCAGTTTCCAGCGGGCGGCCGGAATCATTTCTATTGAATCTGCATATTATTTAAATTTAGTTACCTAGAAAAAGTTGGATTTAAATCACTTTTTAGTCTGAGGCTAGATAGCAAATTTATTAAGAAATGTTTTGGTACTTCTTTAATAATAATGGAAAATTAGTTGTCTGTAAAGTCGGTTTACGGACGATAGTTTAACGTGACAACCTGACAACGTCATAACAAAACATTAACGAAATGATTGGATACTGTTCTCGCTCCGATCGTGACGTCACAATGAGCGTAACGGGACACTTTTTCATGCATGCACCCGGCGTCAAAAAATAAATATAATTATTAGACATTGTCACGTCAAACAATAAATATAATTATATTTTAATTGTGATTTGTTTTTGTTTTTATATTTGAATTTTTATTTCGATGTTTTAATTATGTGAAAGTATTTATATTCAAACCCCGACTCGTACCAATGAGTTCTTTGGGACTTATGTACGAATTTACAAACCACTGGCTTTTCGGTGAAAGAAAATTTAATGAAAGATTCACATACGTCTATAGAAGAAATTCAATGGCGTATGTGAATCCACCAACTCGCACTTGGCCAGCGTGGTGGAATACGGCCTAATCACCCTTCGAGGGTAGACCTGTATCCCAGCAGTGGGAGGATTAAAAGTTGCATATGATGATGATGATGATGTATATTGAATTATTGATACACACACTTTCACATTTGAAATAATGCGTCCAAACTGTTACTATTTACCCAACTGCCTAAGAA
Source organism: Alcis repandata (assembly GCA_949125135.1). NCBI lineage: Eukaryota > Metazoa > Arthropoda > Insecta > Lepidoptera > Geometridae > Alcis > Alcis repandata. The sequence goes on from OX421241.1 coordinate 5,376,671, forward strand.
GAGGAGTCAAAACCATGTTGGTTTCCATAGTAAAACTTGAACGGTTTTTTTCTATTGTGAAGAAGTCATTAGATTCGTTTTTAACACGCTTTTATTAGCTTCACCTGTATGTTTGTATGTTTGTATGTTTGTATGTTTGTATGTTTGTATGTAACCGACTCCTTTGAGCGCGTTTTTGACCCACTTTAAACGGTCAGATTTCTTTCAAACTTTGTAGATATATCGAGGACCGATGACAATACACTAAACAAATCGTGTTTTTTAGTTTTTTTAACTATTAATTTTTTTAACACGCTTTTTCTATAAAGTTTCTTTAACTTTTAATACCGTTTAACTTACAAATGGTAATTTCGTCATTCGTGTCAGAGAACAGAGTGGCGCAGTGGAAGCGTGCTGGGCTCATAACCCAGAGGTCCCTGGATCGAAACCACGCGCTAGAAATCTTTTTGCTCAATATTTTTTGTTACGCATCAATTTTATTTTATGAGGTCTGAGGATCGAAACCACGCGGCTACAAATCTTTTTGCTCAATATATTTTGTTACGCATCAATTTTATTTTTAATTTGCTTGAGCAGACGGCCAAAATCGGATAACACCAACACATTTGTACATATTAATAATGGTTAATAGTTAGCAAATCGAACTAAAAAGCGAAAAATAAATAATAGTTAAAAAAAAACTAAAAAAACACGCTTTTTATAAAAACCCGAACTAAAAAAATAGAAAATAAAATTTTATAAATTTAAATTAAGAATAGGGTTGAAAATTTCAATAAATATAAATTAATAATAGTGTAAATAAATAAATATATGTATTTTATTTTTAAAAAAGCGTGGGGTGCTTTCTAAGATATTAGCAAAATGCTAATCACTCTACTCATGTCTGTCAATACAAAATGTATCTACAAAATATATAATATCTATTGACCCATGCACCCCACGCTTTTTAAAAATAAAATACATATATTTATTTATTTACACTATTATTAATTTATATTTATTGAAATTTTCAACCCTATTCTTAATTTAAATTTATAAAATTTTATTTTCTATTTTTTTAGTTCGGGTTTTTATAAAAAGCGTGTTTTTTTAGTTTTTTTTTAACTATTATTTATTATATTTGGAGTGTCATGGGCTACCTTTTGCAGTTGGGTCTTTACGATTTCTTTTAGAATAAGTAGAAGTATTAGAAGTAATAAAACATACCGATTGGTTCCAAGAATACTGTGTTGGCGAAACGCACTTCCGGTATCCATAGAGCGCACACAACATGCGCCCACGTGCCTTGATCGGTCTGTTTGAATGCACCTGTAGATATATAAGTAATATAGAATCTGAACTACAACTATTGTATGTTTTTTCGTGCTCCGAAGCCTGCGATCCACTTTGCGTACTCAATTTAAATGACTAAGCTAGACAAGTAGTTAATTGTTGTCGATCCAAAGTCATTTGCCTAGCTGTTTGATTAAATGGCTGAATCATACATTCATCACCCAGGAAGCTAGTAGAACGGCGCCGCGCCGTTTGGTAAAAAGTCTAGGCCGTTAATTGAACGGCTAATTAAGCTAGTCGACTGCAACATGTATATTGTACAATTTTGTACATAGAACAGCAGTACTAAGCCGACGTGGTTGAATTTCTATGAAATTTTCAATGTGAATTATAATTTAAAGTTGTGATGAGTGTAACAACATTTTTGGAAACAAGCCTCTTTTAGAGTTCTAAACCTCTTTTGGGGAAGAACCCTTAAGGCGAGACTTCTGTGTCCGTCTGTCTGTCTGTATGTCACAGCCAATTATCTCAGGAACTATAAAAGCTTGCTGTCTAAAATTTGGCATGACGCTAGATAATGGTTACCGCTACAATTCGTAAAAAAATTATGTTGAGTAGGTAATAGCTTTACCTGAAAATTGAGTCCGGAAATGGGGACCTAAAATTTTGAAGTCACATACTAAGGTCTACTGAAAAGTTTTTAAAACAAATTAATATAGCTACCTCCAGTGTTAGGACATAACACGCAGTTGACCAGTCTTGACGGCGATTGCAAACATCTTCTGCAGAGCCACTGTCCCTCAGGAATGTATGGAACCTAAAAATATATTAATGTTAATTCTGACCCATAGCTAATCATAAGTTTCTCTACTTCTGCTATTAAAATTCAATTCCGATGCCCCTATCTATACAAAACTGACGACAAAGGGCTCATAGAACTCATCACTATGAACAACTACTACTATGGGACCAAACCGGAATTCGCGAAAAAAATATCAGCTGTTCCGTACATTTTGTCGAGTGTCATTGACATTTTATATGTTTATAACAGCTGATTTTTTTTCGAGAATTCCAGATTGGTCCCATAGTAAAAGTTGTTCATCATGATGAGTACTCTGAGCCTCATTCGGCTTAGCATAACTTTTCCTTTGCAACATCTTAGATGACTTATTATCATGGAGTGTACTCGGAATGAACACATTCAAAGAACGGCCTTATGGGGCGTCTAAACGGGCTATATTTTACGACAATTTGTGGCTGCAATACTGTGGCCGGCAACATTGCTAGCAATACCAGCCACACTATGCAATATTTTAAGGATGGCCCGGCATTATAGCCACATATTTTTTGGTATTTCAAAATGTTTTTATGTGTAGCCGGCGTGTGGCCGAACGATCGCCTCGCAATCGAAAATACTGCAATATATCTGGGCCATCTATATTGTTGTTCTGTTTTACTGTATATGCGCGTCCCTTTCTCCCTGCGACGTGAAGTACTTTGCGTTTTACTTTCTGCGCGACGTGAAGTGTGCTGCGAGTGCTGCGACGTCCATCGTGTATAAATCTGTGGTGTGGCGATATTCTGTATATATTATATTTATTTATATATTTTTTATATATTATATTTCTGTATATATTCACAAGAAATTCGAAGTCGCTCTTAGACATTCTTGTAAAATTTTTAAATAAGTATTTATCCAGCATTAATTCCTTGTCTACGGAATCCAAAGTGTCACGCCTACTTAGGTAGGGTCGAATCCACATTCGTGTCCTTTTTTTTCGTTTTTCTGCCAAAACAATGTAAGTGGCTGCGATGAGCGTCATTTCGTCGGCCATTGTTGCTGGATTGTGTGGCTCATTAAAGAGTTCTGAATCAAAGGCCATACTATTGCAGCCATATTGCAACATGTTGCCTGCAATTGATTGCTCAGCCATAAAATGCACTAAAATGTTTTTTTGATGGCTGGGCAATATTTGCCAATTATTGCAGCCACAAATTGTCGTAAAATATGGCCCGTTTAGACGCCCCTTTACCCAACGATGGGGTGCTACAAGTAAGTTATTGCAACAGCATTCTGGCTGATCCTCTCTCGGACACAGCCAGAATGTTGTTTAAGTTAGTGAACCGTAACTAACCTAATTAAGTATATTATATTTTTATTGTATTATATTATAGAGCGGCATACTCGTGCACGAGAAAGCTTTTAAATCTTGAATAAAAAAAAATAAAAAAAACTTTTCCTTCTAACCCTTTACTTACACCATAGCAATCCTGATGGACGGCCAAGTTGCACATATCACAGAACAGTATGACATTGGTGTTCTGGCACTCTCCGTCCATACAAATACAGCATACTGCGTCTTCGTCCACTGTAGCGGCTGTCTGTTGCCCGCTTTGAGTAGCCTGTTAAAAAAATATAAAAGCTAACTACCTCCAAATTGAAAAGAAAAATAGATAGATAGATAATACCATAGACTAATAAATAACTTTATAAATATTAGTCTATGATAATACTGATCTTTAGTCACCTGAAAATATGATTCCTTTTCCAACTTATCCATCATCCGCTCCAGCGTATCAACAGAAACAAGCGGCAGACTCTGTTTCACTCGCTGCTTGTTTATAATGGCTAGCCATGCCGTATCCTCCTCGTCGACATCATACTCAACTTCGCCTTCTACCTCCTCGGGCGATTTCTCAATGAAACGGATGTATGCATTGGGTCGGGGCGGTGCATCACACACACGTTCATTGTAATCCGGAATTAACTGGAAATTGATAAAACTTCAACTTAACTTGGTTTTTGTGGCGTGGATAAAAAGATAAGACAGGAAATCTTTACAAACGCAGCCAACATTTATTTCACTATTTTGATGAGTCTGTTATTTCTTGTTTCTTTGGCGACACAAAAATGTAAAGAACTGAGCTCAGAGTACAGTGTTTAATCTGAGGAACCAACCATCATCTGAGGAATCATTTTGTGGTGTTGGGAACCATTCAAGTATAACATAAGATTTTTTGTAATTTTAATGCCCTTCTAACTTTTTTTTATGTTATTGAGTGGCTAGTCCAACAAACTTTGTCCAGCAGAAATAAGCAAGGATATTAACCCTCCGTGCATATTTTTTAATCTGTTCAGGATCTGTTTTTCATGAGCATCAGTTATCCAGTTTAGAAACTAGGAATTTGTGGACTTGCAAAGACTGCATTTCGATTTTATGGAATACTAAGTTTTGCAAAAAAAATTAGAAGAAAAGGTAAATATTGCTTACTCAATTACCATTGAGACCGGGGGGTTCTCCCATGTTATCAAAAATAAGCTAAATAAATAAATAACTAAAGACACCCTTCATCCACCAGTTTGGTTCTTATGTAATACTTGATTGCACCCTTGCTTCAACTAAATTTATTTTGAATTTTCAAAATAATACTAAGTGACATTGTTTTGGCTAATAGGGCTAGTTTGCAAAAGTTTTCTATTTATGTTTTGACTTCTTAAACACTTTGGCTGCGGGAAACACATAACCTGTTTTCCTTTGGGCGACGCGAGTGCGGCTGCACACGCCAGGCGTGTAAAAAATAAGGCGTTTGACTATTAAGCCGGCGACTGACCTGAGCATTTTGCCGTAACGTAGCATTCGAAGCGAGCGTGGTGGAGCACGCGGCGCTATGAGCGAGCGGATCGGCTCGCTGTACTGACCTGCAACATTTCGTCGTAACGTCACGTTACATTACGACGAAATGTTACAGGTCAGTCGCCGGCTTTAGCCTATTAGTGATTACGCGCCGCAGCCAAAGTGTTAACTTCAACTCTTGTCTGTGGCTCTTGTGAAGATTTCTGTCCAGACATTTATGTGAAAAATAGTGTCACCCACTTTTTATCAATAGCATACTTAGATCCTGATTCCTGAGTAATAAATAATTAGAATATTCCACATATTTTATAGTAGGTAATTGGTATCTGATTAGTTCGCAGAACTTGTGAAATCTTAAACTCAAAATCTTTTAGATACTCACTTTTATACATGCAAAAGTTAATTTTAAGGAAGAGGTAATTGCCTGAAGAAGCATGAAACCTATAAGATTGTTCCAACATTATTTAGAAAAATATTGATGTTGCTGTATCTACCTTAAAACTTGCTTCTGGCAATTTAACGTGAGGTTCCACTGGTGGTTCCACCACTGGTAAAGGCTTTTCGAGTTTAGCATTATTTTTCTCCCAATCTTCCAATGACATAATCTGAAGAGGCTGATCTATAGGAATTCTACTTATTTTGCCATCAATTTGGAACTGGACTACTTTTTGAGCTTCTGCGAATGTTAAGGCCTCTTTTGGAGGACTCTGTAAAGCTATATCTCCAGTAGGAACTGCGGCCCTGAAACGACCCTTTTTCCGGTTGTTTGCTACGGCGGGCGTCGCCGGTGTCGGATTATCATGGTCGTAATTCACTAAGTGGTATTGCAGCCCGCACAAACTCTTGTAGACCTTGTCGCACTTCTCGAGAGGGCATTGGTACGGCGGAGGCCGGTTCTGACGAAGTTTCTTGCAGAATTCAAAAACGTCGAAATCCAAACCCATTTTTCTGGTTTTGGAGACACTTTCTAAATTAACGAGGTGACATTGTGACGCATCAAGAATAGGTGAACACACAATCAGGAAATGCAGGTAAATTTATGCAATCGTCTAATAGTGGAAAGAATAATGGTAATTGATGTAAATGGTAAAAACTAAATAATTTTGTATGATGTTAGAACGCCATCAAATCAAAACCAGTGTGTGGTGTGTTGCCAGAGCCAGATCGATAAGATTAATATTTAAAAGTAACGGGTCGCATTTCGAGAGTGAATGAGGCTTTTTTTGAGTTATATTAGTCAGGCCATTTTAATAGGTCACATTTGACAATTCATCAAAATTCAACAACGTAACCTTGTAACGGCGGGCTTAGAAGAATATATTTTTTCGTTTTGTTAGAACTGCACAATAAGTTTTGCTCAAGTTTTTTCAATTACGATTACATATCTAATGTAATAATGACCGATACGAGTTATTTTACGATTGATTTTTTTTAATAAACCATTTAAAATATAAAAAACAATTAGTGATCTACGAGATAATCTACGATCTCGTAAAGAACTGAACGTTATTACAATGTTGCGTCAGTCAAACCTTTTTCTTTTTAAACACTAGGGATGTTACTATAAAAATCAAAAGCTGATAAGTTGAATCGAATGCAAAGATTACTTGTGAAGAAATATCACCATAAATTAATAACCACATTGTGATTATAATAAAACATAAATATTTATTATTCTTTTAACAAACTATAGTAGGTATATTATACAAAAAATAACTGAATAAAAAAATCATTAATGTTAGGTACAATTTACTGATCCGGCTTTTTTTTAGGACTGATCTGACTGACTACGTTTATTTATATAAGCCTTTTATTGCTGATAATTCAAACATAGTCTTGACAATTATTATTACTATTTTTCTGTGTCGTATTCAGCGTGTCCTGTGACGAGCTCTTTCCACTCTTTTCTGTCGCTAGCCTTTCTTGGCCAGATTATTCCGCTAAAATTAAAATGATGACTCTGCTACAAACCGTGTGTGCAGAAGTCACTACAGATGACTGGAGAAAAGTCGTAGAGAAAACAAAGAAAATAATTTTACAAGATTTTGAACGAGATGTGAGAATAGACAATATTATTGAAAATTAATTGATAATACCTCTGAGTGCTGACAGCAGTGATGAAGATGACAATACTAATAACAGTTCTGATAGTTCAACTGAATAAATGCATTTTTTTGTTATATTATGTACATGTCTTATTTTACTCCTTAAATTTACGAAAAAAAAAAAAAAGTTATGGGACAGGGATTCGCCTAATGATTTTTAAAATTCACATATTATGAGTCAAGTCCGTATTGATTCACTTACTTTAATCGATGTTTTTAAGCGGGTCACCTCACTAGGAAGATAAAACTGACAGACGTCAAATGTGACCTATTGAAATGGCCTGACTAAACTGACCTGACTGTACATTATACTTGTCTTTAACAGTTTCTTCATAGCTAAAACCGTTTTTAAAAAAATTTCAAAATACCATATTCTGGGACTCAAAACGGGAGGGGAGGGAGGGAAACAATCGTCTACCGAGGTGTTTCTACCTCGGGATTTCCAAGTTTAATGGTTTCTGCCAAACGGGACCGAAAACTCCATTTTTTCGAGCCCACTGGTCGTAACTAAAATGAATCCTGGATAAATCTCATGTTCACGATGCTGTAAGAAACGCTCTGAAAAAAGTCATTAACAATAACAAGTTTTTTCATTGGTAACATTAAAATACTGAACCGCAAATGACAAGCCACAGACTCTCTATTGAATAAAAACAGATTAAACACACACCACAGAGTATGAACAAATAAGCAATGGCAGAATGAAATGATTTCGTGACGAATAGTGAGGGCTTGTTTAAGTAAGCCAATCGATTTATGATTCGAATTATTTACTTAGGCTCTGTATGATCTTAAATGAATGAGATAAATAATGTATATTCATTGCTAAATAAAATAGACTTAATTTACAGCTAAACTATACTCAGCCGCAAAATAGGAGTCATGGATTATCTATGTAAGATAACATATTCTTAGTTTAATTTCTGATTTTTATTCTCTCCATCTATCGACCACTCTCTAACGCCACAAAATGCACGGTCCCTTTAGCGTCGTTCTAACGAGCTTACACTCTAAATAAAAATAATCATCTAGAGGATTCCGTAGCGAATCCGAATCCTTATACTGCACAATTATGTTATTACTTATCGTATGTACCTATTCTACCTATACATGCTCTCATGGTTATTGTTTAATTTGTAAATTGAAAGCACGCGAATAATTTTCATTTACTGACTTATTTTTCAATTTCGATTTGGTATTCAGATAAGAAACATGTTTAATTGCTATCAAAATTCCCACAGTCTGACGTCTTTACATCAAAACTGTAATGTTTATTTTTTTTAAAACAAAAGAACTGAAACAACACTTCTCACGAAATTTGCCTTGCTGATTAAGTAATTTAAACAACATTTTTTTTATTGTTTTAGTATGTTACGTTCTATCTATTTTTAAAAGGTACCTACCGTCGTCCATTAAGTTATTTTTAATTGTATTAATCAATATAATAATATACAATATTATAATTATACAAAATTAAAATTTTATTCTAATTATTTTGTGTGTCCTTTAATTGAATAAGTCTTTTAAATTATAAATATGAAAGCTTATATGTAGTTACTACTCTTAATGATTGTCAAAAAAATATTTAATACATTTAATTTTTAGGTAACCTATCTCATAAGTAGACACCACACAGCAAAAATATATTTACGGCGCAAAAGTGGTATGATATTACAAAACTTGTTTTAGCTATCATACCAATAAAACATAAGACACTCGGGTAACTGCATAATACTTCGTTTGGAAAAAATAAACACGGGTTGCGAGAGTGGGATTTCACAGACAAATCTCGTGCAAATTTGAGCATGATATTTTAAATGTTGTGTATACATCTAAATAAGATTACCATGACTTAATTATTTTTATGTTCAACTTGTAAATACAACGAAATTTTCAATTTAGTTAGTTTTACAAAGATTTTTACTACTAGTAGTTCTGCGAACAGTAGACCTCGCGAGGGTCCGGATGTTTCTACGAGTATGTTGGTCAGTAGGTACTCGCGTACGGGTCGCACTTCTCAACAAATCTCGACGAAACCCGGTACAGGCTCAATGATTTAATATAATTTTTTCGTCGTCGGGACCTTTTGATTGGGGGTATTTCCTCTCCTCAAAAAGGGGGATAATCCGCTGCAGCGCTATTCACCGACTGATTTTGACCAAATTTGGCAGAAATAGGAAAGTAGGTATATACATAATTATATGGTACAAAATTCTAAACAAGAATTTCAAATATGAGCAAAATCAGTCAAGAGGCTGTTAAGATAAAACACTGTGATTCACTACATTTTATGTGTCATCATATGTACGTGAGTACCAACATATAAACAAACAAACAAACAAACATCTGGACAGTTAAAAGCAAATTTGGCCAGTCGTTGCAGAGACGCTTCGCTCGCTTATCTTGCTCGGTCAAAAAGACAGTTTTTACATATAAAAAGTTGTTCATAGACTGATGAGTACTATGTGCCCTTTTTGGCTTAGCATACCCAGTCCATAAACTAACCCTGCATAAAATAATAAACATTGATTTATCAGTGTTTTCGTCATTACTTCGACGAAGTAATAATTTATATTTGTATGCATAAAAATATGGTCACCCTACTGAGCCTGCGTTTATAACAATGATACGAATAATTTCTTTTATAATATAACTTCAAACATGATGATCGCTGTGCTCGCTTTAGTGGTGTGTCTGGTCGCGGCTGGATTATTATATATTTATTTTGTGATTTACAAAAAAAATAATTACTGGGATAAAAAAGATATACTCTTTTCGACTCCACTGCCATATACATTTTCAAGTTTACCTGGGTATGTATCGTAAGTTTAGTAGTTTATTTATCAGGAAATACTTATTTTTATTTCATGAGAAGATATTAAGTGTATGTTTCCGCATAGACTTAAGTATTTGTTTTGTATATTGAAATGCTGGTCCAAAAAATTTGGTTTTAGTATTTTTTAATATTATATTAAATAGCCAATAATTGTAGGTAATTTTACTATCTACTTATTATGTATTAAATTTTTGAATTATGGTTGAATATAAATACTATAAACTGTAATAAGTAGGTATATAATTATGCGCATTTAAATGCTTTAGTAATCTTGATGAAAATATTTGACTAAAAGGGATATATTAAATTTTTATCAATGTTCGAAAACAGAACAAGAGAAATAAATTAAGCTTAATTTTGTTTGCATAGTTATGTTTACATAGTTATAGTTGCGTCTTGCGTTGCGTTACATAACACATGACACGTTGTACAAAATTGATAGATTGATACTTACTTTCTGTTGTTTTGATCACAATATTGTCCCTCACATTTTAACAAACCAGATTTGGGTTTTAAGTCAATTATTGTTTTAAGTTATAGTACTGTAATTCTGTAATAAATAAAATATATTATATGTTACTTACCAATTGAATAATATTGGTAGTAATATTAATTAATGCGTAAGATATTTTTTAGTGTCATTGTCTTTTGTTCTCATAGAAATCGTCTGTTTTTTTTTTTAATTTAAATGTAAATAAGGAAACCTGCCTTTAATGACTTGAGTGTGAATCAAATACCTATGTCATTATTATAATGGTTATTTTGTGATTTTGCGTTTAATATTTACATATTTTCATCTCTTAAAAATAATGTATATTTGCTGGGTTTTAAACAAAATAGGCGAGACAAAAATTTGCTAAAAACATCGGTCTTCCTTTGTTTTTTAATTTGTTTTGTTTTGGTAAAATAATACCTATCAAGTGGTGATTTTTTCCAAGACAAGACAAGCTGACGTCATGCATTATGTAATTGTTTTGTTATAAGCATGTAAATACCTCATTAGGTATGTTAAATTAATAATTAGGTAAGTACGTCCCTTTCTTTCAATTAAACGAATGCAGAACGGGCATACCTACTGCAAATCAAATCAACAGTCAATGAACTTCGTTGACTTTGAGGACAATTTGTTGAAGGGGTTTGGTTTTGCTATGATTATTAATTAGGTCAATGAGAGCGTGTGCATTCTAGAAAATAATAATCTGGTTAATCTCCCCCCCATTATAAAATTATTTATCCAGCCACTTTTAAATACTTACTTAACTCGACATAATATGTCGAGTATAAGTAATATGGTTGAAACAATAGGTAGGTACTACTAGGTAGGTACACAATATAGTTTAGGTACCTAGATACTAAATGTAATGAACAATTTTTTTTTTTTTTTTTAGTAAAATTGTTCATTACATTTAGTATCTACCTAAACTATATTGTGTACCTACCTAGTAGTACCTACCTATTGTTTCAACCATCTTTTGTGTACTAGTACTATCTATTGTTTCAAGTCAACCATCTTTTGCCCGATAAAAAAATTGTATGAAAAATGAGTTGTTCGTTATAAGTAGGTAAATAAATTGTAAAAACTTAATAAACCATAAATTGCAATGTCTAGACAATTTAGGTACAGCTGTATTAATACAACACAGAAATTTACCTACCCACCGACTAGCTACCTACTATTTATTAACTTACGTACATATGTAAAAATAGGTGTATTCATGGAATATTAGTTGTACCTAAACAAATCTAAATATGCCTTTACTCACAAATTAAATATACAGGGTTATCCTCCTAAAATCGTGTTTCTTATGTCTGAGGGTCGTGACCACCACCTCCAAGTAGCCTCTCTCTAACGATGTTTTGCCAGCGTTTTCTATCCTCAGCAATGTGCAGTGCTTCGTAGACTGAGGTGTCGAGAGTGGTGCGAATCTGTGGGTCTAGCACAACTTTGACGTAAAAATACGTAGCGAGTATTCGATAGAAAAGTGTACGCCATTTGCACCCGTCGGAAGCACGCTTGACAGTCGTAAATGGTGTACACTTTTCTATCGAAAACTCGCTCCGTATTTTTACGTCAAAGTTGTGCTAGACCCACTGATCAGACCAACGTATCGGGCTGCGTCCTCGTGACCTACGTGTACAGGGTTATAAGGAAAGGGTATTCTAAGACGAAAAGGGTTCATAGTAGGGACTCGTCATTATGAACAACTTTTGCTACAGAAATCGCGAAAAAAAAAATCAGCTGATCCCTAGAAAAATGTCAATGACTCTTGACAAATGTGTGGAAAAGTAGGTACAGTAAAAGTTGTTCATAATACTACTATCAGCCCATTTTAGCTTAGCATACTCTTTCTTTATAACCCTGTACCTATAGATATAGCCTACTAAATAATTTAATTAATAATTAGTTAACCATATTTTTTTCAGCATTTCAAGCCTTAATTCCACAAGTTACAACCGTCTCGACGAAATTTCGGATTCACTTATTGAAGTCAAGAGCGAGACAGGCTGAAAGCTATGAAAGGAATTCAAATGAAATGGAGGCACAAATCAGCACCGAGTCCAAAGCCCGCCGTCCCGAGATTACCTAGAAAACCGCAATAAATGTTTTCAGTTGCTTCAGTATCTTTCATTGTTCAGAACTGTGACTTGTTTTACATCATATTTAATTTGATATTAAATAAATTTATATCAACTCACTCTCACTCTCCGACTACTTTGCATCCGTAATCCAATCCAATCCAATCTAATCCACTTTGCACCATCAAGTAGCCCTCGCAAACCCCTATGACATTTTGGTCTGTTTGGGGGTTCGCGTGCCTTAATTATATTACATAAAAGACTTATTTGGTCGATATTGAAATTGAAACGGTTCCATAGACTAAACATATTTTGTCTATTAACAATTGATTCATAGACTACAACATGGTCAATCACACATCCCACCCATCTTCAATCGTTTCGGAGATAAAGAACCTCAATGTTTTGCATGGCGGCCATTTTTTTTTTCAATTCCTCCAAAAAGATCCAAGGTTTTCTTCCATCTTCCAAATTTCAAATCCCTACGTCCAGCGGTTTAGGCAGTACGTTGTCTGTCAGTCAGTCAGTCATGACTTGTACTTTTATTTAGATTAGATATATATTTAAGATAGACAATAGTGTATAAGTTTTGTAACATTATAACCAATGTTATAGATTAGTTTGTAACCTTTTAATGCAAAACAGTTACCTACCCAATGCAAATGACAAAATTATGGATCAACATAAATTCACTTAACCTACGATTTACGATGGAGTTATTTATAAATATCGTAAACATTGCATTTTTAATTTATGCTAGCTTATTAAAACGGAATGTTTCTCAGAAATGTTCCCCTTCTACGTTGTTATTAAATATCTCGTAAGTAATTGAAGTTGAACACAGTTTAATTAAATAGATCTACCTATTCGATAGTACTTAGAGTAATATTTTTTTAATAAATAAATAAATATTATTTAATTATTTTTTTGTATTGTCTTTAAGTGGTTAGTAATACTCGTACTTGTAGTTTATTTGTCCAGTTGCAGCAGAGAAGTAGCTACCGCTATATCAGCCGTTTATATAATATATATGGGGCCCTTGATACGTGTGAGTTTTTTTTTTGTAAAATGTTATCCATTTGTTGTGCTTTGCATATGCAGTTTCTCGCATATGCAGTTTCTTGCATATGCAGAGCAACAATTATATGCATGAATGAAGCGCAATAATGGACCTTCAAGAATTGTAAGCGACTGTTTACACGCGGATACTAGTAGAAAACTTGGATGCATGCAAATCTTGAGAAGAAATAATTGCAAGTGTCTCTTGTTTACACCAATACCATTATTGCATACAAGTCTTGACATATCTAAACGCAGACTTGTATGATGTGTACCATTTTCTAGCGCGTTGCGTCAAGAATTGCACGTTTTTGCGTTGGCAAATTATGGACGCAAGGTTTGAGGTTAGTGATTATTGTACGTGCAGAATATTCTTGCATGAAAAAATTGCCCAGTAGATCAGAATGTGACATGTTGTGGTAGACGCAGTTCTATATTGCTTTAATATTATTGTCAGGCAGCTATTAACAGGCAAGAGACTGGGACCGTGTACTTAAATGGGTCTTTTTTACCCCTACTTGGATGAATGTGAATGCGGCATATATCATTAAAACAACATAAATAACATTATGTATGGTGTCATCATCCCGGTTCCTATCACCGCGCGTAACCGTTGAGCGAAGTGTAAGAATAATAAGGTCGTCAAATAATCATGCTATAAGGAAGCGATGTAAAAGGTGACCATATTATAATTATTTTGATAGTAGGAGTGAAATTGTTTCGAATCCCAATCGCTGTGCCCAATAAAGTCGTTCAGAAGCAACGGCTACATTTCTGTATTTGTGTCAGGAAATATGTAAAGTCTATCTTACTGGGCTAGCCACTCGGACTATATTACGAACTAACTTAATTTATTTTCCGAACATAACCTTTTATTTATGTATCTAGATTATTCTAGCTTAGGACTTCACAATCACCAATCGATTTGAATACGGATTGTCATCGAATATATTTCACTGCTATCCGACTCACGGAGTCACGTCACTACGAATGAACAAGCTGAACATGGCGAATGAACCTATAGAAATTTCAAGAAATTTCTTGATCTGTCAGTCTATCAGTTGTCAGAATGGCTGACCAGTGCTGCCACGTCGTTGCTAATTTTACAAAAAGCGTTACTTTACAGTTGCACTCTTCCTACTAAATCTTCCTACTTTTTATTTTTTTTTGTAAATCCATAGGTGCGTGCGGCGATTAATAACGCTTCCCCGTTTCGATTAGTAAGTTGCCTATTACGAAAACACCGCAAAAAGGATTGTAACAATTTTCAATCAGAAGACGCCAAAAGAACTGATCAATGATTAAAATTATATAACTCCTCGAGCGGGCGCCGCTGGCGCGTACACTGCGCACTCTAAACCTCATTGCGCCTGACACGGATGTTTTTAATTGTTCTCTAAGTGAATTCACAAAGATAGCACTATTTATAGTATGCTACCATAAGAATATTTAATATGGGATGGAAGATTGGTTTAGATTGATTTTAGTTTTTTTTTTTTTTATCTAAATAATTTTTAAATAAATGTATTATTATATATCCTAAAACTATATGTTAGTCATAGTACAAAATTCAAAAATGACCAGAGTTTATTTTTACAAATTGGTGTACATTTTAGAAATATTGCCTAGAAGCGGCAATATTTCTAAAATTCTTAAAGACGACAACAATGTTTCTTAAAATATGCGGCCTTGCAGCCCAAAGATGGATCAGTGTTGTGACCTGACTCTGACCTGTGACCTGTGACTGATGTGAATGTATGTACCTGTTAATTAATAGTTTTAAAACCTCTGACAACAACGGTAGTTATTTCGAAAATTTAACAAAAGGGATGATAATATTAAAACAATTATTTAACTTTTACAGAGTTTTTCGATACAATGGTAAAGGGTGGAATACATCATTATTTGTTTAATGTTAACTAATTTATACAATCAAGTACTCTTTGGCACTGCGTTTTTTAAAAGCTGAAGATTATTTTTTTTAAATTTTGAGTTGTTACTTTTGAAAAACCAAGACTGGCAACATTTTAGAGTGTTTTTCGTTATTACAGTACTACTCTCTATGGTGTTTTTGTTATTGTAATTTATTGTGTGAATTTATTGTTTTAAACGGGTTTCTCGGGAAATTGAAGGTGCTTATCATTAAAATTAAACGCCTCACTGTTCACTTGCTGCAAGTGCTAAATTTTAGCGAAGATGGATATTTACGGATACTCGTATCAATATAATCAACCGGATGAAATAGCAAAACAAATGTTTGCTCAGCAAGCCTTAGCATCCTCTTCCCACTTTCCGCAACCGGAGCCTGCGCCCCACGCAATGCCGATGCCTTCAGGTGCTCCTTGGAACTCCCAGGGTATCTCCTGGGGAATGTCATCACCGCCGCACGTTGTACAGTTCACAGCTAGCGCGTTGAAAGACGGCAAGTTCTCTCCCATTGTGCATTGCAAGAGAAAAAGTTTGGATTTGGAACCACCAATGTAAGTTCTGCCAAACATTATGAATTATGAACTTTTTATGAAATTCTTGCAATAATTACTGTTTTAAAGACAGGTCAAAGCTTTTTAATGTTATTGCAGCGGTCAGGACTATTCTTAGCATACCTTGCACATAGAGACAGATTATCCTAATGTCAGACTAAAATTCTGGGCTATTTTTACTTGACAGCCTAGGAAGATTAATAATTATTATTTGTAGGTGTATGTATGTTTCTTCATCTGGCCTAAATATATGAACCCCTCCTGTAACCTAAATAAAAGTAGGTATCACTAGAATAACTTTAATTTCCGGACTGTCACAGACTTCATAATATTACTGTCGGCTTTTTTGTGTTTCTTTTCATTATATTATCATGCATACCTTTTAGCACTTTGACTGCGGAAAACACATACCTTGTGTTTTACTTAGCACACGCCAGGCACGTAAAACAACGCATTTGACTATTAGCCGCTCCTAAGGCAAGAGCACGTCATTATTAGCCGCAGTCAAAGTGTTAATTACAGTAGGTAAGTCCACGGTAGGTACACTTATCTGTGATGATTTTGTCCATCAGTCCTGCAAAACAGCTGATCACCGAGGAGAAAATGGCCGCCCACCTCAGTGGACTCCACATATCATCGCAGTACACCCCACACACCCTTGCACAAGATGATGTTTGGATGGACACGGGGGCCACCACAGTGTTAAACACGGAAAAGCTGAAGGGACACACAATAGTGTTATCGGAGGAACTCAAGAAAATACGGGAAGAGCCTTTATTACCAGCTGTGCTTATTGAAAGGTAAGAATTTATTTATTTCATAATAAGCGAGCAGCATAAATTAAGCTGATGTGCCTACGTCTCGCAGTGTCGAAATTAATTCATCATCACTCAGTATTTATCCGTCAGCACAATTTTCTCTTGTTCAATTCACAAGTCTAAGTTTAAAAAAAATGTTTTTATCTTCGATCAATTCTTGATCGAAGGTTTTTATAAGAAAAGTAAATAAAAATTTCAGACTGCATTTCCAACTCGCTTGTTGGTATAGTCACCGCGTTACCAACTGAGTCGTGCGGCCATAAATCATTTCTCTATGTCTATCTCGCTCGCACTTGTGGGTCTTATGGAGCCGCATAGTGATGTGAGTAAGATGATAATAGGCACATATCGATAAGAATAAACTCAGATAGGATGTGTTGCACATTCCTATCCCTATTGACGTTTATGGCCGTACGACTCGGTTGGTAACGCGGTGACTATAGTAAAAGTGAACTAAATTGTGATAAAAATCTAATTTGACATCCTTCTAGGTTAGAAAAGCCATCAATGTCCCTCGTAGTGTGGAAGCCCCGTGATAATGTGCTAGAGAAGATAAAAGAACAAGACGAGAAGCCTGAAGAAGAAGAATTACCTAAAAATAGGAACGGGGTCCTGGTTTCTGATGTTGAAATCAATGATGTTGAGATGTGAAGGCATGACTGTATGGACTAAGGAATGTGAAAGTCTTAGTTCAGTTTACTAGAACTAAGGTATGTGAAGGACTTATTGTATTGGTTAGGAATGCAGTTAGGGCCTTACTTATAAACGTTGCTTAACACTTTAACTGCTGCTAATAATCACATATGTTTACTTAAACTGTCATTTTATTATTAGCCAATAATAAAATGCGTTGTGTTTTACGAGCCTGGCATGTTTAGCCGCATTCGCGTTGCACAAAGGAAAACAAAAGGTATGTGTTTTCAGCAGTCAAAGTGTTAAAGTTAGTCGCTGCTTAAAATGCTCTGACAACTTCTGAAGTGAAAAGTTATGTGCGGAGACGGAGAAGTTTAAGCAATGATTATCTTTAAGCAGGTTTTATAAGTAAGGTACCTTATTATACAGGGTTACAAGAAAGGGTATGATAAGGCGAAAAACGCTCATAGTTCTCATCATTATGAACAACTTTTACTATGGGACCAACCTGGAATTTGTGAGAAAAGAATCAGCTGTTCCATATAAAATGTTGAAATGACAAAATATGTATGGAACAGCTGTTTTTTTTTGCCAATTCCGGGTTGGTCCCATCGTAAAAGTTGTTCATAATGATGAGTACTATAAGCCCTTTTCGGGTTAGCATACCCTTCCCTTACAACCTTGTATTGGTCAGCAAATACCCGGCTTTTTAATTGGCACGACTCGGGAATAAGAGTGAGGTACATGCATTGTTGTTTATGTATTTGGTATAATAATTTTGTTGTTGAATGTTGTCAATTTAGTTGTATTTGATTTGGTGTAGAAATAGGTTGCATCCATTAAAAAACATATACTGTAGCATAGTTGTAACCAACTAAAAGGAAAATTGTGAACAACGGCATCTAACAAAAATGGTTTAACTGCTCTATAGGGATATGAGCTTGACATCTCCTTGTGAGACAGAGAAAGGACTACAAAACCAAAGCTTATTGGTGCCTCCTCTCTTTTTCCCGAGGTGCCAACTGAAAAACTGAACTGTAGGTAAAATGTATTCTACATGTACATAGCGATCAGCTGTATGATTTCGTTAGTTGTCAAATTCAATCACAAGACGATGGATACCATTCGAATATTTATTATAAGAGTCTGTTCAAATGAGGTACAGACCACAGCCGCCGGTGACCACATGTGACATGATTTTTCATACGTTTTGTATTTTTGTATAGTTACTGCACACGTGTAGGCAATGTCCTCGACATAACCGCGCACCGGTGCAAAACGCCGGTAATAATTAATGGGTTGATTGCAGGTTGGGATGCCATCTGTCCGGGTTTCCCCAGATTGGTCCTAGTTTAGAAAGCATTTGGGGAGCGTCCGGGGCTTGATTTGTAGTCTGGGTTTAAATATTAAGTCTTGGGCCGCTCGCGACGCACGCATTGTGTCCGCACGCCGCGATCAGCCGACGAAAAGACTCGCTAAATTCATTACACTGTTTAAAAATCCTGTTGAATTGCCCGGGTTCTGGGATCTAAAATCCGGGGTTTTCACGCGTTGCCCTGGTTGCTAAATTTCAGAGATGGCAACCCTAATTATACGTAACGAGTACAGTGGCGAAACAGTACTTAAATGGGCACACTCGGTCGAGCAAACAAATCATGGTTCTTGTGACTGTCGCCTAGTCAAACTGTTTATACAAACCGAGTACTCGGACGAAGGCACTGCCATTGCACTCGTAACGTGTAATCATAATCAACTCATTGCCGACAACTCGAGTCAACGATTTTGTTTGTTTGACTAATTGACTATAATTTATGGAATCAGGCGTTACTTCGTGGAAGTTCATCTTCAGAAAACTGTTTTCAAATGTATTTCTGCTTTCAAATTGCGTCGGGTATAAACAAGAAATTTTGGATTTACAAATTGTTTGGTTATACCCTACGCGATTTGAAGGCGGAGAAACACTAGAAATACATTTGAAAACAGTTAATTGATTGACGATATTCAATAAAATTATGTATTTAACAATGTTGGCTGCTGACTGCTAGAGGCTCAGATCAAGTAGAAAACAGATTTAGTACTACCAAATATAAAAACTACCCGACTGCCGCACTGCCGCCTACATAAACTTATACAGGGCTATTCATAAAGGTTTGCTAAGCCGAAAAGAGCTCAATAGCTCATAGTACTTATTATTGTTAACAACTTTTACTATGGAACCAACCCTAAATTCGCGAAAAAAATATCAGCTGTTCCATAAAAAATTTCAATGACACTCGACAAAATGTATGGAACATCAGATTTTTTTCGCGAATTTCGGGTTGGTTCCATAGTAAAAGTTGTTAACAATGATAAGTACTATGAGCTATTGAGCTCTTTTCGGCTTAGCATACCTTTATGAATAACCCTTTAGAAGTTTATGTAGGCGGCAGTGCGGCAGTCGGGTAGTTTTTATATTTGGTAGTACTAAATCTGTTTTCTAGTAAAAGTTGTTTATAATGATGAGTACTATGAGCCCTTTTCGGCTTAGCATACCCTTTATGAATAAACCTATATAGTGACGCATAAAAACTACCCGAATGTGAAAATATCATTTTGACATTTGTATTCGAAATGATAACCTAAAAATTATGTTGTTGTTTAAGTTTACTGAACGACCAATGACAACGAAAATTTTGTGGATTGCGTCTATAGGGTTATAAAGGAAAGGGTATGCTAAGCCGAAATATAATCAAAGTACTCATCATTATAAATAACTTTTGCTATGGGACCAACCCTAAAATCGAAAAAAGATTTAGATTTCAGATTTAGTCCCGTAGTAAAAGTGGTTCATCGTGATGAGTACTATCAGCCTTTTTCAACTCAGCATACCCTTTCCGTATAACCCTGCACACCTTTGCGTTTGCAATCAGAAGTCAACTTAAATTTATCAATAATAAAACTAGGTTTTTATTCACATGCATCTGATTCATCTAAAATTCTATATGTATTTTTACTATACAATCTTCTTATAGTCACCGCGTTACCAACTGAACGAAGGGCCATTACAAACGTCTCTTTTCAGGGCCACAATACTATTTACTATGTTTCTATCTGATTTTATTCTTATCGATATGCGCCGAAAACCATCTTACGCACATCGAATAAGACCCACAAGTGCAAGCGAGATAGACATAGAGAAATGATTTATGGCCGCACGACTCAGTTGGAAACGCGGTGACTATAGTCGTTCACTCTTGGCAGAGTAGTCGTGGTTGTAAATTTACACGGAGGCTCCTCAATGTCGTCGACGCCCTTTTCCATTGCTGCGGCGTCTTGCATTGTTTCTCCATAGAAACAAGACAAACATACGCAAACCAAATACTAGGTACATATACAACCGTAAAAATTGCACTATTTTCGGACAGTCAGGTAAAAATGCCTAGCATAAAAAATACGGTAGTATCTCATCAAATTCCACAGAAACCATCTCCGTTTGTGTACAGCGGCATCTGTTCTAATCTAAAACTAACAATTTTAAACTTAGGTGTTATTATGTTGTTTTAATAAAAGCGTGTTTATATTAAACAAGTAACTTTTGTCTAATGTATAAAATAGCGCGATTTCAGACGTCAACGGAGCTGACAATGTTAATAAAAACCAACACGGCAGAACTTTTGTCTGACCTTGTTGGTTCATACTAGCAGACGTATAGCATAAAATCTAATGTAAAATACGTAACAAGTGTTCGATAGAAAAGTGTACGCCATTTACGCCCGACAGGGGCGCCCTTGACGGGCAATGGCATTTTTTTTATGCATAGATAGGCTTGCGTTTGACCGCCATCTTGCCTGATGGGAAGCAATGATGCGACCTACGATGGAGCACGCTTTTCTAGAAGAAACCGATTCACTCTCGACTTGAAGACACCCAGGTTATAACCATCGGGGATCACCCATTCAGGCAGATCATTCCACACTCGTGCGGTTCGCAAAATGAATGTGGAGGCAAAGCGTTTCGTTCATACACTTTTGTATCGAATAATCGCTACGTATTTTAAGTCAGAAGTTATGCTAGACCTACTGTTGACTTCGTTGACGTATCTCGGATCGCGCACCTAGTTTATAGTTCGATACGTTATAGTTAATGTGAATGTAGAAGCTGTTTTTTCTTTTTTTAATTGTAAAGAGAGAATAAAGAGACAGCTGTAGTTCTACTTTTGAACATTTATTATGAACTTTGTTGCAGTGTAACTTATGTTTTGTTGCATGTAAAATACAGTACGTGGCTTATCAGTTGCGTTAGGAACAAGCGAGAGGTAGTCCTGATTATGGAATTTGAATGGATTGGAATTGACATGGAATTTTATTCCGGAAAACTTTTAGAGCTTGCTCGTACACACTATGCCGTTATTGTGTATACGGCTTTATTTTGTTTTATTTCTAATTTGACCATTTTTTTTCTAATTTATACGGCATTCGGAATCAGAAATCAACTCGATTTTATTATCGCTTTATCTATGTCATTTTATAAAAAAATATTAGCAAAGTATTTTTTGCTTGCTCCCGACGGCGACGTAGTAACTGAATAGCCGCTGTACTTGCCTAATAAGTAGTCGCTTAATCGAATAATATAAGCGAATCGATACCTGATTTTGTATAATTTTGGAAGTGGAAATGGAAGTCTAGTATAAGTATTAAATGCAAGGGTGACTGACCTTATATTCTTTGTGGTTTTAGCAATAAATGTGTGAAAACTACGTTATGATGTTTTATTTGTAGCAACAAAGATATGGGGAAAGCTAAACCCCCTAAAGATCATAGGACGGTTTTATAAGACTAGCAATTCATAAATATTTTGTACTTGTTGCGTATCGCGTTTCAGACCTACAAAATATATATTAATCATTATTTTTTTAGAATAAAAAGTAACCTACCCGTATGTATAATGTTAATCCAGGGTCGGCTATCTCCATCGCAAATTTTTGTCAAATCCGTTGAGGCGTTTTGCTGTGAAAAAGTGACGAATGTGAACACTTGCTCATTCACTTACAATTTTTTTCACATGTATCAGTCTGTACACTTAACTGCTACTAATAATGACATGCGTTGTATTTTACGCGCCTGGCGTGTGTAACCAACCGGATTCGCGTTGCACAAAGGAAAAACAAGGTATCTATTTTCAGCAGTGTTAATAAAAACAACATGTATTAAATTATCATTTATTTAATCAAATACAACAAAAATTTAGTTAACATAAACATATTATTTACACAAGAAACATAAAAATACTGATCAGAAATAATTCATCGTCATCATCCTCCATCATCATCCCATCATCATCCTATCTCTCAGCCTGTCTACGTCACTCATCCCGGTCTTGTGCCAATCTTGTCCCGGTTAGAGTCGCACTATTGAGAGTATTGTCGAGACAGCAGGCAACCGACGCCTCGATCAGGAATAATTACCTACATTACTTTAATTGGTCCAAACTTAGAAATATCTACCTACATGATTATTTCCTACACTATTTCTCGCAGTCTTCGTCTTTTAACAATGGTTTATAACAAAAGTTTTAAAAGGAATCTTATACTTACAGCAAAATAACATGTTATTTAATCACCGAATAGAAAAGATGACTCACATTTTTGCGGATAAATATCTAGTTCCTAAAGCAAAGAGGAAGCAGATTTATCACAGGTTAACAGAAACAAATGGCATGCTACAGTTATTCAATAAAACCTATGAACCAGTGCGGCTATCATCAAGTGGTTTAAAAATGTAATATATTTAAAGGCCATTAGTATTTTAGATTTGCAATAGAAAATTACACAGCCTTACCAACGAGTGAATTTGGGGTCACGGTAGCGATGCCATGCCAAGTCGTGTCGCTACGATTCTTTTAACAACACGGCATTGTGTTAAAACTTGGCGACATAATTTATATCGTTATTTTATTTATATAAAGGTAGCTGCTAAATATATTCATTTTAGTTGTGATTTTAACTAACTAAATTACTACTTATACAAGAAAACTTAATTAATTCTTACTTAATTAAAAATATTGTCTTTGAGACTTTCTATATAATCTAGCTGAGATTTTACAGTATTTAAAGATTCGTTTAATTGATTTTTAGTACTTATTCGATTCGTGTATGAACATTCGATGTGTATCAATTTCGTGTTAATCGACATAAAATCACAATTTCGTTCGCATATTTTTTACATTTTTTTAAATTCACAGATGATCAAATCCCCTTAATAAAAAGGTATGTGTATGGTAACACTAAAGCCTTTAGAACAAAATCAAAGCTAGTTTTTTGTTGCACCCCGTAGTGATTCCTACTCAATGGGTCACCGACCAAAGGAATATTTGCCTCTCTGCCTCCAAAGTTCATCAATTCATCAACCAAAATCAGGCATATATTGTTAAGGCTCTTTGCAAGCTAGTATCAGCATCAGGAAATTTCAGCCGTTTCATCAAGTTGACACAGAAGTATAGCCACTTTAGGGTTGACACTTGAAGCCAGCATTTTAATGCATGTTGATTTTGACTGTAGATGTGTCCAGGTCTCTCTTCATATTTTCCAGCTGTTCCAGGTCTTGGTCCGAGGTTTCACACTTTTGGACCACTAGGGAGTGGTAGAAATGGATCGCAAACGCCACGAACACTATTAACACTGAAATTAGAAAATTATTTCATTAAAAGCACATTTACAAGTTTTTAATAAAAAATGTCGAATGAGTAATGGGCGATGAAAAAATATTGTCGGCGTGTTTTTGTTGGAAAGCTAATTCCTATTCAAAACTATTCAGTAGTAGGTGAACTATTCTAAAGACAACTATTTTCGGTTGATTTTTCTAAGCAAACCTTGCTTCATCATTACTTAGATAAACGAAAATAAAGGAGTGTCGTCTAAGTGTAGGGGTATGCACCTTTCTGGGGCTTCAACAAAAAACTATTTAATAAGTCAGTTAACCTACCTGGTATGACGATAACGGTGGCCGCTGTGGCAGCTGCGAACGAGTAGTCCCAGAACTTCACCCAGCAGAGTATGGCGATCTCCACGAGGAAGAGGAATAGACCTGGAACGAGAAACTTTTGTCTTTAGAATGGTTCTAGGTGTTAAAGCCAAATTATACGAATCCTAAAATTCTTTGTCAAAGCATCCTTAGAAAATTCCTTAGAACTGAAACTCGGGGCAGGCTTTAAACTGATAAACAGCACGGACAGCACCTCACTTCCCAGACATGACTCTTATGTAAGGGACAATTCATTATAAAAGTTTTCTAAAATCCAAGCTTGTACATAAGCCGAACCCTAGGCTTGATGATCCTCTTCATTAGCTAATGAGGATAGTCTTTTAAAGCTTTCAAAGACCTTGTCTTTCGTCCAAGCTTCCACCAGTCGTCCAGGCGTCTCCATCCTTTGTCAGCGCCGATATTTCATAGAAATGACTTTAAAAGAAACTCACCTAGAACTGTGCTAAATGCCCATGCAAGCTCAATGAAGCCTCTCATACGCTCATGAGGAGAGTCCCTCAAAGCATTCACCGGTCCCCCAGGCGTCTCCATCTTGCTGACTGCGTCGATATTCGGCAGGAGATACGTAGAGATCATAAGAGCGAAGATATGTACGGCGACGAGGACAGTCGTGCAGACAGCAAACATCACGAAGAGCCATTCGGGGACGTTTGTTGGCTCGTTGATCTGGAGTTCTACCATGGCTACCATGGCAAAACCTGGAATGAAAAAAGGTGAGTCAATTAGCGACTTGGATTTTAGTTTACTCGTATTTAGATGTGTGAGACGGGTATGACATTGAACTTTGTGCTAAGTTACTGAGGGTGGAGAAGGTAGGAACTGCTAGGAACTGACTGTTCCATCATCAAGGGTTATTTTCTGACCTGCAATCTGTGTGATCAAACATGGGTGATATGAATCCACTCGTTAGTATTTGTAAGTCCAGTCATAGTTAATTCGTTAGCCCAGAATTTTTGATGTCATGTCTGTCATTTTCACTCTTATTACCATGGAACTAAAAACAAATGCGACAAAAAAGTCGAATCGAAAACCAACTTACCGGATAAGAGCTCAGACGTGGTGGCTGTGGCCTTTAGCTTAGCTCGCGACATGTGCAGTCTCCGCCAAGAGAGCCCCTCCTTGTGCGCCGAGTCTTCCACCCAGCCGTGCGAAACTGGCATTGTCAGCGCAACCTCGCTTACACTCTGGAAGGGTAATAACTTCTTGTTTAAATACCTGGGTGCCTATGCCTTCGTATTCAGCATTTAAGTATTTTGAAGGCTTGGAAAAGTAAAGTAAAAATGTATGGCATAAAACTGTGTACAATGGTGTAATAAATTATATTAAGTCTCAACAGTCTATCACAGTGGATTTGCAATGTAGTAATTGTTTTCAGACATCAGTATTTTTCTTAAAATATAAAATAAAAAAGTAGGAAAATGTATAGGAATGACATTACTACGAGTAGGTATGTTGTATACCTATTCTATGACAGAAATATCATTCGCATACATTTTCCTACTTTTCTACATAGTTTCTATTATAGAGTTGCAACTTGGCTACGGCAGGGTAGATCGATAGATAGATATATAGAACTTAATATACTCGTAATGTGTTATATTATGTCACGAATAGATGCTATCTGGTTTTCAAGTCGTGAGTTCGTGAGTGAATAAGTTTGTTCTAGGTAAAACAGGTCAGTTTATTTCATCGTAGACCGCATTACTGTTATAAGTTTATTGATTACTGATTTATTTTGAAAACGTGCCAATCACCTAAATCTATTTTAAAGCAACCTTTGATGTTTTAAATTGTTCTGGCACGAGTACTTTATACCTTGAATTAAAACATTGGCTATTTTGTATCTCGGAAAAACTAACTGTTCTTTTAGGATAGCGTGTGAACGCCGGAGCGCAGCGAGCACACAAATAAAGTTTACACCCATTGCCAGTTTATATGCCTTTTTAGTATCTAATATGCAGTATAATACAGCTAGTATAACTTTAGGCATACCTTTGCCCCGAGATTAGATCTCAGCCATAAGGTAAACCTTGAAATAGTGCTTTTACTTTACTCACTGAGGCTTTTGAGGAAAATCGGGCTTAGAATTCCCCAGTTGAAAAAACTTAAATTAATGCCTTATTGCACTGAATTTGAATAATTATATGTAGCTGGTGTGTATTTATCTTTTAATGTGCTATCCGTGGAATTTTGAAGTAATTTATGCGCCTAGGACGAGATGAAACTTATAACAACTATATTTTTAAAAACAAAGATAATTCTGACTACAAATAATGTTAGTAATGACTTTTTGGACGTGATAAGTAGAAAAAAAACATACTCGTACTAACATCTCGGACTTCAAAATCGGTTCAGTCATTAGGCCAGGAAAAGTAATACAAACAAACAAATACCACTAGAAAAACCACACCCTACTATGAAGTCGGGTAAAAATTGAGGCTTTGGTGACAACTCGCTCATTAAGGATTTCATCTATGGGTTGTTTGCCCTAAAACATCAGCTGTTAAGCCTTCAGGCGGCCAAAAACTCTGACATTAGAGCTAGCCACTTGACCTGAACGAGCTACTTACTTTACCCATGGTTGAGTTGACTACTATTCACACAGAGTGACTGGTTAGACACTTTAGATATTCTAGGTTATCATAGTACTCTAGGTGAGTTCTTAGAGAGAGCTCGGAGCCCTCGTCAAGCATCAAGGTAGGTCACCGGGGGGGTTTTAGTGGGTACAATCCCACATAACCCGGCTGCACCCCATTGCGGCCGGGCATCTTGCGAAGATTTCCCCCTCGTAAACAAAAAAAAAAGGTTATCATAGTATACTCATCATTTTGAACAACTTTAACAATGGGACCAACCCAGAATTTGCAAAAAAAAGTCAGCTGTTCCATAGAAAAATGTCAATGACACTCGACAAAATGTATGGAACAGCTCATTTTGTTTTGCGTATTCCCTTAGTAAAAGTTGTTCATAATGATGAGTACAATACCAGTCAACCTGTATAATGGTATTTCCACCCACCTTCATAGACTGGTTGCACTGGTTACACGGGGACTGCAGGTATCCTGGGCTCAGCAGCACCGTGGTGGCCGACTTGTTCATTATGCCGTTGGGGGTCGCGCTGCCCGGGCTCGCGCCGCCTTTGGAGCACATGTATTCGAGGCTGTGAGGCGGTGTGACGGATATCGTGGGGCTGTCTGTCACGCTCACTTTGAATCTGGGAAAGAAATAACAATAAATTTAAAACCGGCCAAGTGCGAGTAGGACTCGCGCACGAAGGGTTCCTTCGAAGGGTCTATAAAAACGGCAAAAAATCACGTTTGTTGTTTTTTAGTAGGTATTTGTTGTTCTAGTGGCAACAGAAATACATCTGTAAAAATTTTAAGTGTTTAACTATCACGGCTCATGAGATACTGCCGGGTTAAGTTAGTTAATTTAAAATATTTACAAAAAAAGCCTTTTTTGTATTGTCATCGGAGTTACACACGTATACCGATATATATATATATATATATATACTAGCGGCCCGTCCCGGCTTCGCACGGGTAGACTTTGGGATAAACGTAGAGTAAATTGAAATCGGTCCAGTCGTTCACGCGTGATGGCGTGACCAAAGGTGTTGAGAATAATTATAATAATATACTCTTTGTTATAACCTCTATTCTCATGCTATTGCGTAACTATAGCAACCGTAGTTTGTTGATGCTAACTTGTCAATTTATAGTAAAAATTATCAGTATAAAACGCACACTGTTTTGATAGATATGATTGAATTTGAACTTTGTACAGAGGTAATAAAGTGCAAATTGACTCTTGGACGTTAGGAACATACCTACATTGCTTAAACAACAGTGAGTGCTTGCAATTCAATATGAACTTTATACAATAGCAATAAAGCTCGTTTTAGTTAGAAAACGTTTGTATGGGAAAAATAAAAGGGCTGTTTTTAGGGTTTTTAAATATTTCTGAGAGATTTTCTTAATATTTTTTTCCGTAAGAACCTTCTCCTAATAATAACAAATACAACAAAAAAAGAATTAGTGAAATCGGTCCAGCCATTCACGCGTGAGGCCGTGACCAAGGAAAACGGGTTTCATTTTTATATATATAGATATATATTTATACAGCTCAATCGGACATCGGGAAGTGGTTCAAAATTGAGCTGCAAGATTCTGCCCGAACAAACATAGTTACATACATTGCAAGTTAAAACAAAAGAAAGCTCTTTTTGAATTGCCATCGAAGTTACACAGGTATAGGTACCATTCAGCTCAATGAGCCGTCAGGAACTGGTTCTAATATAGCTTCCAAGATTTGACCGACTTAAACATATAAATAACATTAATTAACACATCAAGTTAAATAAAAGTTTATAGAACATTTTGGTACAAGGATCTACAATGGAAGGATATGCTCATTCGGGCTTCTACGTTCTAAATGTTCCGTGTTGGAAAGAATTGCGTCAACTGTCTAAATCTCTTCTAATAATATACTCGTATATATAATATACGTCATGGAATTGTTTTCTCACTGGTGAGAAAAAACTGGTGGTGATGACGGTCAAATGCAAGCCTATTTCTGAATAAAAAAAAAAAAAATATAAGTTAGTGCTCATAATTTAAAAAGATTCCTTTAGCCCAGTCCTTATAAAATTATAAATGTATAAGTCCATGTACTTTGTGTTAAAAGTAGCCTATGCGTTAATCCAGGGCATAAACTATCTCAATTCCAAATTTTATCAAAATCGGTTTAGTGGTTACGGAGATATGTATCTAGTCTAGTAACAAACATTTAACTTTTATACTTACCTATAGAATTAATAGGATTTTTAAACAGCCAAGTCTTGAAAAGATAATGATAATAAATAATGAGCGAGGTAAGATGAATAGGTAGAAAACCAACATCCATTGTGAAAAGGTAATTTGAAAGACAAACAGTAATGAAACAATGGTACCTACAGACAAACATGCCCACATTGGCTACCCACGCATGTTTGCATAGGTTTTAGCAAAGCAAATCGTACTACTTATTTATACGAGTTGTCTCGGTTTTATTACGTTTTTGTACAAAATATTGAGGGTCAATAAAATAGGCTACGTTTGCACGGTCAAAATCAAATAGAAACTGGCTAGACTTGGCTTTGTTTTTGGCAGTAGTGACAGTTTGTGATGCATGACTAAATCAGTCAGCACAAAACAAGAACATTATTTTTATTACAAAACAAAAAACAAAAACCGACTTCAAAAGACCGTGTATTGAGTTATTCAACTATTTGTCGCGCACGTACTTTAATGCAAAAAGACTTATATGGTTTTCTCATGGATACCATTATCAGAACTGGACTAAATTGTGACTAAAATTATGTTTGTTACCTCATAACTTTTGACTGGGTGAATCGATTTTGATGATTCTTTTTTTATTAGAAAGCTGACGCTTCCCATTTGGTCCCATTTCAATTTAGTCCAGTTCTGATAATGGTATCCATGAGAAAACTATATAAGTCTTAAATTTGCATAAAGTACGTGCGCGACAAATAGATGAATAACTCAATAGTCGGTCTTTTGAAGTCGGTTTTTGTTTTTTGTTTTGTAAAAATAATGTTCTTGTTGTCCTGAAAAAATAAGTAACCGTTCCTGCATAAACACGGCTGAAAACAGTTGAAATGATTTCTGTGACACGGAAAACTAAATACGGCTAGAAATAAAAACATTTCCTACAAGTAAACAAGTAAAGTTACACAATAATACTCACTAGGAAACTCTTTATGCGCAAAATGACAAACTCAAAGCCGGAAGAAGACACTTGACACAAACAACCCAGTAAAGAACTATTAGGCGAAATTATTTAACAATTATAATTATATTCGCGTGAACTGCGTCACGTTTGACACTTGCGTTTAGTTGGATTTAAAAATAAACTGGCGGTTTGCAAATTGTTAACTACCGTCATTTTTGATTTTTTTTTTTTGGTTAATATTTGTGAGCGGTCATGCGAAAAGGGATCTAATAGGATATGTCATAGAGAATAGATAGATATATGAAGTAGAGTTGTTGCAATAGCGATAGTTTCGCTATCGATAGTTAACCTTGGAAATCAGTTATACTATCGATAGTTCTATCTAAAATATCGAAATTCAGCAATACTCTCGATACTATCGATAGTATCGATAGTGAAAATAAAGCAATAGTTTTGAAAATTGTCGATACTATCGACAGTATCGATAGTATCGAGCAATGATACTATCGATACTATCGATAGTATTGTACAAAATAATCGATACTATCGATACTATTTCTGATACATCGTCGCGTATCGATAGTATCGATAGTTTTGGTTTAGTAACTATCGACGTATTTTCGATACTATCGACTGAGAATCAAACGACACCTAATCCGTAGCTCAGGGATACAGATATACGATATTTTTTATGTTTATGAAAGAGCTTGCCAACGAACGTCACTATGGACAACGAAACACAAACAATATTAACAGTAGAGGATACGAATAGCTAACAATACTATCGTAAAAATATCAAGCTATCGATAGGGCACAACTATCGATAGTATCGATACTATAGACACTATCGAAACGTATGCTATCGATAGTATCGATACTATTGATGGTATCGATAATATTTTTAATAATACTATCGATAGTATCGATACCATTGATATTTGGCAATAGTATTATTAGTTTTTAACAATCGATACTATCGATATTATTGTCAAAAGTCGATAGTTTCGATAGCACCATCGATAGTATGAATGATTTTCAAGGCCACGATAGTATTACGATACTATCGATAGGCTATCACTATTGCAACAACACTATTATGAAGTTTCAGCCATGTCAGTTGTTCTTTTGTAGATGTCAAAATAATACGTCTGACGTGTTTTATGAAATATTTCTTTAATTATTTAGCAGAAATGAAAGAAACATCTTAATATGGACTAAATGTGCTCTAAACCACTCAGCTAACTAAGTACAAATAACTCCAATATACCTCTAGAATATTTTTTTGATGATATTGAATGTGTAGCCTCCTAACTCATTAATATTTTAAAGCGGAGAAACTACTTTAAATCCAAACATTTAACGCGTTAGTATCGAAAACTATTTTATTTTTTTTCGTGTCCTTTTTTGCGTAAACGCTCAATTTTTTTTAAAGAATATTGTGAATGAAGCTGTAGTTTTCTCTTGTACTATGTTAAAAGACTAGTAACCAGTTAGAGAGAGTGACGAATTGCTTGGCAAAGATTAATGATTCGGTGAAACGCTCAGACTTTTGTCAACTACTCGAGATCTAACACATCTAACTAATCCTCATAAAAACCGTTACTTTACAACTTACGCCAATACAATCCTACTTCTCACTTTAAATTATAAATACAAAAATTTGTATTTTAATTAATGGCTACTGCCTCGGTTACTTTAAATTAAAAATGACGTTTCCCGATTCCCTGTGTCTCGGATGCCTGTAACACACACAAAGACAATGACAACTAACACCCAGACCCAGAGCAGAAATTTAAATTCATCATTCAAACATCTGTCCGGCCGGGAATCGAACCCGGGACCTCTGGCCTCTGGCTTATAAGGCGGATATACTACCGCTGAGCCAAACAGGTCGCTTTGGAAGCAACTTTGATTTGTGTATTTGTTTAAATATTTTGTTAACATACATCTCTGCAGCTATTGAACCGATTTTGATGAAATTTGGTATGTAAATAGGTACTTTGAGTTCTGAAATAACACCTATACTATTTTTCATCATCATCAACATCACCACGGATAAAACCGCCTGACACAGGTAGCCAGATAATACGTGATGTAAACACGTGCACGTAGCTACCTTCGTACTCTGTAGTTATGTTGTTACGTGCCTACGGCCTACTCTAAGCATAGGTTCAAGGTAGTTATGACTATGTCATGTCAACAATTCACATTGCCTACTGACATAATATTCATTGATAAATGATCAGTAGTTCTTTAAACAAAGATCATTAGCCCTAAAAAATCGCTAAAAATACCTATAAGTAGACTAAAATTGTACTATGCTATTTTTGTAATCTGTACTAAGCTAAGTGAGGCATTGTTGTGGTTTATCGTGGCCTTATTGTGCTGAATACACTATCATCATCAGCATATGCAACCTTTAACCCTCCCACTGCTGGGATACAGGTCTACCCTCGAAGGGTGATTAGGCCGTATTCCACCACGCTGGCCAAGTGCGGATTGCTGGAATTCACATACGCCATTGAATTTCTTCTCCGGACGTATGCAGGTTTCCTCATGATGTTTATTATTACCTATTTATAAATGTATCGGTAAAAGATAGTACTAAACTAACGCAGCGCAACGTCAAAGACGACAACACAATTATCACATAAAAGACAATAGGAAAATATTGACATAATTTAGCTTTTCTATTATGACTACCGATCAGCTAGTACCTACCTACTTAATAGGCCATCCATTATTTACGACATACGTAATGGGGGGGGGGGGGGGTCACGTGTGACATTGTATGTCTAGAGGTTGGGAGGGTTCTGAGTTTTGACGTCACATTTTAAATCTAAAATAAAAGATAAATTTTCAATAAAAATCGGGATGTAAAATTGCAAATTTAAATGACATCACACTAGGGGGGGAGTCTCACGTATCATGAAATATCTGTGACGTAATTAATAGATGGCTGCTTAATAAGTTAGACGGACGTGTGTCTATACTTCCGGGTACAATAGGTAATTATTAAATAATAGCCAGTTGACGACCAGTTTCATTATTGCGGTCAGATGACAAAGATGACATCCTGAACACATGCATAGTATATAATAACCTACATACTTATCATTAACACTAGGTAATACTAAAATAAGTTAATTAAAATAAATATAAATACAATTTGTAACGGTAAGGTACGAGTATAGTAATAAATAAGTGTGTTCTACACGACAAAGTGAACAACATCTAGAACACAAGTTTGCTAAATTCTAGAAAGAAAATATCGAAACTCCATAGAAAAATTATCACGTGACTAAATATTTTGTATGGAGACTCGACATTTTTTCTCGAATTTAGCAAACCTGTGTTCTAGAAGATGTTCACTTTGACTTGTAGAAGAACACCCTTAAATATTACTGCATCTTTCCGTTAGGTACATCTTGTATATTGTAAGTTTCTTAAAAGTTTGATCCAATAAACAAGCTTTTATTGTATTGTCATCGGAGTTAGACAGATTTACCAAACCGCTCAATCGGACATGGGAAGTGGTTGGAAATGCAGTTGCAAGATTTGATATATTCGTATACAGACATATTAACATACCTACCTACACATACCAACACGGAAAATTAAATAAAAGCTTTTAATAAAAAAAACGACGGGTTGCACTCCGGGAGTGCCGGCAGAAGTGAAAAAGCTGTCTACTCTCCATCCGTCTTACGAATTTTCGATCAGGTCACGTGACCCTGTCGCGAGTTTAACATTTTTTACCCATTCCAAAAAAGTGTACAACGCCGCTAAAGAAGTTTTCACTTCAAAAATATAAATGAGCCAATGCGAAAAATGGTTATTGAACGGAGGGATGCAATGTACTCGTATGTACGTTAATACGTTTGTTACTTCTATTTGGGTCAGGTTTGGTCAGATTTGGTCTTATAAGTACAGGCTTTAGAAGTCTGACTGGGAAACTATATTACTTAGGTACTTACTTTTTTTCCTGAAAAATATACGTAACAATTTCTAAAGGACAGAGGTAAAACGGTAGGACGCAGCTGGTGTATATAGGGTTATTCATAAAGGGTATGCTAAGCCGAAAAGGGCTCATAGTACTCATCATTATGAACAACTTTTACTATGGGACCAACCCAAAATTCGAGAAAAAAAAATCAGCTGTTCCATAGAAAAATGTCAATGACACTCGACAAAATGTATGGAACAGCTGATTTTTTTTCGCGAATTTCGAGTTGGTCCCATAGTAAAAGTTGTTCATAATGATGAGTACTATGAGCCCTTTTCGGCTTAGCATACCCTTTATGAATTACCCTGTATACTTACTAATGCTACAAGTTGTTACTGAAAGGTTTGATTATTTGTTACTTCTTTACAAACAGATTTTATTAAATTTTATATTGTGGTAGCTTATATCTAGAAGATAAGCACTACTTTATACAGCACTTTCCTACTACTGCTAGCACTACTATTATGGGCTACATTTTATACCAAAAAACAAAGTTTTTTTCAGGCTTTAGGGAG
The DNA here is from genome assembly GCA_949125135.1 of Alcis repandata. Taxonomy (NCBI): domain Eukaryota; kingdom Metazoa; phylum Arthropoda; class Insecta; order Lepidoptera; family Geometridae; genus Alcis; species Alcis repandata. The sequence continues at coordinate 5,411,359 of OX421241.1, forward strand.
GGAAATCGCGAGGCGCAGCCAACTACTGGGTGTTAGTCACAGAAGCACTTTAGTACTTTAGCATCTTACTTTGGATATCCGTCATAGCAAGCCCTCGATATAAAGGGGTACGAGTCGCTGAGGCCTAGACTGTTTGGTCGGTATTCGTGTCTCAGCCGGCGCGTTCTGTGAGGTGTTCGCTCGTAGATGTGGTCGGACGTGTTGTACCTTTGGAGGGTGCGCGGGCGCGACTTGCCGCATGGAGGGGTCTGCGTGCACTGGTCTACTCGCGGAGACACGTCTTCGACGCTAGTCACGAAGCTTGCTTCGGATATCTGGAAAATAGAAATAATATATGACTTAAAAGCACACATCCTAGTACTAGTAGTTCTACGAATAGTAGACCTCGAAAGCACCAACTTTTGCGTTATTTCAGAAGAAAATCGTCTAAGTGCTATTTATATTGTTGTCGTAGAATTGATTATGACTAAGTATCAAATATTTCTAAAATATTATAAGAATCAGCCAGAATATGTGACGCTCCGGCTAAGTCCCCTTTTTAAGGGAAATACCCCCCATTTAAAAAGTCCCGAAGACTAAAAATTCTATGAAATCGAAGAACCTATATACCATTACCAAGTTTCGACAACATTCGTTGAAAAATGCGCCCTGGATGCGAATACCAACAAACAAACAAACATCCAATCAGATGAAATAAAATTTTGTCAGTTGTTGCAGACACGCTTTGCTCTCTCGGTCAACTATTATAAAATAACACTTATCAATGTTTCGATGTTTGTTTCCCAATCACGCACAAACAGCAGAACGGATTAGGATGAAATTTGGTATGAACTTATGTCATGGACATTTTTGTTACTTTTTATCCCAGAAAATGCGGAACATTTTGTTAATATTATTGTAACTTTTTTTGTCACAATAACAGACTCAACATAATTACTCACGTACATAATACGTGCATAATCCCGTGTAAGTAATTATTTATTTCTCCACATTTGACTAGAAAAATACTTCCCTTATCTAATCTAACCGTTTAGTACCTTCACTCAAAGAGTAAACAAACAACCTGCTCGTCTCGGCATACAACGAATCTGTTACACGTTAACTGATCGCCCCAATTCATTTAGTCATTAGTTGTTAATTTGCACTATTCGCGTTAATGGGCAGTTTTGAATGGACCCTTGTTTGAAAGCAACGATACTCAAAATGTTTTAAAAGCACGCTAAAAATATTATTTTGTATGTATGTTTGCATGTATATGTATATTGTTGCATTAAGTAGATATTTGTCTATTGTCTATTGTTTTATCCATTGACTGAATGTCAGTTTTGTAATGTTCCTCCAATTTGAATTAAAAAAAAGTTATTACAAAAATCTGTTTGAGATCTTTATTTATCTGTATCTAGAAATAGCGTGGATAAAATCTATGGTAATCTCAGTGGTAATATATTAATGACAATCAAAGTAGGCATAATTTTATTGTAACTCTTCAAATCGTTACGTGTTATAAGCGTTGACGTTGGGGATGCTGTTGCTGAACTTGGCAGGACACTACCGTGCCAAAATTATTTATTTCTGATTTACAACGCAAAAATAAATATGACGTCTTCACTAACAGTTTAAATTCTCAAATCGATTTTGCATCAAAACGTTTTTGCCATAACCAGACAAAACCATTGAAAACATTACTGCGACCAACTTATCTCTTGAGATGACCAAATAGAAGAACTAAAGTTTTCTGTGGTAAAGCAGATAGTTTTGTTAACAAACTACGACAGTGGCGGCTCCGCTCGTTTTGTTAGATAAGTTGGTATAGCATTGCTAACGATGCGTGACACGTGGGAAACAGTGCGCTGTAATTTCAGATTGTCGTGTCGTTGCTTTGGTGTCCAGTGATTATGGCGGCAATGACAATGAACGCCGATTGAAGGCTTGAACATGGCTTCAACGTTTACAGTGCACGGTATCACGGTGCAAAGCATGCGCCATGCGAAGTGAATTTTCGCTTGATATTGCGACTGCAACGAACATTATCGAAACAGCAATCACGATTTTTTTTGGTACTAAACGACTTTAATACGAAAACAATAATTCAAAAAAAATTGACACTTTTAAAATTTACTGAAATAGATATTTTACATTTTAACTTAATTGTTAAACGAGTTTTTTTGGTACTAAACGACTATAATACGAAAACAAAAAATTCTACAACAAAATTGACATTTTTAATATTTACTGAAATAGATATTTTAACTTAATTATTAAGTAATTTACAAAGGTATTTAAAATTTTGACTTTAATTTGTCTCCTGCAAATTGCCATTTGCAGTATCGATACTGTTCACAGGGGCAGTAGATTGGTACGTCAAGTACGGGATTTATCGATAGAATTTGACGTTTACTGTCGACTAAATGGTTTTTGTCGAGTCTAGTCGTCATACTTGGGGTTTTTCGTCGATAAAACTAATGTCGATTTCATAATAGCCATAATACTTTTACTCGCGGTGAGATTGTGGTCAAACGCAAGCTTATCAGTAAAATTATAAAATAAAACTTGTTCTCACAAGCATTTTTTTAAAATAAAATGAGGAAGTAAAGTAAGTAGATCCAAAAAATATCAAAGAAGACACCAACATAATTTTATTGATTACTATTAGGTAAGTAGTTAAAGTTAAGTAAAAATAAAAGTAAAAGTAAGTAAAACTGTAAAAAAAAATGATTTATTCATAAGGGTATGCTAAGCCGAAAAGGGCTCATTGAACTCATCATTATGAACAACTTTTACTATGGGACCAACCCATATCGCGAAAAAAAATCAGCTGTTCCATACATTTTGTCGAGTATCATTGACATTTTTCTATGGAACAGCTGATTTTTTTTTCGCGAATTTCGGGTTGGTCCCATTGTAAAAGTTGTTCATAATGATGAGTACTATAAAACCTTTTCGGCTTAGCATACCCTTTATGAATAACCCTGTATAACCTAAACAAAACTGACTGCGATCCTTAAAAAAGGTACCTATTGGTAGTTACATAATTTGGCCTTTAAACTTTATGCAAAGACATATTATGTAGTTGGTCTCTACTAAAATATTTCCATTTTTCCAGTTAATAATTAGCACATCAATCATAAGTAGCGAATGAGTTGATTCATCAGTTTCCTCGAAACTTTACTGTTGTGCGGAACTAAATTTATTTGAAACAAAATTTAAGGTAAAAAACGTAGACAAGTTTTAGTTAGGGTTTGTTGTGTAGTTGTTATTCATTTGTTTGTAGTGTTTTTGTATGATTTATTTTAATTTTGTAACTTTGTGCACAATACTTTTGCTTTTGTGAGTTTTGAGTTTTGTGTGTCGAGCATGCTCCATCGTAGACCGCATCATTGCTCACCATCAGGCAAGATGGCGGTCATACGCAAGTCTGTCAACGACTAAGAAAAATATGACGGTTCGATTAAACATTCCAAAATCTATACTAATATTATAAAACGGTAAAATTTGTATGTAAGTATGTTCGTAAAAGGCAGTCTCCGAAAGAACTGGTCTGATTAATAAAAATCTCCAAATGGGAAGCCGCACCATCCTTGAGTGCTATAGGCTCTAAATATGTATTTTATAGCCCTAAGCCCAAATGCATATATATTTTATTGCACCGGGAAGTAAGTTCCGGACATCAACTAGTTAAAGATAAAACTGTATAAAGGACACATACCTATGTATTGTCTTATTTATAAAAAAAGTAATAAGCATTTGAGTTTGTTTTTATGTATTTGATCTCGAGTTCACTTTTTGCTGCGGCTGACTGTACAAGACTTGACACAATACATAATTTCAAGAAGTGGGAAATTGCCTATTTGTGTTTACATATCATTATTATCTTGTCGTCTGGCATCTTGTTTACTGTTTGGCTTGGCACGTTTAGTATCTACTGTTTTAGAAATAAGGCCAAGATAAGCGACAAAAAATTGCCATCTTAAAAATGGATATGAATTAAAAAAAAACTTATTTCCGTAAGAATAAATACTTTATGTCATACAATCATTGACGGTGCTCCGGACATGGTTATTTTCATACAAACGAACGTACGTATGTTCCATAGTTTACCTAGGTACCAGTTTTTTTACACCTTGAAACATCTAGGTACCTACTTACTTACTTATTTATTAAAAAAAATACATACTGGCAAAATATTTTTAACTGAGTTTTGTTTAATTAGTTTTATTTACCTAAGTATATCAAAATAGTAATGTATTTTTTTTACCACAAAAATAATTTTTTTTTTAATTTATTTATTACAGTACTTTAAATTTTTAAACAATAGTTGCCTTAAAACCCACTCAGGTTTGTCTAGGTAATAAATAGGTAGGTACTAGGTACCTTATTGATTATTTTTTGTTTCGTTTTAATATTTTTTCTTAAAATTAAATCAAAACAATTTATTATAAATTTAAACATAAACATTTGTATATTATTATATTTACAATGTTATGGTAATTAATAGTAATAAAAGTACAAGTACCAAAAATTGAGTTAAAATAAAAGTAATTTTTCTAAACATTTATTTTTATTTAAAAAATTACCTATTCCTTCGTTTTCTTATTACCTTTTCCTTCATTATCATTGTCTTTGTAAATCCAGTAACACAACCAACAATTTATTTGTAAATATCACATAAATCACATAATTTTAATTTATTTAATCGGATGAATCACTTTCACTGCACGTACCACAATATTTTATTGCACGAAATAAAGAAAACAAACTGGCTATGAATAAAAAAGTTCGCTGCTTCCTGCGCGACGGAAGGCGGGAAAATGATCATTGTCTATGCGGCCAGTACGCGCCTCTAGCGGGAAAATGTGACTGAGCATTTTCCTACGCGATCGACGTTTTAACGATGAAGTTTGAATGACTCAGAACACTTTTAATAACCACCAAGTACCGATTTCGTGTGATTTTGCTAATAATAAATAGGTAAACACTAATATTTTGGACTTCTAAATTTGAACTATGGAACGTGGACTCAAAAACGTTCTTATTTTAGACGATGGACTTCGTTTGAATTATTGAACTTTGAACTAAACGTTTTTGTGAGGGTGGGTACTCTTATAATTCAATTATTATAATTGCTTGCAAATTTTTCAACATTATGTTGCTTTAACTAGGTTCTATATTAGGAGAAACTTTATTATTTTAACAATTATTAAAAAAAATATAACAGGCCAACAATATAACTGTTTGTAAATTGCAATCAAATCTAAATTTTACGATTTACTCAAAATAAATCTTACGATGTTTATGAAGACCATTTAGTAAAATGGCTTAGGTAGTATACCACCACACATACCTGTTTAGAATTATAACCAAATAAACGAAAAAATCAACTAAAATCGGAGAAGGAAAAAAAATCTGTGCTGAAATTATTACATTAATAATTTTTTTTTATTATTAAGTACTTTTTTATTATTAAGTAGCTTTATGTAGTTACAAGGTAGTGTTTTCAAGTTTCATTAAAATAATAAGTGTATGAGGTTTAAAAAAAGTATTTTTTGTTCTATTTTTTTGCTAAATTAGCATCAGTTTTGTTGGGTCCTAGGTTACAGAGGTACGAGTACATTCTGTCTTTTTTTTCGTTTTATTATGTCTGTGTCTTTGTCTCTCAATATTTTTTTTTAATTCTTTATCTATCTATACTTCTATACTAATATTATAAAGAAGTAAAGTTTGTGTGTTTGTATATTTGTTAAATTGTAAGGGGTAATCTCGGGATCTACTGAACCGATTTTAAAAATTCTTTCACCAATAGAAAGCCACATTATTGCTGAGTGTCATAGGTTATATAAAAAACCGAAAAATAAAAAGGCTTTTACGTGGTAGTCCGTTTTGCAAAGTGAATAGGAGAAAAAACGGTCCGGACGGCGCGCGATGGCTTCGGGTTTAATTAACATTACGCCCAACGAAGTGGGCAAGGGTCAGCTAGTGTCTTTTAAATGTAGACGCAGCTTAACAAGGCTGACATTTGCGGCAAGAGCGGAGTGAGTAGTGTAAACCAGGTAAGTTGGAAATCGTTTGGTTTCGCTGTAACTGTTGAGTGCTGTACAAAAAAAGGAGAAAAACCGAGGCGAGATATATCTACGGGTCTTACTTAATATATAAACGGTGCTTAGCAGCTGCCAAGGTTGAGAAATGTTGACAAATGTAAAATTTTAGAAAAATTTGCGATTTTTTTTTTTTAGTTTTGGTTTATACAGGGTTATTCATAAAGGGTATGCTAAGCCGAAAAGGGCTCGTAGTACTCATCATTATAAACAACTTTTACTATGGGACTAAACCGAAATTTGCAAAAAAGAGATCAGCTGTTCCATAGAAAATTGTCAATGACACTCGACAAAATGTATGGAACAGCTGATTTATTTTGTTTCGCGATTTTCGGGTTGTTCCCATAGTAAAAGTTGTTCATAATGATGAGTAAAATGAGCCCTTTTCGGCTTAGCATACCCTTTATGAATAACCCTGTATAATAGTTTTATAGTTTAGTTTTTTTAGTTTACCCAATTGTGTTTTGGAAAGTCCTAGGAACTAGAAGATATCATCATAATTCAAAATAAAATTTATTTCCATGATCTGTAACAGGTTTTCAATGCACAAAACGCCGTAGAAGGGAGTCAAATTGTCAGATTTCCATATTGCAAAATATAAGAATGTAGCACGCAGTAATCAGCAATGTCATTTAATTTAGAGAAAACTTAATCGGCCTTAATCATCATCTTAATTATTGCTAACAATTCTCCGTCTTGTTTTCGCACGTGACATTTTACGTCAGCAAGAAGTTGTCAGAGCGTTTTAAGCGCTGCCTAACTTTAAGCAGTCTTTATTAGCATGGCCGTTATAGTATATATAGTCAGCATAGTCATTAAGAACTGATCTCAGCTTATTATTTTAGGTTATTTACAAAATAAGTACTGTTTTGTTTGTTAGCTTTTATTGTAAAAAATGTTTATTTCATTTTTGGTTAATTTTTTGGTTCTAAAAAATTGCCCATTGTTCATAACAAATACCACATTGTATGTCTGGTAGGATAGGCTGTTGAGACTACATTAATTTATTCCACCATTGTACACAGTTATATGCAATATATTTTTACTTTACTTTACTTTATTAGTAAGGCGTAGAAAGAGCAGCCACAATAAATATTACTATAATAATTACTAGAGTTACGATTTCCTATATCACTGTCATCCACTATACCTAGATACCTACGCCAGAGGTCCCGAGTTCGATTCTCGGCTGGGTTGATGTTTGAATGATTAATTTTAAATATCTGCTCTGTGTGTTACTTAGTTGTCCTCGTCTTTGTGTGTGTTCCATGGCATCCCCGACACAGGGTATCCTAGCTATGAGTGTGAAACGTTTTTAACCGACTTCAAAAAAGGAGGAGGCTATCAATTCGACTGTATGTTTTTTTTTTAAATTTTTTTTTATGTTTGTTACCTCATAACTTTTGACTGGGTGAATCGATTTTGATGATTCTTTTTTTATTAGAAAGCTGACGCTTCCCATTTGGTCCCATTTTAATTTAGTCCAGTTCTGATAATGGTATCCATGAGAAAACCATATAAGTCTTAAATTTGCATTAAGTACGTGCGCGACAAATAGATGAATAACTCAATAGTCGGTTTGAAGTCGGTTTTTGTTTTTTGTTTTTTGTAAAAATAATTATTTGTTTATTTACTATCCTGCAGGAATGGGACAAAAATAGCCGCGTATTTAAAAATGAAGCTAAGTTATTCGTACTTAAGCTTGGTATTTCCCTGTAGTCGCGACCTGAATACATAAGCAACAATTCTATTGTACTTGTTCGACTCTTTACGTTGTGGATTCACCGACAAGCGGGATTTGAGTGGGGTTTTTCATTATTTATCTTGTAAAAAACTTTCCTTCCTCCTATTTTGCATTTTTTGCACGATAAAACCAATCATTAGGTTAGTTACGTGATAAAAACAATGTAATTTAAATTACTGGTGATTTACCTTTACCTTTATCTTTGTTACTAACGCAGAAACTGATGCAGAAAACTACACTAAAATGTCGAAATGAAAAAATATCAGAGACCGGAAACGGAAACTTGACAACCGGATGCTAGAGTATAGTGTCTAGTGGCGCAGAAGGTTCACGTTTTGTCTATAGTACGAAAGAATGAAAGAACTGAGAAAGTGTTAGATTTACAAATGACGTTGTAGTAAGTTTTATTAACCAGTAAAGTATGGCTAAAACGCTAGGATTTGATAAGGTACACCTTGCCGTTGTATTGTTTGCTTTGGGCTTCTATTTATTTTCAGTTATTGCATTTTGGCAATTATGTTATATATAAATGCATGAGACGATGATACCATGATTTAAGTAGGTCGATATTTTTAATTTCTCTATGGTTAAGATAAGGTAAAATAAAAAATAAAAACTAAAATAACTAGAACAAAGAAATTTACAAAACTAAAGATCAAAAAGTAAGATGGTAAAATATTATTATTTATATAGTTTGTAGCCTTTTCGTAGGTAGATACTTACAGTTTCCACTATCAGGTACTTCGGTTTTCACCATCGATCTAGGTTTTCACACACGTCCGCACAATTTGAAATTTAAAATGTCTAGTTTTTAACAATTTTCTCACCCAGACAAAAAGTAAAAAGATGTTAATGGCGTGCGTTATCGCGTCCTTTCCACAACTGCCCGTGTTTACCAAACTGAGCCGATTTCACGAGGCACATAAAGCTAGATGCATAATACAAGAAAGTCTAGCAATATCTTGGCATATGCCTAACGTAGCATATGCTATGCCATCTCGTTGTTAGTATTCGTAGGTGCTAATACTGCTAATCTTTTGAGTAGACTGGTTTATTTATTAAGCGCTATGACATATTTCATACTAATCTTAACTTTTATAATAAAAAAGTTAAAGTATGTATTGTATGTATGTTTGTAGACGATAGTTTCCGAAACTAGGTAGGTATTCAAAAATTACAACGAAAGCTACATTATCCTTGAGGGCTATAGGCTATACTTTACCGATTACACAATATAACCTACCCGCGAGGCCAAATTAACAATTCAAACAATAGACAATTCGTTGCAAAACGTCCCGGGCTGGTGCGCGGGACGTTTTTCCCCTGGTGATTAGCTGGTAGGCTGGTACTAATCTACAAATATTTTAAAGAGTTAAAGTCTGTAAGGCTTTTTTATTTAATTTTTATCTTCCAAAGAAAGCTACACTAATTGAACTTTAAAGCCATGTTTGTAGAATTGTAGCCACCAACCTGTAAGGCTGAAGAGCAAGCAACACAGCACGGCTGATCAAAACCGGACCGAAATTCGCGAAAAAATAATCAGCTGTTCCATAGAAAAATGTCAATGACACTCGACAAAATGTATAGAAAAGCTGGGTTTTTTTCGCGAATTCTGGGTTGGTCCCATAGTAAAAGTTGTTCATAATGATGAGTACTATGAGCTCTTTTCGGTTTAGCATATCCTTTATGAATAACCCTGTATATGAAAACTTATTTTGTGGTGACCGGAACATTTTGTTCGACTCAGACCCACATACTACTCACTCGTGACAAGGGCCTAATAGGTGGTTATTTAGCAATAATAGAAAATGGTGACACCATTGGCCATTGGCACACAGTTATCTATTTACTATACACTTAAATATACAGGGTTATAAGTAAAGGGAATGCTTAGTCGAAAAGGGCTCATAGTACTCAACGTTATGAACAACTGTGTTTTTATTTAGGTAAAAGTTGTTCTTAATGATGAGTAGGTACATACAATAATAACTTTTCGGATTAGCATACTATTTTATTTTAACCCTGTAGAGATACTAGAGTTACTTGTTCCTACTAGGTATAGGTAGGTATTAGATTTATTTTATTCTGTGCTAAAGATAAATACCTATTTCCTAACGTACCTAGTTTTCACCTAAATACTGTTCTAGCTATAATCTTTGCAAACGCACCTTTCTTTGTCAAGGTGTATTTACTTTTTGATAAAGCATTATTCGAATTGGAAGCATGGCACGATGAAATATTTTTTCAATAAAATCCGGGCCGTCCCTGAGAGCAGTGAAATCTAGATTTTTTTATGCCTAAATCATCTACTAATAGCTATTTACTGATCTATATTTGAAAAATAAAATCTAACATTAAACTAACTTACTTACTTACTACTTCTTTAAAAAAAATTCAATACAGTAGAGCTGTAGCTTCTTCGAAGAAAACATTAATTCAACAGGCGTTGTAAAATAAGAATTTCAAACTTACGTTGTCCGGAATTTCCAACATCTTGGCGGTGGGTATCATAATCGTTTGCTTGATGTAGTCGTCATGTTTAATGAATCTGTAAGCAAACAAAAGGGCTGATAATACTTACTTGAAGGGAAAACGAAGCGAAAAGTGATAAATCATTTTTTATCGCTTTGACTTCAGCTAAATATGAAAACTGTGCAGTGCCAAATAAAACTGAAAGCAAAATGGTATTGCTGTGAGTGAGATGAGTGTGGATGAATAATATAAAGTGTAATGTAACGTGCATTTCAGTTGTGTTTTCCAAATTCCATAAGATTACTATTTACTCGGGTACTCGAGTCTCATTTACTAAATGTAAGAAATACGTTAGACATGGTGATGTGGTCGTAATGACTCTAGCGTGCCCATTGAGCGATATAAAGAAAAATATAACATTGACATTATCGTTTATGTCAATGTCAAACTTGTTTTGATGGAGATTTGTTTGTTTTTTTTTTGTTTGTTTTGATTTTGAGTTACAAAAATTTGAAAAAAGCTTATTTTGTTTAGTTTTGCTTCAGTTTTACTAAGTTAAATACAATTATCGGAATATATTATCCGTAAGTCCTTTTTTCATACCTTATTTTACAATTACAAAGCCACACTAAGTGCCGCATGCAAAGACAGTCTGCATATTTGAAAAATGTTTATTTATCATCGGTGTCGGTCATACCCATAGAATTATGCAGAATTTACAGTGTACTTCATGTAAACAGAACTTTCTCTTTAACATAGGGGTGTCGGTTTATCTTGTGATTATCTGTTCATTCTGAAATAGTGCTTAGGTACTTAGGACATAGGATTTATCTTTGTATTTGTTTTTGAAATCAGGGCTAGCCTATACTATGTTTTACTTAAGAATTTACAACTAAATAATACAAGAAGTGTGTGCTAAAGTGAATGTCATTCAAAGATAGTGATAGATTTATTGCGGCTGGTTACTTCTCTTTAGTTCTACTAATTAGGTCAACCTTCTGAAATAGTAAAGAAGAATGTCTCAGTAGTTAAAATGAAGAGGGATGTCTTACTATTGAGACAGGATACTTCCCAGTAGTCAACTGCAGTTCAACTGTTAAACGGTTTAGTTTAGTTTAGTAAGTTGCTAGGTGACTTCTTTTTTTTAACATATGGAGGATTTCCTCTGAACATTCGGAGAACTCCTGAAACCCATCAATTTCATAAAACAATAGGCTCCAGAGAATAGCGCTCTCTTATTCATACTAAACCCGAAAACCTCTTAAATACTATCTTGTGAAACCAAGTTTAAATAAAAACTTCAAGCTCAGAACTTTCGAAGAAGTACTAGCAAAGTCCTAGTTATTAGAGTTTAATGAACACTAATATGCTTTTAACACTTGTTTACAAATGAATAATGAATGCCTCTTAATGGAACTTATTTAACCTAAATAAAAATAGAAACCCCAAAAAAAATAATAAAACTAGATTTGAGATACACTGATACATGTAATCATCATCATTATCATAAGCAGTCATTTTCCACCCACTGCTGAGTATAAGTCAGTTTTTCAAGACACCATCTTTTTTATTCCCGGACCAGTCTATTCCACTGCCTTTACATGCTATACAAAAACACAAACATTTACTGATGATTTTTATTAATAACTAGGGACCTGCCCCTTTTTTGCACGGGTATGAAATATAATCTATGTTACTCGCTAATCATGTAGCTTTAAATTGGTAAAAGAATTTTTAAAATCAGTCCAGTAGTTTTTGAGTTTATTCGTTATTAATCATTCAAAATACAAAATTACAAATCTTTCCTCTTTATGATATTAGTGTAGATTAAGTAATCCAGAAATACAGGGTTATTCATAAAGGGTATGCTAAGCCGAAAAGGACTCATAGTACTCATCATTATGAACAACTTTTATTATGGGACGAACCCGAAATTCGCGAAAAAAAATCAGCTGTTCCATAGAAAAATGTCAATGACACTTGAAAAGATGTATGGAACAGCTGATTTTTTAGCAAAAACTAGTAAATACAAAGTTATATAAAAAGAGACACGATCCAGACAATGCTCAATGCAATTACAACCAATCCAACGGCACCGAGGATAAGCTTGGTCTTTAGATGTTGCCACCAAAACTTCTTTCTAACAAAGCGTGCGTTTTTCGCAAACAACTGCGCGTTATACTCCAGGTCGATTGCACGTCGATCCAAGTCCGACAGTCTATGGCCTCTTTCCGCTACCTTCTTCATGGTTTCCTCCATAGTCTTCACTACGTCTTGAACGTCATTTTTCGCTTTTTCTATCGTTTTGTCGTGCTTTTTAGGTGTCTTGCTTTTACCTGCTGATTTGGGATTCGTTTTGCTCATTTTGTCTCTTTTTCCAAGTCTTCCACTTGACTTGACTTCTAGTTAAGTCTTCTGCAATTCTTCTGCCTTCCTCCAATGAAAATTGATAGAGAGAGATGACAGGAGTATCAACTTTAAAATAAAATAAGGTGAACTTTAACTGGGTTATTATAAAATCAAATAGTAAATATGTAAAACTACAATGCAGCAGGAAGCGTCACCACATTATTTCCACTGATTTATTGTTTACTTGTGCAACAGGAAAACTTGTAATGCTGGCTTTAATTAAATGTGATGTCCTATTTAATTGTAGTCATCATTTTAATATTAAGTCTTTACAAAGCTGTCTGTCTTTTTTACCCTACTGCTTAAGAAAGTATTTATATTTCTATGTAACTTAACTGGATTTTTCTTTATATCTGGAGCGATACAGTATTTTTTAGAGTTTTGACTTCTGAAACTTCTTGGGGTAGAGCCCTTAAGGCGAGACTTTGGTGTCAGTCTGTCTGTCACATCACAGCCAATTATTTTTATTAAGACTCGTTTGTTATATTTTCAAGGAACTGAAAAGCTTGGACCTGAAGCTGAGGTGAACTCAGCCGTGCAATAAAGAATATAATTTATTGAGAGAAAAGTGCAAAAACAATTTAAGTACAATTTGAGAGAATAGGGAAATGCGAGTAATCCCATGGAACTCAACTAGCATCCCTTTACTTATTCAGTGCCGATGACAAGCCTAGCGTGTCCTTAAGAATTCCTGTCACCAAGCCGCAAAGACAGGGCGGGAGGGCGGCATATCTGGGAACTTTTAGAAAATAACGTTGGCATAGAATATGTTAATCCGATATAACAATGATGATTCAAGAGCTCTAGTGTCATATTTAAGCCGCATGCAGCCCTCTGATATAACAGAAAGCTATTGTTTTATAACAATCAACTGGGACCTACAGTTCTTTGTGTTATCTTTACCATGACAGCGATCAGCTGTGCACTTGCAGTCATCCGGAGCTTAACCGGATTTTGCATGATCTCTTTGGAATCCTCTTTCTCTTTCCGGCTGAGTATAGGTATTCCTATTCGAAATGGGGGCGATAGGTCCCGCTCTGGCGACCCGCAAAGGGTGCATTGTGCGTTTTCTGCCAGCGATTACCCGAGCCAACCCAGCTCTTTAAAATAACGGAGCGAGGCTCTGGGCCGCTGGCACTACTGCTCCAGTGGCAAAGATGGTATTATTGGTGAAGGTGTGTTTATGTATGTATCCCACATAGTGGTGGTCAGCCTTAATTTTTTTCTCTCGTGATCTCTTTGGAATACTGAGTCCAAATCGTTACTAGCATTAATGTAAATTAGTGTACTTATCAAAATAAACAATTTTGAACAAGCTGTTCAAACATTTTTTCGAGTGTCACATTTTTCGCTTATTTTTTTTCGCGAATTCAGTGTTAGTGCACTTAGTTGTAATATTTGTTCCTATATGAGTACTATGAGCTCTTTTCTGGTTGGCATACTCTTTCCTTAACCCTGTATGTATAATAGTCTACCCCACTTCAGCTCGTCAACAAACTTTAAACCGCTTTCTATTTTACCTTAACATTCATACAGCGCAATTTTCACTCTCAACGTCAGGCAATCCAGCAGAACTTGATTGATTCATTTCCGCTTCGAAACAAGCTTTACACTCATAACTGACAGTTAATTGCAATATCGCCTCTGTGTAGTTGCATTAAGGTTTCTTCCTAAAGGACCAATTGTCGCCAATATTACTAGGGCCATTGGCAGTTGCCGGGAGCCACTTTCTACAACTTATGTTTTACCAACTTATTTGTACAGTTGGCTAAATGATACAACTAAGGAGTTTTAAATGAATTGGATGGTTTTGCTTAAAAAGTGCGATGGTAGCTCTCTCACCTAGCTTTTCATATAAGTTTGTCGTACAGTCGTACTACATCGCAATTATAGATGAAATGAACATTACATCATGAGGTTTAACTATAAAGTGCAAGTGCATGGCATTTCTGTAACATATAAGTTAACATACTATAAAACGTCTATAACATACTAGCTGACCCGGCAGACTTCGTACTGCCATACGTTTGTATGGGAAAAAGAAAAGGGCTGTTTTTAGGGTTTTTCAATATTTCTGAGAGATTTTCTTAATATTTTTTTCCGTAAGAACCTTCTCCTAATAATAACAAATACAACAAAAAAAGAATTAGTGAAATCGGTCCAGCCATTCACGCGTGATGCCGTGACCAAGGAAAACGGGTTTCATTTATATATATATATATATAGATATAGATAGATATAGATAAAGCAAGAGAAAGCTAAGCCGAAAAGGAATCATACTTAGTACTCAAACTCATCACTATGTCATGAAAAACTTTACTATTGACATTTTTCTATGGAGCACCTGATTTTTTTTCGCGAATCCGGGTCGCCCCTATAGTAAAAGTTGTTCATGATGATGAGCACTATGAGCCTTTGTGGGCTTAACATACCCTTTCTTTACAACCCTGCATAGGGTCGATGCTCTCAGTTAAATGTATCTGATTAGTAATCGTTTTTCACTTCTCATGCTCTTTTTTTTTTTTATTGAGTAATAGGCTTGCATTTGACCGTCATCTTGCCTGATGGAAAGCAACGATACGGTCTACGATGGAGCATGCTTGCCTAGAAGAAAACCGATTCACTCGCGACTTGAAGACACCCAGATTATATCCATCGGGAAACACCCACTCAGGCAAAGCGTTCCACACCCTAGCGGTTCGCACAATAAAGGTGGAATCAAAGCGCTTCGTACGAGTTTTTGGTATATCAACCATAAAACGGTGATAAGTTGAAGTTGAGTTGCTCTTTAAGTTGATGCGATCACCGTCGCCTATGGATACCTGTAGCACCGGACAGGATACGTTGCCGACCTTTTAAATCTCTGTTAACAGCCCTTTTAAAGAATAAAACATTTGAACTCATATTGTAAGTTATGTAAGCGACAGTTATCATAATTAATTTAACAATATGAAATTATTATCTTTAAAGTGTAAAAATATGATTGTTATGAAATGTAATTATTGTACGATATTTTGTCACGAGTCGTTTCGTATTCAACACGTTCGTTCTGTGACAATAAAAGTCACATAAAACGTTAATTCGTTAATAATTCTGTGACTTGTTGTATCCCTCAGTTTTGTCCACCATCTTGCCAAATTTCATTAATATCAGTTCAGCTGTTTAGTCGTAGAAAGATAACAAACAAAGGCAGATATTTTAAAACATTAGCGTGAATTCGATAAATGATAAGTCTGTGAAATTGCTTTGTTCACTACTTAGTAAACTCGTGTAAAACCTGTCTATCAAAACGTTGTTAATTATCGGTCATTACTCGTAGACTCCGAATACGGAAATCCGACGAAGGACAAAAGTCAACGGATGTTGGAAATGAGACCCAAGTGGCGGTTTGGCAGGACACATTGTTGTTATTTAGTAGCTTGGCTACAGATGTGGTGTGGGGAACTCAGGTAGAGTAAGTAGGGCCCGTCGCGCGTCGCGTTTATGAGCGGCAACGTTGCCGCAGCCCCAAGAGACGCCGCGCCGTAGTGGAACACCCTAGGTCAGAGATGACAAACCAATGGCACGCGTGCCATTGAGGGCACGCGACAATATTTTGGGCACGCCAAAGCATAATGATCTACTAAGCTAAGCAAGATCATTTAACGGCACGTTAATGGAGTCATTAAACATTTATTTTATTAAATTGGCACGTTGATCCATAAAGGCTTGCCACCTCTGCTCTAGGTTTTAGTAGGTATGCCACCACAGGGTATATAGGTAGAGACTTCCGTATGACCACCGTGCCTCCCCTGGCTGGAGGAATCCGTAAAAGATTTTACTATGTCAAAAAAATGTAGAGTAAGATCCCGAAAGAGTGGCTAGTGTTTAGTACAGTACAGACCCATCGCGGCTGGCTCGTAGGTCTGTGAGACTATACGAAGACTGGGAGCAAATACATAAGAAGAGGTGGCCTTAACCCAGCAGTGAGTCGATTCAGGTTGATGGTGATGATTTTAATCTCTCAATACAAACCAAATAAGCACTTGTCCTCTTAATCAAAATAACCATCCATTAGTTGAGATACCAGGTCTACCCTCGAAGGGTGATTAGGCTGCACTCCAGGACGCTAGCCAAGTGTGAGTTAGTCGATTTTTTCAGACGTATGCAGGTTTTCTCAGGTTATTATGTCATATAAACATATTGAAAGAATAGGCAATTACTACCAAGAATTGTTACATACAACTAAAACACTTGTACAAATGTATACAAATACATGTATTGTATATGTATAAATATGCTGTTCATAACATGTTTTTTTACAAATGTATTATTTTCTTGGAACAAATAAATTACCTCAGTTGGCGTAGAGAATTGTTTCATTTTAGTTTTGGACGTTCTGCTTAACTAAAGGCTTCTGCATAACTGTTTACGTGGATAATGTAGAGAGCAGTGTTTTCATAAAATATGGGTACAATTTTAAATTATTTTTATAAAAATATCTCTTCAGAATGATAATTATTGAAATTACTAAAAACGTCAGCCAACCCAATCATGGGTACCTACTGTTCAGACAAATGAAGGTAGTCATCACATTACAGTGTAGAGGGAGGGCGGGGGTTGGATAGGAGACCCCCCCCCCGAACAAGACATCAATTTGATGCGTTCGAGATTGTTTTTATCTTGGTCACTCTCACTCTCATGACAGTTGTGTGAAAGAGAGAGCCAGTACCAAAAGTCCACTTGGACAAAATGTATGGAACAGCTGTTTGTGAATTTTCGAAAGTCGTTGAACTAAAGTCGCCTGCAAAAGGTCTTCATTTCAGAGTTGAGTTTATTTTATTGTCGTGCATATAATACCTGTACTATTATTTTATTCTGTGGTACGGCTAAGGAATTTTCTAATAGTTACAATGGACTGGTTTGTTAATTAACATGACTTCCTTATGTCGCCATAGAATTATCAGTAAGTTAAGTTAGCAACGGTTAGGTAAAGCAGTGTGTTACTCGATGTTATGTAAGGATATGTGACAATGTTCATACTATTTATTGAATACACATAAGTATTATACATAAGTAATAATAAAGTAATAAAATAAAAAGTAAATAAATAAAAAGTAATAAATGTTATTACATAAGTAAATGTACGTACTTAATGCAAATTTAAGACTTATATGGTTTTCTCATGGATACCATTATCAGAACTGGACTAAATTGAAATGGGACCAAATGGGAAGCGTCAGCTTTCTAATAAAAAAAGAATCAACAAAATCGATTCACCCAGTCAAAAGTTATGAGGTAACAAACATAAAAAAAACAATTAAAAAATTAAAAAACATACAGACGAATTGATAACCTCCTCCTTTTTTGAAGTCGGTTAAAAACTGATTTGTCTCAGTAAGTTTTCATTGAAATTATTATTTAAAAAAATATTATTTTTTAATTTTTAGTTTGCTTCGAACTGTGACCCCGTGACATTTAACCTACACAACCGATTCGCTCTTGTATTCAAAATAAATATTGCATTTTTACAACAACTTTGTATAAACGTAAAGCCGGCGACTGACATTTCGTCGTAACGTAACGTTACGTTACGACGAAATGTTGCAGGTCAGTACAGCGAGCCGATCCGCTCGCTGCGAGCGCCGCGTGCTCCACCACGCTCGCTTTGAATGCGTTACGGCAAAATGCTCAGTGGGCCTAGCACAACTTTGACGTAAAAATACGTAGCGAGTATTCGATAGAAAAGTGTACGCCAATTCCACCCGTCAGAAGCATACTTGACAGTCGTAAATGGCGTGCACTCTTCTATCGAAAACTCGCTACGTATTTTTACGTCAAAGTTTTGCTAGCCCTACAGGTCAGTCGCCGGCTTAAACATTCGTCATTGCTCAGCATTAAGCGAGAAAGCGGTAAATCAATAAGAAAAAAAAAAGTAATACCTATGTACAGACATACAAAAAAAAAAACAGTCGAATTGAGAACCGGCTCCTTTTTTGAAGTCGGTGAAAAAATTAAAGAACCAAGTTTTATGCAAAGTTTCGTCTCATACTTAACTTTTTCACGATAGCGTGAGTAATGCAGAAATAAATATCTAAGTAACTTTTTATTGCCCATCAATTGAAAATAATTGAGTAGGCTGACGATTTGCACTTAACTTCTCATTTTATGTAAGTTTAATAACCCGTAGCGTATGAGAATCGAATAAAAAATCAACAAAAAATGTAATCCGGTAAGACAGCACAAAGATTATGGGTTGATTACACGTAACGAGTATAGTGGCGAGACAGTGCCCTCAGCCGAGTACCTAATCGGTTTGTTTAAACATTTTACGAGACGAGAAGATCACTAGAACCATGATTTGTTTGCTCGGCCGAGTGTGCCCATTTACTGTCTCGCCACTGTACTCGTACGTGTAATCAGCCTATTAATTAACGCCCTTACCCCATGCGCCTCAAATAAGTTTTTCCAACTTCAGAATAAAATCAGAATCTTGGATGTCTTAAATTCGTAAGACAATCGGTTTCTTCTAGGCAAGCGAGTTCCGACTTAGACCGCAGCACATTGCTTGTCATTATCTATCGGACCACCAAGGGCACAAAAAGGCGTCATCGTTTTATGGTTGACATACCAAAAACCCGAACGAAACGCTTTGACTCCACATTCATTTTGCGAACCGCACGAGTGTGGAATGTTCTGCCTGAATGGGTGTCACCCGATGGTTATAATTTGGGTGTCTTCAAGTCGAGAGTGAATCGGTATCTTCTAGGCAAGCGTGCTCCATCGTAGACCGCATCGTTGCTTCCCAACAGGCAGGATGGCGGTCAAACGCAAGCCTATTTTTGAATAAAAAAAAAACATTACCATCATACGAGGCTTTTCGGTGAAGGAAAACATCGTGAGGAAACCTGCATACGTCTATAGAAGAAATTTAATGGTGTATGTGAATCCACCAACCCGCACTTGGGCAGCGTGTGGAATACGGCCTTATCACCCTTCGAGGGTAGACCTGTGTCCCAGCAGTTAGAGGATTAATGGTTGCTGATGATACCATCATACGAGATTGAGGTGGGGCCAAAAATTGATCGATTTATTAATTAGTCTATTTCTAAAAGTTTTATTTTTATTGATACTATTTTTTTAAGCTTTCATCAGTCCGGTTTTTGATAATGTAGATTTCGAGCTCGAAATTGGCTGTTTTAGATAAAAAAAAGTAGATTATCTCATCTAGATAGAGGCCATTGGCATACTATTTTTTCTTTTATGATATCAAGTTATAGACATTTAGATTGGTATACAGGGCTTTAAGGAAAGGGTATGCTTAGCCAAAAAAGCCAAAAAAATATTTAATTCAGCTGCAGTTTTGTCGAGAATTCAGATTTGGTTCCATAGTAAAATAATAGTTGTTCATAATGATGAGTACCTACTATGAGCCTTTTTTGACTTAACATACACTTTTCTTATAACCCTGTATTTTGTATGTTTGATGTAATAATCGTATAAATACTTAGAGGAGAAATCTCCTTGGCTCCGACCCTCGCGCCCACGGGATCTCAGAGGTTAACTAGGATTGCATCTAATTGCAGACAAGTCTTTATTAATTAGCTCAATGCTATTTTTATTAATACCTAGGTAAAGAGTAACAATGCGCTCAGATTTTGTTGTAAAATAACTGAAGCCATTTCTGAAGTTCGATAGTCGTGTGAGTATTTGCCCAAAGAAAGGAGAAGACTTCCGGCTTCCTTGTTTCCAGAGATATAATCTTGGACTTTTCAAGGTTAGAGTAAATACTTGAATAGGTATCTTCTAAATCTGCGTGCTTCATATGCGACCACATCGTCGCTTACCAACAGGCGAGTTGGTGTTCAAATCCGAAAAAAAGAGTCTTGTTTTGTTATAATTATAAACAAGGGAGTACTCATGTCATACTGAGTCGCATACTATGGCGAGTTTCGATCGTATTCGGTGACCGTAAATCACGTTACTTTTTGTGCTATACCTACAGGCAGTGCTCGCCGATAGGTGCTTGTAAAAACCGGCGCTTCTCAGAACCGACTGGCTCAGGTAGCTAGCACTGATGGGTTGATTACACGTTACGAGTACAGCGGCGAGACAGTGCCCTCGGCTGAGTACTTGGTATGTAAAAGTTAAAAGGTAAAAGTTGTTCATTATGATGAGTACCATAAGCTCTTTTCGGCTCAGCATACCCTTTTCTTATAACTACACTTTCTACATAAACGCTATACAGTATACAGTGAGAAAAATGGCAATCAAAATTCCGAAATCACCTAAACGGAGCATACTGACAATCACCAAAAAATACGATGTTTACGCACCAGATTTTACGGTGACAACTATCATAATATATTTGGTTGTCACCGTAAAAACTAAAAACTGGCGCTAATCATCGTTCTTTTTGGTGATTGCCAGTTTGCTCCGTAGTTCCGTACTTTAGGTGAATTTTTTCTCAGTGTAGGACAGGACTTGTGACTTGGTAATAAAAGTCTCGTGCCGCCCGTAGGATATAACCTAGAGGTCTAAAGCCTCATCTATTACCGAGTCACGAATCTGCATTTAGCTCGTAATTAATTCATTATGACCACGACCAACCACAATTATTAGCTCCCGCGTGACCATCCGGTTCTCAACACGTGCGGCACAATTACGACTTCACATCGTGAATTATGGAGTTTTACTTTTATTGTAATCATCATAATTATGTAATATAATAAATATCATAAAATCCTGCGTGGTTTGATATGGCCTAACTAATCACCTTTCGAGGATAGACCTGTATCCTAGCAGTCATTAGCAGTGGAAGGATAAAGGTTGAGAAACAGAATTCTCCCTATTAAATAGGGTCCAGAAAGATAGTCTTCAAACTAACACGATTTTCAGATGGGGCATAAAATATTTGGGGCATTTTGCGGAGATGTGGTCGCAACGCGATGACATTGACGACTGATCACCCAGAATTAGTTGACTTCGGTAATTTGTTTGACCTGTTTTGGGGTCATTCGATTTACTGCATTAGGAGTCTTTCTATGTCTATATAGGACTTAATTATAAACGCTGCCTAACCTAATTAATTACTTCTTCAAACTGCTCTGAATTCGCGCGATTTCTCGCTGGCAAAAAATGTGACGTGCTAAAATAAGACTGAGAATATTAAACACTAGCGACCTGCCCCGGCTTCGCACGGGTATGAAATATAGTCTATGTTACTCGGTAATAATGTAGCTTTATATTGGTAAAAGAATTTTTAAATCGATCCTGTAGTTCTTTATTTTATTCGTTACAAACATACAAATCTTTTCTCTTTATAATATTAGTGTACCTACATTGATTTTGTTTAGCGTTTTTAAGTAAGATCCATAGTTTCGTGTTTGCGGTTTTGCCCGCATGGTGGTGAGTTATTTGGTATTTGTTGTTTAGGTGGCGCGGTTATCACGAGTAGTTTGTTATTGTTTTCTAACCGCATGCTGTGCTAATTTCGAGAATTGTCTTGAATTGAGTTGAAAATTACATCATCTGCGTAATAGTCAAAGTTCACGTGGTTCGATGGGTGGCACAAATTGAAAAAAAAAACAGTCCGATTGATCGAACCAGGCGGTCGAACCCCGTGGCCTTACCCAACTTTTGGGGGCTTGATTTTTAGTAGCTCTAAAAATTTGTGCCGACACTAGGGTGGGGCTTCTGGTGCTTAGGCTCAGGGTGCAGACCCTGGAAGGGTGCAGTAGATCAGATCTGTTTTCGGGTCAAGCGTATTATATTATAGTAGTTAGTATCTACTTAGCACCGGGCGCATAAAACGCAAGTTTAGGGTTCGCGCGCATTAAATCGAGCTGCATCGCAACGCAAATCCTGCATCACTTTAACGACCCTCCGGTTTCGTACGCGGCCGAAGGGGAATAGTACAGTACAGCGAGATTTAGATGCCGCTGTGCCCCGCTGCGGCCCGTCCAGTGCGTGAATCTTTACCCCACTGCATAAATGTCAGTTTTTTATCCATGTCGTATCTAAGTGCAAGTAACCCTTTATGCCGTAAGTAGCTCACCTTAAGTGAGATGTCCTACTCAGAAAAATTTCACCTAAAGTACGGAGCATACTGATAATCACCAGAAAGTACGATGATAAGCACCAATTTTTACGATGACAACTATCATAATATGTGGTTGTCATCGTAAAAACTACTACTAGCACCAGTTTTTAGGGTGAGAACCATATCTTAATATATATAAATTACGTGTCACGTTGTTTGTCCGCTATAGACTCCTATACTACTTATCCGATTTCAATCAAATTTGCACACCGTGTGCAGTTCGATCTAACTTAGGAGATAGGATAGCTCACATCTCAATTTATAGTAAAAAAACATGAAAAATTAGAAAATTTAAAAATACTTAAACCATAATTTAACTTTAGCGCTTTGGACAATGTGAACTTTTTTAATGTAACTTTTGACATTTGACATAGAATTGACGCAATGGCTTTTTTTACCAATTCGAATTAAATAGTCATCGTTAAGACAGGACAACGTCTGTCGAGTCAGCTAGTATTATGATAGTTGTCACCGTAAAAATTGGTGCTTATCATCGTACTTTTTGGTGATTATCAGTATGCTCCGTACTTTAGGTGAATTCATCGGAATTTTGATGAATTGTGTGAAGTGAAGTGAATTCATCATTCTTTTAGCGAAATTCTGGTGGACATTTTTCTTAGTGTAAATTTATGCCAGTATCCCACTATCCCACTATCCCACGCCTGCATCATACTATTACGTATGTGAGAAATTCATCAAAAACATCTGTTTTCGACACAATGCGCGTGAAGGTGACACGTGGGCCTGGCTTTCATACCTTACTTTATGCTAATAAAGTGGTTTCATCTGATTGTTTTTTTAAGATAGGTACATCCTACTACTATTATAAAGGCGAAAGTTTGTAAGTATGTATGGATGTTTGTTACTCTTTCACGCAAAAACGGCTGAACGGATTTACATGAAATTTGGAATGAAGGTTGTTCATGGTCTGGATTAACACATAGGCTACTTTTTATCCCGGAAAACGCGGGTGAAGCCGCGGGGCGCAGCTAGTAAAATCATAAACAAAAAAACTCGTAAATCATTCCTTTTTTATTTTTATTTAATAATAGGCTTGCATTTGACCGCCATCTCGCCTAGTGGACGATGCGGTCTACGATGAAGCATGCTTGCCTAAAAGAAACCGATCCACTCGTTACTTGAAGACACCTACATTAATCGTATATCTATCGGGAAACACCCACTCATTCCTAAACCATAAATGTGATTCATAGGACCAATATTGTAAATACCAAAGTTAGTCTGTATCTTTGTTACTTTTTCACGCTGAAATGGCTGAAGAACAGGTATGTGTTTTATACGTTATCTCTATTCGAAACACCCTATTCCGTCCAGACGTTTCAGCGTGAAGGAAAAACGGATAAACTTGTGCCTTTATCATACCAGCTAGGATAAAAAGTGGAACAATAAAAGTAAGTCATCCGGGATAAAAAGTTGTCTATTTGTTAACCCATCCTGGTGTTACTTAAGCTACCTTCATACCAAGTTTCATCAAAATCCATTCAGCCATTTGACAGAACAACATACAAACTTACAAACTTTCACATTTATAATACTAGTAGGATTATTGTGATAGCCTTAAGCCTATCAAGTGATCATGTTGCTACGCACGTCGCCGGACCTTCGAGCTATTAAGTCAGGTTCGATGGCTTCGCATGCCCATAAATAAACGTACAAAGTAACGGAACTGTCTTAGTGGATTTCTAGGCTTCACTCTAGCTAGCTATAACTCTTGTAGAGTTGCTCTACGGGCCTGTAAGCATAGGGTATGGTAAGCCGAAAGGGTTCATAGTACTCATCGTTATGAAAATATTTTACTTTTTTGTTTATGCTATCAATTGACGAGACGAGCAAATCGCTCGCCTGAAGTTAAACGTCACGTTAACTATAGTTAGATAGTTAGTTATAATAGAGTAAGACTATCTCGAAACTAAAATCAGGGAACAAAAGGTGTTCCATAGAAAAATTAACACTTGACAAAATATATGGAGTAGCAATTTATTTCTGAAAGATTGGTCCCGTAATTAAATTTGTTTAAAATGAGCATCATGAATTCCTCTTAGTTTAACGTCAAGCCATGTAACACCATAAATCTACAGTCATAATACTTTCCCTCGTTTTCTATGCTTTCAAAAATCTATACCCTTTACGCTGTTTCGTTTATTTCGTTCCTATTTCAGTTCAAGACATAACTGTTCTTCCCACATTGGAACAGAGGCGTTATTTGTATAACAAACCATATACCCAATACAAGACTTGTTCAGTTGTATTGGCAATATAACTGAACAAGTCTTGTACATATATTTGTATAGGTGGCAGGTACAATGGTATACGAGTATGATTTAGTACTCAGACTACCATAATCAGTAAGTACCTTACCTTTGCAACATTATGGACACCTACTTCACCTTCGGTCGTGTATAAAGGCTTTGCCACACTGAAAGCGTTAGAAGCGGAGCGACAAACGCAAGTAGTGCATGAGTCATGCAGCATGACCCGAGAGTCAGCAGCGCAAGCTGACTTCCCGAAAAGCTTGGAAAGCGCCGTCACATAATAAAAAGCTTACGTTTGAAGACTTTAGTTTTAGATTGGTCAATGTTGAGTAGGTGAGTCTTATATAGGATGTATAATAATATATATACTGCACACTCTCAAAGACACCCCTAAACGCCTTATCGTACTGCATACTAAAATGGAAAAGTCTCTCTGACACATATATTCCCGATTGTCGCCACTGGCAACGATCGAGACTTAATTACAAATTGTAAGGTTGCAAAATACCGACAAACTTTTCAGTAGCAGTATCTTTGTCGCTCGAATGACATATTGCGCTTCGCGATTCGCGACCCATCGCTCCGCTTCTGGCCCGCTCTCAGTGTGACGAAGACTTTACAATTTACATACTTAAACACTTGAAGATAATTTGTATGTGTCGCAAAAAGTGCGACGGTCATGACTTCTCTAAGTAGTGTTAAGCACCAGCGAAAAATCGAGGAAAGAATAACAAACAGCGCGTTAAGTAAATCTTTGATACTGTGCTTTTTATTGCTGGCTTCATTCTGATTGCTTTCCGCGATCAGTGTGACTAGACTACACGTGATAGTTTGCCTTTATATTATTTACTAGAATATGCTTTGCGGAGTGATTATAGGACGGAATTACGAATTGTTTTCAATTCATTGAAATGTGTAGGATAACATGGATTTTAAAATGGTACCAACTTCTTGGTGCAAAAATAAAATGTTTCATTGTAATTTCAGAATGTTTTAAAATATTGTCTTGGGTGCCTTAGATAGTACACGATGTTATTTTAAACGGATTTTTCGTAAGGACAGAGTGAATGGATTTTAAAATAGCACCTACCAACTTCTTGGCGCAAAAATAAAAATGTTTAATAGTAATTTCCGAATGTTTTAGAATATTGTCTTGGGTGCTTTAGATAGAACACGTTGCATATTAGCACGTACTTTATAAGGATTTTGTGTTCAGCCTTCAGTAATGCCGGATTACACCGGGAACGCTTGGTTACAGTTTTGCATAAAACCTTGCGTAAGTGCCTTTTCACACGTACCGGTTGCCGGGTAGCCGGCGGCGCCGGTTACCCGGCGGTGAAGTGTATGGGCATGGTACATAGCTTTCACATGTACCGGCGTTATTTATCCGGCAGGCGGGTACATTTGACACCGGGTATCCGGCGCCGGCTACCCGGCAACCGGTACGTGTGAAAAGGCACTAAGGGTGTAATCGACTCCAAATATTGAATCTAGCCGGATATTTTTAAAATATGTATAACCAATTGGTGCTCGTCTAGATTTATTCCTTGTGATCCTATTGAATAGTTCCATCAATGGGACGACGAGGACATCATAGGGTTCTATCAGACAGCGGTCACGCGTTCAAGCGTTATACGTGACCGCTCCCTGTATTATAGAACCCTATTTCTTGTTGTTTTTCTCCCCGGGGGGGGGGGGGGGGGGGGGGGGGGGGGGAGTTTAGAAAGATATCCGGCTGCGTTGGGAAGCAACCGGGTTATGTGGGGTTACACCCACTAAAACCCCCTCGTTGGCCTGCCTCTGTACTTGACAGGGTTCCTACCTAGTTCGCTACGGTAACTACAAATACGAGTGAGTTCCAAAAACTCAATGCAATTAAAATTCCTCTGACTAACGAGTTCCTCTGGCTGAGGTGATCTCACGATCCGTAGCTTCTCATTATTATTGTAATTTTTTGTCACGGTTCAGAAATCTTTTGCACTGGTACTTGGTAGCGCGTAGCAAAACTTATGTTTTTAAAATTAATACTGCATTTTTCTTGCAATACATATAAACAAATTAAACAATCCTACTAATGTACTGACGACTTGTTTGGCTCAGCGGTAGTATGTCCGCCTTATAAGCCAGAGGGTTTGATTCTCGGCCGGGCAGATGTTTGAACGGTGAATTTAAATATCTGTTCTGGGTCTGGGTGTTAGTTGTCCTTGTCTTTGTGTGTGTTCCATGGCATCCGCGACACAGGGTATCCTAGTGGCGAGCTATGAGTAAGAAACTTTTTTTTTAGTTATAGGTAAATGTCGAAATTTGGATGTTTCTCGCTTGTCTAATCACGCAAAAACGATTGAACGGATTTGGATGATATTTGGTATGAAGGTAGCATATACCCAGGATTGACATATACACTACATTTTTCCCGAAAATTATGAAGAATATCAGATGAAACCGCGTGGTGCAGCAAGTTTTTTAACCGACTTCAAAAAAGGTGGAGGTTATCAATTCGACTGTATGTTTTTTTATTTTATTTTTTATGTTACCTTATAACTTTTGACTGGGTGAATCGATTTTGATGATTCTTTCTTTATTAGAAACCTGACGCTTCCCATTTGGCCCCATTTCAATTTAGTCCAGTTCTGATAATGGTATCCATGAGAAAACCATATAAGTCTCAAATTTGCATTAAGTACGTGCGCGACAAATAGATGAATAACTCAATAGTCGGTCTTTTGAAGTCGGTTTTTGTTTTTTGTTTTGTAAAAATAATGTTCTTGTACATAATACAATTTATCATCCTACAATATTAGTTACATTCAGATTTAACCACATGAAAACTAGGCTCATTATTTATTACAATACTAGATTTAAAAAAATCATTCATTCGATCAACAATACAATGTCCTACAATTTAATAAAATATATTTTAATTTTCATGGAAATCTTAAAGCTGTCTAAAGAAAGTAACAATAACAGCACGAGCAAGTGATTACAAGTTCTCGTAATAAAGCAAAAATAGAAAATAAGCCGCTCATTAAATTCTTAATAAACACGTTTCCACGGAAAATCCCGGACCGAAAACGAAATAGAATTTAAAAATTCGTAATGCCCAAATAGAAGCGAATCTCTTTAAGCAACGTTGAATTTTGAATTCACAGAAACTTGCTGTAAACAACTATTTATAAAGATAAATAAAAAATAATAATGCGTTAATTTCAGGCAATATAACTTGCATACAATGCTAGTTATAGAGGCTCATAGCAAATAAATACCTTAATGACCAACATACATACAGAGTTATTCATAAAGAGTTTGTTAAGCCGAAAAGGGCTTATAGTACTCATCATTATGAACAACTTTTAATATGGGTGGTCCCATCCGGAATTCGAGAAAAAAAATCAGCTGTTCCATACATTTTGTCGAGTGTCATTGACTTTTTTCTATGTATCAGCTGATTTATTTTTCGCGAATTCCGGGTTGGTCCCATAGTAAAAGTTGTTCATAATGATGAGTACTGTGAGCCCTTTTCGGCTTAGCATACCCTTTATAAATAACCCTGTATAAATTAAACATTTTACGATTTCTTCTGGGACTTCTTTCTTTCTTCTTGTCCTATTTATGTAGGTCCATGCAATTTGCGACTTTAAAGTTGCTGTGTCAAGTTAGCTTTTTGTATCTCACTGCAGGGTAAATGCTTTCCTATTTCCACCTATAAGACCGCCCTTATAAATATGTACTACCGAATGTAGTCTACTTGGTCTTAGTTTTTTTTCTAGTTATTTGTATGGTGAGAAAAAAAGCTAAATTCTATTTTATCTATTTTATTCTATTTTTTTTGGGTAATCTCAGTTTTGTCCTCTAACAAGACCTCTAAGATGAATAGTTGTTGCTATAGGACAAACAACCGGGACTTACAATTCTAGCTGAAAGCTTAATATGTAATTATTTTTACGAAACAAAAAAACAAAAACCGACTTCAAAAGACCGACTATTGAGTTATTCATCTATTTGTCGCGCACGTACTTAATGCAAATTTAAGACTTATATGGTTTTCTCATGGATACCATTATCAGAACTGGACTAAATTGAAATGGGACCAAATGGGAAGCGTCAGCTTTCTAATAAAAAAAAAATCAACAAAATCGATTCACTCAGTCAAAAGTTATGAGGTAACAAACATAAAAAAAAAACATACACTCGAATTGATAACTTCCTCCTTTTTCGAAGTTGGTTAAAAAAACTAAACGTTGACTGCGAACCTGCACAAATACTTATTGCGTCCGATCTATTGATAGAATCCTGAAATCCAACTTCTCATCGTTCAATTTTCACTCCTATTTCAACGTAGTGAAGCTCAAAACATCAAGCCGACTGTTGGACTTAAATCGATTACCAGTTACCTGCGTTCGGCCTTTGGCAGAACTCCATAAAAGTCAGGAAAATTAATTTACGCAAATGTTTTAGTTGTAAGTGTGATAAGGATAAGTTATAACGACATCAGATCTAAGGTTGTTCCTGTTTAGACGTTGGTTACAAGAAGTACCGCTACGTGTGTAGAATATGCCTTATTTTATTAGAATACATGTACCTTTTGTTACCAGCCTAGTTTTTGTTTTTGTCGTAGAATTGGTGTCAGAAATACAGGGCTGTAAGAAAAGGGTATGCTAATCCGAAAAGTGCTCATGGTAGTCATTATAATAAATATTTTTGATTATGGAACTAAACCTGAAATTGTAATAAAGTAGAAACAGTTCCTTAAAAAAAAATATTATAGAACAGACTATTTTCTTTTCGCGAGTTCCGGGTTGGTCCCATAGTAAAAATATTCATAACCATAAGTACTACGAGCCCTTTTCGGCTTAGCATACCTTTTCCTTATAATTATAACCCTCTACAGTTGTACATAGTAAAGCAGTGTCATTGTCATTTCCACTTACGAATATTCTTTGAATTTTTCAGCTTCAAAATCCTGGATATAAAATTGCAGAAGTTCATGTTTGTTTTCGGACAAAAAAGCAATATCTTACGACATTCTATCAACAAAGACGTCTGGTATTCAAATGTATACGTTTAATTCAACCATGCATAATGTTAATCAAGGCAACCTTGATTATTTTCACAGTCTAACGTCAAAACTTGCAAAAACTGGACAAGTGCCAGCCAAGTTTACTGTAGCGAGTTTATCGATAAATGAAATTAATAACGGTACCGTTTTGGCATCTTTTGATTTAGCATACAATACAAGAAGAATTTATTGACACCATAAAAGGATAGTCAAAGTACGGAAAAACTTTAGAGGCACAAAAAGGTGGTCTTATCGCCAAGAGCG
This sequence comes from Alcis repandata, assembly GCA_949125135.1. Taxonomy (NCBI): domain Eukaryota; kingdom Metazoa; phylum Arthropoda; class Insecta; order Lepidoptera; family Geometridae; genus Alcis; species Alcis repandata. The sequence goes on from OX421241.1 coordinate 5,441,750, forward strand.
ATTTCATACAGACAACCTTCGGATCAGATGTCGTATCATACATAATATTAAAAAAAAAAAATTATAGAATGTGCAGTATAGTATGACTTTCTGTAATTTAATGAAAAATCAATATAATACGAAATCTAAGTAAAAAATTACAACTTTTATTACAACTCCTGAAAAATAGCTAAATGTTACTCGACTCTTTAGCATGATGCCCTCGATATAAAGTTGTAGTCCTAGCACAGGTACTACCTCGACTGCTGCTACGAACACTATCGAAACTGCAAAACCACATTTTTTTATCGTTGTACCAATAATACGAATTTTTAAAGAAAACCAAATAATTCTAAGAAAAAACTTTTTTGACTTTTTTTTAAATGTAATAAAATTGATATTACGAATTTACACTTATTAATAAAGGTCAAATTACTTTTTGCTCTCCTGTAAAAATGCTATTTTTACAATAGTTTCGGTACCTAACTGTTTGTATTGCAGTCGACCTGTCGCAGCCCGACGTTCTCTCTAGACGCTACATTTTTCATTTACGGTGGATGTTTGTGTTTTGCTTTTCTTTTTCAACATTTACGTCGCCAGCTACCTTTTACAGCTGCCTTTAATATTCTGTTTAGTTTCCAATCATTCAATTTTACTTGGTTTATTGCCTTTTGAATTTCCTTTGGATTATTTGTGTTTCATTTGATGGCGACATGCTTACCTATAGGTAAGAGTTTTCTAGTCGGTAATTTGTTTTTTTTTTGTCTCTCAAATGTCTTTTCAAATTTTGAATATTTTGGCAAATCATATAAGTTCTGTGATATGTTATGGGTTGATTACATGTAACGAATACAGTGGCGAGATTGTCCCCTCGGCCGAGTACTCGGTTTGTATAAACAGTTTGACGAGGCGAGACAGGACCATGATTTGTTCGCCCTGCCGAGTGTGCCCATTTACTGTCTCGCCACTGTACTCGTGTAGTCAACCCATAACCAAACACCTTATGCTGTAAGTTTAAGAGTCATTGGGACATAATATGTATTGGGTGATTAATCTTTCAGATCCCGTCCCTTGAGGTCGTAGAGGTTCGTTCCAAAAAGTTCAAAGCATACCAGGTAGTTATTACGTACCTCCTTGCTATGACGTCACAACAAAATTACGATAAAAATTATCCTGGCCAATGTACCATGGTAACAAAGTAATGATCCTAAAGACGAAGCCTACGTATTTTATCACATTACCCAGAACTGCACCCACACACTTTTAGTACGTAGTAACTATTACATACACTGTGCCTTTCAGAGTGTTCATTTCCCAAGATGACGCGATTTCTGTTTTTTGTATGAGCCAAACAGAAGTGTTTTTGTTAGCAGACCTTTAACAGACATAATAATTAACATGATCTTTTTGTTAAATTAACACAATTCTAACGTAATGTGCCGTGAAGAATTTCAAAAAATGTTGCCCGCCTCTGGAAATCCCCGTTACGTCATCATACTAACTAACTTTGGCGCAGCGATCAAGTCCTCATAAAATAAACTAGAATTAGAAACGCCCAAAGATGTAATCAATGCATAGATGTAATCTAGAAACGCTATAAAATATTAAAAATTGATTGGAGTGACGCTTTGCATTTTCTATTTTGACTTCTAACAAATAAGATCGTTTTTCGAAATCCACAAAAATAAATATTTCATAAAATGATTTGGGAATCCCAGTCGCGTCAATTGAGATGAAGCGTGAGCATCAATCATTCAACCAGCGTCAATAAGCATCAATTAGGAATTGATAAAACTCTTGTACATAATTGATTTTGAATTGGATATACTATAAGACTAATGATTTTGATAGACGCTGAACCCAAAAGCACTTATGGCAAAGAATCCGCATTGTTACGCTTTATCTTAATAATTTAATAACTCTGATGTCAGGAATGGGCACTTAGCCTGTAGATAGATAGATAGATACGAGTAAACCTTTGCCAGTTATTCTACCAAGCAATAATTGTTTCCAGTGAAACAGGGCAAATAGGAGATTAAACATCTTATATCTCAGAGTGACGAGCGCAGTGCTGTGCCGAGGATCTTGAATTTTAAGAATTCAAAATTCTGGGTGGCGCAGTCCTGTTATGGGAAAACGTGACGTTTAACATCAGGCGAGTGATTTGCTCGTCTCGTCAATTAATTGCATAAAAAAACTTGTCACTCATTATTTCTTCCCGTTTCATTAAAAACCTTATGTCCTTAACTCAAAACCCTAAAAACCTTGGGGTACAATCGCATGGTTTTTCTTCAATGACCTCATAGAAAGATAATGCGATCAAAGGGCTAGTGCTTACTTCGGCCAGAGAATTATAAAAAAGCCAAGCCGAGAGGGCCCGCGCCGCCCTCTCAGTCCCCCGCGTCATCATATCATACCCCCGCGCCTCTGTACCGCGCAGGCGAGGACTAATATAAACGGTTTGGCTATAGCATTGCTATCCAACGAGGTAACGTCGCCAGTGACTTACAGGCCTTCAATGCGACCTAAAAACTTACATTAGACCAGCCACTCGGCCTAAACCGAGCTCCACACTTACTTAATGATTTATTAAGTATTTAGGTTTATGATGTTGTGAAAAACCTATTCAATTGTCAAGTACGTATTAATGTTTATATGTAGTTGTTAACCAAGCGTAAAAATGCGTATTTTTTGCCATAATCGCCTTTTGACTTCAGTGCCGCTGCCGCTATTCACATTTTCGGCATAACAAAATCATTATCTCATTCGTGTTGTGTTCACGACGGCTATTGTAACAAAACTAGCCAAAAACCGTTATGCAGAAAAAATGAATAGATCTACAGATATAAGGCATCAACGTCTGTTTGATAAAAAATACCCACTAACTATAAACCATTCTTAGTAACAATCTCCAGTTCACAACCGCGCACAAAAATGATTTAATCATATACCTACTCTACACGGTGATTAGGTCTTATTTTCTTATTAAGTTGATTGCATACTTTTTTGACATTTTTCTATTAAATGTAGACATCATCAACCACAGCCTTCGCTCTACAACTGCTGGTTGTTTCTCTTGTTCGTGCCTCTTGTTGTATCTTGTCTATCTGCCTCGATTACTTGCCTTTTTTCTTCTAAATGAAATACATAGGACTATTATTACTATAGTTATGCATAACCATAGGCAAGAAGATAACAAGGGTTATCTATTTTTTCTATAGTAATAAAGTTTGCCACTTTATTACTATAGATAATTATAGCAGTAGCTCTCGTAGCGTTGCACGACTGTGTTACTAACCTGTCACCGATGTTAAGCAACGGAGGACACGGTCACTCTTCGGATGGGTGACCGCGAGCATGACATTTACCTACAACTAAGCGCTACCGTGGGTCGAATGACATAGTAAATTGTACGAGTAGGTTCCGCTTGTTTGAGACTTTCCGCCAGAGACTTCAGGCCTCAACTGACCTACCTTGTGTACCTAGCACAACTTTATCTAAAAATATGTAGCGATTTTCTATAGAAAAGTGTACGCCATTCACGCCCGTCAACGGCGCACCTGACGGGCGTAAATAGCGTACACTTTTCAATCGGATACACGCTACGTATTTTGTACATAAAAGTTGTGCTTGTCACACAGGGCCACTATACGAACGGACTACACTATAACTATAACGATAACGATATATGTACTATATATACTGTAATATAGTAGTATAACGAACGGTCTATACGAAGTTACTGCTAAATTAAATAATACACAACCGGTTTCACAGTAATGTAATTCAAATTGACCAGATCCATCAATTAATATCTGTGAGATCCGTTATTTAATTACTTTATTTTACTCACAGAATCGGAGTCTGTGTGACGTGAATATAAGGGAGCGAATTCATGTGTCAATTATGGATTTGAACGCGCACTTCCCAACGTGTTAACACTTTGATTGTTGAAAACACATACCTTGTGTTTTCCTTTGTGCGACGCGAGTGCGACTGCACACGCCAGGCGCGTAAAACACAACGCATGTGATTATTAGCCGCAGTCAAAGTGTTAACCGGATAAAAATTAGCATTTCCCAATTGGTGCACTTCCAAAAACGTGCATTTGTCGGCCTGTTTGGCTCAGCGGTAGTGTATCCGCCTTATAAGCCAGAGGTCCCGGGTTCAATTCCCGGCCGGGCAGATGTTTGAATGATGAATTTAAATATCTGTTCTGGGTCTGGGTGTTAGTTGTTCTTGTCTCTGTGTGTGTTCCATGGCATCCCCGACACAGGATTTATTCCTAGTGGGGGGAGCTTTGAGTGTGAAACGTTTATTTTATTAACCGACTTCAAAAAAGGAGGAGGTTATCAATTCGACTGTATGTTTTTTTTTTAATTTTTTTTTTAACTTTTGACTGGGTGAATCGATTTTGATGATTCTTTTTTTATTAGAAAGGAGAATGGGCACTTTTGTATGGGCGCCGTCCCCGTGTTGTATCAAGTCGTGACATATGTCATTTGAAAGATGATAATATTAGCTTTATTTAATTGTATGACTCAACCTTGAATGACGTGCAGGGAAAAAGATATGATCGTTTTTAGATTTAAAAAAATTGCTGATTTTTTGCTTTCTAAAGCTATTATTAGGAATTTTATTAACATGTATGTCAAAAATTACTTTTATTATTGAATACAGGGTTATTCATAAAGGGTACGCTAAGCCGAAAAGGGCTCATAGTAGGCATTATTTTCATTATGAACAACTTTTACTATGGGAGCAACCCGAAATTCGGGAAAAAAAATCAGCTGTTCCATAGAAAAATGTTAATGACACTCGACAAAATGTATGGAACATGTAGAAGTCATTTTGGTAATAGTTTGCAAGAAATATAGAGTATTAAGAGTGCTGTCTGATTAAAGGCATTTTATGTCAGTCGCTATGTATCCAGTAGCTGAATATACCCTCTCTGAAAAACATATAAAAAAAAGCTAGTGGTTTCCATTAACACCTACAAAGCTTTCGACAGGGTTTGGCATAAAAGCCTTATAGGCAAGCTCCCTTTGTTTGGCTTGTTCACTTGGTTTGTTGCATGGATATCGAACTTCCAGCGGGATTATTTGATTCGAGCAGTGGTCATTGGTGGTTCTTTATCTGGTTTAAAAGATATCAAGGCCGGTGTTCTCCAGGGGTCGGTGCTCTCCACAACGCTTTTCCTTGTTCACAATAATTATCTGCTAAAGCCTGGTGCTTTTGGGTACGCAGACGACAAACCGTTGCCGTTGCATATCCGACGCGCGGTTCAGCGGATGAAAAATCCAGCCTCCGAGAGAAGCCATGGTCAAGCGCATAAGCTTGTCTCTTGGCAGTTTTCGATTGAGGCGGTACTAACCTGGTTAAGTTTGATGCGCACTATGACATTTTATTGAACAATAAAGCAATACCTACAGTAAAAACACGACTTTTGGAATCGATATAATATAAGATACACGTTTGAAAGTAGTGTTACTGATACGGATAGTCTATTATGGATAGTTTTTTTTTGAGACTGGGGGAAACCTTAAGAAAATAACCGGCTGCGTTGGGGGGCAACCGGGTCAAGGGGGTTTTTGTAGGGTTATACCTACTAAAACTACCTCTGTTACCATCCTCTGTCGGTGGTGATATGAGCGCTTCCTCATGTTTTCGATAGTCTCTTAGATGTGAGTGGTAAGATCACCAGTAGACCAGTTTCAGCAAAATCCGTACTGCCAGTCACTTACGAGGTCATTAGCTTTTCGGTACGCCAGGAGCTTGTTCCATAGTATGTTGTCTTGCAGAGTATGAATATGATCGGGGTAGGCCTGTAGTCAGATTCAGCACGACTACCCTTCTCAATAAATACAATTCTCAATAAGATTTCTTAATTATTTTCTAGAACATCAATAATGTCGAAACAGCCGATTTTATCGATAGTACCTCACACCGTTAGCAGTATTGTGACGTTTTGAGCCAAATTCATGGCTGGCTCTGCAAAAAAGGCCTAATTGACCACTATTTTCAAAGTCAAAAGCATTTAAAAAATAAAAATCTCTGCATTTAGTCTATGACTGCTGTCTGCTCTATGCCTTTACTCTTATCTGTAACCATTATTTATAGTTTATCTCGCTCGCTTTTAAATTGTCTTGGCAAAGGGAGAGATAATAATTAAAAAAACAAACTAGTTTGACGAAAGGTTCGGGCTTTCGACAAAGACAACTTATAATCTTAATCAGACTTCACTTACAGGTAAGTTCGCCTAATTTTTCAAATATTGATAATATTAATAAATCGATAATATTATGGCATTATTCAGACAAAAACTGTCGATAATCATCATTGTAAGGATTTTGGCATGTGCCAGTATAAAATTGAAATAATTACAACTATATAAACATTTATAAATAAACTATTATTATACAATTGTTATACGGGAGTGATAAAATAGTCACAGAAAATGCATACACGATAATAAAATTCGATAAAATAGATTTATAAAACAAAAAAAAACAGCACTTTTTGCAATCTAAAAACCGTCATATCTTTTTCCCTGCACGTCACTCAGGGTTGGTGTAATATAATTAAATAATGCTATTGTTATGCTCTTTCGAATGACATATGTCATGACTTGATACAACACCGGGGACGAAGTGCCCATCATCCTTTAGTCCAGTTCTGATAATGGTATCCATGAGAAAACCATATAAGTCTTAAATTTGCATTAAGTACGTGCGCGACAAATAGATGAATAACTCAATAGTCGGTCTTTTGAAGTCGGTTTTTGTTTTTTGTTTTGTAAAAATAATGTTCTTGTTTATTTATTTCTCAAACCGAACACTTCTAAGAAAGAGCTGTTTTTAGAATGAGAATGTTGCAATATATGCGTATCCTACTAATATTATAAACGTGAAAGTTTGTAAGAATGTATGTTTGTCGCTCTTTCATGCAAAAACGGCTGAACGGATTTACATGAAATTTGGAATGAAAATTGTTCATGGTCTGGATTAACACTTAGGCTACTGTTTATCCCGGAAAACGCGGGTAAAACCGCGGGGCGCAGCTAGTTTTTAAAATAATTGTTTGACCATAATGTGGTATTTTTTGGAATTTTGTGTGTATGTATGATCAAACAGTCGCCTTGGCCTTGCAGTGAGATAAGGATACAGATGATAATGAGAGCATTGTGGATTTGTCTCTCAATTAACAATTCGTCCGTCGCCATTTGATTGAATAATTGGATAAATCCGTTTTATCCTTCACAACGGATATTGAACAAATGAACTAAACATACCTAATTTTGTTTGAAACAATTTGACTTGAATTTTAAAACATTTCTAACGTTCGTTACCTAATTGTGTTTTAGGTAATAGGTAAATAGGTATACAGGGTTATTCATAAAGGGTATCCTAAGCCTAAAAGGGCTCATAGTACTCATCATTATAAACAACTTTTACTATGGGACCAACTCGAAATACGCGAAAAAAAAAATCAGCTGTTCCATACATTTTGTCGAGTGTCATTAACATTTTTTTATGGAACAGCTGATTTTCTTTTCGCGAATTTCGGGTTGGCCCCATAGCAAAAGTTGTTCATAATGATGAGTACTATGAGCCATATTCGGCTTAGCATACCCTATGAATAACCCTATATTTGTAGATTGACAATAAAGGCTAAATACCTTTATTGTCAATCGAGTCGAATCGAATCGAGACGACTCAAATTCAATACAGTGTAAAATTTATGGTATCATCTTACTTTGTTGCTAGGTTCGTAGGTACCAGCCATGACGTATTTCGATGGTGAACAGAAGCGTGTTGACAAAATTGAACGCCACTTATTTGAGTCCCGTCCCAGGGTAGTAGAGGACCCCTTTACTACCACTTATTTGAGTCCCGTCCTAGGGTGGTCCTAGGGTTGGTTCCATACACCCATAGTAAAATTTGTTTATAAATGATACTATAATTTTCGGCTTAGCATACCCTTTCCTTAAAACCCTGTAATATTAGTTAGGATAACAGGCAAGTCTTTAATCGCCATCTGGGTGATGCAGTCCATGATAGAGCACGCTAACCTAGAAAAAATCGATTTACTCGCGACTTCAAGTCATCGAGATTGTAAATATCGGTGATTTTTTTTGTATTGATATTTATTGTCAATACCTGCCATTACTCCTGTAGCTTATATTTCTGAAGATTCTTTTTCCTGTTATGCAAAGTTATCAGGTTCCATCTCCAATACCTGTTTCCGATTTATAGTCCAAGATCCTGGGAATGCCAGACTTATTTTATAATAAACGAAATGTAGGTATGTGTTAGAGGTGAAAGTGGTAAAGGTATGTGTGTGTGTATGTATGTAGTATGTACTTTGAAGGTATGCATATCTGCTACCTTGTTGCCTGTTGTTAAGGTTGTTTGAAAGAAATCGCTCTTAGCGATAAGGCAGCCAGTTGTTGCACTAGTTTTAAGCGTTATCTTTTTGCTTGTAATTTCTGGTGTGAAGAATAAGGTTTTTTTCTTTCTACCAATATTCCAATATCTGATGCTATGGTCGCGAAAAATACTTATTTACTGACATTCTGACTGCTGGTTTTATGTGGTGCCCAAATACACTTCGTTTATCAGACAATAAGTAAAGTCTGGCGGTTGTGGGGTCTCGGTATATTAGGTCCGGAGTCCGAAGCCCTGGCTGGAGTGCAATGTTTTTTTTTAACTTTTTTTAACTCCGTACTCTTAACTATAAATACGTTTCAAGTTTAAACTTTTTGCCTTGAACTAAAATGTAGTCTGTGGCAGCGCTAGGTTCTTGAACCGGCTCTAGTTACTAGTTATTGCAACCTTTTGTATCCGTGTTCTTACTCGACTGATCAAAAAGGGGGTTTGTTTTTGAGTGCACGAGTATATTAGGTTGTGTGTATGTAAGTACTACATGCGCCCTGCGGTTTCACCCGCGCTTTGGTGAGAAACCGTGATGATGAAAGTAGCCTATGTGTTAATTCAAAGCAAAAGCTATCTCTGTTCCAAATTTTATGAAAATTTGACGACGGCGACGATTGGACGATCGGCTTAACCGTACGTTCAGTTTTAAAATGTTTTGTTCATCATACGAATATATTATTACCATAATAACGATACCGTTTCCAACAGAGTAATAGACAATTAGATTACTTCGTTTGCTTAGCTCTAGATTTATCTTTAATTTACATAAATTGAGTCGGGCTTATGTAATATTGTATTATATTGTTGCTAGTCTTCGTGCTTATGTATTTGTTTCGTGTCTTCATGTATATCTAAAAACAGGCAAGTGCAAGGCTTTTTATTTCGGTTCTTTAGTTTATTTTCGAGGAAAATGGGTAAAACTGCGGGACGCAGTATACAAATGTTTAATTATCAAAATTATAAATTAAATTATTGTCAAAACAAGTTTTTGTTTACTTCGAGTACAAGGAAAAAGAATAAACTTAAAAACTAGCTGTATTATAATCTGACTACAATTTCATGCGAAAAAGTATGAATGACCTCATTCGTAAGTTGTATCTATTATTTGACCGATCGAAGATAAACACGTAAAATACAACACCTTCCTTTTGGCTTTGTTGGATAAAACAAGAAAATTATTTTTACAAAACAAAAAACAAAAACCGACTTCAAAAGACCGACTATTGAGTTATTCATCTATTTGTCGCGCACGTACTTAATGGAAATTTAAGACTTATATGGTTTTCTCATGGATACCATTATCAGAACTGGACTAAATTGAAATGGGACCAAATGGGAAGCGTCAGCTTTCTAATAAAAAAAGAATCATCAAAATCGATTCACCCAGTCAAAAGTTATGAGGTAACAAACATTAAAAAAAATAAAAAATAAAAACATGCAGACGAATTGATAACCTCCTCCTTTTTTGAAGTCGGTTAATAATGAAGTTTGCAACGAAACTGACGCTAATAGTGAAAGGGACTACCGGCTATCTTAACTAAGGTTTTTAAAGTGAAGTTTATTTTTGAACGTATAAATAAAACTCAATTTTAATTATTATTTTTTAATTACAATACTCTTAGCATAGAAACGCAAGAAAGGGGCGTGGTCAGCCGTCTTCCTATCGCAGCTACGTTCAGAGTGGTTGAGGACGAGCAAGCAGAGCGCCAACGTCACCTCGTTCACTTTACTCGGGGCTTCAGGGATAGACGGACGTTGCATAATTGCGATTCATTAGCTTACCCACATTTTGTTTTGATTATTGAGAATTGTTATTTTTATTTAGTTTCAATTATATTTTGTTTGTGAAATACTTTTGCTTTTCTGTTCTAAAATCAGAATTGGGATTCCTATCTCACTATCTGCTCTGGCTGTCTTTGATTTTTACTTGCTAAAATTTTAAATTTAGAACTCAAGCCTTGTGATTTTGATGTTGTAAAATGTCGGAAAAAAGTAAACGTAGAAGTCGTAAGCGTGATCGTACGCCTGTCCCTGGTTTGGAGCAGAAACTTCAGGCAATATTAGATCGTTTAAATACTTTGGAGGGCAGTTCCAGGTTTGGTGAGCGTAGTTCGACAACACCGAGTGCGCAGCCGGGGCATGACGGCCCTACCGCGGCGCCGACCACGGCCCCGCCGCGCGAGCCACCGCCGCCGCTGGTAGCCCTGGCCGTGCCATCGAGCGCTGTGTCATGCGGTACAAGTATGGACATGTCTGTGCCGTGCTCGAGCGAGACGCTTGCCGGTACAGATATGGTTGCGAATGAGGTAATGGAGAAGCTTGCAACTGCAATCAGAACGATACCGGTAAGGTCTAACCATGTATTTATATCCAATTTCGATCCTTCGTTGCACGATTTTGATTCGTGGTGTAGTGAGGTAGATCATGTGAAACATTTAAATACGTGGGATGATCGCGAGTGTTTAGCGCGAGTGGGCAATTGTCTTAGAGGTGACGCGAAGTTATGGTTGAACGAGTGGGTCAGCAATGACCGTAGTTGGTCGAATTTCAAGCGTGAATTCAAAACTTTGTGCCCCAAGCGTTTAGACATCGCGAACATCCTGTTTGATGTAATGAAAACCGACTCTGATAAATACCCTACATACGCAGAATACGCTAGGCGTTCGCTTTTACGATTACGAATTGTAAACGGGATGAGTGACGAGTTAGTTGCGGCGATAGTGATTCGTGGTATAACGGATGCTCAAATCAGAGCTGCGGCTACAAACGCTAAGCTACTGCCCGATGATTTAGTAAACTTTTTGTCAATTTATGTGAAACCTACCCACATAACGCCAATTCATCCTCGCGGCAACTTGCATAAAACTAGTTTTCGAAAACGAGAGCATAGCGATTCGAGATTCAAATGTTTTTCTTGTGGCGGTTTTGGACATAAACAGATATCGTGTCCCAAGCGTGCTAGGTCAGATAGGTCGGGTGCTGATACTCCTTCCACAAGCACTGCAAACTCAAATAGGCAGCTACCACGGCCGGATCCGTGTACTTTTTGCAAGAAAATAGGGCATAAAATAGAAGAATGCTTCGCCAAGCAACGTGCAGAGTCTCGCGGCAAGTCTAACGTAAATTTTTGTCATGAAATGGTAGACGCATATAAAGATAATGATATAGCTACCGCGGTGATTCAAGCCGTCCCAGTAGATATTCTTATAGACAGCGGGTCGACTATTTCCTTGGTGTCCGAATCGGTAGCGAAACATTTCCAATGCACTCAAACACCATCTTACCGTGTTTTACGTGGCATAGGTAGTCAGGAAGTAGAAACTTCATACTGCACTACGTTGGCTGTCGAGTTCCCTGAGATAACGTTAGAAGTCGACTTTCATGTTGTTCCTGATAGGTTTTTGAGTACACCGGTTATCCTTGGGACGGACGTCCTGAATAGAGAAGGCGTTGCTTATATCAGAACGAGAGGTGTGCAGCGTATTACACGAGCCGAAAAAGTAAATTCTGTAAAATGTGACATACCGATCGATACTCCATTGGTAAGTGAAGATCATGAACGTTTGATGAATATTATTAACGAGTTTGCCGAGTATCTCGTAGTAGGTACGGCCACGACTACTGTACAAACAGGTTCTATGCACATTCGCCTACACAATGAAACCCCGGTAGTGTATCGACCTTATAAAATGTCCCATGATGAAAAGCTTCGTGTTAGGGAAATTATCAAGGACCTGCTAGATAAGGGCATTATAAGAGAATCCGAATCTGAGTTTTCTAGCCCGATCTTGCTTGTAAAGAAGAAAGATGGTAGTGATAGGCTATGTGTTGATTTTCGTGCGTTGAACGCGAACACTGATAAGGATCACTATCCACTTCCTCTAATAGATGACCATATCGATCGTCTAGGCAAGGCCAAATTCTTTACGAGCCTTGATATGGCCACCGGTTTCCATCAGATCAGGCTAGATGATGAATCAATTCATCGCACAGGATTCGTTACACCGGAGGGCCATTTTGAATACCTTAAAATGCCATATGGTCTTGCCAACGCTCCCGTCATTTATCAGCGAATTATTTCAAACACGTTACGTCCCTACATAGACGCAGGTAAGGCATGTGTGTACATAGACGATGTCTTACTCCCTAGCGACACGATTTCCGAAGGCCTACAAACGCTTCGTGATGTCCTTGAAACTTTGACTAAAGCAGGTTTTTCCATCAACCTGAAAAAGTGTAAGTTTCTGACAACAGAGGTAGAATATTTGGGTAGAACGATCAGTAATGGTCAGGTTAGACCGAGCGAGCACAAGGTAGAGGCCCTAGTCAACGCACGAGTGCCGAATAATGTAAAAGAGGTAAGACAGTTTTTAGGTCTCGCCGGGTATTTCAGGCGTTATATCCCTGGCTACTCTCTTCACACAGCATGTATCGCGAACCTGACTCGCAAAGGTGTGCCATTCATTTGGGGAAAAGAACAAGAGCGGGTCCGTAATGACATTATTGAGCGGTTAACCAGTGAACCGCTATTAGCGATATTTGACCCTTCTCTCCCCACTGAAGTGCACACCGATGCATCAGCGCTAGGTTATGGTGCTGTTTTACTGCAAACTCACGACGGTAGGCACAAGCAGCCAGTTGCTTATTTCAGTAAGGTGACACAAGGTGCTGAACCGCGTTACCACTCTTATGAGCTGGAAACGCTGGCAGTTGTCAAGGCCTTACAACATTTTAGACATTACTTAATCGGCACGAAATTCAAAGTTGTGACAGATTGTAATGCCTTGAAACTGACTCAGCGTAAAAAAGACTTATTACCGAGAGTCGCTCGGTGGTGGATGTTCCTCCAGGATTACGACTTTGAGCTTGAATATCGAAAGGGGACTGCGCTATCCCATGCAGACTACTTAAGTCGAAACCCGGTCAACATTTGTGAGGTACGAAAACCTTTAAATTGGGCCCAAATAGCGCAGGCCGCTGATGAAGAAACGCTTAATTTGCTACAAGAACTCAAAGACGGAAACTTGGACTCATCAAAGTACGTTAAGCGCAATGATGTCCTTTATTACAAAATGGACGTAGTGGGTGAACAGTCGCGTTTGCTATGCTATGTGCCAAGGGCTCATCGCCTTAGCTTACTTCGTATTTTTCACGATGAACATCAGCACATAGGTACAGAAAAGACCACTGATTTAATCCTTAAACATTTTTTGTTTCCGAAATCAAGGCAGTTTGTGCGGAAGTACATACAACACTGCATTGTGTGTCTTTCCCATAAAAAAATACCTCGGCAACCTTTGCAGCCAATTGAATCTTGGCAAAAATCTACTACGCCATTTGACACTGTACACAGCGATGTATTGGGTCCACTTCCAGATTCCCATGGGTTCAAATATGTCATTCTCATAGTAGACGCGTTCACAAAGTATTGTCTTCTCTATCCCATTCGTAAACAAGACGCGACAGAATTGAAAAAGACTTTTGAAACGGCGATGTCTCTTTTCGGTACTCCAAAATTAATAGTTTCAGATAGGGGCCGAATGTATGAAAGTAATACTTTTGTTAACTGGGTAAAAGAATTGGGTTGTGACATACATTTCATAACTCCTGAAATGCACCAGAGTAATGGTCAAGTTGAGCGGTACTGTCGAACTGTAATGAATATGATTCGCATTGAATCCAACTTCAGACAAGAACGTTGGTCTGACATTTTATGGAAATTGCAGCTCACCTTGAACATTACTGTGCAAAAATCTATCAAATGTTCACCTTTGTATTTGTTAATTGGCAGCGATGGTGCAACGCCCGTCATACAATCCCTGATACGCGATGTGGCTCTGGAGGCATCGAGTCCAAATCGCGAAGCGTTACGCGAGCTCGCACGACAACGAGCTTCAGAGTTGATGGAGCAGAACCGGACTCGCCAGGACGCTTATGTAAACGAGCGGCGCAAGGTGGCACGCTCCTTTCAAAAAGGAGACCTGGTGTTTGTACGTAAGACGAGCCAAGCTACGGGCAAGTTGGACTCTGGCATGCGTGGCCCATATACGGTAACTCGAGCACTGCCACATGGTCGATATGAGCTCAAACTAGTAACTAGTTCTTATGGGAAAACCACACAAGCTGCATCAGAGTACATCACACTCTGGCGCGGGGAATGGACGCCCGATGTTTGCACTGCATTCTTTGAAAGTGAGTATCGGTCGGTATTATATTTTTGCTTTGACCTGTAGTTTGTTCAGCGGTGTTGTAATGTATCTGTGCAACCTGAGGGCTCTGCACACATACAGCGAGCATCCCGAGGGCTCTGCTCTACAGTCACTGTTTGTTACTCATTTCTATGGTGTTGGTTAGCAGTGTTGTAATGTATCTGTGCGACCTGAGGGCTCTGCACACATACAGCGAGCATCCCGAGGGCTCTGCTCTACAGTCACTGTTTGTTACTCATTTCTATGGTGTTGGTTAGTAGTGTTGTAACGTACGTGCATCTACTGCATTGATACGGCGAGCATCCCGAGGGCTCTGCTCTACAGACACTACTGGTTGTAATATCGAACAATCTAGCTCTGTTCGATATAGTGGGTGAAGGCCATCCTGAACGGTACGCCTTCGCTGATGTATGGTGTAAAGTGAGCGCTTTGCACCGTACGAGGGGAGTACCTGATCCATACTCCTCTGCTGTGTATCCTGAGGGCAATGCACAGCGGGCATCCTGAGGGCTCTGCCAAGCTCACACGAAGGTGAGAACCTACTCATCTTGGATATTCCTGAGGGCTCTGTCCGAACGTTCTGAAAGTAATCGAGTCGCTCTTACTTTCAGCTTTTTTGCATTTTGCTGTTGAACTAATCGAAACAATATGACTTTCAGGTGACAATGATGAGACCCATGACACTCATGAGTACCCATCGAGTAACAAGCGTCCAGTTGGTGAGGCGGTTGAAGGTGGTCCAGCTTCACAGCCACATCCAGTTGAGAGTACGGGCGAGGGCGCGCCGCCGTCAGGAGAGGCCGTCTTAGCATAGAAACGCAAGAAAGGGGCGTGGTCAGCCGTCTTCCTATCGCAGCTACGTTCAGAGTGGTTGAGGACGAGCAAGCAGAGCGCCAACGTCACCTCGTTCACTTTACTCGGGGCTTCAGGGATAGACGGACGTTGCATAATTGCGATTCATTAGCTTACCCACATTTTGTTTTGATTATTGAGAATTGTTATTTTTATTTAGTTTCAATTATATTTTGTTTGTGAAATACTTTTGCTTTTCTGTTCTAAAAATACTGATATATTTCCAAAAAAGTACAATTACAAAAGTAATAACGAACTTGTCTAGGCCTGTGTTTTGGGTCCTAGCAAATATAATAAATAATATAAAAGTTTTTTGTAGTGAAACTTCTTACCGGCGACTCAATAACCCTCGAATATAGTAGGGTGAAGTTTCAAGGACGGGTCACGCACGTTTAGAGACATGAGACAAAAAAAGATCGGTGAGCGAAAGAGACAGAGCAATACAAACAAAGCCACGGGATTAAAAGAAGTTTTCCCTCTTTCACGTGTACTTACACGCATATTTTACAAGCTTTTATGTGACTTAGTAGGTTTTTAAAGAGCAATACATACAATGCCACGGGATTGAAGGAAGTTTCGCTTCTACCACGATTACGAACCTTGTCCTTTATCCTTTGCGTTCTTTATTTAACTTGCAAACTGTGGAACGAGCGCCCTTTACCGGTATTCCCGAGTAACTACAATATTGGGTTCTTGAAAAGGACTGTTAATAGAGTCTTAAAAGGTCGGCAGCGTATCTGTGACGTATCCAGTGTTACAGGTAATCACAGACGACGGTAATCGTTTGCCATCAGGCGGCCCGTTTGCTTGTCTGCCACCTATGGCATGAAAGAAAAATTTGCCGTGCTGGTATTGTGATGCCAGCCTCGAACCGTCTCCAATAATGGTCGCAGAATAAGTAAGTCGCGCTGCGCCGGAACAAAGTGTGTGAATCGTTAAAATTGGCGTCTGATTTCTTTTATCCCGAATCGATCTCGTAACAGTACCTACATATGTACATCATTATTTATGTGTGGATGAAATGAAATGTGTGAATAATTATTTATGTGCGACTGATTTCGGACTATTTCAGAATGTCCGAATGAGCTGAGATTTTGTACATTTGTGTAACTCCGATGACAAAGCAATTAGAACTTGATTTTAAAAATAATTTTAATTTTTTTAACCGCCTTTAAAAAAGGAGGAGGTTATCAATTCGACTGTATGTTTTTTTTTATGTTTGTTATTACCTCATAACTTTTGACTGGGTTAATCGATTTTGATGATTCTTTTTTTATTAGAAAGCTGACGCTTCCCATTTGGTCCCATTTCAATTTAGTCCAGTTCTGATAATGGTATCCGTGAGAAAACCACATAAGTCTTAAATTTGCATTAAGTACGTGCGCGACAAATAGATGAATAACTCAATAGTCGGTCTTTTGAAGTCGGTTTTTGTTTTTTTGTTTTTTGTAAAAATAATTATTTATTTGAAGTTTATACATGTTTTGACCTTTTGAGTTTGTTTTTCAACGTCAACTTACTGTACTATGATCAAACCAATACTTATGATAATATATCCAATAACGTAAACGATAAAACAATAATTAATGCAGTCACGTTCCTCGTATTTAATTGAATACTAATAGCGGATATTATTAATTTGCTTTGCTTTGATATAGAAAGTTATACATTTTGATATAATCTAACGAGGAAAACTGACATCAAATGTCCCTAACCTAACGACGGATAATGTTTTATGTTACGTCAATGTTTTCCTATTTTAATTTTTGGATATATATAAATCTGTTGGTTTCTTTGTATTTCTTTTTTCTTATAATTTTGTTTGTTTCAATACAAGACAAAAAAAAACAAACAAAAAAAAGACACAAGGACAAAAAACAATCACTTAACTTGGTTAGTTTTTATAATATAATCAGTATTTTTCATATTATTTTCTTTCCTCGTTTTTATTATTTTGACATATTTACATCATTATTACATTTATGTCGCTATAAATATTCCTATAAATTATCTTTCTTAATAAGCGTGACAGTTTGTAAGGGATTGGTATTTCTTCGCAGTCAACTCCATAACTTTTTTATAATAACTTATAATAAAACAACTTGATCAAATTGTGTTTTTTTAAATATCTATTCTTTAGAGCAATTTAATCTGAAAATGTATAATCAATTCTATAAGATATGATAGCATGTAAAACCGAGGGGTAAACTAATCTATTAAATTCAATCGCTCTGTTTGTTAGTCTCGCATGGTCTCGCTAAAACTCAAAAACGGGGGACCGATTTGTCTTGTTTTTTTGTTCGTTCTAATACAGGTGTGGTTTAAAAGAAAAAAAGCGAATGAAACCTTGAGCCGCAGCTAGCATACAATAAATTATAGTTTTACCATCAACTGTCTCAATTGTGTCAATGTTCAATATCAATAATTCAGGAAAACAAAAGAATCTTCGATAATTAACACAATCTCTGGCATTTTTTTATGATAATAATAATTAATTATTTTCATGGCAAACCTATTCCTCGATTCTTTTTTTCATTTTGTAAGAAACGCCAAAAGGTAATTTCTTAATTGAATTTAAATCTACCCTCGGGCTCTAGGATACAAAGTTCTCTGCTCAGGCTTATAAGGGACTCGATATTCTTATTTTTTTATTCTTCATTTATTTAGGGACTTTTGTTGCCATGCGATTATGCCAACCAGTCATTACACAAACAGTGTTTCAAAATCAAAAGAGACCCGAGTCTCAACGTTGAATCACATTATCCGAGACGTTGGTTTACAAGACCCTCGCCGCTAATATCATCATCTTCCTATCCTTATCCCACCTACGTAGGGTCGCTACAATACGTACCTACACTTCTTCCATTCATCTCTATCACACGTCATATCTGAATTCACTCCCTTCTTTTTCATCTCCTTTCACACGGTTCTTCCATACTTTCTTTGGTCGTCCTCTACCGGACCCAGACCGTCGCCGCTAATAAATTGTTATATATAAAAGAAACACAATT
The DNA here is from genome assembly GCA_949125135.1 of Alcis repandata. Taxonomy (NCBI): domain Eukaryota; kingdom Metazoa; phylum Arthropoda; class Insecta; order Lepidoptera; family Geometridae; genus Alcis; species Alcis repandata. The sequence goes on from OX421241.1 coordinate 5,460,236, forward strand.
TGTTATTCTTCAAATCATCATAAGTTCTCAAGTGTATTGAGGTTCAAAATTATATGTATAAAAAACCAACTGCATGGTTGATAGATAGATAAACTCTTTATTGTTCACACCATAAATTACAAACAAAAGGGATTATAGCACCTAAAACTAGTGCGACAACTGGCGGCCTTATCGCTAAGAGCGATCTCTTCCAGGCAACCTTAGGATGGAGAGGATAGATAAATAATATTGAAAAAAACTCATATAAACCTACATAAAAAAAAAAACAATAATTAGAAATACATTCAAATACTAAAACTACATTACCGAAAATATAATATATATATACATATAAAAAAATAATCTATATATACTATATAAAAATGAAACCCGTTTTCCTTGGTCACGGCATCACGCGTGAATGGCTGGACCGATTTCACTAATTCTTTTTTTGTTGTATTTGTTATTATTAGGAGAAGGTTCTTACGGAAAAAAATATTAAGAAAATCTCTCAGAAATATTGAAAACCCCTAAAAACAGCCCTTTTCTTTTTCCCATACAAACGTTTTCTAACTAAAACGAGCTTGAAAGTTGAAACAACAACAAACTGTCAATGTCAGTGTTTTTTTTTCATGGATGAGTTTGCTTTTGTCAACTGATACACGAAACAAATTCGTACCTATAATTGTAATATATTATAAGTATAAAATTGTAAATAGTGTTTTGTGCAGTGTTTATATTTAATTAGGCAGTACCATAGAGAAGTACTGTATGGCAGTACGAAGTCTGCCGGGTCAGCTAGTAGTAAATAAATAATCACTGAGAAAATGGCAATTGCGACAAGTGATGTTTTTTGATGATGCATTAAACTCGGTAAAGTTATTTATGAACAGCTGTGAGTACTTGTGAGCAAATGTAAAATTAAATGTTTTAGTGTCTGTATAAATATCTTGTGAAAATCTTTGAATGGTAACAATGAAATAAGTACAGAGCCTATAGAATTATCAAGTACAAAAGACAGCTGTGTTCCCAAAAATAAAACCTTAATACCACTGTCGATTTCCCCTGGATACGTACAAAACGGTTTGAGTCCACGTTCCTAATCCGTACAGCCCGGGAATGGAACAGACTTCCGGCTTCCTTGTTCCCTGAGAGATATAACCTTTTACTTTTCAAGGTCAGAATGATTCTTCTAATTCTGCGTGCTTCATCTTCGACCACATCGTCGCTTACCAACAGGCGTGTTGGTGGTCAAATGAGGATTAATTCATCACAAAAAAAGATATGACTTATCCGTATTTAAAATTGTAGCAAATGTCGAAATTATTTCATTTTAAAAGTTTTTCGAACATGTTTATTGTTTATCACGATAAGTCTGTTTGACCACCGACTCGCCTGTTATTAAGCAACGACGTAATCGAAAATAAAGCACGCAGACTTAGAAGATACCTATTCACTCTGACCTTGCAAAGCCCAAGATTATTTCTCTCAGGAACAAAGGATACCGGTCTGTTAATCCGTTCAAAATAACCCCAGTATCTAAATCAAAACAGCTAATTATTAATGAAGATTGCTCATTAGTCATGTAACCGAATATGTTAATTTATTAATTTAGAAAGTGTTTCAAACTTGAAGATTGAAGTCGGCTGTCAAAACTACCAACGATTACTTAAGTAGGTACTCTTAATGCAATCTGCTAATCCATACTTGATTTGGACTCAGTGAAAGAAAACTTAGGTTACCTAAGTATTACTAAAATAAAATACATAAACCGTTTTTTCCCTCATCCCTTTTAAATATATAGTTGGAAAAAAGAGGAATTAAAAAACAGAGTTTGCTTTAAAACCGTAGGTAACGTACGTAGGTTAGGTTAGGTTAACTGTAAACATGGTTTGATAAAAGAGGCAGTCAAAACAAAAGACGTATTACATTACGAGGTTACCATAAACTGTAAAGCATAATGAGAAAGACTCGAGTTATGACTTCTTACTTAGAAACTGTAGACTAAGTATAAAAGTCACTGATGGCGAGTTGAACAATTTATCAATGGATATGCTCGAAGTTAAACAAAGGTGTCTATAAAATGTAGGTTATGAGTTCATAAGAAAACATAACACGACCTTAACATGATCATCATGAGCTGGCTTCAGTCTACACTTATGGACTAATACTTACTGGTTGCTTACACGTGACGAGTACAGTGGCGAGACAGTAAATGGGCATACTCGGCCGAGCAAACAAATGATGGTTCTATTGACCTTCTCGCCTCGTCAAAATGTTTATACTCGTACAAACCGAGTCATTGAGGCATTGTCTCGCCTCTGTACTCGTTTCGTGTAATCAACCCGTCAAATCAAGGGACCAAAGGGAATCAAGGGGAATAACAATTCTGGGTTCAGTAAAAGTTTGTATAGTCTTTGCAAAACCTTTCTTGTGACTCTTCTTTCAACTCCATTTTCGAGTTTTCGTTTATGATTTGACAACATTTTATAAACAAAATTTTAAAACAACAAACATAATTGTAAAAAATATGAGCAGGTACTTTTTATTTTAGTAAGGTTTTGTTAACTTGATAATTACGATTATAATTATCTGCTAACGATGAATTACCAAACCAACAAAGGTATTAATGCTAAAATCTCATTTCAAAAAGCATAGAACGATGCCGTTGGCTGAACTTGAACTGTCAAAGTATACAAACATAAATACCTATGTATGAACGCTATTGCAATCCGAGTTTTTGTGTAGTGATTCGTAATGTTACTATTGCATTATCTAGGATTCACAGTAGACAACTCATGTGAAACGTGAACAATGTAATACATTTTATAACCATACGAAACACGGAACTACATAATTTGTAAGAAAATATATAAATATCATTACTTAACTTTATACGTATTTATTGTGTTGGAAATCGTAAAATATATTGTGTTTTTGTTATCACATTTGTTAATGTTATTACTATAATGTTATTGAAAACGTGCTATGCAATATTAATTGAGTCACCGCTTACCGTTGCAAAGGAACGTGCGAGCGTGTGCGGAATGCATCCGCGACCTGTGTTCCTTGACCTTCCAGAATCGCATTCAGCTATTAGGTACTCTGGTATCAACACTTCCGCGAACAATCGATTCAAAACAACACTATCGGAATCGATTCACTCCTGAACGAGAAAAGCGTTCTGTAAACAGTCCTTTACTAGCTTCGATCGCGTCGAATCCGATTCGTTATCGACTCGCTTTTTAATTTTATTTTTTTAATTTACGAGCGGACGATAGCGCGGCGGGCGTGCAACCGCGAGCGTGCAGGCTCCCGCAATAAGCGAACGGTAGAACGAGCGGACTTTCTTGTCTTGAAGACGAAGAAAAAGTAGCCGGTAGTTGGATCTAAGTGATACCATCGATTGAAGCCGTATTATCCGAGGAAACTAGGACGACAATGGAACAATTTGTCGATTCATTGGACACCTGCGGAATGGTTTCACGTTTTGGGTTTCACGCCTCGAAGCGACACCTGTGAGGTTTACAATCACATTTACATTGACTATTGGCGACGTCAGTAAATAAATAATTGTACAAAGAGTTTTACACTAAATTAACATTTCAGCCAAGTAGGAGAACTAATTTAGCATTATGTTAGAAATTACATCATATTTGAATGAAGTTTTTGAAGTTGTTATGTAAAGAAAATATGAAAATCTATTTTTATTTAATGTAATTTTCACAGTTGATTGAATTCGTGCCGACCATTGATATTCTGAGGTGCAGAATATGACTAAATTTTTCAAACGTCACCAACAGCGTATCTGTCATGTCAACTTACAAGACCTTATTAAAATTGACGAAAGCTCTTTGACTAGATCTCTCCTAAAGGAGAGCTATCTCTTTCACGACGCGTAATGAAAACCAGTAATTTATTTTATGGAATATCTGTTGCTCTGGTTAATTTTAATCTCTCAACAAGAAATTCGCTTATGTAAGAAATGAATTAAAGTTATGTAAACAAGAACATTATTTTTACAAAACAAAAAACAAAAACCGACTATTAAGTTATTCATCTATTTGTCGCGCACGTACTTAATGCAAATTTAAGACTTATATGGTTTTCTCATGGATACCATTATCAGAACTGGACTAAATTGAAATGGGACCAAATGGGAAGCGTCAGCTTTCTAATAAAAAAAGAATCATCAAAATCGATTCACCCAGTCAAAAGTTATGAGGTAACAAACATTAAAAAAAAACATACAGACGAATTGATAACCTCCTCCTTTTTTGAAGTCGGTTAATAAAACAAGTAATATTTAAGTCTGACCAATTAATTGCTGAGTACTGCTATAATATTGCTAAGTTATATTTCGTTGGTACGAATAATACAAAATCCGAGATGTTTACATTTAGAATAAAATACAGGGTTATACAGAATGGGTATTTAAGCTTTTTTTTTTTTTTTTGGGGGGTGGGAAATCATCAAATGACCCCTCCCACTCTTGGGCAGAGCAGAAGGGAGTGTCAGACTTCTACTGACCAAAAACCACCCATGTTCCTTCTACGCCCTTGTGACGCCGAGGCCGCGGTAACTTCTACCCGCAGCCCCGACGGGCATGGGCCCTTTCGGGCCCCTTCCATGTTGCTGACATCTCTTTGAGGCGCGCGTGGAACACGAACGCGCCGTCGACACGACCTGTGTCGTCATAAGACGGACGGACAGCGAGCTAGCCCAATAGCTCACCGTCCACAGGCCCGCGTCTACGGTGGCCGGAGGTCGTCACGTGACCCCCGACGCCCGGAGATGGGTATTTAAGCTGGAAAGGGCTCATAGTACTCATCATTATGAACAACTTTTACGATAGGACAAACCCGGAATTCGCGAAAAAAAACAGCTGTTCCTAGAAAAATGACAACGACACTCGACAAAATGTATGAAACAGCTGATTTTTTCCGCGAAATCCGGGTTTGTCCCATAGTAAAAGTTGTTCGTAATGATGAGCCCTTTTTGGCTTAGCATACCCTTTCTGCATACTTCTGTATATTGTTTCTTATCTCTCTTATGTTTATCCCCGATTTAGAGTTGAGTGTTGACCCTTTATAACCCCAGTAAAAGTTGTTCATAATAACGATTCTACAATGAGCTCCTTTCGGTGTAGCATACCCTTTCCGCGTAGCCTAGTACGAGTTCTTTGGATATTTCTATTAACGGTTTTGAAAATGTAGGATGATTAGCAAATAAAGTTCCGTAAATAAATAGCTAGTTACTTTGCGGAAATATCAGCTTTATTATAGTCAAAGTCCAATCTTAATTTAGATGTTTATTTTGGCAAAATGTAGTTACAAAAAATGATTTTTTATAACTAGTTTCACAGCGAGGTGGGTTAAACGCGGATTTATTCATAGTTCATAGTTTTTATTAACAACACAAATGTTACATGTCAAGTATTAAAAAAAATACTGTATAAAATTAGTCTAAGTTACCTTCAGTAATTGTCTTATAAAATATTTTTTATTTAAAATTAAACGATCCGCATTGAAATCTTATACATAAAATGAATCGCAGTTCGTTTGTCTGGCTAAACTCGAGAATGGTTGGACCGATTTCGCAAATTTTTATCTTGAAATAATTATTTGTGGAAAGTTTAGGAGAGATTTAAAAGTAAAAAAAAAAACAGAGGGTGGAACCGCCGGGTGCAGCTAGTTATAAATAAAATACCTACTTAGAACATTAAATTACTTCACATTGGTAGATAGATAGATAGATAAACTCTTTATTGTTCACACCATAAATTACAAACAAAAGGATTATAACACCTAAAACTAGTGCGACAACTGGCGGCCTTATCGCTAAGAGCGATCTCTTCCAGGCAACCTTTTGGTGGAGAGGATAGACGGTCATGTCATCGAACTTGTAGAATTGTAAATTATCTTCTTCTTCATCTTCTTCTTTCTTATATTCTTATAAATAAAAATGACTCGCTGTTCGTTTGGCTCGCTATAACTCGAGAATAGATTTGGCTAATTTTGATTTTGAAATATTCGTAGACGTTCAGGGAAGGTTTAAAAGTAAATAAAAGACAGCGGGTGAAACCGCCGGGAGCAGAAAGTTGGTTATAAAAAAATGTAGTTCAATCCGTTTAATAAGAGCGGTGGTATTACCTTATCTAAGTTCATATTGTAGTCATCGTCATCATTATCGAACCGTAATCGATTTGGTAATATTCGATTTGAACAAATTATTGGAATTATCTTCTTGCCCTTAGACTAAAAAAAAATACATTTTATTTTATTTAAAGTTCTTGCCTACAAAATTTCATGAAGATTGAAAACGGTACTCAAGTTTTCGTTGGACAAATAAACAATTTATCCCAATTTTGGACTTTTCAAGGTCAGACTGAATAGGTATCTTCTAAATATGCGTGCTACATCTTCGACGAACAAGCGAGTTGGTGGTCAAACGCGGATTTATTCATAAAAAAAAAAAACAAAATTGACTCTGAGACCTCATTTCGCTCGTTCAAAAAAGTTACTTTTTCACACGTTGCGCTGTACAAATTACATGCTGTTTTATTTTTCGATGACGATACGAAATTCAAGTCCGCACTAGAGACGGCTCTTCGCAATACTAACTCTTACTTTTTCTGTGGTAAAACGCAAGTACAAAAGTAGTTTCAGTTTCTACTGGTGATGTCATAAAACTCATCAACCGCATACAGGTCACGATTCATTAGATAAATTATTATAGCAGTCTTTTAAATCTGGTATTTTAGTCGAATAGTTATTTATATTGTTTTTTAGATATTAAGCAGGGTTTTAAATGTTAAATTAAGTCTCTGTGTAAGAAAGTAAATAATTACACTAAAACTTTTTAACATAAAAATTAAACCGCTGTAGAAACTGAAAAGCAAAAAATATTTTTTTTAATTAACCTTAAATTAAATTCTTAAACTACTGTAAGTTTACTTAAGTAATTTTGGGTTTTTTCGTTGCTTAAGAATCAAGATACTTAATAATTTTTAGACAAGCTTTTATTGCATTGTCGTATGGGTTGACTACACGTAACGAGTACCTACAGTGGCGAGTCGGTGCCCTCGGCTGAGTATGTACTCGGTTCGCATCATCGATCTATAATCCGACTTCGGTGGTTCGCATAAACAGTTTGACAAGGCGAGACAGTCACTAGAACTATGATTGGTTTGCACGGCCGAGTATGCCCATTTACTCTCTAGCCATTTTACTTGTTATGCGTAATCAACCCATAACTCCCATGTTTTACGGTGTCAGGAATAAAATATGTACGTCCATCCTTTATTAAAGAGAAAATATTTAACATAAAACAGAGTTAACCACCTGTCTATGGTTCTAACCTATTTCATTTTTCTCCTTCCAGAATCATGGCCGACCAAGAATTCACTAGCCGTTACTTCCACGATATCGCCGAGGTAGAAAACAAAAGCCCTACCAGAATACCGGTATCTCCTTCAAAATCTACCATGGACTCATCACAAGAACTAAGCCAGATATCCACTCTTTCAGACGAAGATTTCAGCATGTCCCAACTCACCATAGAAGAGCAGGAACCTTTGAAAATCCAATCATTTTTCAATATAACGCCTAGAGAAATACCGATATCACCGCACTACGTGTTTGAAGAGGAGTTTTCCAATAACCCCTGGGCAATGTTAATAGCAACAATCTTTCTTACCAAAACATCAGGGAAAACTGCAAGGCGTTATATGAAAGATTTTTTTGGGGAGTACCCTACGCCTTACCACGTTTTGGGGGACTCTCCGGTGGGTTTGGAACGGTTTTTTGTGAATTTGGGCTTAAAAAAACGTGGGCACATGATCTGGAAGCTGAGTTACCAGTTTATTTCGTCGAAATGGCGTAGAGCAAGCGATTTGTGCGGTATCGGGAAGTATGGGGAAGATGCCTACAGGATCTTCTGTCTGGGTCATACAGATTTGGACCCTGGCGACAGGTATTTAAAGCTGTATTTGGACTGGCTGAGATGCCATACAGATTTTTTAAAGGAGCATGGAAGGGTGGACAGCGAGCTGGTGATTGAAGACCCGAGTTTGAAGTACTATAGAATAACTTTGAGAGATAATGATGGAGTTTCTTGATTGTAACCGACGCAACTGTGTCTGTCAGAGGCGTCGTCTGCTAAACGACTGAACCGATTTTGATTTTGTTTTTCGTTTTAAAAATAACTTGATCGAGAGTGGTCATAGCTTATTCAAATTGGTTCAGGCGTTTGAAGATTGTCAGCTCTTTGCTAGTCGGGTTTTTTATTTTATTTAAAATTTTATATACAATTTACTTTTATTCTGTCTGAATTTTCATTTGTAGCGGTGGCCAAATGAGGGAACAATTTTTTTGATATGAAGCTATCCGTTTTGTTTAGAAAATGTAATGGTGGCTCCCTCACTCGACTTCACAGATTTATGTTGGTCTATTTATGTAACATGCACTAATAGTTGGCACTGTGTTTGCTTGTTATGTTGATTTTAAATTTTAATCATGAATGATGCAAATTAATTATTATTATTAAAGTATTTTAAAAAGTATAAAAATAATGTTTTATTTGAATACTCGTCTAGCGGAATCTTAAGGAACTAATCTTAATATATATAAATCTCGTGTCACAATGTTTGTCATCAATGGACTCCTAAACCACTTAACCGATTATAATAAAATTTGCACACCGGGTGCAGTTCGATCCAACTTGAGAGATAGGATAGTTTAAATCTCAAATTATAGTCGCAATTTTAATTTATTGCAAATTATATATATACTGATAGTTTTTACTATAAATTGACAAGTTAGCATCAACATACTACGGTTGCTATAGTTACGCAATATTTGACATAGAATTGACGCAATGGCTTTTGACAGGACAACGTCTGTCGAGTCAGCTAGTTGTCTTTATGTTGTTTTTAAAATAACGTCGTAATTTACAATGCGACAGCAGCGCTACTGCTAAGGAAACCGCAATTTTATTTTTAAATAATTAAAAATTAAATTATTTAATTATTTAGTAAAATTATTAAATAATTATTAAATTATTTAGTAAATTTGTCTTAGCTTTTTAACCGACGTCAAAAATAATCTTCGACTTTTTGTAAAGTTTCATAGAAGAGTAAGTAAACTGAAAAAGTTGGGAAAAGTTTCAGAGCTCCGTAACTACCCGAGAAGTTCTTCAGATTCTACTAAGTAATTTAAATGTGAAAGTTCGCATTTTTGGATACTTAAATACTTAGGCTACTTTCTTTGAAAAAAATAACGTTACATGCAGGATAGCTGACGGAAGCTAGTGTTATACAGGGCTAATAGGAAAGGGTATGTAGGGTGGTAAGTCGGTAAAGGCTTCATATTTGGTACTTTTCATCCTTAGTATTAGTTGTTCATAATAATAGTTTATCAGTATAACAGTATATCTACATATGTCGGGTTGGTCTCGTAACCGACCTGGAATTTGCGAAAATAAATTAGCTGCTGCATAGAAAAATTTCAATGAAACTCGACAAAATATATGGGACAGCTGATATTTTTTTCTCGAGTTCAATCTTGGTCCCATAGAAAGTTGCTTATAATAATGAGTACTATGAGCCCTTTTCCGATAAGCATACCCTTTCCTTACAACCCTGTATTGTTCTTGACTCTTCAACTTTACCTTAGCAGTAGGCACTCACTATTCACAGGTCAAACAGGTGCATTGCAAAATGTATTAATGTAGAAGTAAAGTAGCCAGAAGCTCTCAAAGTGGGTGATAACGCCCTTTATGTGCACTAAATGCTACAGGAGGGCGTGTCACTACCCAGATAGAAAATAGGAGATGTTGCTCAAAATGTTAGTTTGAACTTGGAAACTAGATACAAGGTACAGCAGAAATGTACAACAATGCTTTTTTTTCCAATTTATCGATTTCAAAATTACCCTGTTTTAATAAATTCACACAGCGCATGCCCTGGCATATTTAGAATTCACCCCACATGGTCGTCGGAATAATAGATTACTTGGGGGGAGGGGGGAGGGGGGGGGGCAGGATCAGTCCTAATAGCTTATCAGTTGAATAATGACCTTGACTGACAAGAATTGATAATAGCAGTCAGTGTCCACTCGTCAATTTTTTTTGTACTGTAAATTAAACTAGACTGCAAATAGACCTTTGCCTTGGAGTGGGATATCATATTACATATGTCAAAAAAAAAACTTGTGTTGTAGATTTTAATATTTACTAACATAATTCCAACCAAACCATAAACACCTTCCAGTATTATAACACTTCTTGGAACACCTTGTAAATGGTGGACCATAGTTAAATTATAGTGATTACAGTAACGATTGCAATTTCAAAATGTGGTAAAGTTAAAAAAAAGACAGGCATCTTTAAAATAATTAATTCTCAAAGTGTTCAGTAGACGAATAAAGTTTGAAAACCTCTGGACTAAACTATTACTTACCTGATAAAACTGCAGCTGCTTCTGTAGAATGTCAGAGTCAATATGAACCTGCAAATGGCTACATGACAAGCATATCTAAATAAAGTCCTCGTAGTATATAAAATTCAGGGTTACAAGGAAAGGGTATGCTAAGTCGAAAAGTCCCAAAACTGGGACCTTTTCTACACATCATTATGAACAAGTTTTACTATGGAAAACTTGAAATCGTGAAAAAATATCAGCTGTTTCATTGAAATGTGATTGATGAAATTCTGATACAGAACTCCATTTTCAAAGTATGGAATTGCTTTTTTAACCGACTTCAAAAAAGGAGGAGGTTATCAATTCGACTGTATGTTTTTTTTTTTATAATTTTTTTTTATGTTTGTTACCTCATAACTTTTGACTGGGTGAATCGATTTTGATGATTCTTTTTTTATTAGAAAGCTGACGCTTCCCATTTGGTCCCATTTCAATTTAGTCCAGTTCTGATTGGTATCCATGAGAAAACCATATAAGTCTTAAATTTGCATTAAGTAGGTACGTGCGCGACAAATACCTAGATGAATAACTCAATAGTCGGTCTTTTGAAGTCGGTTTTTGTTTTTTGTTTTGTAAAAATAATATTCTTGTTTCTCAGTAATTTCAGGGTTGGTCCCGTAGTAAAATTATTCATGTTGATGAATATCCCATTACTCCCTATGCCCTTTTTGGCTTAGCGTACTTTCCGTAAAACCCAGTTAGTAAACTAACTTCGAGCGCGTCACGCTTGCAATCACTCCTTGAAAAAGATCACCGATTGTGATCGAAACTGTAATCGGAGTGAATAATGCGTGAGTCCCATATTAATTAAACAAGAATGTAGCCTCGATTTCCCATTTAGTTATCGGATACTACTATACTATCAATATATATAAAAGTGAAGGTCGTGACTGACTGACAGATCAACGCACAGCCTAAACCGCTTAAGCTACAAACTTCAAATTTGGACAAAAGTTTAATATCAAAAAGCGGACGCACACTAAGAAAGGAATTTGCCCAATTCAACCCTTAAGAGGGTGAAAAGGGGTGTTTAAGTTTGTATGAAAAATTTTTTTTTCTTTATGCTACGATTATCAAACTTTGCGAATATACTAAAGTTAAAAAAATAATTGACACCTATTTCAACATTTTTTAAAAATCAACCCCTAAAGGGGTGAAACGGAGCAATAAAGTTTGTATGAAGATTTTTTTTTTAATGCTGTGGTTATGAAACTTTGCAAATATACTAAGCTTAAGAAAATAATTGACACTTTTTTTTTTGTTTTTTGAAAATCAACCCCTAAAGGGGTGAAACGGAGTATTGAAGTTTGTATGGAGATTTTTTTTTTGATACTGTGGCTACGAAACTTTGCAGATATACTAAGCTAAAAAAAATAATTGACACTTATTTTTTTGTTTTCTGAAAATCAACCCCTAAAAGGGTTAAACGGAGTGTTGAAGTTTGTATAAAAATATGTTTTTCCTAATACTTCGATTATTTAACTTTGCTATTGTAATAAGCTAAAAAAAATATTAGATACCTGTTTCATTATTTTTTGAAAATCCACCCCTGAAAGGGTTAAACAGAGTGTTGAATCAACGCATCAACATTAACAGATCAACGCACAGCCTAAACCGCTTAAGCTACAAACGTCAAATTTGGACAAAAGTTTTATAACAAAAAGCGGACGCACACTAAGAAAGGAATCTGCCCAATTCAACCCTTAAGAGGGTGAAAAATTGTGTTTAAGTTTGTATGAAAAAATTTTTTTTCTTAATGCTACGATTATCAAACTTTGCGAATATACTAAATTTAAAAAAATAATTGACACCTATTTCATCATTTTTGAAAAATCAACCCCTAAAGGGGTGAAACGGAGCAATAAAGTTTGTATGAAGATTTTTTTTAATGCTGTGGTTATGAAACTTTGCAAATATACTTACTAAGCTTAAGAAAATATTAGACACTTATTTTTTTGTTTTTTGAAAATCAACCCCTAAAGGGGTGAAATGGAGTATCGAAGTTTGTTTAAAAATATTTTTTTCCTAATAATACGATAATTTAACTTTGCAATTGTACTAAACTATAAAAAAATTTTAGATACCTGTTTCATTATTTTTGGAAAATCAACCCCTAAAAGGGATACCCGCTTGAGGCACCCCCTCCCGCGGGTTTTTTTCCGTAGAAGCACCGGCGCGTCATCGTTTGTTTATGTGACGTCACGCGCCGGGCGGCCGATCACTTGAATGGTTTTTATGACTTAAACATTCGAACAAGGACCCACTTGTAATTGTTTATTCTTAGAGCTGTTGAATACACGTGTCGAATGACGAATGTTATCATAACATTGGTTGGCCTGGTATAGATATAAATCAGCGTATAACCGCTTACTTTACAAAAAAACATGGACTTTGAAGTTTACATATTTTTACTAAAAAAAGTAAAGCGATAATGTATGTTTTTTACTATTTAGATTTAATAATAGACTCAATCTGCACTTTGTCACAAAATAAGAATACATTACTCACCTTAAAAGTATTTAATATCAGGCATTTAAAAACCAGCGAAAAAAAAATTTTCCGCGATTTTTTTTGTTCCCACTTCACAACACTTGTTTACATCTTGTCGTAAATTGTCATTTCACAAAAACAACTGCACACAACACTTCTAGGATGATTGTTTCACTATATTTTAAATAGATCATAACATCTAACACAGTAAATAAAATAAACTTTGAGAAATAAAAAACACGGCCGTCTATGATGATGACGCAATGAGGCCTTGGAAGAATGACTGAAGTCGAAACACTAAAACACTTGTATACCTTAAAATATATTGTTATCAGCCTTGTTAACAAGTATTTAAAGCTTATTAACCAAGAACACCACCAGAACCAGCATAACTAACGTTTTATTTACGTAAAACCCGTCGATGCACCGCCGACCAGGCAAAGTCAACACAAACTGACTTTGACTCACGGAATAATATTTAATTTTTAATCGAATATCCACCGAGTTTAAAGTTGTTCGACTACGGCATAATGGCACATTCAAGCGGAACGAGATGGCATTCATACTTATAAGTCTTTTGCCTTAGTAAAAGCAGGATAGAGACTTTTTCTGAGTCTGGCGCGAAATAAAAATCCGGACACTACAGTGTCCGCGATGCTTCTACGGGTTTTTTGAAATCGGACACTACAGTGTCCGCGGTGCTTCAAGCGGTTAAACAGAGTGTTGAATTGAATCAACGCATCAAAATCAACAGATCAACGCACAGCCTAAACCGCTTAAGCTACAAACGTCAAATTTGGACAAAAGTTTTATATCAAAAAGCGGACGCACACTAAGAAAGGAATTTACCCAATTCAACCCCTAAGGGGGTAAAAGGGGTGTTTTAGTTTGTATGAAAAAAATATTTTTCTTAATGCTACGATTATTAAACTTTGCGAATATACTAAATTTAAAAAAATAATCGACACCTATTTCATCATTTTTGAAAAACCAACCCCTAAAGGGGTGAAGAGTATTGAAGTTTGTATGAAGAATTTTTTTTTGGTGCTGTGGTTACGAAACTTTGCCAATATACTAAGCTAGAAAAAATAATAAACACTTATTTTTTTGGTTTTTGAAAATCAACCCCCGAAGGGGTTAAAATATGGAGTGTTAAAGTTTGTATGAAAATATTTTTTCCTAATGCTATGATCATTTAATTTTGCAGATGTACTAAGCTAAAAAAATAATAGATACATGTTTCATTATTTTTGGACAGTCAACCCTAAAAGGGGTGAAACGGGGTATTAAAGTTTGTATGGAAATATATTTTTTTAATGCTACGATTATTTAACTTTGCAAAACTAAGCTAAAAAAATAATAGATACCGGTTTCATTATTTTTGGAAAATCAACCCCTAAAGGGGTGAAATGGCGTGGTAAATATAGTACGGAGAGAGAATTGTAATGACTCACTGACAGACAACGCACAGCCTAGACCACTGGTCGTAGAAATTAGAAATATGGAGTGTATAGTCTTGATGAGTAAACGTGTACCAAGAAAGGATTTTTTGTAATTCAACCTCTAAAGGGGTGAAATAGAGTGTTAAAGTTAGTATGGAGAAGCATTGTTTTTGACGCCACGGTATTGAAACTTTACAAATATACGAAGCTTAAAAAAATAACGAACACCTATTTCACCATTTTTGGAAAATCAACCCCAGTGGGGGTGAGATAGCGTGGTAAAGATAGTACGGAGAAAGAATTTGTTTTGATGCTAACTCAATGAAACTTTACACATGTACTAAACTTAAGGCGGGTAAACAACATCCGGAAAAAATCCAACACCTTCGAAAAGTCACATCCTCGAGGTGGAACTGCTAATTAACTCGAAAACTAAAAACATTTTTACCAAAGCGACTAAAAAGTCACCAAAACCTCGGACCTTTTTGGAGCCATTGAAAAAGAAGCAGGGATGCTTCCATTGTATGACGCTTTTTACATGCTCTCAAAAAAGAGGGATAAATTAATTTCATCCCGGAAAAATTATCGGTTCCCGAGGTATAGTCCACGCGGGCGAAGCCGTGGGCGGAAGCTAGTTTTTATATAAAAAGCCAGTAACTTTATTTTATTTGACTAATAATATCCACCTGACAGTTTTACAGAAAGGGTATGCTAAGCCGAAAAGGGCTCATAGTACTCGTCATAATGAACAACTTTTACTATGGGACTAAACCGGAAATCGCGTAAAAAAATCAGCTGTTCCTTAGAAAAATGTCAACGATTGTCGACAAAATATATGGAACAGCTGTTTTTTTTTTCGCGAATTCCAGGCTGTTCCCATAGTAAAATTTGTTCATAATTATGAGTACTATGAGCCCTTTTCGGCTTAGCATACCCTTTCTGTATAACCCTGTTTATAGAAGATAATTTCTTGCACAGAATTATATCTTACCAGCTGCGCCCCGCTTTTTTACCCGCGCGGTGATTATGATGATGATGAAAAAAAATTGTCTATGTCCTTTACTGTATCTCTGACAACGTTTAGGTATATAAAATTTCACTTTTTCATGTTTCTAATATTAGTTCGGAAGCAATTAGGGAAATAATTATGAACAAATGGTAAAAAAAGAAAAATAAAAGTAAGTAGGTGAGTGATGACCACATAATTATTTAATTGTATTTTGTGTTTATAATATTTGTTTTGGTACATTGTACTGGGAATGTATGGTCAAGTATACAAAGCACTATGATACCTATGGCCGGCGGGTATGCAGTAGGGACCACTGCAGCTGCCCTTTGATGTAGTGCCCTTTGTAAATACCAGTTAGAATAACCCTTTGTTTATTCTGAGACTACTTCCAGACAGACTACAAGTATGACTACAAGTATGGCTACAAGTATGTATCTTCAATATTATCTTTACAAGGCTATGCTTATTTGCAACCTCTTTAGTCATTCTTTGGTATTTGGATGAATGATTAAACCGCTTGAAGCCGTTTGCGTTTAGTTTATCAATTTAAAATGTAAGAGTATTCAAAATATACGATAAACGATGAGATGATAACAAAACGATCGTAATCTAATTACATTTTCATCGTAGTTATGTTAAACGTGGTTTGTTATTGCACCTGATAATAAAAATGGTGAAACGAACTTTAAATTCGTCCGCGTTTTATTCCGATCAAAATGAACCAATAGGAGAGCAAAATATGCCCTACCAACCTATAGGATTTTATCAGAGTGATTCCGCGCCGTGCGGTTGGCAGCAGTGTCGACTATTGCAAATGGTGGATTGCGTTACTTTTTCTCGTGCTCCGTGTAAAATATTTACGTAAAATAGTGATAATTTTGTGGTGCAGTGTTTCTGACAATTACAAACATGTCGGAAACACTGCCAAGTGCTAAGAAACAAGTTCCCAGGCAACTGGTAAGTGTTTATTGTTACATTTTTACGTATTTAGTCCCGGGTGACGCCATGGTGGCTTTATCTGGGATCACGTAAACATGAAATGGTGCATCGCTGCATCGTGTATCGATTCATCACAGTTACTGGATCATATTTAGGATCCCGAATGGATCCGCTTTTCATGAATGATGATTGTCAGCGAGGGTCATCGTACTTGATTTTTTGTGATCACGCCGCGGCCGAGTTTTAAAACGCGGCGGTCGTATGCAATTCGCGCATGCGAGATCGTGTCAAAATCTATAATAGTTCCGGTGATCGCAGCATTGCGTTATAAGCTGATGATGATAATATTAATAAGCGATACGAGTCGTATTGCGCGGAGGTTCCGCGCGGAGTGGCGGCACGTCCTCCTCGGCTGCGGCATATCGGGCATCTGGTAGGACCGTAGGAGCGAGCGACTGCGCTGCCGAAGTGCCAAACCGAAGGCGTTTCCCTCCCGCGGGCTCGCGCAGCGGCTGGGGCGTGCGCCGTGCCACCACACACACGTCGCGAGACCTAACTCGACTCGACTATTCGAGCCCGAGCTCGCTCCGCGCTCGGTCGCTCGCGCTGCAATCTGTACGATCATATAACTCCGCTAATCTTCCGTGGAACAATATTACTCCGCAGACGAACGCGAGCCGATCGTCGGAACTCGAAAGCATTTATTTTGTGTACGACACGTTGAGCCGGTCGCGGCCGCTCCGTGATGTCCTTTGTCTCGCCGCGTCGGCAAATACCCGTCGTATGAAAAGTTTTATTGTTACCTTATGCTTTACTCGTGTTACATATTGGCCTTGGTTTCTAAAAAGTAACCTACTTTATAATGCGAGAATCATGAATTATTGCTGCATAGAACAGAACTGAAGTTATTCATGGTAGAGCGAAAAAACTTCCATTTCTGTTCGCTGAAATATGTCACTGATTAGATTGTCACAGTGCTGGAGCTGGAAGTGAAAGTTATTTCACAGACTTGTGGGTCACTTCTTCTATTTAGAAATGTTTGTAACAAATAAACTTGAAAACCATTCAGATAGAGCTCCAAAATGAGTGATCTGGTATGTTGCCAACATTTTGTTTTTCACAAACTGTTTCATTCAGGCCTAAAAAAATATAGTTAAAACACAAATGTAAACTCAAATATCATGTTTGTGTTAACTGTGACATTTATTTTAGTCATGTAAGATACCTCCAAATAGTCCACAAAGTAATTCTTTAACTCTACATTTAAATCCAAAAAGAAACTTAAAGAAGCCAAGTTTTCAATGAACATGAACATTCACTTTAAAAACTAAAATTAGTTCTGCTCTTAAAAATTTAAGAACATCCGTGAACCAAAAATAAAACTGTAGTTGTACATAAACTTATATAAACTTATATGCATATGTTCTGCATATTTTCTTTTATATTTTCTATATTATTTTTGGCCTGCTCTGTTTAGTATCTCACAAATAAATTCATCTCCTTTCTGTAGAGAGAACGCAAGCAGCGTAAGCTCTACTCAGATGAGTGGGCTCTGGGGGATGATGAGACCGAGGGCGGGCGTGGTTTCTCCCTCGCTGACAAGCTGGAGACCCCCCGATTTGAGCACCCCAACTCAGTACTCGAAATGAATGGCACAGACCTGACCGTTGGCTACATGCAGAAGCACGGGTTCACTACTCCGTTGCTGTTCAAGGAGAAAATTGGATTGGGCCTGAGGTATGTATCAAAGACATGCCTTTTGTTACATTTAGTTTTATTACAAATGCTTATTTATTTTATGCTATTAGATGACAGCAGTAGTCAATTACAAAATGTATGAAAACATGCCTTTTCTTGTTTAGTATTTTAGCTAGAATTTGTTAAATTTTGTTATGCAATTGAAAGCAGTGAAAATGTATTTTCATTTGCTCTTGGACGAATAGGAGCAGCCGTCAGCAATCATCTGATAGCAACAATAAAAAGCTATTTTTATTTGTAACTGTTGTGCTAAGCCAAAATAGGTCATTGTACTCATCATCATAAAAACTCCTCATTATCAACTTCCACAGCTTTCTTTATAAATAAATAAATGTTTCACACTCAAAGCTAGGAATAAATCCTGTGTCGAGGATGCCATGGAACACACACAGAGACAAGGACAACTAACACCCAGACCCAGAACAGATATTAAATTCATCATTCAAACATCTGCCCCGGCCGGGAATCGAACCCGGGACCTCTGGCTTAAAAGGCGGATACACTACCGCTGAGCCAAACAGGCCGACAATAGGTATAGGCTGTCTCTTACTGTGTACTCTCTTACTCTCGCACTCTCTCACTCTTATAAACAACATTTCCTCGATATAGGATAGTTGGTCCATAAAAATAGTTGACAAAATGTTAGATTATTATTATATTCTAGCTGATGCTTTGAATTACAGTCTCAGGTTTGGGGCTATAAAATAATATAGTACTCAAGGCACTCACTTTCAATCAGTGAAATATTTTCTTTATCAGACTAGTAGATCCGGTGATTACTCATTACAAAAGGACATACATACAAACTTCCTGTTTATTGTATTAGTATGGAATAGATATAGTTCAGTATTATAGATTTTAAATATGCTTACACAAATATTGCTAACTGTTAGAAACATGACCTGTTCGACTAAGTACAGGATGTCTTGCCTCCGACGCATTTGAGTAAAGGCACATACACTTAGTATTAATAAACTAGCTGTGCCCCGCGGTTTCACTCGAGTTGTGATGAAAAAATGATGAAAAGTTGCTTGTTTTCTGTACCACTGACGTCGTGTGTGCAAAATTTCGTGATGATCGGTTGATGCGTAACAAACTAACTCAGTGAGTCGAGAGTAAATCGGTGTCTTCTAGGCAAGCGTGCTCCATCGTAGACCGCATCATTACTGCCCATCAGGCAAGATGGCGGTCAAATGTAACCCTATCATCGAATAAATAAAATATTACCTTCGCATTTATAAAATTAGTTAAGCCAGAGGTCCCGGGATCGATTCTTAACCGGGAAGATGATTGAGTGATGAATTTTAATATCTGTTCTGGGTCTGGGTGTTAGTTGTCCTTGTCTTCGTGTGTGTTCCTAGTTGTTTAGTAGTTGTGGGTTTTTCTAGTGGGGAGCTATGAGTGAAACGTTAAACGTCAGTTATGCAACACATTCTAGATACTTCTAACAATACTGTCATGTATTGAAGGGCAATGTTTCCTATGAAATTACAGGGCGTAAAGAAATCTTCACGTGTCACAGAATAAAAATTAGTATGTTTCCGTGATGTTAAGGAAAAGTGGGATGAGTTAACAAGACTACGATGTTGACTGATCCTCGTTTCTTTGGAACCTTTTTTGATAGCGATTGTTTATTTAGCGATTATGGCCACTTCTTACTTCCCCCTGTTTGTAAATGTAGGGAAATTTTTAAGTGATTTGTTTTGTATTATATTACGAGTAAGGTAATAAGTTCTCCCTATTTTTTAATGGTTTGATAGGCTTGAGTTTGACAGCCATCTCGCCTGATGACAAGCAACGATGCGATCTACGATGGAGCACGCAAATTAAATCAATCCCCCCTCCCCCGTAATTCCTTAATTTGTCTCACGAAGTTTTCCTTAGGGATGTAGTACTAACTACCGAGTAAGGGAATAATTAGTCCCGCATCATATTTCAGGGTGTCTTCTTCATCTGAATCGGTTTCTTCTAGGCAAGCGTACCTACCATCGTAGACCGCGTCAACGTCTTTGCTTACCATCAGGGGAGATGGCGGTCAAACGCATTTTTTTGTCAGTAGGTAAAATTAGTTTGTGAAATTGGCTTGTGAAATTAGACAAGTGTTTGTAATTAGAACAGGAACATGAAACAAAAACACTAGGCTACTTATTTAAATTGGCAGATATACAAAATAATACAACCAAAGGGCCAACGTAAAAAAAAAGTTCGACCCCTTCCCTCAGTTTTGCGTAACAATTGCACAGCAGACAGCGTCCCATACAAGTAATGATATGGTGTCTCTATTATTAGAGCATACATTAATGAGGGCCATGCTGACAAGGGTGAGTCCAACCCACCTGAGTCATGAATGTCACGATCAACTGAAGCACTTTATTATGATCAAAATATATCTCTAAATCTTGAGCTCGCGTATTCTTAAAAAAATGCCCTCAAACTAAATCCTGGGTCCGTGCTTACAAGGTGTGAAACGGTTATAAGAAAAGGGTATACTAAGCCGAAAAGGGCTCAAAGTACTCATTATTATGAACAACTTTTACTAAAACAACCGGAAAATCGCGAAAAAAAATTTGCTGTTCCACACATTAGCATAACATTAGTGGAAATGAAAAGTAAGGCTGACCCCACCACCATGTGGGATACATAGCCAGAAAGAGAGAGAGAGAGAGACATTAGCATAACCCTGTGGGTTAAAAAAACTCGAGAGCGCGTATTCTTAAAAAAGCCTTTCAAATAAAATCCTTTCACATACATTTATGTGTATACTTACAGTAAAGTTAGTAGTAATATTATCTTTGTTCGTAGTACAAGGTGTCATATCAGCGATATCTATTTCTCAGAGAACTCGGTTCCAAGGAAGAAGCAACAAAGTTTGAAAGTGCGGGTTGTAAGGACCGAGACGAGCGTCGTTGGCTGTCTCAAAGTTACGCCTATCCGTTTAATATAAAGATAGATAAACTTTATTGTTCACACCAGAAATGACAAACAAAAGGAAATTAACACTTAAAACTAGGAGTGATTTCTTCTAGGCAATAAAGGAATGAAAGTAATTATTTCTCCTATATTCTAATTTTATAAATCTAAAAGATAGTTACTCAATTAGGCAAAAATTTCTAAATGGTACGGAGGTAGTAATTAACTGGATTAACACGGGCTATTTTTTATTAAGGAAAAATAATTATCGTTCTAGCAGGATAACGGGTTTAAACGTGGGGCGCGGCTAGTAGATTTATACACGGTTATATGGACCGTATGCTAAGTCGAAAAGGGCGCATAGTACTCATCAATATGTACAACTTTTACGATGGGACCAACACTAAAATCGCGAAAAAAATTTACTGTTTCATACAAAAATGTCAGTGACTCTACAAAATGTATGGAATAGCTGTTTTTTAACCGACTTCAAAAAAGGAGGAGGTTATCAATTCGTCTGTATGTTTTTTTTAACACGCTTTTATTAGCTTCACCTGTATGTTTGTATGTTTGTATGTTTGTATGTTTGTATGTTTGTATGTTTGTATGTTTGTATGTTTGTATGTTTGTATGTAACCGACTCCTTTGAGCGCGTTTTTGACCCACTTTAAACGGTCAGATTTCTTTCAAACTTTGTAGATATATCGAGGACCGATGACAATACACTAAACAAATCGTGTTTTTTAGTTTTTTTAACTATTAATATGTTTAACACGCTTTTTCTATAAAGTTTCTTTAACTTTTAATACCGTTTAACTTACAAATGGTAATTTCGTCATTCGTGTCAGAGAACAGAGTGGCGCAGTGGAAGCGTGCTGGGCTCATAACCCAGAGGTCCCTGGATCGAAACCACGCACTAGAAATCTTTTTGCTCAATATTTTTTGTTACGCATCAATTTTATTTTATGAGGTCTGAGGATCGAAACCACGCGGCTACAAATCTTTTTGCTCAATATTTTTTGTTACGCATCAATTTTATTTTTAATTTGCTTGAGCAGACGGCCAAAATCGGATAACACCAACACATTTGTACATATTAATAATGGTTAATAGTTAGCAAATCGAACTAAAAAGCGAAAAATAAATAATAGTTAAAAAAAACTAAAAAAACACGCTTTTTATAAAAAACCGAACTAAAAAAATAGAAAATAAAATTTTATAAATTTAAATTAAGAATAGGGTTGAAAATTTCAATAAATATAAATTAATAATAGTGTAAATAAATAAATATATGTATTTTATTTTTAAAAAAGCGTGGGGTGCTTTCTAAGATATTATCAAAATGCTAATCACTCTACTCATGTCTGTCAATACAAAATGTATCTACAAAATATATAATATCTATTGACCCATGCACCCCACGCTTTTTAAAAATAAAATACATATATTTATTTATTTACACTATTATTAATTTATATTTATTGAAATTTTCAACCCTATTCTTAATTTAAATTTATAAAATTTTATTTTCTATTTTTTTAGTTCGGTTTTTTATAAAAAGCGTGTTTTTTTAGTTTTTTTTTAACTATTATTTATTTTTATTTTTTTTTAATTTTTTTTTTGTTTGTTACCTCATAACTTTGGACTGGGTGAATCGATTTTGATAATTCTTTTTTTATTAGAAAGCTGACGCTTCCCATTTGGTCCCATTTCAATTTAGTCCAGTTCTGATAATGGTATCCATGAGAAAACCATATAAGTCTTAAATTTGCATTAAGTACGTGCGCGACAAATAGATGAATAACTCAATAGTCGGTCTTTTGAAGTCGGTTTTTGTTTTTTGTTTTGTAAAAATAATGTTCTTGTTTTTTTCACGATTTCCGGGTTGGTCCCATAGTAAAAGTTGTTAATATTGACGAGTAATATAATATGCGGCCTTTTCGGCTTAGCAAACCCTTTCCTTATAACCCTAATATGTATTTAGACAGACCGGCACACTTCGATCGTCCTGTGTGAGTTATCTAAGAGGGCTAAGTGACTACCGTGAGAGGCCACGCTAAGAACTTTGCTGTGATAGTGGCCAACCACGTCCGGAAACCGGACGGACACCGGATATTGGCCATATTACCGGCGTATATAGCATCTAGTCTAAACAAACTTCGTACGCTTTAATCTACACTTTATACTGGTACAACAAAAAAGTGTCCAGGTTTGACATTTTTAACCGACGAAAAACGGAGGAGGTTCTCAAGTCGACGCGTATATATTATATATTTTATGACCACGCATAACTTTTTACAGAGTAGTCCGATTTTTTACTTCCATGACAGCATTTTTAGACAAGATAAAAGAGAAGGCGGATAATAACTTTTTGCACTCATAGCTCCCCACTAGGATTCCCTGTGTCGGGGATGCCACAGAACACACAAAGGTAAGGACAACTAACACCCATACCCAGAGCAGATATTCAAATTCATCATTCAAACATCTGCCCGGTCAAAAGTCGAACCCGGGACTCCGGGACCTCTGGATTATAATGCGGATAAACTACCGCTGAACCAAACAGGTTGACAAGCTAAGCCAAACAGTTATTTGCTGTCCTAAAGATAGAGGGTAACGGCTGATATCGCGTATCGTATCTTCGTGTGCCGTACAGGGCTGTGATACGACTCATTTTATGACCTACTTTGCCAGGCACAACAGAATAGGCCAGTACAGGTGCTAAAATTACGTAGAAACTATTGGTTAAATTTTAGTCGTGAATTCTCTTTTTAGACTCGCAAAGGTCGCTTAGGTATTTTAGACCTGCATTCTAAATCTAAAGGCTGTGGTTGACAGATCTAAATTGGGTTAGATAGATAGATAAACTCTTTATTGTTCACTCCATAAATCACAAACAAAAGGATTATAAGATGGTGGTTATTATAAGGGTTTTTAAGGTGTTGATTCAGTATTAGTCTTCAATAGATGGCGATAACAAAGACAGTTTTATTACAAGCCGTTTATTTAACTTACTAACATGGACGAGTAGGATGGGTCAAATCTCGCTACAGAGTTTTTCTCCAATTCCCGATGTCCGTTTGAGTTGAAATCTAGTATGTATCTGTGTAATTCCGATGAATTCCGATGACAATGCAAAAAAGTTACTAAAAAAAAATATTTCGTTTTTAAATTCTTTAAACCTATTACCTAAAGCTTTTAAATTACTGATAACTTACATTTATATAAAAATATTACATATACATAAAAAATTTTTGTCGAAATCATAAGACGAAACATATTTGCAACAATCTTTTCAATACCGAAAATGCCTAAAATGAATTCGGCCTGCATTCGAAAATAAATCCGCAAATTATTTTTAAATCACTTCGTTAACGTAGGTGCGCTTTAGCTTATTGATTGCGCAAGGGACCTGTGTACTAGTGCTTATTCTATGCCTGTGCTATAAATAGTGAATCCGCGTGGGAGGGACTCGGAGCTCGATACACCCACACAGATGCAAACTGCAACCTTGCGCTAGGGCTTTTCAATTTCCTCTTACAGGTTGAAAATGTATTGCGTATTACATTTTCAATTTGTTAGCTAGCTTTTGCTGTCAACCTTTGCCATTTCACTTGGTTCTGCTGAATGTAATTCTATTTAGTCTTGGTTTTTCTGTAATTAGTTCGGTTTGCAATACAGTTGTATTCTGTTGTACTTCTTTACGTTTACTTTTTTCATTTTGAACCGGACCAAGTTTAGGATTGTAAGGGAAAATTACAAGGATCTAAGAAGTTTTGAATTGTGAAAAATTACACTTTGTAAATTAAATGATGTTTATCAGTTACTCAGTTATTAACTCGCGTTTAAGTAGAGTGAAGTACACAGTTGACGACGGGCGTGGCTCAGTAGTGGCGCGTCCGCCTTATGAGCAGGAGGTACCGGGTTCGATTCTTGGGATCTCTGGGCATAAGTTTAAATAAAATAGTTATGTGAAGAGTAGTTAGGTAGAGTTTGTAAAAAATAGTTCGACCCTTTATCGTTCACACCAAAAATTTAAATTATTGACACTTAACTGAAAAACTAACGCAACAACTTGGCAGCCTTGTTGCTAACAGCGATGTTTACCAGGAGAAATACTTAAGTTGGTAATAAAATAAAATCGTATAAGATCAAAAACTATTCGGCCACTAATCTACTTCCATTATTTAATTTTTTATCTAGGTACTCTTGTTACTAATTTACTCTACCATGTAGAGTATATTAACTTCATTGTTTATTAGGGTTCCCAAGTACAATAAGGAACTCTGCTCATCTCGCCTAGTCTAATACCATTGTTTTCCGCAGGGTTCCGACCAGCAACTTCACGGTGAACGACGTCAGAATGTGCGTCGGGTCCCGCCGTTTGTTAGACGTTATGGACGTCAACACTCAGAAGAACATCGAGATGACAATGAAGGTACGTTATCCTAGTTTACAATTTATAATATTTTATAGAGCAGGAGTTTCCAACCAGGGGTGCATGCCTCCCTTGGGGGGCGTAGGGAGATGTCAAGGGAGGCGTAACACGTTTGTATCTTAAAAGAGATATAATAAACTGGAATCAAAAAGTGTGTTCATCAAATAGAATACACTTTTCTCGACTTTTCGAAGCAATTAAAAATATCAATACTCCGGGGGGGCAAACGCAAAAAAAGGTTGGTAAATCCTGTCATAGAGGGAAAGGTTGAAAGAAGGATATGACCTGGAAGACCAAGGAAAACGTTCTTGGACCAGATTAAAGAGAAGGCAGATGTCATATCGTACAGGGAGGTAAAAGCACTAGCAGAGGACCGCCAAGCCTGGAAGTTGCTCCACCGAAAAGAGCAGCGCTCTCAAATTTTGAATTAATGAACTTTTCCACTAATCCTATTTTGCTACTAATATTACAAATGTGGAAGTTTGTATGTTTGTGACTTAATAACGTACGAAATAGCTGAACAGATTTGTGTGTAATTTCTAAACTGGATTAAAACATAAGCTACTTTTATCCCGGGTAAATTAATTGCTACTTCATAATAGCGATCGAAACCAAGGAGCGCGGCTGTTATGTGTCGAAATTTCATTGTTTCTTTAGGATAGAGGTTGAAACCGGAGGCGCTGCTATTATTTTTCTAATCCAAAGCTTTCAGGCTGATTATGTAGTCATCGACAGGAAAAATAAATAGGGTTTATTATATCCATGTGTAAAGTTGATCGTGATAATAATCGCATGTTATCCTGGTCGCACTAACCTAGTTGCACCATCCGCTCTCTCACTCCCACTCGATTACTATAACAACCAGAATCACGAACGATCTGATAAGGGCGCGGAATCGGTAGTTTCATAATTTCAGCAAACATTTAGGCGCTCAACTCCCCGCTGTACCGCTAAAGCGTGAGCTATGTTAGTACGAAAGAAAAATAAATAAAGATATTCATTAAAAAAAAGGCAAAGAACGTCATCTCACTAATATTATAAAAGTAAAAGATTGTATGTTTGTTGCCACTAAACTCTACGGCTCAACGGATTTAGGTAGGTACATGAAATTTGGAATGAAGGTCTTTCATACATTTATACTACTTTGTATCCCGGAAAACTCATGCTAACTTATTAACCGCGGGGCGCAACTAGAAAAATAAAAGTAAAAATAAATCTGTGCAGGATAGCACTGTTTTATACAGGGTTATTCATAAAGGGTATGCCAAGCCGAAAAGGGCTCATGGTAGTCATCATTATGAGCAACTCGAAATTCGCGAAAAAAAATTCAGCTGTTCCATACATTTTGTCGAGTGTCATTGACATTTTTCTATGGAACAGCTGATTTTTTTTTCGCGAATTTCGGGTTGGTTTCTTAGTAAAAGTTGTTCATAATGATGAGTACCGTAAGCCCTTTTCGGCTTAGTATACCCTTTATGAATAACCCTGTATTTTTCTTTTTAAGCCCTTCATTTTTGCGGAGCTCATCCCTAAGTTCGTTACAAAACACGCCCCTGCGCCTCGTGTGTTGGTCCTTGAAGCTTGTCGGTTAGCTACAGCCAATTCATAGCTTTTGTTAGGATCAGACATTATAAAATAGAGACTCAAGTTCGTTATTTTGTAAAGAGAGGAGAACCACATTACAAAAAATACTTGAGTGAATGGTTATAGCGGTAGAGGACGAACAAAGAAAGTATGGATGAACTAATAAACACGCATTGACATCGGTCTTGGGCAGTGTGCAAAGTTTGAATTAAATCTGATCGTTCAAAGTAGGACAAAATCGAGTCCATAAGGGTCGGTTACAAACATGCAGATAAAACTAATAAAAGCATGTTAAAAAGACGATGAACTTAAGTAAGTGTGTATAGGTATAGCGGAAGATAGAGGACGACCAAAGAAAGATGAAATTAATAAGAAGGTAGTGAATTCAGATATGACGAGTGATAGAGATGAATGGTAGAAGTGTACATACTGTACCGACCCCACATAGGTGGGATAAGGGTAGGAAGATGATGACTCAAGTTTGTTGTTTACTATTGTTAAATAAGGTCGACATTATGCAGCATTATTTTCCAACTGAACGAAATCTGACAGATTTAGTTTTAATTATACGGGACTACTTACGTAACGATATTGACTCGGACACTTCGGTGTATAGGTTCGATCTAATCAGGTGATCTTTTTCAAGGAGTGATAATAAGCGTGACGCGCGCGCGATCACATCCTTGCACTGCGGGCTAAGCCGCGCCGTGTGCGCGATTTTAAATTGTTGCAATCTTTTTATCGGAATCATATTGAAATGAAAGCAAACGTAGGTATAGTATATCATTTTTATGCTCCCGGATTAGTTATAAAGAGTTATCGGTGTCGATTCCGATTTACTACTACATCAAAATTCTTTGTTCTTAGGCCTCGGTTATTAATTATAATATTATGTAAATATCAATTATTAAGTCCTCCAAGTCTCATAATTTTTATAATGACGAAAACAAGTTCCGTTCCAAGAAGCAAGACTTCCCTTATTAAAACGTTGCAATTTCCCTAAGCGAAGCCAATCAAATATGTTCAGCGAATCCTATATATGTAATAAGATAGATGTATATTAGTAAGCCAAACTCTAGAATATCTAACTAAGGTCACCGCAAGGTCTCGTAGTGCGCATGTGCCCGCCGCCCTACCTTGATGCATGATGCATCCATCAAACATCGGAAATCAAAGATCTGTTTACGCTTGACTGAGCACCCTCTGATCAGACTTATCTCTCCCTCGCTTATAGCGTATTAAAGCCCTATAAGACCCACGCAGAGCCAGCAATATGCCTTTTTGCGTCAAAATTGGCATCGTTTAAACGCGTAATAAACATCGACACAATTACTTTTTGCTCCCAAGCGATCTCCTTGCCTCAACGCTCTCGGTGGAATGGTCCGAATAAAGAACTAAATAGTCGCAGCCACTGTGAGCGAGGAAAGTGTTCTGCGCATGTCCCTACTTCCGCTCGAATTAAATATCGAGAGAACAAAGATTCATCCAGATTTCCGAGAAATACGTCCCCAACCCTCGGCGGAAAGCCGCAGAATGCCAGCCGCCTAACTTTATTTTGCCTGTCGTTTCCTCTGCGCATGTGCAATTTATCTCGTATTTTATTACGAAACGACAAAGGCTTGGCACTTATGAAAACACGACGTGCTCTTGCCGCGCTCCGTCGCAGAATGCCGGCCGGAAAAGTTTCAGCGAGCGTCGAGCGACCTACTGCGCAACGCGCATGTGTAATCAGATTGCCGCGGCACTTTGAGATGCCTACATCTATCTACGAAGCTTCGAGATTGCGATGTGAACGGACGGCCAGTCTGCTCTCCTCTAGCGCTGCATGCGGAATGCTACAGTAAACCAAACTTTACTTCCGTCCTGCGCAGTGCGCGGTCTCCACCCAATGGCGGCAATACGACCAAGATTGCGAGTCTTGCTCCGATTCCCTAGTTCTGAGCGAGCGGTACGTCCGTTTCCTGCGGCGTGCTCTTACAGACTGTAACTGTAGTCTGAAAACGTTGCCGGTGAGGCGGTTAGGTTGTGCGCAAGCGCGTGGCTTGCACTTCCGCCGGATGCGAGCGTCGCGATAACAAAGGGTTTGTTTATTTACGACGCGACCTCACCCTGTGCTTCCCATTGCAGAATGCCGGCAAACTTGGCCAGAGTCATTGCGCATGACACGTAGCTTCTGCTAACGCTCGGTGTCTCGTACTTGACACTGATTATCTTCAAATAGGCGGTTATACGAGGTCTGTAGGCGTGTGGGGATTAATATTTGATGCGATGCGGTGCGGCAAATTAAATTGAATCTATGCCCTGAATATAATTATATTGTTATGAATATTATACAAGGAACTGTTATGGTAATGGCTTGGAGTGCCATTTTAGCATGGAGTGTTCCGGAAGTCGTTGCATAAAGTATTATGTAAAGTAGGTGTGGTTGATACGCTCATGCTAACACTATTGACAGAAAGATCTAGAGTCTGGTCGAGTTAAATGTAGAGTTGAAAGGTGTCCTCGTATTTCTGAACGAAAGAAAACGGTTGCTTTTTGAAAAGGTTTAGTTTCTGGATCAAGCCAACTTGTCCTCGTATTTCTGAACGAAAGAAACAGTTGCTTTTTGAAAAGTTTTCGTTTCTTAAGTCGACTCTTAGCCATTCACAAAAAAAAGCTGCTTTTACAAATACTGAGACTCATGATTTTATTGGATTATTTTATTCACAACTTCGAAGTTGAAAGACGATTATTTCAAAGCGAAATCGCTAAAAGGTCGCTATTTATAAACAACGGCGCTTGCTTCTAAGGATACTAAAATATTCACGGACGCGCAAGTGGTTAACAATAGCGAATCCACATTTTTAAAACCTGCCAGTTTACTTCGTTCTAGCCATTTTTTTCCCAGCATAGCGACAGCGAAATAATCTGGGCCTAAAGGCGGCCACCCCCAGTCTTCACCGCCTGGGGCACGTGCCCCGGTACCCCGTAGAGCTATCTCAAATAAATGTTTGCGAGTCTGTAAGTAGACGTCATTTTCCCAGTGGGCGGTGGCATTTTGAACATTATACCTTTTACGTAGTGACAAGAAAATCGAACAATAAATATTCTTTGAACATATTTCTGTAGAATGCGTGGGATTTTGCGTTGGACGCTTGTTATGTTGAATTTGATGATCGTCGTCTATTACATGACTTATATTTGATAAGGGTTGTTTGCCGTCACCCGCATATTATTCTTAACGTGAAAGGTTTTGTATTTAGTAATTTTCTGGTACAATACAATACACTTAGTAAAATGAGAAAAGTATTCAGTAGCTAAACTTGTACAGACAAAATGAACACTTTATTTATTTATTTACAACTACTTATCACACTAACAGCAGTGCCAAGGCGCATGATAAGTCACACAAAAATAAAGTATTAAAAACAAATATGTATGTCCAAAACAGAATACCAATTAATATTACAACAATAAAAAAAACAATTGAAAAATATAATACAATAAAATAAAGGAATGTCAAAGAATAAATTAATAGGAATACATTGATAAAATTAAGAACAACAATTACGATAGATGTCAGAATTAAATTATTAAAATCATATTAAAATCGGTTACCTACTGACCCATATAACTAAAATAATTGATACAAACATTCAAAAACATACAAAACTTAATTACAAATATGTCAATGTCCGGTTGTTGGGCACTTATGATAAGTATAGTATAGTAGGTATTCCTAAATTCAAAAACTACTAACTTTTCTCTTCCTTTAGTACTTCGTGACGCTTAAGCCTTGGACTTGGCTAAGGGTGATAACGCTTAAAAACTACTGCATCAACTAGAGGCCTCCTTGTTAAGAACGACCTTCCATTTCTCAACTGATGATCATCTTCAACAGGACTGGCAGCGTTACTACGACGACCCCAACAAAGAAAGGCTTCTCAACGTGATATCACTTGAGTTCTCTCACACGCGCCTCGAGAACTACGTGCAAGCGCCGCGTATAGTGCGCCAAGTCGACTGGGTGGATACTGTGTGGCCTCGCCATTTGAAGGAGCAGCAGGTGAGATACACGACTATACAATTTTTAACTTTGAACTACCGTGGTCGGGTGTCGCGTCATATTGTGGGTCG
Source organism: Alcis repandata (assembly GCA_949125135.1). Taxonomy (NCBI): domain Eukaryota; kingdom Metazoa; phylum Arthropoda; class Insecta; order Lepidoptera; family Geometridae; genus Alcis; species Alcis repandata. The sequence goes on from OX421241.1 coordinate 5,491,381, forward strand.
CAGGTGTTTCTCCTTCAACAGAACGAACAGGCGATATCAGAGGCCTTCAACCAATTTTACTAGGTATTAATTAGGTAGCGCTCGTAGCGTGGCTTGACTAGGTGTCCGTAACCGATCACCGAAGTTAAGCAACGGACGCCACGGTCAGTCTTCGGATGGGTGATCGCGGGTGGCATTTACAACTGCACTACCGTGGATCGGAAGACACGTTAAATTGTAGATCCTGGTCATTTGTCCTGTAACAAAAACCGCCAAGCCATTTCAGAGGCCTTCTAGCGGCCTAAAAACTTTGACACCAGGACTAGTCACTCGGCCTATACGATCTCACTTACTTTTTACTGGTATTGTAATTAATTAAATTTGAAACATTTCAAATTTTATTTTCAGGTTGAATCAACAAACGCGCTGGACGATATGATGTATCCGAAAGTGCAGAAGTACTGCCTGATGTCAGTCAAAGGATGCTACACAGATTTCCACATCGACTTCGGCGGCACTTCAGTTTGGTACCACATACTGCGAGGTAAGCGAAACATACCAGTCGCAGTTATACATAACTAGCTGCGCCCCGCGGTTTCACCCGCGTTTTCCGGGTTAAAAAGTAGCCTAAATGTTAATCCAGACCATGAACAACCTTCATTTCAAATGTCATGTAAATCCGTTCAACCGTTTTTGCGTGAAAGAGTAACTATAAATACAATCTTACAAACTTTCTTATTTAGGGTTCTCCGATGTCCTAGATTGCCTTGCATTCTATACAGCTACTCGTATGTCCAAGAGTCGGACGGGATTCGTTTTGGCCCAGAGTAAAACATACTTGAACATAACAATAACGCATCACGTGAATTCATTTAATTACGAGGTTCTTTCCCAGCCTTCAGTGCAAAGTTATTGATTTTGAATGACATTCAATAATGTTTTGCCGATAAGTAATGCATTGATTTCGATTAGACGAATGAGGTCATATCAATTTAATATGAATTTCTTGCTGCGACCTTAAAGGAAACTTTTTGTAGCTGTGCGTAGGTTTTGTTTATATCTAGAGCAGTATTACGTTTAATTTCGATTTATTTTATCTAAAATTTAGCTGGCCTGCGGTTTTACTCTGCTTTTATCAGGATACAAAGTATTAACTAACCACCCGCAAACAGCAAAAAAAAATAAAAAAATTAACCGCTATATAGTCCCTACGGGTTATACAGAAAGGGTATGCTAAGCCGAAAAGGGCTCACAATACAATTCATAATGAACAACTTTTACTAAAGAAACAATCCGGAACAAGGAACAACCCAGTAGAGAGCATGAGACAGAAAGGGATGTCTGTATATATTTTTTTATAATGAGCACGTAAACGGAACTCAAAGAAATATTGAATCCTCTACACTCTTTTAATCTTTTACTTTCAGGTGCAAAAGTGTTCTGGCTAATCCCACCAACGGAGAAGAATCTGCAACTGTATGAGAAGTGGGTGCTCTCCGGCAAACAGTCTGACGTGTTCTTTGGGGACACCGTCGAGAAATGTATTAGAGTGCATGTAAGTATTGAACCTTATAACTATGATATTGTATTATTACTGTGTGTGATTGGAAATTTTGTATAGTTTATATTCATAAGTTTATATACAGAAAAAATAAAATTAATTTGCGCCAAAAAAAACCATAAAATCAATGTATTCATGTATAATAAAATAAAGGAAGATTAAAAGAGAAATTGATAAAACTGTTTCTAACTACTGCTATTTGAACATATGCAGCACTAATTTCTTTTTGGAACTGGCATTTGGTGTCAAGATGTCTACGAGATTTTACTTTTAAAAAATTGCTTTGTAAAAATTTTGCGCAATGCAAAAGAAACGGATCATCAGGTCATGCCTGATTTTTTTTAGAATGCCTGTCTTTTAAGATTGTTCTTAGACTGAGTTTATTATTATTTAATAATCTAACGAAACTTATATGTTTTAGTTTGAAGTGAATAGAGCTAGATGATGATATTCTTAATCAAAATATTTGTTAATATTATTTGCACCTTATCTCCATGAAATAAGGCATAATTTCACAAGTTTTTTCTCTGTAGCTACAAGCAAGTCATACTTTCTTCATCCCAACGGGCTGGATCCACGCGGTGTACACGCCAAGCGATTCGCTGGTGTTTGGAGGAAACTTCCTGCATCAGTTCGGGATAGAGAAGCAGCTCAAGATTGCGCAAGTCGAGGATGTCACCAAGGCGAGTAGTTTCAGGATTGGTTCCACCGTAGAACTTATTTGTAATTAAATGATACCCTAGTTAAAATATTTCAATACAATGATCCGGTTTTCTTGAATCATAATTAAAACACTTGGTCAAATAAAAAAATACTAAGTCAAAATCAGCTTAGCAGATTCGGAGCTACGATACCGCAGATATACATAATCACACGTTACTTTAAATGTTCGACCAGTCCATTTATAAAAATGAGGCCTCACTGAGTCTCATATTGAGCATCTACCAATTCCAGGTGCTGCAGAAGTTCGTAACATTCGTGTTATTTTGTGTATCCAGGTGCCCCAAAAGCTTGTAACATCGCTCTCATTTTATGATTCCAGGTGTCGCAAAAGTTCGCAACACCTGTCTTTATTTTGTGATTCCTGGTGCCACAAACGTTCGGAACACCTGAGTGCCGGTCGAGTTCGTAACACCTCATTCTATGATTCCAGGTGCCCCAAAAGTTCCGGTACCCGTTCTTCACGGAGATGCTGTGGTACGTGCTGGACCGCTACGTGGCGGCGCTGCTCGGACGCACGCACCTGTCCGCGGAGGCCGCGCCGCCGCCGCCGCCGCCCGCGCTGCAGCACGTGCACCTCACGCAGATCGAGCTGCACGGCCTCAAGGTACGTGCAACGAGTACGTGCTGTCTTGTGAGTGCAGGTGTCTATTCGCTACGTGGCGGCGCTGCTGAGGTGCAAGCACCAATCACCTATGAACCTCACCTATATGTATCACCTATGAAGGGGGCTGCACCTATCAAGGGTGCAGCCCCCTTTTTTATGTTATTGAGTGACGACACGAGCAAATCGCTCGCCTGATGTTAAATGTCACGTTTGCCCATAAGCAGGTCTGCGTCACCCAGAATATGAATTCTCAGTATTCAAGACCCATAGAAAACTAAGACAATGTATGGGAATGACATTTCTGAAATTTGGAATACTCCGATGAGAAAACAAAAGCTTATTTTATTTTTATTTTTTAATCACTTGTTACTGAGGAGCCTTAGGTTATCATTCTAAATTAGTTAACGTAAATACATGTCATAAACCATTTGTTTGAATTTTTAGTTTGTAATTCTCCGAGCCATAATGTTGTACTTACCTACGTTGTATTTCCTCCAGGCCATAGTGATGTACCTGCACCAGCTGCCCGCGGCGCGCAAGTCTGTCCCCGAGCTGCTCTCCGACCCGATAGCGCTGGTGAAGGATGTTCGCACGCTGGTCGAGCATCACCGACATGATAAGCAGCAACTTTCGATCACTGGAATACCCGTCTTGAAAGGTAACAATGTAACATCGGTTACATTGTGCGTAGAATAGAATAGAAGATCATTTATTGTTCAAAAAGTCCGTTTCACATACATTTTCAATTATCAAATGGTTTACTACTGCTTCTATTTGGAGTAGTGGACTGCTGTTCTTTTTGAGTTTGTTATTGTAACCTGTCTGTAACGGGGCTGGCATACTAGCAGAACGAGAAAAGCCTCATAAAATAATAGATTGAAAAAAAAAACATTGATTACAAATTTTATTAACTAGCTCGGGATTTCGTGCCCAGTGCTGGGTTTAAGTCTTGTAGGTTTGGGGCTATAAAATAGTCTATAGCAGATCATTCGGAGATTCTCTCTTCAAGCATACAAACTTGCCTACATGCCTGCAAATTTTCACGTTATAGTATTAGCAGGATTTTTAGCTGACGGTAAACAATGATGCGGTCTACGATGGAGCCCGCTTATCCAAAGGAAACCAATTCGACTCGAAGACACTCAGATTATATCTATGTGGTTGCAGGTCCAGACGAGGTGGTGACAACGGAGCGTCGTCAGTCGAGCGGTCGCGGCGGGCGCGGCGGGCACCGCGGGGGGCCCGCGCGCGCGCGCCCCGACCACGCCAGCAGCGCGCCGCGCCGCAGGAGGACCAGGTGATCATAGGGAACTAACTCGACGAACCGAGAGTCTGTGGTGTCTAATAAACGTTTTAAAAAAACTATGAGCCCTAGGATCTAGGAGTGACTGCCATACAGAAAAATATTTTTACATATATTCCTGGAACGCTGGGGCTACATAAATTCGTGTGGCGTTATCGCGATTCAATTACAATGTTTTTGTTTGCAAATAATTACAATAAAGCTAAATTGTTATTCGTAATTACAACTTATACTTTTATTTACATTTAGAGAGGTCTATAACCAGTAGTGAGAAAGGCTGTAAAAGTATAAATAATTATGATTACGATTTGCAAGCTGTAAACGTGTAAAATAAAGATTAGTAACTCAATATTTAAATCTACAAAACTGTTTCCAGGTGCAAGAAATGCGAGGCGTGCCAGCGCACCGATTGCGGCGAGTGCGTTTTCTGCCACGACATGGTCAAGTTCGGCGGGCTCGGGCGCGCCAAGCAGACTTGTGTCATGCGGCAGTGTCTGCAGGTAAACCGCGGGGGGAGCGGCGGCGTGCGGGAAAGGGACGGGTGTATACGGGGTGACTGGTTACACATGACACGGCGTGTTCTAGGATAACTATAGAGACAATTGTGAAGGCTTTAGTTGACAGAACTCATTAAAAGTAACGATCTTTGTCATTGTGGTCTATTAGTAATTAGATGAGGACAGTTTTAGTTAGTTTAGAACTGTCAGTTTGGCGGATTGGGCGAGCTTAGCAGACTGATTGTGTCATGCGGCAGTGTTTGCAGGTAAGCTGCGGGGGGAGCGGCGGCGTGCGTGAAAGGGACGGGTGTATATGGGGTGGGGGGGGGGGGACTGGTTACACCTGACGCGGCGTGTTCTAGGATAACTATAGAGACAATTGTGAAGGTTTTCGCTAACGGAACTTATTAAAAGTAACGATCTTTGTCATTGTGGTCTATTAGTAATTAGATGAGGACAGTTTTAGTTAGTTTAGAACTTGTCAGTTTGGCGGGTTGGGCGTGCTTAGCAGACTAATTGTGTCATGCGGCAGTGTCTGCAGGTAAGCCGCGGGGGGAGCGCCGGTGTGCGGACACGAGATAGGTATATATGGAGGGCTGGTTACACTTGGCGTGAGGAAAACAAAACAGCTAGTTCTGGAAGCTAGTTGACAGTTCAAAATTTATTAAACGTGTTGATATCCTCGTATTTTCTTACGTATTTTACTATGTTTATGATTTCCTTAATGTGATGTCAGCTCAGATCTTTGAGTTCGTCCCGTTGTGACAGTTGGTCATAATTAAAACTTCAATAATAATCTAATATATGCCAGTCACGTAACAATTAACCAGTCAACCTGTATATTATAGCCTCGTGCCGTTTTCGCACAATGAGTTGACAGAAACTTGGCGTAAATACTCTTGCTATATACTTACATACATACATGTACATTGTACAAATCTTCATATGATAGTATAATATTTTTTTTTTGTAGCCAATGCTACCTGTGACTGCCTCTTGCGCGGTTTGTCACCTCGACGGCTGGATGCAGACTCCGGTCGCTCCCCAAGCTAAGGGCAACTCAGGTAATAAACAATTTAATTTTTATTCTTTATGTTTCACTTCATCATAGCTAAGATTCACTGTATCGGGGTTATTTATCAATATGAATCCTTATAGCGCTTGAAATAAAAAGCATTTCTGAGCGCAGACTTTTGCAGAAGTCGTAGTTTACTGTGATTTTATGCCTTGCGAAGTCCAGTTCTAATATTTAAAAAGTTAAAGTTTGGATGTTTCTTGCTCAATCAAGCAAAAACTTCCGGACGGAGTTGGACGAAATTTGGTATGAAGCCTTCTACTTTACATTAACAATATATAATATGTATACTTTAGTTTTTCTTTATATGACCTAGTTTCCCGAAATCATTAAATTATATGTTATTTTATTTATTTAATGGCTGACCCGACAGACGTCCTGTCTTAACTATGTCCTAATTTTCTAATGTTCCGCTCAACTTCCTTATTTTTTTTCTTTCATAAAAACCTTCTGACAATATAAACACAACAAAAAAAGAAGTAGCGAAATTGTTTAATCCGTTCACGCGTGATGCGATGACTAGATAAAAAGAAAAGATAAAAAGTTCCTTCGCATTTTTTGAGAAAATTCAAAACATTTGTTAAAATAGTTTATTTACATTTAACTAAAGTATGTAGGTACCATTTTGTTCGATAACTTTTTGCCATCTTGTAGGTAGGGACATGATCTCATTGCTATAGAAATTTTGGGACTTCTGATCAAAATACCGCGACAAGTGGTTTTGGCAGTCCTCTCGTGATGTTAACCTGACACTACCTAAAGAATTCTGAAGAGACCGAAACAGGTGGAAATCTGAAGGTGCAAGGTCAGGACTATACGGCGGATGCATTAACACCTCCCAGCTAAACTCTCTTAATTTTTGCTGAGTGGCTAAAGATGTGTGAGGTCTAGCGTTATCATGATGAAAATCCACACCCCCTTCTGTTGATTCCGGTCAGTTTCTCTCAACTTCTTGCTTTAATCTCATCAGTTGTTCGCAGTAGAGTTCAGAATCGATGGTCCTGCCTGGTGGTAACAGCTCATAATGAATAATGTCCTTCCAATCCCACCACACACACAGCATCACCTTGTTGCGAGCTAACCCGGGTTTCACCACAGTCTGTGAAGCCTGACCGGCCTTTGACCACGACCTTTTTCGCACGTTCTTGTCGTACGTGATCCACTTTTCATCACCAGTTATCAGCTTCTTCAAAAATGGTTCGGTTTCATTTCTTCGTAATAAAGAATCACAAATGAGTACACGGTTCATTAGGTTTCTTTCAGTGGGCTGAAGTGGGCTCGTGAGGTACCCAAATATCGATCTTTTTTGTGTACCCAGTTTTGTTCAAATGCGCCAAAACTGTTTTGTGGTCAATTCCCAGTTCTTCAGCTACGTCGTAACTACTGATATGCCGATCTTGCTCCACTTTTTCAAAAATGGCATCCATTTTATCCATAATAGAGCGACGTGCATATTTGACATCAAAATTTCCGGATTGAAAACGCTTCATCCAAATTTGTGCTACTCTCACAGACACTGCACTAGCATAAACATCGCGGCTTGCGTTGCATTTTTACCTTTTTTGTAGTAAAATTTTAAAATGTATCGAATTTCTTCATTAGATTCACTCATCTTGACAGTACGAAAAAAAAATGAAAATCACACATTTTCCTAATTTGAATTTGGAATTATGTTCTTTAAAATTTAAACTTTCAATGATACCAAAACCAGCCCGATACAAATAGTATAGCCAAAGATATTTTATTACAAGTTCATACATACTATAATGCGAAAAGACTTTTTACCCGACCTAATATATAGATAGAGGTATTTCTAATCCCAGTAAATTAAATGGTTCCTAATGGATAGCGGGTTAAACAACAGGGAACAGCTAATAGTAAATATGTAATATTAAAAAACATTGTTAATATCATACTACCATAATACCTAACATTTGGCGAATTCATGCCAGCCATCAATTTCAACATTTTTGCTATACATAATTAATACGGGAATACTCACGTAAAAATTTAGCCGTCAACCTCCATGAGATCGCCACATCTATGGTATTTTAATATAATTTCATCTATATTTTACTATCCCAGTAGTATTTTGACTAATTTGTTTTTATTGAGTTAAATAATTTTAGTTTTATAAGTTTTAGTTTGACATAAACTTTATTATATCCCAGTAAATACGGGGTATTTTGAGCTCGATGCAAAGCCGAAAGGGGCTCATAATACTCATCATTATGAAAAACTTTTACTATGGGACCAACTCGGAATTCGCGAAAAATAACCAGCTGGTCCTTAGAAAAATGACAATGATACTCGACAAAATGTATGGAACAGCTATTTTTTCGCGAAATCCGCGTTGTCCCATAGTAAAAGGCGTTCATAATGATGAGTACTATGGGCCCTTTTCAACTTAGGATCGAGCTGAAAATAACACCGTATGCTAGTAGAAATGTATTTCGACTGCTGCTAGAACAGTATCGAAACTACAAAATCACGATTTTTTTCATTGCACCCAATTGGACAATTTTTTTTTTCGAAATATTTTAAATCGAATAAAATTGATACCACACATTTTAACTTACAAATGTAGGCCAAATTTTAAATATACAAAAATACCTATCGTAGTTTCGATACTGTTGGTAAGGACAGTCGATTTAACAAGTTTACTTTTGTAGGGCGCGCCGGTCCGTCTCTGCTCCGCGAGTGTTCCGTGTGCTACAGCATCGTGCACCCGGCCTGCGTGCCCCCCGGGGGCGCGGTTAATGAAGACCTGCCCAACTCGTGGGAATGCCCCACTTGTACCACCATGGGGCTTAACCATGACTACAAGGTACCAAAATAATTCAGAGCAAAAAAGAGATAAAACATCTTATATCTCAGGGTGACGAGCGCAGTGCTGTGCCGCGCAGGGTTTTGAATTATAAGAGTTTAAATTCTGGGTGGCACGGACCTGTTGTAGGCAAACATTGTGGGACGTTTAACATCAGTCGAGTGATTTGCTCATCTCGTCACTCAATAGCATAAAAAAATAAGGTACCTTACGTGTAGACAAAACTCATCAAAAAATGTTCGTCCACGTAAAAGTTCTCCAGGGCATAGAATCATTATGTTGTAGACGGAGAGCGGCTGGATTTAATATGAAAAATAATATTCAAGTTTCGTAATAAAATAAAACTACATAAAGCACTATTTACTATTTAAGTGCAAAATTGAGTGGTAAAATACTAACAATTTACCAATATGCTAATTGGTTTCAGCCTCGCCATTTCCGAGCTCGTCAGAAGTCCTCCGATCTCAGGCGCATGAGCGTCGGTTCAGATGCTAGCCATATCAGCCATCAGGTGAAAACAACATAACTTTATTACCAGCTTGCTAACTTAGTTTCCTACATTTTATGGAATAACACGCTACTATTACTGAATAAATAGGTACAGAATCTAGCATGAATTTATGTGGAAAAATACGTAGCAAAAATTGGATAAATCAATAAAGAATGGGAGAGCGCCCCCTATCGCGCGTAAATAAAAAACCTTTGTTCCCAGATCTTCTTTAAAATTACAGTCTAGTTTTCAAAAGTAACAAGGTTTTATTTAATTTTCAGAACAAAATGCAGCCACCATCCGGAATCAAATCTGACGGATCTGACATTGAGCCACATATCAAGACTGATGGCGGTAAGTACACCAGCACTTTCTACATTTATTTATAAACTAGCTGATGCCAGGGATTTCGTACCCGGAGCGATGACAAACATAGCCATAGCACTCAGTGAAAGATTTGTTAACGTTCGAACACACTCTACTTTGTTGTAATGACCTACTCGTACGGAGACCCTTACAAACTACTAGAATAGATAACATCAATATTAATTAATTAATCAATTAACCTCCCCAGTCAAGTTTGCCAAAAAAACAATAATAAGAATCAATTCTCGGTTGATTTGTACAGAGATAAAGCGCGAAGACGATGAAACCAATGGCGAAGCGGGCAGCTGGGAACCGAACGCTAAACGGCGGCGAGCGAGCGACGAAGACGAAGTGCCGAAGAAACAAGCGCTGAGAACGCATCTCGCGCTACAACTCACGCACCACTCCGGCAGGGTACGGCCCCACACGGTAGATTATATATTTTACTTATAAGCATGTAAAATGTGTGTATTAGATGTGCAAAATTACTAAATGTAGTGTGGATGGACATTATTGTAATCCGTAGTCCGGAAACGGCGATAGTGCCGAAGAAACGAGCGATGCGAGCGCCTCTTGCGCTAAAACTGACACACCACTCCGGCAGGGTACGGCCCCACACGGTAGAATATAGATTTTACTATGCATGCAAAATGTGTGTATTAGATGTGCAAAATTACTAAATGTGTGGATGGACATTATTGTAATCCGTAGTCCGGAAAACGGCAGTAGTACCGAAGAAATAAGCGATGCGAGCGCATCTCGCGCTACAACTGACACACCACTCCGGCAGGGTACGGCCCCACACGGTAGAATATAGATTTTGCTTATATGCATGCAAAATCCCTTACAACTTGTGTTCAGTCCAGAAAACTTGGTTTTACACTAGGTATTCTAAATTTTTATCTATTTGTGTTAAAATTACACAGTTCACAAGTTTCTTACATTTGCTTTAAAGTCTAGTTTAGGTTGTCCACGCAATCACTTCTCTGCCCGCATAAGCTCAAGAGCGATATCTCATTTTTTTTTTCTGTTTTTCATGCATCTGATAGCTTGAAAAATTACGCATCTGATGCGTGAAGAAAAAGCTTTTTCTTGCTCTTGGCCTTATGAGGGCAGATTTTTTTTAATTAAAAAATAGGCTTGCGTTTGACCGCCATCTTGCCTGATGGGAAGCAATGATGCGGCCTACGATGGAGCACGCTTGCCTAGAGGATACCGATTCACTCTCGACTTCAAGACATCCATATTATAACCATCGGGGAACACCCATTCAGGCAGATCAGACACTCGTGCGGTTCGCAAAATGAATGTGGAGTCAAAGAAAACAAAAAAACAATTTCAAACATTTCGCTACACCAGGTTCATTTCCTCTTTCCAGGTGCTAAAGAAGCCTCTATACCCGGTCCGGCCGGCCCCGCTCGCGGCGTCCCAGACCGGCGCCTACTCTCCGTGGCTGGACCGCGAAGCGCTGCTCCTCGTTTTCATCAAGATGACGTCAAACGAGCTGACGACTTGCGCGCTCGTCTGCAAGACCTGGGCCGAGTGTACGGTAAATAGAGAACATGAACAGCTCAGATTTTATTATTTCTGGACTTTGTAATTCATTAATTTGTTGCTGTGTATGAGTGAAATGACGCCTGCAAAATGTGGAACGAGCTCCATCCACCTGTATTCCCGAGTAACTGCAACATTGGGTTCTTCAAAAGGGCTGTTAATAGAGTCTTAAAAGGTCGGCAGCGTATCTGTGATGCCTCCAGTGCTACAGGTATCCTTATGCGACGGTGATCGCTTACCATCAAGCGGCCAGTTTGCCTGTCTGCCACCTATGGCATAAAAAAAATGATGTGAATTTTAATTTCATTTAATCAATAGATGTCCCCACTTAAACTGTCCATTGACGATTACAGATGGACCCGAGTCTGTGGCGCAGCATGTCGTTCGTGCAGATCCGCGTGACGGGCGCTCACCTGGCCGGCATCGCGCGCCGGCAGCCGCTCACACTGGGGCTCGAGTGGTGCCACCTCGCGAGGAGGCAGCTCGTTTGGTAAATTCATAAAAATGCACACATAGCATACACTACACACGCATTCACACAAACACATAGCACACACACACACATACATACAGCACACACACACATTGCGCACATAGTATATATTATTATAGTAAAATGCAAATTACAAACTTCAATACGAATTTATAAGTATTAACAAACTTTAAACACACAGAATAACCGGGGCAATTTAGACATCCGAGCTTACATTAATTCCCACCCAGCTGAAAATTGGTAGGATTGTTCAGAACACCATCATAAATGAAACCTAAAAAGTCCTCATCGATCCGATACGTGCAAAAATTTTTACTCCGGGTAGAAGGTCACCAAAACGGGTATTTCGTGATTTTCTCAAAAACGGTACAAGCTACGAGGATACTGTTCAAGACAAGTATGTTCACTATAACATTTTCTACAGTATTGCTCTTAAACGCATGTTGATAGAACTTATGGTTTTCGAGATATGTCGATATTCATTTCAGACCAGACCAAAAAATTGACAATTTCTCTTAAGATGCCTCAGTCAGCAGTAGATCATATAACAAGTTTGTAAATGAGTTTTCCCGAAGTTTTAAACATTGTTGAATCCGACAATCTCAAGAAACACTTTGAAAAATGACTCCTTGTATCTCAAATCGGATAAATGATGATGATGGTTGACGGAAAATTGAAACCCTCGTATCTCGGAAACGGAAAGAGATAGAGGGGTACACCTGACTTTTAAAATTTAGATCAAGTATGGACCTTTCTAGGGAAATGATAAAAAAAGATAGCCGCCATACAAAAAAGTTTGACAGTCATACAAATAGACAAAAAAAAAGGAAATGCTCATAGCTGTGGAACCGCTGTAGATAGATGGAGTGTGCTCGAAGAAATATTATAGACATTCGTAACGACAATCGAGATTCAGCAACAAAAATCCAAGATGTCGGATTTCATATTTCCGTCAAATTTCAATGGATCTTCTAAATTTTAAAGTGATCCTAGGTGTAATTTTGGATCTGGAGGCTCTTAAGGTCCTTAAATCCATTCCTGAAATGATTTTTTTGGTTCGGCCATTTTTCAAAATGGCTGCCATCTTGAAATTTTTAATATACCAATTTGTATGGAAACTGTTATAAACTAATTACCTACCTACGAAAGCAAATTTTTCAACCTTGACCTTGACCATTATTTTTTAATAACCGCATTTAAAACTAATTGGTATTTGGAAAATTTCAAGTGTATAGCAGCCATTTAAAAAAATAGCTGAATCAAAAAAATCATTTCAGGAATGGATTTAAGGACCTTCAGAGCCTCCATATCCAAAATAACACCTTCCTAGGATCACTTTAAAATTTGGAAGATCCATTGAAATTTGACGGAAATATGAAATCCGACATCTTGGATTTTTGTTGCTGAATCTCGATTGTCGTTACGAATTTCTATAATATTTCTTCGAGCACACTCCATCTATCTACAGCGGTTCCACAGCTATGAGCATTTCCTTTTTTTTTGTTTATTTGTATGACTGTCAAACTTTTTTGTATGGCGGCTATCTTTTTTTATCATTTCCCTAGAAAGGTCCATACTTGATCTAAATTTTAAAAGTCAGGTGTACCCCTCTATCTCTTTCCGTTTCCGAGATACGAGGGTTTCAATTTTCCGTCAACCATCATCATCATTTATCCGATTTGAGATACAAGGAGTCATTTTTCAAAGTGTTTCTTGAGATTGTCGGATTCAACAATGTTTAAAACTTCGGGAAAACTCATTTACAAACTTGTTATATGATCTACTGCTGACTGAGGCATCTTAAGAGAAATTGTCAATTTTTTGGTCTGGTCTGAAATAAATATCGACATATCTCGAAAACCATAAGTTCTATCAACATGCGTTTAAGAGCAATACTGTAGAAAATGTTATAGTGAACATACTTGTCTTGAACAGTATCCTCGTAGCTTGTACCGTTTTTGAGAAAATCACGAAATACCCGTTTTGGTGACCTTCTACCCGGAGTAAAAATTTTTGCACGTATCGGATCGATGAGGACTTTTTAGGTTTCATTTATGATGGTGTTCTGAAAAATCCTACCAATTTTCAGCTGGGTGGGAATTAATGTAAGCTTACTCCTATTTTTTGGTCTAATTTGCCCCGATTAGAAATTTAAAAATGAAATCAATTTCGGCGCCCTGAGATGGCCCCAAACCTAGCCTGTCAGACGCAGTTTAGGTAATAGTTACTACGTGCCAAAAGAGTCGAGTATCGTAATGACAAAAAACATACAATATAACACTATTTCGTTGGGGAAATACAGTTATAATGAAACTTTTTTTTCCCATTATGGTATTGTCTTATAAGGTATGTCATTATAGATACGTTTTGAAGTTCGTAATTTGAATTTTACGATATGAGAGTAGATAAACTAATTATTTTATTAGTTAAAAGTTTGTAACTGACATTCATAAGTGTACATTGGTGTACCCATATTTGAATAAATGATTTGAATTTGAATCACAACAAACCTTATTACAGGCTGCTCTCCCGACTGCCAACGCTCCGAAACCTATCGCTCGCCGGTTCGCAAGCAGAAGCGGCCCTCGCGCTCCGCTCAGCCACCTGTCCCCCTCTCACCTCGTTGGACCTCTCTTTCGCACGATGTCTCGACGACGCCAAGTTGAGGGGGATTCTCGCGCCGCCAGAGAACTCGAGGCCGGGCGGCGGCGCGCGGTGCGGCGCGGAACCTTCTCGACTGGCGGCGTTGAAGGTGTTGCGGCTTCCGGGGACTGATATCACGGATGTCGCGATGAGATATGTTGTGCAGGTTAGTTTGTGTAATGCTTTGTGACGCTAAACTAAGAAGAATTAGGATACTTCTACACTTAGCATTGCCGACAAAAACTCCAATTTCTGTTAACATCAAACACAAGTCAGCGGTTAAAAGTAAGCCTCTTTTAAATAAAAAAAGTAGTAGTAAGTATTTACTGTCCTTTCGTATCTCAGTGATTTTATATTTCAACAATGTAAAAATACGCAAAAGAGATGGCCAGACACTTTTATCGCTATTTAAACCATACTTCGCGTGCTCCATACCTACTTAATGGCGGCTATGAATCAGCGGATTCAGGTGCGCAGCAACCTCACTAACGCCTATCTCCACACCCTCCACAAAATTTATCGTACTATTACCTACTAGCTGCATCCGGCGGTTTCACCCGCTGTTTTTTTTATTTTCTTCCATAATCTCTGAACCTCAAACCTCCACAAATATTTCAAGATCAAAATTAGCGAAATCGGTCCAGCCATTCTCGAGTCCAGACAAACGAACAGCAATTCATTTTTATATATAAGACTAGCTGATACCGGCGTTTTTTTTTTTTTTTTGCTTATAAACCTTCCCTGTATTAGAGCAAACAAAACAAAAAAATAAAAATTCAAATCGATCTAGCCATTCTCGTGTTATACTCGTATATAGCCAGCCAAACGAACAGCGATTCAATTTTCCATGTAAGATTACAAGGACTGTATGTTCAGGCGCTGCCAGCGCTGAACGAGCTGGACGCGTCGTCGTGCGCGCGGCTGACGGACGCGGGCGCGGCGCAGCTCGCCAACCACGCGCTGTCGCGGCTGTCGCTGGCCGGCTGCCGGCTGCTCACCGAGGCGGCGCTCGACCACCTGGCGCGCTGCCCCAACCTCGTCAGGTACTGCTTCCTAGGGGTTGAGGGTTGAGTACACGAAACGAGGACAGTGCCCTCGGCCGAGTGCTCGGTATGCGTAAACATGACGAGGCGAGACAGTCCCTAGAACCATTTGGTTGGTTTGCCATCCCTGGCCTACGGTATTCCAGGTTTGGGAATATCAAATCTTAGCACGCAGGGATAATATTATACTCACCCTAAAACACCGCCACGAGAGGAGTGAGAGTGATAGAGAAGGATTTGAATCAGAAGTAGATCAGTAGAAATCTCAACGCTTTTTTTGCGAGCCAACTCAGAAGAAATAAGATCTAAAAATCTGACAGGTTGCGCTTATGGAAGTAAGTTATCTCGACCTGTGTCTACCCACTATATTTCAAAACCCCACCATAACGATGTACAATTCTTCCCCAGACTGGACCTCCGACACGTGCCACTAGTCTCCACGCAGGCGGTCATCAAGTTCGCCGCCAAATCCAAGCACAACCTCCACGTGAAAGACGTAAAGCTTGTGGAGCGACGGAACACCTGATCCGCGAGACCGAGCACGCAGTAAACTGACTGGAGCGTCGCAAAGCTGTGTGTTGGTGGCAAAATAGCCCTTGTGTTGTGTTGAGTTTTATTTCGCTTGGCAGGTTTGTGTTTTATGTGATTCGGGTTGAGAATGTTTTGAAACTTGTTTGTAAAACTAGCTACGTGTGTATGGCAAAGTACTATAGGATTTCGATTATCAAAATAACTAAAATCGGATCTGACATACCAGAAATACTGAAGTCCTATCACACAATAAATAAATAAATAAACGTTTCACACTCATAGCTCCCCACTAGGACAAATCCTGTGTCGGGGATGCCACGGACGGGATGGATGGATGGAACAATATTAACGCTTCTGGGTGACAATTTCATATTCTATACCTACCGTCTGTGAAGAAAGTAGCGTCAATTTACTCAAAAATATCTCATAAAAAGCATTTCGATACCCATACTGATTTTTGTAAAACTGAAATCAGTTTGTGTCAATCAGTATCGGGATACAAATTTTTGCCAGCTTAATTTTTGTCAGTAATTAAGTATGCTAAAGTAATGCTGACAATTTTCATGCATTTTTAACTACGAATCGATAAGTAGTACCCGATTTAATTGCTATTTTCCGTCCCTCTATCGCTTTCATAAACAACCGTGTATTTTTTCTGAAATGTGCACTTCACTGTAGACCCTCTGTGATCTATGGTCTAATACTATGTTTAATTACTTCAGTATGTGAATATTATACCTAATTATTTGAATATGAAAGTATCTGTGCTAATGTATGTACACTTCATTGTACGATTAAAAGATAATGTTCGAACAAGATTTTGGAAGAGGTCTTGAAAGCAGCTAGTCAGAAAAGTTATAAAAATAGTACATGTTTAATTGGTACTCAAAGCATTTAATAGGTTTCTAACTTTTGGTGGCAAACGCTTGGCCAGCCCCGGCTACCTAAAATCAGTGTGACCAGCTTGAAATACAGAATCAGCCATATACTGGCAACCACCTTTACCTAAGAAAATGACTGAAATGCTACTCATATTTAATTTCTCAGTTACTGGTAACAAAATTAAAAAACTTTTTGAATGCTTCCAAATCGAGTCACATTCTTTCAGAATTATAAAACTTGTACATGATCTGGCAGACTTCAAATTGATTTGCCAAAACTGCCCAAATGGGAGAAATCTGCTAAAAATAATCACACTGATTTGCGCTGGCCGGGACTTTCAAAGAGTGTGGCACCTTTTTATACTGTTATTTCTCCAAAAATTGTATTTTAGGGTCTCACTTTTAAACGCTGCTTAAACTTAATCACTGCTTAAAATACTCTAACAACTTCTCACTGACTCAACATCAGGCGACCAATTTGCTTGTCTTGTCACTCAATTCTATAAAAAGAAACGTGAAATTTACGAGCAAAAATAATACTGAGCATTTAAAACACTGACTAAGTTTAGCCAGTGTTTATCAGTCTTACTTATAAACTTGCCTAAACTTAATCACTGCTGGTGTTTAGTGCATGTTTATAAGAAAGGCCTTACAAGAAAGACCCTAGTTATCTATCTTGTACAACTTTTATGTAACATTTGTTTTATATGCGATGAACACAATGTTAGTGTACTGAAGGAGCGGAGGTCAAAGCAAAGACTAACTTGGTACTATTAGTAGCGTGATATGGTTGCTAATTAGAAAATATATGTATAGAAAAAGGAAATGGTTCGAACATTTCGAAATATAGATAAAAAAATATTTTTAGTTCCCGCAGTGTTAGTGCCAACAATTTAATCTTTTTCAGCACATTTATCTTTGCACAAACGAATGTTGAAAGTTATATCTATTAATTTTATTGTAAACTGTTGCATCGGTATATATTTTATGATTAGTTTTTGTTACAAAAGCATAGGTTTGCTAACGCATGGATTTTGGATTGGTAGTCAAAAATGTTCAAAAGGTTGACTAAAATTGTAGAAACTAATATGTTATCCGTGTAAACACTATAATAAAAAAAAAAAACAAATAAATGCAAGTTAAATTAAACATTGTTATAATGACAGGGCTTGAATTAGTTTTTCGGTATTTTTATTCCTGCACATAACTTCTGTACATAATTCTGAATTACACTTATTTCTTGGCACACACTAACATTCATAAAAATAAACCTGTCTTTGTCATTTCGCTCTATTAGACAAGGACACCAACACTCCATCTCGTTTAAATTCAGGAAACTATTCATTAATTTGGAACCCGATTCAACATCCATGTGTTGGCTAAATCAATGCACCATACCATCAACGGACCACAAGAGGCTTTTTGAAACGACTGAATCTCTAAAAGGTACGCGACGTAGGCACTTTTGATTATAGCATAATTACTAATTACATTTCTGGATGTCATATCTGTATTACTAAATGTTATAGTATGTTATATGCACTGAGCATAGATAAATTAACACTTAGACCGACAAGAAATCATAGTATTCAATTAAATAGTATTTCATTTTGTTGTAGACGAATAATAAATTAAATCATTGATAGATTTACTGTTGATATTCAATAAGTCATTAAACTTTGAGCCCCTTTAAATAAGAAATACCAGTCCAAATATACTTAATCCGAATTTTGCTAAACATTTCGGAGTGTTGTTGTTTTGATAGTTTTACTGTTAGACTAGCATGCGATGCGATGGAAACCAAAATAGAAAAAGAAGAGTCGAAGGAATTGAGGGCGTTTTTGTGTGCTAATTTACTAATTTTCAAATTAATTTATTCAAGTTTTTCAGATTCATAAAAATTCAAAGTAAATCTTTAAGTCACCACATAAAAAATAAACAATTACTAATAAAATGACAGTTTTTGAAAATAATAATATTAATCTAAAATAATAAATATAAAAATTTACTATCTATTTGGACAAAAATCTCTCTTACAATTTGATTTTGTTGCATTACAACACTGCTTTCCTAGTACGACTAAAAATGTCGAGTTCACACTTGACAGTTGTGTCGCCACAGAAGTTGCCGTATAAAATCTGAATGTAATAAGAATGAATATTCACCGTTATGCGACTCTTCTTTTTTTTGCACAGACTACTCACTTCATAGACACTCATGTAAAAACTTTCAGTCAACTCATTAGCTCAAATAGCCCAATACTCTAGTCTCGCAGCCTAAACTATGCCCTAACTTATAGAACAAAATATATATTGTAAAATAATTATCGTATTCTTTGTAAATATCATCATTTTATTTATTAAGCAGTATAGTTTAAATTTTTAGTTCATGACATCAATATCGGCGTCGATTCTTGTGTATCATTCACTAAACTAAAGTAAATTAGACACTCAACTGTTGTCCTTTTCTTATATAAATTGAAATGAAAAGAGAGGCAGATAGGTCTTTTAGTTTGAGTATGGTATTAAAGATCGTCGTTTTTAGGTTGTATTCGATTAGTTCTAGTCGCTTTTTAGATTTAAGGCTAAATAGAATGTCACAGAAAAATTCTGTATGTTTAGTATTAGTTTTCATGAGAAGATAGTTTTGTGTATCATTGCGGCTTCTATAGGAGTTCAGAAACGCTTGAGGTTTTCTGTCCCGCTCACGCACGCTCGAGGTTGTATCTACATCTCTTGCTTTCATTACCATGTTTGATCGGAGACAGTGACAGATATATTGCGTTTGACAGTGACGTTTAATGTCGGCCGCGTCAGAATACAATTCCTGATTTTAGCTCCCAATTAATGGAAATATGATTGAAGTAAATTAAGGAATACAAAGGCACCAAAAACAATTTAAAGTTTAATAAAGTTGCATAACTTTATTAAACGTTTCGTCTCGGCGGCGTTTTTTATTTGACTAATTGCGCCACGTGGTTGCATCCGCTATCCTACAGAAAAAGTTACAAAAAGTAGCTCTTGTGTCAGTCTTGGATATAAGCTACCTTACCTAGTTTAACATTCGTTGAACAAGAGTCAAAATTGCAATTCAAAAAGAACAAATCAATAGCGATTTGTTTGGTTATGTAGGATAAGCGGTCCTCTACTCAAGCCGCGCTAAGAAACGTTCTGAGTTATAAATAACTGAGTAAATTACATTGTGAAAAGATAAAATAAAAACGTGTTCTTTTAATTTTTGACAGAAATTATAATTTTTTAGCAGCTACACTCTTACGTTAACAAGCGTCAAAGGTGATCATAATAAATGGTTTTCATTTGGCTGTCAGAACGTTTATTAAGACGGCTTGGTTATACTTGCAACAATAAAAGAAATACTGGAATTTCGTCAAATGTGACAAAAAGCTATCATGCGACTTTAAAAAACCTTTGGCAGGGTTAGTCAATTAAAATAAGAACATACTGAAATCTGATTAAAGAAAACCGTAATTTGAACAAGCATGCCACACAAAAGTATTTATTGAAAAGTTCATTGTAGTTTTAACGAGAAGAACGCTATAAAATATTGGATGAATAATAATTCGTTGTATGCAAAAGAAAAAAAACAATATAAATTGATTGAAGATTATGTTAGCAAATAAGAGAACCGACTCTGGTCACTTGAAGCGTGGTCGGACGACCGCCTATAGATTTAGTGCTGGTCCTAATCACCCTATTCAGTTCAATTTCGTAGTGCCTTCACTCAGTACCTGTTTATTTGTGTAACACTCATCTAGGTGGAATATACGAATATATTATGTATCGTTTTGATTAAGGAATTTCAACTAGGTCAGAAGGGCAAATATGTTATAGACTCACACACTTACACTTACACAATGATAAGACAAAATAAAAGTGTTTTTAATACCCATTGCAGCTCAAAACTTTCGATATTGGCAATATCTTTTTCTTATATTCAAGTAGGGTTGTCAGGACTAGCCATTTGTCTAATATATGTTATAGTACCTAAGTAATAATGTGTTTTCGCTCGTTGATCCCAAAGCTTGGATTTTATATCCCAACCGCTTATTATAAATAATTTGTCACGCATTTAATCGTAATTTTCTGTAAATGACAATACATTGAGATGATTGATTACGTTATCACAAGTGATTTTATTTGGCTGCTGAATGTAGATTAGCCTTAAATTGACTCCGATTACTTTACATAGATACCGCAATTCAAAACTGTTCCGACCGAAATATACCAAAGTTTGAAGAAAGCGTTCTCATTGGTTATTTCCGAGGTCACGTCTAGCCGCGGCTAGCAATGAGCCAATGACAGCAATTTTATAAAGCTGTTTATCGACTGATGCGTTCTGAGCTTCGATCGTCTCAAGTGCGGAATCTATAAGAAGTAATCTGTTCATGACGGAGCTAGAACGAATATTTACTAGCGGATCTATTTTAGTATTTAATTTCGAGATTGAATTTTCATGTAAATTGATACGTAAGTAAATATTGGTATTTGGCCCCAGTTCTAGATGGATACACTGAGCTAGATAATAAGAAATGCGTGCCTCTGTATAGTAATTCTAGTTAGACGTTTCGATTAAAAAAATATAAACCTATATATTTGGAATATCAAAATCATTTACGATAATTTCGAATTATGGTTTTAGTAAACATTGTACCTACTTAGGTAGGCGATAGATATTATTTAGTATCGTAAGTAGCCCCTATGCGAGAGTTTCGTCTATTTTGGACCAGCAGTCGTTAGTCCACGCTCGCATATCGGCACCGCCGTTGGCAAATTATGGTGATATATCAAGCCAATGGCTAGGAATAAAGAAAATAGAGATATTAATGTGAATTTGATCGTAACGATGTATCATTGGTTACCATAAGTATTTGAAATAAATATTTACAATGAGATAAATCTTTTTATTATAAAGCTCCCAGTCGCTGCATAATTACTAATAATACTTCACAATTATAATATTCGTATTTTAATAAAGTCATGCCTTATAAAATATTGAAAAAACACTTTTTATGCTATTGAGTCATGAGACGAGCAAATCGCTCGCCTGATGGAAACGTCACGTTTGCCCATAACAACAGGTCTGCACCACTCAGAATTTTAAACTTTAGAAATTCACTGTGCTCGGTACTCAGAGATATAAGATGTTAAATCTCAGGGTGACATCTTTATACTACGATACCGCAAGAAAGTAACACATGAAATAGTTAATTAATAATATAATGCAGTCACAATCATTATACTGAATCCCAGGAATACTGGGGATAAAAGAAAACAGGCGTAAATAACGATCTTACAGCTAAGAGCGATCGGAAGAGCTCTTAGCTGTTATACAACTTCGGATAAGTAGGTCAGTGCTAAGTAGCTGAGTCTTCTTATCTTCTTGACGAATATGTGGCCATTTTGTTATAATTAACACGGGAATACTCACGTAAAAATCAAGTCGTCTACTACGACCATTTTCGGTCACATTCGGTGACCTTCATCAGGTGAGTTTACAAGCGTGACGCGCTCGCGTTTGCGTCTTTGGCACTGCGGACCGCGAGCGCGTCACGCTTGTAAACTCTTCAATTTTTACGTGAGTTAATTATAACAAAATGTGTGAAAACGACGTTAGTTTCCATAGTAGAATACGTGGCCACGTAGAAGAGTTATTTCAGCAATTTCACTAACCAATGTTATTTTGATATTGCTGAACACAATACTTTGTACTAAACCAGAAAACGCAAAACAACTATGTTAAGTGTCGTAGTCGAAGTCCAAAATGGTAAACAAGGTACTACCTCGCAAATAAAGCTGTCGAAACACCGATACGTGCTTAGAGATAGATTTTTTCGACAGGCGAGTGGTTACAGCAAAGATGTAGGTATTTGTAGGTACCTATGTATTTTTTATTTCATCGCGCCGCACACCCCTCTTATAAAATAAGAGGCGTCGGGATTAGTCGAGAATCCAATTACATTTTCGAAATTTCCCATTTTTCCTCCGCCGCAGGTTCAAAGCTCACGGAAAATTATTTTCTTCGCCCCTCAAGAAATGAAAATGAAAAATAAACCGGAGATAGGGAGGGGCATCTTGAAGAAAGCTGTATGGTAGCAAGTACGAGCGAGACAGAAGCTGGAGCTATTGACGTATATAAGGAAGAGTGATAAAGATAGGTGTCGAAGGTTGAGCGCTTTCTCCAGGGGATTGTCAAATTGAGCAATATTTTTTTTTGACAGCGGCTTCTATTTTAAATGAGACTACAAACTTTGAAGTATGTCAGTCATATCTACCTAAATAAAAAGACACGTTAAGACAACTGTTTTTCAAATAACCTTTTATTGCAGTATCATCGGGGTTACACACGTATTTTCTTCCAATCTTACAACTGAGTTATGTACCACGCACGACCCGATGTCCAATTGAGCTAAACAAGGTAATTGTAGGTCCTGGTTGTTTGACAAAGACAGACTTTCTATGTAGAGCCTAATAAGGAATACCTCCCGGTATTACGAATATTTTTTTGGTAATACTTACGACTTTATTTTTAATGTATGAAATGTTTAAATTTTCTGCATTGAAATTATATGAAACATTCTGTGATGTTTTAATTAAATACGACACTTGATTTAATCAACTATTTATCAGAAAATGTTTGATAGTGCATGATGTGCCTAACTTTACATTGTAAACAAACATACACACACACACAACCATGTCAGCACTCAGTCTATCAGACCGGTGTCGACCTTTGTGTCGACAGATGGCTACATGATAAAATCGAACACCCAATTCGTGTAAACGCCGATTGCCCGCAATAGAAAATGAATTAGGCGCAAATAGCTATTTGTTTAGATTTATGGTTATTGTTAGGGGGCGACAATATATCTGTACAAAAACATCATCATCATCCTATGTTTAATTTTTGACAAATACTGGCTTCAAGTGGCTTTGAAGTTAGCTGGTTTGGAACGACGCGGCGGTTCACACAATTTCAGGTGTCATTCTAGCCTTAAACTAAAATAAAATAATTTAAATTTCAAAATATAATTAATTATTTTATTTAACACGTACACGTTTAACACGTTTTTAACACGTGTTTGCGTTCGATCGATATTATTTTTAACCGACTTCAAAAAAGGAGGAGGTTATCAATTCGACTGTTTGTTTGTTTTTTTTTTATGTTTGTTACCTCATAACTTTTGACTGGGTGAATCGATTTTGATGATTCTTTTTTTATTAGAAAGCTGACGCTTCCCATTTGGTCCCATTTCAATTTATATAAAAAAGAATCTTCAAAATCGATTCACCCAGTCAAAAGTTATGAGGTAACAAACATAAAAAAAAACATACAGTCGAATTGATAACCTCCTCCTTTTTTGAAGTCGGTTAAAAGAATACATCATCTGTGAAATTTTCAACTGTTTAACTTTCACGGTTTATGAGATAAAGCCTGGTGACAGACGGATGGACGGACCGCCAAGTTTTAGTAATAGAGTCCCGTTTTACCCTTTGAGTACGGAACCCTAAAAAACAAGACACCAAGAAGCTCATTGTCATCTCTTGCAAGACGCCAATCCATCACCGCTTTGGTAAGCCAAGATCCATTGCTTCAAGAAGCACATTGCCACTACAACGTGCTTCAACCTAGGTACTCAGTTTCTTCAAACCAGCGTGCTTGCTTGACCGCATTGCTTGCTTTCAGGCAGATGGCTGTCAAATTAAATACAAGCCTACCTAAAAAAAAAAAAAAATAGGATGTAAGTAGAAAATAAATACTAACCCGAAGTAGACTTTAGATTTTATTTCCCCGAGAAGGGTCTGGTAAAGTTGATCGTGATTAGGGCGCGCGCGGTGCCGCGGCCGCAACGCGACGCGACCGCGCGTCGCGTGCACGCCACTCAGTCGCAGACAACCCTGCTGCTGTGTACACATGGCAAAAAAGGAAATTTTAAAAATATTTTAAGACAAGCTTTTATTGCATTGTCATCGGAGTTAGACTCGTATACCAAACTTTAGCTCAATCGTACATCGGAAGGTGGTTCAAAATTGGGTTGGAAGACTCCACCTGAACAAACATTGTGACAAAAATAAATAAATAAGTTTAAAAAAAGGTAAAAAAATATTTTTAAAGAGATCCTAATCAGTATTGCCTATGATTGGAGCGGGATTGGGTAGGTAGTTTAATTCGATACATGGACTGAAAACATGAGTCGTAGAAAATATTTTGGGCTTACTTTAATTTTAACTGAAAACTATAATGTGTACAGTGCCACAAGTTTAAGTTGGCGGTGGCGATTTGAGGAACTAAATCGTCCATCTCGAAAATTCACTTTGACACTTCCGAGTTCATAGTAAACATCGTTGCGAATATTTTTGCTACTATTATATTTGCTACTGTGCTATCATCATGCCTAAAGTGATAAAAAGTGGTACAAGAGAAGCAGTTATAAAAGTACACAGTGGCGCACAGCCGCGCCAAGTTATACTTGCCGGACTGTAATCGAACAGTAGTTGATTAACCTACATAATTTCTTGTCACAAAGTAGTACCCTTACTAATCTTACTATCAACACTTATTTATAACCCTGTATAATCCAAGATCCTTTTCTCCTATCGCTACCTTGCTATCCTCGAAGACAGGTCCCGGCAGCTGACGAGCGTCACTCCAACGCCAGCGGCGGTTAGCGGAAACGCTCGCGTGCTGCGGCGGGAGTTGATCGATATCTACTGGCAATACTAGCTGTTGGCTCTAACCAGCTACTGCTGGATTGTTAGTTTTATTATCTTACTAAAGAAATCTGGAATAGATAGTGGTTTTATTTTTGGCAATGCGCGATCGAACAAGTTAAAAAAAATGAAAAAAACCTATCACCACTTCTAATAAAAGCAGTAGGTATTAGTCTAGCCAATCTAATCCAATATTATAAAGGGTTGTAGATACGTTTTCTTTAAATTATTTCTATTCAATTTCACTGACAAAACGAGCAAATTGTTCGCCTGATGTGAAACGTCACGTTTGCGAATTTGCGTGAAACGTTACGTAACAGACATGAAGATGAACGACGACATCCTTAATGATGTATGCTTGTGGAGCGTATCTAATCTCTGAAACTATTGGCCCGATTAAAAAAAAAACCTTTTACCAATATAACCTCACTATCTCTTAGCGCTATAGGCTATATTTATAACCCTAAACGTACAAAGCCGAGAAAGCATCGTAGGTAGACAGTATTAGATAAGTTGTGTTGATCGCTCTTGCGTTTGTCCATATTTTTTACAGATTCTGTTAAGGTGGGTAAATCAAAATTTTACAATAGCTGACAGTTTGCTTCAGATTAGGTAAGGTGGTCATCACAGACTTGTTCCATTCAACAGCTTTCCCACAGCTTCTTATAAGTTATTGCAGCCATAAAAATATTTCATGAGAAGAACCTCTAAAATAATCACCATAATTTTCTTGTCCCAAAAACCTGCTTCTGCCAAATCGTAGACCTCCTCAGGGCCGGCCGCGATACATTATTTACAGAGGGCTGGGGTTCGTTACCCGGTTCAGTGGCTCGTAATAACTTTGGGGAATAACTGGCGCACACCTAGTCACACCCGGTGTGAACCCTACTCACTATTCGAGTGCGAGCTTGGGAAATTAGCTGCGGCACTCGTGGTTATTCAGTTTTCACTTTTGAAGAACATTAATTTCCGTTGTCGTTATGTAGGTGCTGAATTTTGTCAAGCTTGGTTGAATAAATAAATTAACGTTTCACACTCCGCTCTCCACTAGGATACGCTGTGTGGGGGATGCCATGGAACACACAAAGACAAGAAACACCCAGACCCAGAACTCATTTGAATTCGTCATTCTTGCATCTGCCCGGCCGGGAATCGAACCCTAGACCTCTGGCTTACAAGGCGGATATACTACCGCTGAGCCAAACAGGTCGACAAATTCGACAAAACAATTAATCTTTACAAAAATACAATCAACAAACACTTTACCTACGTAGTCTACGAACTAACTGCCACAAAAAATAAAGAAGAAAAACAGAAAAAAATAGAGTTTGGCATAAAACGCGGTCTTATTGTTAAGAGCGATCTCTTCCAACCAATTTTCAGGTGAGAAGTAAGAAAAAAGTGTCATAAAAGCTAGCCCATAGAGGGTCAGTCTCTGTTTGCAATGGCAATATGTAAATATCTCATCGTTTTAAAAGTTCATATTTGTATTTCCTCCAATAAAAATATCCAGTCTATCCCAGTCTCATCTGTGTAAGACAAGACACAGTTCGCATAAAAAATCGCACAGAAGTTAGCTCAAAATCACACCCTAATCATTCGTATTCACTCTACATCTGTACTCGACAGTGGTGTCGCTACATCTATCATATCACGTCACGTGTACGTCGATTGCAGCTCTGTTACTCTGTGATCCGAGTTATCTTTCTACATTACGCCCTGCCTCTTTGGTGATAGTTTTATTTTTGTACCAAAAAAGCTACATGTTGAATACCTACAACTAAAAACAAATTCAGGAATGATTTATGATCAAAAACGGTGATGATGAAAAGAAGCAAATGTGTTAATCTTGGACATGAGCTGACATTACAAATGTTATGTCGTTAAGACTGGCGTGGCGGGGAATTCTGCCTGCGCTTCTAACGCAAGAAAGCCCGTGGTGACCGAGCTGGTCGACAGCAACGCCACATTGGCAGCGGTATACAACGTGGTAATGGGGCCAGCATTTTGGGAACAATTCCCGCAGGCAGCGGCCTTATAGATTAGTTAATTTTAGTTTTATTGGTTTAGTTTTTAATTTAATTACATTTTAATTTTCATATGTATTATCATAATTTAAGTTTCTGTGAATAAATAAATTAGTTTAATATATTATATAGAATCAATATATTATATAAAAATATATATTTAAAAATAAAAAAAATATATATTAAATTCATTATTTTTTTTAATATTAAAAAAATATTGTTTTAAATTTTAAAATTAGTTTAATGTTCTGAAAATCAGTTTAGTATTTACGGAGCTACGTGGTAACGTGGTAACAAACATCGACACAACACACACATATTTACTTTTTTTTAATCTTAATACATATAGGTACATATATAAATTACGTGTCACGTTGTTTGTCCGCTATAGACTCCTAAACTATTTAACCAATTTCAATCAAATTTGCACACCGGGTGCAGTTCGATCTAACTTAGGAGCTACGATAGCTCACATCTCAATGTATAGTAAAAAAACATGAAACAGTAGAAAATATAAAAATACTTAAACCATAATAGCGCTTTGGACAATGTAAACTTTTTTAATGTAACTTTTGACATTTGACATAGAATTGGCGCAATGGCTTTTGACAGGACAACGTCTGTCGAGTCAGCTAGTAAAGTATAAATCCGCATTTGACTACCATCTCGCCTGTTGGTAAGCAACGATGCGGTCGAAGATGGAGCACGCAGATTTAGAAGATACCTATTCACTCTGACCTTGAAAAGTCCAGTCTTGACTTCCGTATTTATTTATTCATTTATAGATTTATGAAATAGATCAAATGTAATTAAGGCCTAAAGTAATTTGTATTTGTTCTATTGTCATATGTAAGGATATCTAAGCACCTTTTTATATTTATATGTTTTTTTGTTGACGGGAGGAAATCTTTAGTAGCGTTGGAGAGGAACCGCGATATGTGGGTTACGTACAAAACTCCTTCGGTGGCCAGCCTCTGTGCTTGACAGAGAGCACCAGGATCTCCGACGAACTCAACTGGTGCCCACTAGTCTAGCACGCTGCCAGAGGCACCATTCAAGCACCTGGCCTATATAGGTAAAATTTTCCGCAACCCTAGAAAAAAAACCCTGCTTCAAACGTTTTTTGTTTGAAATAATTACCATCGTCCAACACTTCGGAACGTTTCATAAAATGTCATCAGTCCAACCCTTACAACTGGCGTATGATTAACTGACGTCACAGTATAAACAGCAGTTACTGAGTGCCTATTAACAGACGTCACAGTATACATATCAGTTACTACGTGCCTATTAACTAACGTCACAGATTACATAGCAGTCACTAGGTGCCTACAGACGTCACAGTATACACATCAGTTACTACGTGCCTACAGACGTCACAGTATACACAGCATTTGACAGCAGTTACTACGTGCCTACAGACGTCACAGTATAGACAGCAGTTACTACGTGCCTACAGATGTCACAGTATACACAGTAGTTACTACGTGCCTATTAACTGACGTCACAGTTTACATAGCAGTTACTAGGTGCCTACAGACGTCACAGTTTACACAGCAGTTACTAGGCGTCCATTAAACAGGCGTCACGGCTTACGTAGCAGTAACCAGGAGTCTATTCCCAAGGCGGAGGGAGTGTGGCCCGATCACATTAACTGACAACATTCATTTCGGTAAATAATTGTTAGAATTAAAGGGAGACGGCCGGGAGTTGGGCTAACTAATGTTTGGGCTTTGGAAATCTCGGGTTGGGATTGTTTTTGGTGAGACTGGAGGTTAAAGCTTGTTTCAGTATCGTGGGCACTTTTCAGTGAAACTGCCGGCCTGTTACAGTGTTGGGCTTTCAAGCCGTTATTTACTGGGCTCTAAATGAGTAGTTCGACTTTTTGTTAGAGCATTTTAAACAGTGACTAACTTTAAGTAGGTAGTGTTCATGAGTAAGGCTCCAAGAGTGTACAAGGCTCTATACAACATGTTCTATAACTTAATGTTACCAAGGTTTAGGTAACCATATTGGTTAGAGCATTTCTTGATTATTTTCAGTTTACCAATAACTCACCCGATATGAGGACATGTGCTCACTTGTCCTCGCTCTCAGTAATCGTATGTACATAATGAAATGAGTGCAATATGCGTCCACGTCTCATGAGACCGCTCGTGGAGTGGTGTAGGGGATGGTTGGATGCGGCAATATATTTTCTCTAGTAGAGTAATAGACTACATACAAAATGTTTAATCACTATAGAATAATTATTTAATAATTTTATACAATAACTTAACAAAGGTAGGTAATCATTTTGCATTTTCAGCATACTTTTGGGTCTTCTCTCACAATTTACCCCACTGTGCATTTATTAGTGTCTGCACATGTTGGTACGTTAATGTAGCAATTATCTCATAATAACCTATTGGTAGGCAGGTTCTTATTAGAATCGTCAAAGGTTACAGTACTTACTTACAGTGTATTGCATGGACCTAAACATGCCATCTTAAACTTCACCCTGCATCCGCGCTCAGTCCCCAGAGATCCGCAGCCGGTGGCAGGCGATCAGGCTCTGATTTAACCTGCAAAGATTGGTATGATAACTAAGTTTAAGTCGACGAAGCTATTGTTTCTTTAGTACCTAAAGTACCTATAGATACCTACTACTTTCATATCAAAATTGTCCAATAATATATGAGCTTAAACATACAACCTCCAACTTCCCCCTGCATACGCGCTCAGTCCCCAGAGATCCGCAGCCGGTGGCAGGCTATCGCGCGTAGATTTATCCTGCAAATGTTGGAAGGATATCTTTAAGTCGACGTAGCGATTATCTCTTCAGTGCCTACTAACTACTTTCCTTCCAAAATTGTCCAAAAACATATTAACTTGAACATGCCACCTCCATCCAACTTACCCTGCATCCGCATTCAGTCCCCAGAGATCCGCAGCCGGTGGCAGGCGCTCAAGCGCTGATTTATTTGCTCTCGCACAGGATGATGAGTGTTTACGGACTGGTGTCGCATTTGTTTACAGAGTGCTGACTATCTGTTTACTTATTTGTTTTTAAATTTTGTATTGAAGGAGGTTTATTTCACACTACACAGCTATTTTTTCAAATATTTTTTGTACAATTTTCTTAACCTACGTATGCAAGAGGGTATGTGATTGCGTTAGCACCTAACATACTTACTAATCATGCTTATTTTGTCAACGTCTCCTATGAAAGAAAGCTCTGCTGAGAAAAAGATAGTTCTTAGAATAATTTGCGATCACAGTTAACTAACTAGTTAATGTAGGCAGTTGTTCTTCTTTATCTCTAGAAAGTACGTTTATAATATCGATGCTATGGGGTATTTAGTTTTGTATAGACACCATAAGACACCAGTCAGTAGCCTCTCCCACCTATCGGCAATTTAAAACTTTCTTACTCTCTATGCTGACTTTCCTCTGTACAACAAATTAAAATGTACAATTATAATAAAATGCTTCCATTTAAGTTTTCAGTAATATTCACACAACAAGGCGTCAGTTTTTATTGTTACACGACACGCCCGTGGGATATGCAAATAGCGCTAGTATTTCGCATTTATAATTCAAATCTAACCCAACTTAGCGAGATTCCTCCCCCAAGCCGCACACAATTGACGTCTCGTCGCCAACCCCGCGCTTTTGTGCACCCGACGTGAATGCGAGCCCTAATCTCGACCACGCGACCGCCACGCGCCGTACTCCTGCATTCGACAACCCTGCATTAGAACCAAAAAGGTTTCTAAACGAATCCTCAAAAAAGAAAAACTACTTTCCCGCCTTTTCATAAACGTCAAAGTCGAACTGTCAAATTTTCCCGCGTAAACTTTTCTCGAACTGGCCAGTGAATAAAAAGCGTGTCCTTTATCTTAACTGATTGGATAATCTGTGCTCAAACGTTATAACTATCGTATCGGAAACAGAAATGCAAGCCCCGACGTCCTGATTAAGTTTTCTGGTGCAGGGCGGGGCTGGGTGCGAAATTACAGTGATTTTTTGACATGCGTATCGTGTTTCTTTTGTTGTCGCTGCAGTTTTTGGTGAAATATGCCAAAAACGTTGCGATCTAATTATTAGCTTTGTCCCCATTTGCTTGGGGCTTTTGTTGTGCCGAAGTGGTAGATTTGGTAACAGATTTATAAGTCATTTTTGGATTAAAGGTATTGTGTTGCTAATAAAATCGAATGGTTGCGGGGATTGGCATCAATGTGATTAGCCGATGGCATAAAAAGAAATAGAAACAATACCTAATTATGGCTAGCAGACATACTTAATTAAGAGGTCTAATGTTACAAGATCACACTCAATGACTACCTACATGAAATTGTGGTCACTGACTAAAAAAACGTCCAAACAAAAAATCAAGCAAGAAAATGCGTCCATTTTAAAATCTCAAATAAAATTATCGTACTAGGTACTTATCAGATTCAAATCTCATTTGCCAAATCTTTGCAAATCTCAAATCTGTCGACACAATCCGATTTCAAAGCTAGATAAACTGGAATCCCGAAAAAATTACAAAAAAGTGCCGAATCAGTTGTGTACGAACCTAACAACGATTTGGCAAATATTAAACAGTTTGACCCCTGCATATAGATGAGGTATTTCCCGCCGCTGGGACGCCACCTGATCACGTATTCATGGGCCGATCAGCGCCCTACTAGACACGGAGAGCCAAGAAATTGTGGATGTGATACCAAGTTTCTTTGGCAATACAGGGTTATACAGAAAGAGTATGTTAACGCGAAAAGGGCTTATAGTAAGTAACTCATCATTATGAACAATTTTTACTATGTGTATATGCATTTCGAGAATATCGCCACAAGATTAGTTTCGTTCCGTGGTGTGGCTAGTGGCCGCAAACCGCGCTATTATGAAGACTGCCGTTTGGACATGCAGTATTGGACATATCATGGCTCTAATTCTGATCTACAAGCCACAAGATCCATCTTTTACTCGGTTCTTACTATTCATCAGTACTTACTGGTCATCAGTATTACCTTGAACTTCCACAAATAATGCAGAGGCTTTAGTCCAGTCCTTAGTGGTCAGAGTAGCAAAATACATAATTATTTATGTAATTTTAGTTTTAGTTGACAGCTGGTAGTAGTTTAAATGCGATTGCGATTGTTCTGATAGGCTTAAATTTCTCTAGAGGGTAGAAAATCAAGATTGCCTTCTCCAACGCACAAAATAGACTATCTTCTATCTTCCTCGTTTGGATGATATTAGGATAATCTAAGTATGATTGGAGCGGGACCGACGCTGTTTGCATGGGATAGGTTATTTAAATAGGTGCGGATCGAGAGGCAGATTTTATAAAAAAAGATTATAGAAAAAACAGGATGAAAACAAATTGGTGACATCAAATCTGCATATGGAAAAAATTTTAAAAAATCTTTTCAACTTTTATAGATACTTTCGATATGTTGTTTGAACATTGCACGTATCATTCTAATAGAAAGTTGTGATAAAAAATATTGTATATTTCTTTTGCAAGTCAATTTGGGAAAGCAGATAGGCTATTGCGGTATTAGTACCTACCTGACCACACTATTGATTTTAGTTTTTGGTGGAAAATGACCCATGAAAGTTCACAGTTCTTGGTGGTCAGGTGCGGTGGTGTGCTATTATCACACTGGAAAGTTTAATTATAAGAATGGTCAAAACCCTTTACTGATTCTACTATAACTTATACCCGTCACAGATTTCGAATTTACAATGCTATCGTAACTAATCCACAGAAAGTACCGTACAGATTGCATGATACAGGGGTAGCACAGTATTTGCCAAGGATTTGAATACCAAATGCCGCTGGTAGAACAAATATTTGGCAGCGATGATTTATGCGTGATGCAGGGTTGAGAGATTGGCAGGGTTTGATGGATGCGATGGATTTCCTCTTCATATCCGCGAAACTTTTTGGAAAAGGGGAAAGTTGGGTATGGACAATATTTTTGCGTACTTACCCACGGAATCTCTAGCCAGAGTTTTTTTAAGGGAACGCCAAACTATAAGCGCTACAAAGGAAAACTATTTAGTACATAAGTAATACAAACACCTATTCGTTAGAAAAACACAATTAGGAATATTTTTTGCAAAATTTGTAAAGTTCATATATGTACTCGTACATTGTACACGGAACACAACTCATAGAAAAGGGCAAAACATTGGAGTGTAATTAAACTAATATGTTATAATAATTAATTAAAATATTACGGGTTTTTTTATTGACCTGGTTTGTCCCACTGTTGGGCAAAGATCACCTTTCTATCTTTTAGTCAGAGAGTCAGCCGATGAGATAAAACATTAGACCTTTCTTAGACCAGGAAACAGAAAAGGTGGATGTCGTTTCGTACAAGGAGGTAAAAGCACTAGCAAAAGATCTCTAAACTTGGAAATTAATCCACCGACAAAAGCGCTACTATTTTTCACTCATTTCAAAATGCATTAAACTTCTTTCTCCATCCAAAACTTAACAGATTTGCGACCCATT
The DNA here is from genome assembly GCA_949125135.1 of Alcis repandata. Taxonomy (NCBI): domain Eukaryota; kingdom Metazoa; phylum Arthropoda; class Insecta; order Lepidoptera; family Geometridae; genus Alcis; species Alcis repandata. The sequence continues at coordinate 5,525,215 of OX421241.1, forward strand.
TTATTTCGACACTTATCCAAACGGGATTATAAAATTCAAAGCCCTTTTTAGATCGAGAGCATTATCAAAATTATTGGACACACGTTTCTAAGTGTATAAGAGCACTTGGCAATATTTTGGCCGGGGGCTGCGCTCTCGCCCACTGTGCAAAGTTTGCTGAGCGTTTAACTCAAGTGGATGGCCCACTGGGCGTATACTAAGTACTAGACTTTGTACTTACATATTTATTACTGTAGAGGTCTTTGTTGTTTCCAATTTCATGCTGAGATAGATAGTTTTGTATTTAACCTACTTTTACAATTTAATTTCGATTTTTTTTTTCAAGTTATTTGAAAAGATTTTAAGGAACCATTTATAAATCATAGATAACAAAAGAACAAAACCAATTAACAATTGACTGAGACATACAGTCAGACAGACGGACACAAAACTCTCACCACAAGGGTTCCTTGCCATTCACCATGTACGGAACTGATATAATGTGAAAGCTTTTTTACCACACAATGACATTTTTTTAAACCATTAAATTGTATTCAAAAAAGAAACAATAAAAAAACATTAAAATAATATTAATTATTGGAGAGAAAAGCCCAAGATAAATAATTACCAAGCTAAATATGGATATAGAGTTTTCATGCAAAATGATGATGTTTTATTTCAATGGGTAATGTTACATGCATTTACAAAACTCTACAACCCTCAAATAAAATCTGTCTCTACCACCGTACCTCCCGGAGAGCCAACATATTGGCGACTCTACAATGCTCTACAATACACGACATGGTGTCTCGTCAGCGCACCACGCTACGATGCTCGCATCTGTTGAGCTTTCCGTAGTTATAATTTGAGGGTACTTAGAAATTTGTTATAATTTAAAAAAAGAATGCGCTGAAAAAAGGTTGGTGCACCATTAAAAAGTTTAAAATGTAGTAGATAGTAGCAGTGGTCAGGTTACAAGTCGCATCAAAAGAGTTACTCTGTGACTCGTTCGATTTTTCGCCATCGAGTTTCACTGCTACTGGTTCCAACTTTTTTTTAAGGCATTCCCAACTATAGTTGCAATTTTAACTTTTTTTTTGTGACTGGTCGGAAACTTATTGTGTTAAGGTGTTACTGTTAGTAGTGATTACCACCTCGTTAGTGAGAAGAATTTAAAAAAATGATTGTACCAAAAATTATACCTACCTATGTCCCTTGCACTTTACTTTACAATAGCCATCTACTTTATATTCGCATTTGTCCAATTGCATTGCGGCCGCATTAGAGCAAAAGGCTAATTACAGTACAAAACTGGAGTCCTTGCGCTCGGCGGAACCCTTCGCATGCGCTCACCTAGTTAAAAAGGCAAAGAGCGGCGAGGCGTGTAGATATGATATTTCAAGAGGCTACAAAAATGTTGACGAAAAATAATCTCACGTTTTGTAACAAAATTAAATTGTTTCAAGATACTTAGTTTTAAATATGTTACAAGTTATATTTATTCAAGGTTTTTGACGGGCTCTGTACACTACACCGTGTTTAGTAGACCAAGTTAAACACAATACACGGTTATTACTTATGCTGGATAATGTTGTTCTAGAGGAGTAACTGACAGCTATTTATATTGGCATTATTTTATTGCAAAAGATAGCCTCTGAGAAGCAATGGCTTTGTAGTAGGTAACAATGATTATTTTCAGATATCGTCGTCTAGTCTATTCTTCATCATAATCTTAAAATGAATAGTGGTACAAAACAAATCGGCAACAGGGGAGGGCGTGCCGGCGCCCCGCAGCGCGCGTCTGTCGCTGTGTTGCCAACAACAGAAAAAGCATAATTCTAGCCCATTGTACTGGCAACCCTGATGACAGGTCGCCGTTGGACACATGTTTGAGGCATTTTGGGGCCATTCCTGTTGTAAACAGCGACCAACTTATCTGTACAGTTAAGTGAGAGAGCCAGCTATGCTTTTTCTGAACAAAATTGACAGTTATCCGCTTAAAATATTCAGTTCTATGATTTGGCCAACATTTTTTTTAAGTTGGTCGACTGTAATAGGTGGTGTTTTAATGTTCACTGTGGATTTATGACTTAGGGAGGAGGCACCCCTAGTTTTAGGTTAATATTAGGTGAAATTAGCTACGATGTAACAAAAGACGGTCGTTGTGGTGTTCTGAGTGTGGTTTGTTTGGGCGAATTTTGTGAAAAAATTACTTCGGACCTTTGAACATACTCTTGTGCTTAGGGGATGCTCTAGAGTACTATAATATTTTTTAGATTTAGTAAGACAGAGTACTACCTGTGGTATTAGTACTAAGACATTTTTTTGGGATTCTAATACATGTAATGTATCACAACTAATGTTTCAACTAAGTTATGTACCTATAACTTTAATATTTTCCTACTAATTATCATAACAGGTGCTCTGTATCAACTGTGTAAGCCTAGCATGAAATTCATGCGAAAAGTACATTATCGAGTATCCTAGAGTAAATTGTATGAGCAAATGCAGTTTCCATTTACACCCGCATTACGTCCGAAGACCCATTTTTCATACATTAACATATTTATCGAATTTCCATTACTAACCATTACCATTACTCATTCCATTACTTATTTCCATTACTAATTTTATGCTAGGACATGAAATGTCGAACTATAATTACCTATCTGAAATAATTCGATTATCTGCTTAATTTAAGAGCTTTTTATAAATAGATGTAGAGAAGGTATAAAAATAAGGTTTTATTATTATTTTTATAAAGGAGAGTAAACCACCTTCTAACGGGGCGTCGTTAAACAGAGATGATTACGGGCCCCATAATTCTTTCATCAACAGACTTCTAAGGTCATTTGTCAAAGAAAATAACATCGGTCAAGATAGAGTGGACGTTTTAGGCACAGGATTCCGTATAGAGAAAAGTAGAGTTCTTATTAATTTATCCAAATAAAACTGTTTTTAACACGCTTTTTTATTAGCTTCACTTATATGTTTGTAACCGACTTCTTTGAGCGCGATTTTGACTTTTATTTTTTTTACTATTAATTATATATTATTTTTTCTTGTTTGATTGTCTTTTTTTTTTTGATTTGTCTGATTGCTTTGCCCTTGAGTCCTCAAGTTACTCCTCAAGCTGCAATCCTACTTATTTGAGTTAGACCAAAAAATATGCGTTAACTTGAAAACGTGACTAAAACTGGCCATCTGTCCAGGAGAAAAAAAAAAGAGTATCGATTTGAATGTTTCTTTACTTCCAAACTCGTCCAGTAATGTCTTACCTTCTACACTGCAGATTAACATTTTTCTCTTTATATTCTTAATATATATAAATTACGTGTCACGTTGTTTGTCCGCTATAGGTCCGCAGCCATCCTTGCCGCTTCCTTTCGATGACTGACTAGTCCGAACTTGTTTCTATGCAAATAAAGCATCATTTTCCATACTCTAAGATAGACTCACGATCTATCGACGTCGGTGGCGTTCGCAAATATAGTTTTGGGCGCAGTATAGAATTTTTCAAAGACAAAACTCACAATTGTATTATCTCGGGTGTAAAGGGTTATACTACTTATCCGATTTCAATCAAATTTGCACACCGTGTGCAGTTCGATCTAACTTAGGAGATAGGATAGCTCACATCTCAATTTATAGTAAAAAAATATGAAAAATTAGAAAATTTAAAAATACTTAAACCATAATTTAACTTTAGCGCTTTGGACAATGTAAACTTTTTTAATGTAACTTTTGACATTTGACATAGAATTGACGCAATGGCTTTTTTTAACAATTCGAATTAAATAGTCATCGTTAAGACAGGACAACGTCTGTCGAGTCAGCTAGATATAATACATTATTTTAAAGAGAAAAAACGAAATGTCGCCGTGGTAGCTCAGTGGGAGAACAGCCGCTTCGCATTCTTGAGGCGGTGGGTTCAAACCTTGACTCGTACCAATAAGTTCATTGGGACTTATGTACGAATTTACACACCACTGGCTTTTCGGTGAAGGAAAACATCGTGAGGAAACCTGCATAATAATAAAATGTCCGGAGAAGAAATTTAATGGCGTATGTGAATCCACCAACCCGCACTTGGCCAGCGTGGTGGAATACGGCCAATTCACCCTTCGAGGGTAGACCTGTATCCCAGCAGTGGGAGTATTAAAGGTTGCATTTAAATATATTATTTTAAAGAATCGGTTGGAACCCTAAAACACTCGGCGTCTGAATGAACGTCCATAGACTAGAAAATCATCAATCAATCATTGATTTACTTTTGTCTATGGTTGATTGACGCGTAGACAGTGGCAGGCAAATGAGATGGAAGTCAGCGGGTAAAGGTTAAAGAAATGTTAGATTTTTTGTTTCGACGACGCAGGTAGATATAATTTTAGCTTTTCGTTATAATTTTAACGTGGTAACAGCTAAATTCGATGTCTATTTTTACAGCATTGTCTGCGAGGACGACTACGATTCTTTCATTCGTATAGGTACGTTTTAAATTATATGGTAGATAATGCTATATAACTATCTTTGGCACATAAAATGGAAATGGAGTCAAAAATATTGCGCTGAAACTTAAAACTATGCTTCGAATTGCGAACTATTATAAAATTAATCTGTAATCGACGTTGCAGGTTCACGAGCTATCTATTTTATTCATGCTTAATTACTTAATTCTATATTTTGCTGTGTACTGTTTGTTAATCCTAAAATAAAAAATAAACCCTAAAAAAACATACAGTCGAATTAAGAACCTCCTCCTTTTTTGAAGTCGGTTAAAAAACTCTATCAACTTCGACTCGATTGAGTGCGAAAATAATTAAATCTAAATTTAGCTACCAGCTCAGTATTCGAGCTGTAAAGTCACCCTATGCGATAGACGTGCGTTGCTTATCTACGCACTGCTATGCAGACGTCCGTACCCTACGGCGGTTATCGCGATACTGATAGTGACAGAAATGCAACAATGCTGCCACCCGTCAAACCTTATCTTCTCCACCAATCGGGAGAGGGTTCGCGGGATTCGTATTTTAAATTTCTGTTTAGAATGTTGTTGTTGAGCACAAAGATCCTAGTAGAGAGAATTCTTTAGTGTTGAAGAAAGAGTTGTTTTTTTTTTTTGGTAGAACATATCACTACTTGATGGACTTTAGGAATACTTCTTTAGGAACATAAATTCATGAGAATTTAAGATAGATTAGATAGTATTTATTGTTTACACTAGAAATTATACACGAAAAGAAAACAATGCTTAAAAACTAGTGCAATAACTATGTACCATTTCACTAAATGCGTAAGTCTGATCTAGATAATATTATTAGGTTTGGGATAGAAAGAATAAAAATAATTCAAAACAGAGCGTCTGACTGATTTTCAAGTTGAACACGTCAAAAGAGTCTTTTTAACCGACTTCAAAAAAGGAGGAGATTATCAATTCGACTGTATGTTTTTTTTTTTTTTTATGTTTGTTACCTCATAACTTTTGACTGGGTGAATCGATTTTGATGATTCTTTTTTTATTAGAAAGCTGACGCTTCCCATTTGGTCCCATTTCAATTTAGTCCAGTTCTGATAATGGTATCCATGAGAAAACCATATAAGTCTTAAAGCATTAAGTACGTGCGCGACAAATAGATGAATAACTCAATAGTCGGTCTTTTGAAGTCGGTTTTTGTTTTTTGTTTTGTAAAAATAATGTTCTTGTTAATTTATAGACACTTTAGTTTTGACTCCACTAAATCAATGCTAAAAACCTTTAACCAGTTTACCTAAATTAAGGTCAACTGTCCAACCCCAAGCTTGTCAAAACATAATCAAATACGCATTTGTCAAGTGGGATCTTCGAAATTAATCGCCGTAGATAACCATAATGAAATCGAGTCCCTTGTACTGTGTCCCTCGCGAGCGGCATCCCTTGGTGTAGACACAGGGATGGAACTAGAGGTGAGGCATCAGGGAAATTTCTGAGGCTTCTAAATCAAAACTATTAACATACTCGAGGCTTGTAGGGTGGCAACTGGCAAGTGTAGTGAGTGAGTTTAGTTTCCTTAACAAAATTATATTAAACTGTAGGTAGACATTTTTGTTTTTAATAGTCGAGACTACTCCCTTTTATTGAATCGGATACTTCAACTAGATCCGCAACATAAACTAATGTATTGTATTTACAAATTACAAAATTGGCCAGAAAAACCTACCTATCTACAATTTAATTGTGTCTTATTAGTAAGTATTAACAGATACGAAAATTTGTAAGCAAGTAAGTGAGAGTATTTAGCAGAAATCAATCCATGTAGACTATTTTCCGGCCCAGGACCTAGCCCTCATTTCACCCCTGCACGTAGTCCACCACTCGTTACAGAACACCATACGGCGCGCTATATTTCTTCCATCTGAACACACCCCCGAGGCCGGTACTGTACCGTGAACACTCGCCAACTGTTCCGATACTGATACGTTTTGTATACAGATTACATCGTGTTTTACGCAACTGGTGGCTATTGTGTGCTTTGAGAGATGCTTCAAAAGCGATCGCAATGTGCAGAACTGCGGAAAAACGACGTGAATCAATTTCGGGAGATTGGCTCTGATTTTTTTCTACCGTGTGGTGCTCTATGGTATGAACTGAACGTAGTTGATATACACCACGGGTATTGTTTTCAGCGCTGATATTGTCTATTGTAAAACGTCTTACTCTTATTAAGATGGATACGAAAGCGACGGGGATAGAAACAAAGTTTATTTCATAAGCAACGACTTCCTTGTTTAATTTTTTTAAGCTACTAGCTTTAAGTCTGGTTACTAAAACGTTTTTCTCGTAAGTTGGAACAATAATAACTCCTTGCTCTACCAAAAAATCTTTCCGACCAAACCTAACCAAACCAAATTGTTTACTACCAAACTGTCTTTTTTAAACCTAAGCTCAACTTGATCGGTTTCCCATTAAAAAACACAATGCAATTGACACAACAAAAACCATTTCGAATACAATTTTGGCTTCCCATTCATATATTTAGTTTAGGGTTAAGAAGCCATACATTTTGTCACAAGGGGTGTCTTTTGACAGCAACAGTTTGATAGGCAGTGCTGATTCGACCCTTTAAAAGGGTTAGCGCCCCCAAATGTGTGTAATTTATTTTTTTAAATGGTTCTTGAGGTGTGAAATCGAAACATTTGTCATGTTTTTATGCGTTACTTTTTGAATTGAGAAGAATCCTGATGTAACCAGCCTTTTTAGCGAAGCGCTGACTGCTGGTGCTAAAAACTTGATTGCAAAAAAATAAAGATGCGAAATCTACGTGAAAATATAATGATTTTGAGGATTTTATTTTTGATGAAAGAAATTTCTTGAGAGAAATGAGAGAGATTAATGTAGAATAAAGATACCAAGCAGATATATCTTATTTAAAAGACGGGTCAGAATAAGGCCCCAGAATATCATCTTAGGCTTTTTAAGGTAAGAGTAAAGAGGTATATTCTAAGTCTGCGTGCTTCATCATCGACCACATCGTCGTTTACCAACAGGCGAGTTGGTGGTCTAACACGGACTCATTCGCGATAAAAAAGTAAATAGTATGTTCCTCTTTCATTTGTTTTCATCGAATGAGGCCCCAACTGCGCTGTTGGCAGACACTGGTGACTTTTTAAACCGCGCGCGGCTCACAGATGTGCCAATGATATACGATTAGATCTGCCGAGATTAGGGGCACGTGAGGTTGCGGGGGTTTATTGGGAATTAACATTGTGAATACTTGAGATATTTTGCAAATAAATAGATATTTTGCTTGTGGATGAGTTGGGAATTTGTTTTGGTAAGTACCCTGTATGATGTCTAAGTAAAGTTTGGGTAAGTAATAATTTTTTTCTAATATTTGTATTCCAAAGCCAAAGGTCCAAAGGTGCGTATCTTATCAGATGCTGCGTTTCAGCTAGATATATGTTTATTTTTTTTAATATAGTTATTCAAATAAAAAACTAAGTTGCTATAGGTCAAATACCTAGCCTTAAGTCAGAGTCTTCAAAACAATTTATGAAAACATAGTTTTTTTTCTACTCATTCTTCGATTTTTCAACGTCAATTTCTGAAGATTGACTAAACAGTCGATTTCAGTTCCACTAATCTACGAATATTTCACAGATAATATTATAAATTCGATAAACTTTTATTCAAATGCCTCTCAAATTTTAAAACGCGACACCAAATCGTTGACACCATTTGTCAATGCTGGTCGAGGGTCGGAATTAAATGGGCCATTGTCATTTGACACTTGTCAGGGTGCATCTATAGGAGTTGTATGGATTAATTGCTTGTTTGCAGTGACAAATGTAGGGAAACTAGTGTATGATCGATGTTGACTTGTAGTTTTACATTGTAAAATACAGTTATAACCAAACTTGTGAAGGACAAAGAAAAGTTAAGGATCTTTTAACTACAAGATTTTATAGCATTGTCATCGCAGTTCAGGGCATACCAAATTTCAACTCAATTAGACCTAGGGAAGTGGTTCAAAATTCAGGTTTAATATTCTAACAAGGCAAATAAAATAAAAGCCTGCTAAAAAAAATTACTGACTTTGTTGGCGCATCGACTATATTTTCTTGTTCTTTGTTACTGAGATGCGCCAAGTACCTGTTATTGTGTAATGTCATTCTAAAATCGGATGCCTAGTTTCTAACAGTACAACGAGCCAAAAGCTCTGCCCGAGAACTTGGGTATAAAGCTTTAGAACATATATACATACACATACTTTTAAACCAGTGGTTCTAAACCACTGGTTTAAAAATGTACCTGCAGCATTTGACAACCTTCGCAATTATTTGCAACAATACAAAGAGATGCTCAACTGCGAATCCTCTCGTAAACAGAATTCTAGAAACAAATCTCGTAACAAAACTTTATGCTCACAAAATGGAAAAACACAGGTACGCTGCACCCACAAGGATCAGTTCCAAAGCTCAGGAATTATCTAATTCAATGTGACGGGCTTGACGCGTCAAAAAAAGAAAAAAACTTAAGTTGACACGAACGCCGTATGAGATTGTTAAATCCGTTCGCCTGATAAAGATCTGCCTTTGCCATAAAAAAGAAGAGAAAAAAGACAAAAAGCGATCCGTCTGAGCTACTGTATTTAAATGCATTTTTTGGTAGTCCATAGGCTGCGGTTTTCCGTGAAACTACCCTTAACGTGTGCGGTCGGTTTTAACCATTTCGGTTTTTTAGGAAGAGGTGAATGACATCAGGTTTGTGGTCAATGGGTGCTTATTTTGATAATGTCTGTTGTTTTATTTTCCGTTCGCGATTGTCTCGCAATTTTGTAAGGCAAAGCGTTTCTGTTTTTTTGGGCACGTTTTTGGGTTCGTCTTTTGTTTTTTGGGGTTTATATTGCTGAGATATTAGGTATGTTATTACCTTACTCGTAGTGGATCTTATAAACACTGGTTAAAGACATTTGACAATCTAAGTAATGTTTTAGATTAATTGATCCTTGGTTGAAATCTCTATTTCTAACTGACCTTAAAAAAGAAGGAGGTTCCACGATCATCTGTCTATAGGTATAAGTACATTTTTTTATGTTCTAGTACGTAAAGGACAGACAACTTCTGCCTTCTTCATTCAAAGGCTTACCAACAGCAAAAGAACAATCAACATCTTCAGCGGTGTGAAAAGTTACATTTAAACAACACAGAAGATCCCAACAACAACCCTTACAATCACCGTAACATATACCTTAAAGTCTCTAAACTAAAGTTTAAAATGTAGCGTTAAAGAAGCCATCTCGCCCATGCCATTATTGTCAAAGGATCGATCTCGGTAGCAGGACATTGTATTCAAAACATGCATTTAAATACAAAAACGCGATTATGTGACGATGGAGCATTATAAGCCGTAGCGTCCTCGCGAGATTGGCATCTTCAGACCCACTAGACGGTTTTGTCGCAGCTTTTACTGTCCAAAAAGTTTATTTAAAACCAAACAGAATGATAATTTTGATGCGCTTTTAGTTATAATCTTCACTGCGTTAAAAGTGAAAATTGAAAACAGGTTGAAACTAATCTTTTATTAAAGTCTCTTAGCTCTAGACAGAAATTTTAATGCCTATGCTATAATTGTGCGATAAGTACGTCAAAACTGGTTGACAAGTCGCATATCGCTCTCTATGTATTGTCAATTAAAATTACACACTTCAAGAAGGAATTTACCATTAAGAGAATGTTACAGGTGGGATAAGCCAACCAAGATTGGACTGCTGCGCGCTTGCTTAAATAGCATCTGGAACTAGAATGAAAATCAATTTAAAATGTGTCGCAAAGTAAAAACCTGACGAGTTTCAAGTAAAAAAAACTTTGGGAGTCAAAACTTTTGAAGTATTCAGTTCAAGAGTAAAATTTATTTTAAATTTTGACCCACAAAGTTTTAGCCAGATTTTTATTAACAATAGAAACGCTGCGACTTCTCAACCCAGTAGGTACATATGACTGTCGGTAGTCAACCAACCTCGTTGCTGATCGCTGCACTAATTTCCCGAGATGCGCCATTGTTCAAGCTTCCGGCTTCTGATGTGCTTCCATACATCTCTCATACAACATTACGAGAGATGGAAAGATTGTTTGGATCGTTTTTAATGGATTCAAAGGGATTTGAATGATAGATCTGTGAGATGTTTTCCGAGAAATTGTGTGACTTTCGCGTAGCATTGTTTGAGATAGAATAGACGATACCAAAAGATAAGAAACTCCGTGATATTCAGTAGTTGAAAAGAATACTTACATGCTCAGATATCTATTAAGTATATGGCTTGCAATGTAAGTAGGTATAGTAGTTGTCGATCAACTTTATTGGCATTTAGAATCGTCAAAGTTATTTTTGCCGACAAAAAATGCCAAATATGACCTTTACAGACGATAAAACTGATTTTATCTACGGCAAATTTCAAATATAACTAAGTACAATAAGTCGACTAATAAAATAACGTATAGATACTTACATTTATACAAAAGCGAAAATGTCAAGTGGTAGTCTAAAAACGTGATTATGACGCGCTCGAATACGTAACTAAGAACGTGACTGTAAAAGTGACTTAAACGTGATTCGTAACGTGAACGTGACTCAGAACGTGTCAATAACTTTCCTTAACAAAGTTGAAAAATGCTTAACGAAAGCTACTGTGTCTGGAGAAGTTTTAAGCTACTGTAGTTAAAAATACAGGGTTATGAGAAAAGGGTACGCTAAGCCGAAAAAGACTCATAGTACTCATCGTTATGACCAACTTTTACTATGAGACTAACCCGGAATTCGCCAAAAAAAAAAAACAGATTTTCCATACATTTTGTCGTGTGTCACTAACATTTTTCTGTGGAACAGCTGATTTTTTCCCATTGTAAAAGTTGTTCATAATGATGAGTACTTCGAGCCCTTTTCGGCTTACCATACCATACCCTTTCTTTATAACCCTATAGAAGCTACCACATTTCCTACTGCAAATGCCCCAGTTAAGCCCCAGCAGTCAAAACGTCGACAATGCTACCTCACCGTGAGAAAGCCCCGATCCGACGTCAGTGACAGACCGACAACAGATCGAGATTATAAACTCTTAAATCGATATACCAATAAATGTTTCAAGTCGTCGGGCAATTGAAAGGGCAAAGAGTTGGGTACAGATGTGACAGTGGTTTGGAAATCCTAATTGTTATTACCTACCCCTCTAGCTGCATAGGCAACTAAGTAGGTACAATACAATAAAATATTATTGATGAAGGAACAAATACAGTAAAACATAAGAGGCAAGCACGGAAGGCAGTATTATTGCTGGAAAATATCTCTTCCAGATTGCTTTTTCTGACGAATGAAAAAAACTTGTCGAATAGAAAAATAAATTAAGTATTATATATTAAAATACACTTAATGGAGCCAACTCTATTTTGGTTCATAATAGATATCAATTATAAAAAAATTGATTTCGTTTTTGCAATCACGTACCTAAACTAACTCAACTCAAAACCGCGAAGCACATTTTTTTCAGTGAGCTTTTCTACACACTGCCTGCTCTATGAGGCACGTCTCGTATGTCACATGGATTAGGCGCGCGCGCAGGTAGGCTGAATGAATTGTCAATGTCGGCTGCGCTGACAGATTGCTTAGGGTTGTCCGTATCATGTTACATGTCATACCTATATTTGTGAATTTCACAGCGCGTTGCGATAGCTGACAGCTTTTCGTATTAGTAAATAGGCAGGCTGATATCTAAGTGGATCTTTTTGAGTTTTTGATACTTAAATCATTTGTTTATAATATATCTGCGTAACGTTGTCAATTACCTAGCCTTGGCTTTCTAATACACAAAAATAAGTAGAAGAAGATCCTGGACCCTAGACCCTATATACAAAGATAAAAAATAAGGCTTAATGATGAAGTGGGGAAAATAAATAATCAATGAACAAAACTACCAAATAAGTAGACGATAAAAAACTAATGATACTGATCCTTGTTTCTAGTTAGGTACCTATTTCTAATAAGGAAAAATAATCAAACAAGAATCCCCAGTTACAATGTTATTGGAACAATTTGTAATAGTTGCCTGCCCAAAGCAATCCTAATTAAAACTTCTAAACGGTTTGGATTTGTTTAGGCGCTTCAGTCAAACTGAAACTTCAACTAAGATCCGCAAAACTGGTTTTGACAGCCCTGAAGGCTGGTGTAATCCTCGTCAGCGAGCAACACGGGTAGCCGTGAGAACAGGCCTGTGACGAATCGGCCCGTGTGTGCCGCGCCTTACTCGAGGACTGGAGATGTGGACAGTTTGTGGGCACAGAAATGTCTGGTCTCTGACTCATTGGAGGCTAGATTTTGAGGTCTTGTCCAAGCTTAGCTTATATTTTAAGACTGAATAGAAAAGTCATCTACCTAGCATTCAGCTATAAGTATGCAGCTAGAAGTCTGATTATCAGCGTGAGGTAGGTACTGCAAGAAACCACCAGCTTTTTTCTTATTTTTTATATTACAATAAAATTTTCAGTCTGAGACAGTCTCATTATTTCCTATTGTACTGTTATGTGGCCACAAAAGTCACAAATCAATTAAAGATTTAAAAAATAACTTACCTTTTCTTTTCGATAGTTATCTACAGTGAAAATTGTGCAAAAGCAGATTTAGGTAAATGTTGAGGTACATAAAAATTGCCATAAGGTAGACAATTAATTTTGCTGACCATTAGAATTTGATCTAGTTTGTCTTTGGATAGTGTTTTTAAATTCATAAAGTCAGAAAGTCGTTCTTTGTACATAGGTTTAAATAAGACAAACGAGCTTAAAAATAAAAAATATCACCATTTGTCGAAAAAAAAACAGCCACTTTTTCTCCTATAGAGCTTCTCACCTGGAAGTGACACGTATTTTCCTGCAGATCAGCAGTATCCCCTCTTCTCATGCGTTGCACCAGAAACCAGACATGCATCCGACGCCGGCTGCCAATCAAAAGGACTTTAACCTAATCCAAACCAGGATTAAGGAAAAAATAAACTGACGGACCCCTTCGTGTCCCTTGCAAGCGTTCGCGCTTCACCGCGCCGCGACCAACGACAAACTTATTTTTTTTACTGGCAAACTTGGCTTCGAACGATTTTGATCCTTGAGGTCCTGTCTAAAAAGTTTTGTTGCGAAGATAAAGGATGCCGATTTATTTTGGCAACAATAAAGTTCGGTATTTTTGACGCTTGAGGTTTTGCCTTGTATTGTAATTGTTGTATAAAAGTATTGTTTGTTTTGTGAAGTTCGCGCTTGACTGATCGGTGGGTAGGTGCGAATTTTAGAATCTTTGACTTTTTTGTGCGGTGCGAAGTGAGCAAAGGAATTTTATTCTGCTTTAGATTTCGGTCAAGATTTTAACTAGGTATGTATAGGTTGCTTTTTATTCCAAATCTGTAGATAACTACTTCGTACCAAATAAAGTTTTGTAGTGGTAGGGCTCTTTTGCAGAGCCCGCTTGGGGAAGTACCACACCTTTGCCAGTTATTCCACCGCCGAGTAGTAATGTGCAAACATTACTGTGTTCCGGTTGGAAGGGCATTGTTTCCAGTGAAATTACAGGGCAAATGGGAGATTAATCAACTTATATCTCAGGGTGACGAGCGCAGTGCTGTGCCGCGCAGGGTCTTGAATTCTGCGAGTTCAAAATTCTGGGTGGCGCAGACCTGTTATGGGCAAACGTGACGTTTAACATCAGGCGAGCGATTTGCTCGTTTCGTCACTTAATCACATAAAAAAAAAGTACGTTCTTACCGTACATGGGTTAAGTTAAAGGGCTTACATATAGCATGATCTGACACTTGATTTGATATGATATAGGATCAACAGCAAGTAGGGCTAGGGCACAAATTCGTATCGAGTGCTCGATTGAAAAATGTATGAACATATTCAGTTTCCAATTACGTCCCTTTTTCTCATTTTTCAATACATTTGTCTACGAATTTCACGTCAGAATTTGTGCTAGATCTACTGATCAAGTGTCCTTGCGGCACAGTTTTTTCTGTTCGTTTCACGCTGCTTTGACTGTATGATAAAGTTTATTCTGATTGTATTCCTAACTAAGGTAGATCATGCAGTCATGCTGTATGTTGAGCTCTAAACGCAAATACCTAAGTATAAAAGTAGGTAGGTATATTGCGTTACAAATGTGTTGCTTCACCATCTTATTTTTTAATGATATCATGAAGACGTATTGAGGTAGAGTTAGGAAGTTACTCTAACTTCAAAGAGTATAACAATAGCGGATTAAGCGAAAGTATTTCTAGAAGCCCTTTCAAAAATGTCAACTGTCGACTTATAGAAGGACCACCAAACTATCCACTAATCTTTACATAACAGTGAGTACTACGATTTACCTTCCCTTTCCATGAAATCCATTCTATGTGCGATAAACTGACAATGAGGCGTTGAAATCCATACCTTGCTAAGCCGAAAAAAAAAGAAAAAAATACAGCCGCCAAAAGTTGCCAGACCGAAAAATAGAAAGGTATCAGCCAGTTCGAAAACAGATTATGACAAGCCCTTGTTGTGTTTGTAAACACGGCTCCCATCCCAACAATGGTTTGCAGTAATGTGACACCTTTACTAAATTGGATGGGATAGTGTTGATATCTGATTTTTCAATGCGGTTACACCGATAGAAGATTGGCAGCAAATCAGGCAAATTGTTGACGTTACGCGCATTAAATAGGTACAGCTGGCATTGAAAAAATATAATTTAATTTAATGCTAACTTTGAAGGCATAGGAATGGTTACGGCGGATGTATGCCAAACAGCGTATAGCATAGCATACGGAGTTGTTATACTATGCTGTAATTGTCGTAGAGAAGAAAGCTGTCATACTTTAGTGACGTCATGATAGCCCAGCAAAAATACTTCGGCTCATTTTCCATACATCGCTGATGAAAGACTATTAAAGATATGGACGACCCAGACGATTATGGCAGGATGAACTTTGGACTCCTGCTTGTAGAACTGTAGTTACCTAAATGGAGCAAAACGATGAGAGACATATTTACAGGTAAGTAGGTCAACATAGTTTAAAAAACAACCCAATAGAAAACAAACTTTCGTAACGAAACGTAAAATAATTATTTCAATGTGCTAAAGAAATCTTCTTAGCAATTGATTGCATTACTCTTACTATTTATAATAGTAAGCGACTTTCGAAAATTCAAGCTCCACTGGTTTACAATGAGCTTTGCAAATCGCATTGAAATTACATCTTGTGTGGTCTCAAAAAAAAAAAAAAAACTTTGTAAAGAAAAGTTGGCTATGCTTAATGAACCTTAATACAAATAGATAAGATTGTAAGTCAGTTGACACTAGACAGTCTTCGTCATAAGTCCGGCCTGGGGCCCATTTCTACGAGTGAGATATTACCTCGGTCACTGTCGCTCTCATCGGAAATGTCGTGAGACTAAGATTGACGGAGATAATCTTGAGCACCCAAGAATAGGGTGCACCCTGATTAGTTTAACATCTCGAGGATCCATTGATCGATTTTCAAAAGTTTTCATTATCACGTATTAAACCCTTTGACGACCACGGGGACAAATGCGTCCCAAGCCAAAAAATAAAAAAAAACTACATTTTAACTACGCCATTACAAACGATTTTGCTTTAAATTCATTTTTGAACGTATCTCTCGCATTATTATTGCTGAAAACACAGCGTAAGAGACGCCATTCTTGGTTTATGGGTTATTGAAAACTGACATATCATTTGGCGCGCTAATCTCAAACTTTGTCAAAGTAATTTTTGGTGTAAAAGTTTTTATTATTATTTTTGAGTGTAAAATAAACCTTGCCTGGTAAGTGAATTCTCATTCTATGTAATTAGCTAACCGATATTTATTTTTTGTACCTTGTTATTAGATCGTAAACACGAAGGGACAGCGGTGTCCCTATGGCCGTAAAGAGGTACTTTTTATATGAAAAAGTTTACTTACTGTAGTGATGTTTTTTTTTCAGATACCCTCATTTTTATTCATTTTGTTGTAGGATATGTCTCGTAAAAGACGTGGAGTATTCGAACTCAGGGAAGATGAAATTCTTCAAATTTTGATGGGTGATAATAGTGATAATGAAGATGACTTGCTGCTTGACGAAGAAGACCAAAGACTTTTATATGAAAAAGTTTACTTACTGTAGTGATGTTTTTTTTTCAGATACCCTCATTTTTTATTCATTTTGTTGTAGGATATGTCTCGTAAAAGACGTGGAGTATTCGAACTCAGGGAAGATGAAATTCTTCAAATTTTGATGGGTGATAATAGTGATAATGAAGATGACTTGCTGCTTGACGAAGAAGACCAAAGACTTCTGACAGAGGATGTACTGTACTGATCAGGAATCTACAAGACAGTCGCCTGAACCTTTACCGTCGACAGTAGAGCCCGTCACCAAATCTCATTGCAACAATCAACCGGTTTTCAAGTGGAGCCAAAGAACATTGTTTTCCGTGAGGTCGATTATGAGTTTGGAAAGGTGAGAGTATGTCAAGCCGATACATTGGCTCCTTTTGACTTCTTCTGTTCAACAACTAATTTTGATGTCTTGCAGTGCGATACGCTCATCAAAATGGACGGGAATTTACTACTGAAGTGGATGAAATGAAAGCATTTCTTGGGATGAATTTAGTTATGGGGTATCATATCTTGCCATCACTGAGAGACAAGTACAGTACGCAAATCCGTGAAACGACCATTGGCCTCTCACCCCATGGAAAGATCAAATAACAGAAAGAGATGTGTAAACTGTGCCAAAATCAAGATAGAAAACCGCACAAATAACACTTGCGTTATATGTAAAGTTCACCTTTGCTACACCAATGAAAGAAATTGTTTCGCTGAGTACCACTGAGTATAAATATTAATGTAATTTTTTAGAAAATAAACATAACTTCAATAATAACAAAGGAATTTTGCTGAAATAACTCCCAAAATCCTATGTAAACTTAGTAATTGTAAAGACTTAATTTTCAGGAGAAAAGTCTCTTAGCGACCATAGGGACACATTTGTCCCAAGAATTTCCAAATAAACCAAAATAGTATTTTTTTGTTTTGTTTTATAAATATGTTTTTTAACGTCCAAAGAATCGTTCTAAATAGCTTAACTGAATCTAGTGGCTCCCATAGTCTTATGGTCCTGAAAGGGTTAAAACTGAAACCATACCTAGAAAAAAAAATTAAAACAGTTCCGTGATATTTTAGGGTCCCTTACTAAAACGGTAAAAAGAACCCCTTTGGTGTGACACCGGTGTCTGCCCGTCCGTCTATCTGTTACGGTCCACTCAATTAAAAAAAAAACAAAAAAAAAAAAATGAAATGTAAAATGATTACCATGTCTTTTTTTAAATGTATTCAAATTGGTAGACAAATTACAAAATAATACGATTTTTAATTTTTTAAATTACAATGTCATCAAAATGAAGCTACATACTAGAGGTATAACTACGTTCCTCGTCACTGGCCAGCTAATTATTATGAGTTGTGCAGTGAACTTACCACAAAACAAGCAATTATCACCCGGCTTCCGTCAACTGGACGTTGGCCATTAATTTATTTAATGAGCTCACGTTAATGTCCATAAAATTGGTAAAATAATTGGCGGAATTGTTGTGGTGGACATGTATTGGATTTGTTTGTCAATTTTGATAAATTGCTATAAGAGGTGGCTATACTGCTTTTATTGACAATATTGTCAAATAGGTATGCAAAGTGTTTTAAATTACTTAGTTTTAGTACCTTAAATTTAATTTATAAATATTGTCAGATTATCACCAGTAAATAATTGATTGGAGAATATTTTTCAAAAAAAAAAGTTTCAAAGATATCTAAAATTGTTTTTTTTTGAAAATTTTGTTTAGTCAAGCCTGGCTTACAGATTTTATTGACGATTTTCTAATAGGCATTTTAGACAAGTCTGAAAGAGATTGCTCAGCGATAAGACACGTTTGTGATTTCTGGTATGAACAATAAAGAGTTTATCTATCTGTCTATACCTACAGTTTTTTAAGAAACAAAAATACACGACTAACGAGATAACAATGATAATGTTGAGAAACAGAAAGAAAAATACGCAGATAAACATCTAAACCCAATCATTAAGTAGGTACTTGATTAAGCAAAACAACTTGTAATAATTAAATAAATAATAAAGCAGACATTTCTGATGAATTACCATCCACCTAATTTACATCGCTGATGCCTCAGGCTACGAATCCAAAAGTTTGGGAGGCTTCCAACGTCCATGCTAAATTTCCAGCGCCAAAATAATGCTAGCAGCGAACAAATCCCAAAAAAAATAAGATATTTTTTCTCATTTATCCTAATGTCGTGGCAAAGGTCCTACCGAACATTCAGCCTAATATTGGTTAAGTTACTTAGTCGGCAGAATATTGCTGGTAGCATGCAAAATTCTGCGTCTGGCCACTCTCAGGACTAATGATCGGCGTTCGAATAGAACCGCCCTCTCTGTCCGGGGCAACCCTGTAGGGTTGTCACAACCGCATGCCCGGGTTTTGATCCTTTGAGAGCAAGATTTTGTAGGCGAGATTCTAGTAATTTCAGCTTGATTGAAAAGAGAAATACTGGTAAGTAACTAAAATGATAGCAACATGATAGGTTTTTTTAAACTTAATGTTAAACCATATCATATCATACCATGTCATACCATACTAAACCATGTTAGATATATCTACCTAGTTGTATAATTCTGATTTCTGATGTGCTGTAATATGGTTCTTTAACGATATTTTTGAAATACATATAAGTATAACAAATGTCCCTAGCCTAAAATAACGATAAATAATAATCGCCTTAATAGCGATATTCTAAATACAACATTTCTGTCCTGATATTCTTTCAACAGTAACAAAAATAAATATACCAACTCAAAATCATATCTAGAAACATTGTCCACTTCTAATCGAAACGTAACAAAGTTTATCCACAAACACAACCAAAACTTTTCCCCATGGACAACCCTACAGCCCGGCGTCTAGTTCAGTAATGAAGCAATTTAAATGCATGAGGTAGGGCGCGAGAGGCGAATGGAGGGGGGACTACCAATCAGAAGCAAGCGACGTAACGTCGCACCGTTACGTTTGAATTTGAATTCTGTTTCTATAGAAATAGGAGGGTAGATCGAGAATTATTTTTTGCCAGTTAAGCTTTTTGAGTTTGAAAATGGAATTGTATGTATAGATGATAGTGGTTGTGCAGGGTAAGTACGGTATATCTCTGCAGGTAGGAGATTATAGGAGGGTACGGAACTACCGACGCGAAAATGTTTTCCCAACTTATTCGGCGAAAGCAAAAGTCGAGAGAAAGTGATATCAGTTTCACAATATTCCTGAACTAAGGGATTTGTTTTTATGTATTCTGGGAGAGTTAGTGTGATGATCCTGTATCCAGTTCTTAGGGTAAATTATTTCGGGATGATTAGTTTTTCTTTTTTGGTCGAGTGAACTTAAACAAAGGAAGAACTGGTCTAACTACTAACTTGGATTTCGCTTGGAGTGAGAAGAATAAAAATCTACTTATCCTTCAAATATTGTAAATATGAGAAGGTTTGTGCTGAAACAAACTGAACGGACCTGGATGAGCTTAAGCCCTGGTTTTACACTTATGCCAGTTTTTATTCCAAAAAAAATAAAACAGTTCCTCCAATAAACCGGGCGAACCTCCAAGACGCAGCTAGTAATTTATATTGTCTTTCTTTTTTTAATACGTTGCATTCTGGTACTTTAAGCATTTGCATTATCTCTAGATTGTTAACGGTAAAACAGTTTATTCCGCGCTTGTTAAGACAGAAAACGCTTTTATTTAGTGTGTTAAGTTAGGTAGATTAGATTTTCTCACAAAAACATAACACAAAAGCACAAAACAATCTAGAATCCGATAAAAGAAAGAAAAGTAAAAAAGGAAAAAATAAATTCAAATAAAAAAAAGATCCGAAGATTCTGAAAAGATTATTTTCCAATACTATTATAGTTAAAGCCGTGGTTTTATGAACTCTTACAAATCTTTCCACATGGAAAGAAAAAAAAGTATATTATGTTAGGTCTTTCTTCGGTTTCTATGCAAAAGACCAGTGTTTATTGAAAACGATTATAGAAATATGAGCAGTGCCTTTGGGGTTTTACCTGCGCAGTGATGAAGAACGGTGATGATGATGATGAAAACTTAAAAAAAGTCGTTTTATTTCTTGTTTCTATGGAGAGTCTATGGGTGTGAAATGTTTTTTATTTTACATTATCACAACGTCCGTCGATCACTTTACATTGTTGCGAAACAAGGACCAACTAAAACCTACTTTCGCATTTATAATAGTCAGATAATGCCAAAGGTCGCACAGAGTAGGCGCAGGTCAGCTTCCGATCCATTAATATTGAAGGGAGTCCGATTTATATCCATTTAGCGAGCCGCGGCCCGGTCCTTGAGACCGCGATTGGCGACCTGACGTTTCTCAAATGGACTACTTTAGGGTTGAACTAAATTTTGGTGTTGAAAAAAAATTATTTCTTATGATCACGGTCTACTTTATATAGTTACTAGCTGACCCGTGCCCACTTCGTTGGGCATAATGTTAATTAAACCCGAAGCCATCGCGCGCCGTCCGGACCGTTTTTTCTCCGATTCACTTTGCAAAACGGACTACCACGTAAAAGCATTTTTATTTTTCGGTTTTTTATATAACCTATGACACTCAGCAATAATGTGGCTTTCTTTTGGTGAAAGAATTTTTAAAATCGGTTCAGTAGATCCCGAGATTACCCCTTACAATTTAACAAATATACAAACACACAAACTTTACTTCTTTATAATATTAGTATAGAAGACTTAATAAGTCACTTAATCAAACAAAATAAAACAAAAAATAATTTATTTATTACATTTTTTTCTGTAACTTTTATTTAGTGAGAGGCACGTAATTATTTAAAAGTGTCAATGTTTGTTGCTTTGTTGCAAAACGTTCAGCTGTTTTTACATGATTGAGGATTTCGGATTTGGATGAAATTTTAGTATAAAAGTAGCTTATACTCTGGATTAACTTTAAAATTGGCTACTAAATATCCCGTAAAGGGTGGTTAAAACCGTAGGACAAAATTAGTATAACATACATACATATAAATCTTTGTCTAAAGCTAGAAATCTTCTGCTTTTTAACCGACTTCAAAAAAGGAGGAGGTTATCAATTCGTCTGTATGTTTTTTTTTATGTTTGTTACCTCATAACTTTTGACTGGGTGAATCGATTTTGATGATTCTTTTTTTATTAGAAAGCTGACGCTGATTTGGTCCCATTTCAATTTAGTCCAGTTCTGATAATGGTATCCATGAGAAAACCATATAAGTCTTAAATTTGCATTAAGTACGTGCGCGACAAATAGATGAATAACTCAATAGTCGGTCTTTTGAAGTCGGTTTTTGTTTTTGTTTTGTAAAAATAATGTTCTTGTAATAAAAGCAGAGCTTAACAATGTCAGTTTTTCAGGCGTCTCCATGCTTTGACACCAGGGCTACCCACATGGCCTATACGAGTACGAACTTACTTCTTGCTAAGTCCATTTACATTTTATCTAAGTACCAGGATACCAGCAAACAAAGGAGCATAGCGGTTATTAGGAAGCACTACGAAGCCACGCGAGGTGCTTGTGCCAATATCCTATCCTACTTCCTACTATCCTATCCAACTAATATTATAAATGTGAATGTTTGTGTGTTTGGATGTATGTTACATCACACAAAAACGGCTTAATGTATTTAGATGAAATGTGGCAACCTGAGTCTAAGCTCTCAGGATTAGCCTCATAGTAAAAATTGTTCATAATGATAAGTACCTTCCTTACTATGAGCCCTTTTCGGTTAGAATACCCTTTCCTTATAACTCTGTGTAAAAGACAAAGTCTTGATAGGAAAGGTCTTGAAGTCTTGAGTAGTACTGACTTATTAACATACAGACAACGCACAGCCTAAAGACTTAAGAAGTGGGTAATATAAACTGGTTAAAAATAGCGTCAGATAAAAAAAAATCATCGTTTTTTTTATTGACTACTAGCTGTGCCCGTGATTTCACTCGCGTTTTCCGTGATTAAAAGTAGCCTATGTGTTAATCCAGACCATGAACAACCTTCATTCCAAATTTCATGTAGTAGTATATCCGGTCAGCCGTTTTTGCGTGAAAGAGTTAACAAACATACATCCATCCATACATCCATAAATTCTTAAAAACTTTCTCGTTTATAATTTTAAGTAGGATAGGATAGGAAGTAGAATAGTATAATAGAATACTTAGTAGGATGTGGGCGAAATCGCGAACACAGACTGGTTAACTCGTATAGCCATTTTTAATTCTAGAAAAACATAGTGTATCGATAAGATACCGAGTGAAACTGGGTTGTGCAGCTAGCTAGTCTATAAATCGAAGACCGCCTCCTAGCATGCTCTCGCGAGTCACGCCCTTAGCGTGCTCCTGCAATGCACAAGATAAATCTGGAAAGTTCTATTCGTGTTTAGTAAAGTAAACTTACAGCAAGAAACACAGCATTTACAAAACAACAACAATAACAACAAGGCACCAGCACCAACATTAGCACCAGTTATTACAGTGACAACTATCATAAAATATGGTTGTCACCCTAAAAACTGGTGCTAATCATCGTACTTTTTGGTGGTTATATATTATATGCTCCGTACTTTAGGTGAATCCATCCATCCATTTTGATGACCATTTTTCTCAGTGTAGCTTGGCTAAAGTAGATATACACGGCATAGACTTCGAAAAAAATCTTAGTTAAACGAAGCCATGCAAAAAAACTTAATAAGTGACTATATTTCATCAGACAGTAGTTGCAGGTGGACCTACAATTCAGAAAAGGTGAAACCAATAAGAACCGTATAAAAACAAAAATTAACGCGCCCCAACCAAAAAACTGGCCGAAAACAATAAAAAACAACGGGTTCTAATCACAACTTTTTATTTTTTTAATTTCCACCGCGCTGCTGGGCGGTGCGGTCATTATCCAGCCAGGCTTTCTGTCGCTGATATAACGACTGGTAATAATATTCCGCCCACCAATTCTACCTATTCCAGAGATACGCATCGGTGGCCGGTGAACGCCCACGTGACAACAAATGAGCTGCAGCCGGGACTTGTGTTTCGAGCGCACGCAACACTGGCGGAATGGCTGGCAGGTTCTCTGGCTTTGGGTTGCTATGTAAGTACTGCTTACTGGATGTCGCGAAATACTCCATCGAAATGTTCCGTTTTAGTTGAGTTACCTTACTCAACTGCAATCTATGGTTTGCTAGCTTCTCTCTGGTTAGGTCACGTTTTCTTCCTATACGACTACACAAAGAATTTCTTCATTTATTCAAATAAACCTTTTTTTTGCATAGTGAATTTTCTAGTCAGTGTGAAATGTGGCAGAATACGAGTAGGTAGTGGCAACTACTAAAAGAGACGCATGTGCTGCGGGGTTATTCCTCAATAGACACTCCTCAATTAAGTATCAATTGAGTGATAACTATAGGTAGATATTCTTCACTTTTTTAAGTCGCCTCAAGTGATCATCACCCCCGTTTTTGTAGATTACGTCTCTTTACCGACTTCAAAAGATAAAGTCATCAAATCAAAATGTAAATATGTATTTAATATTATTGATAGCTTTCTTTTTGAGTTTAGAACTTACGATTAGTGTTCTTTTTGACTTTAGAACTTACTGCCATGTTTTTTACGAAAGTCTCAAACTCGTAACATGATTAAGAAAAACCTCCAGTACCTATTCATCACATTATAGCTCAATGTTCTTAACCAGAATAAATTCTTCAAAAAGAAACATAAACAAACGGTCGTAAACAGAATGGAATGAGGTGAAATGAGCGGGTCCGGGTCTTTCTAGAAAATGTCAATGTGTTAAATTAATCATGCTAATTTGATGCGAACGACCGTAGATTTAATAAAGTAAGTAGCTAAACTATGCGACAAGTAAATTACCTTAGTTCATATGTAAATTGTTAAATATATTTACCTATACATATAAAATGACCAATCTTGTTAAAGTTTTGTAAGTGTACATCATGACAGACACTCAGAAAAATATGAGTTTATAAATATAAAAAAGTGGAATATCGCATTTAATACCGCAAGGTGAAGCTAGTATAAATATTATGACCGATAAGCTGGAGTATAGAAGTAGTACCTATATTTAAATTTGGTCTAAAAAACCCTGGATTAACACATAGGGTACTTTATATCTTGGTTAAAAATTGCAGTTGGTACATGTCTGTATACTAATCCATATCTATAGTAATATGAAACCTCATCGTTTTTTAGTCTACGTCTTCTAGAAACAATCTAACGAGGTGATCAATAGTCCAAACATAGGTCATACAAAACAGTTAAAACATCGAACTAGGTAATCTAACCACAACATCTACTAATCTACACATGTTTTGCCTACTATTCTATCACACTGTCACACAAGTACTAAAACGTGTGAAAAATTACAACTGAAAGTCTAAACATCCGTTGCGTAAACTTCATGATTCCCATGACACTCGTTTATAAAAGATTTAGCGCGCCATCTCTAGCAATCATTCCAATATGGCGATTCAAATGAAAAGGATTGTGCTTCTAATACTAATTTCTTTTAATCTGTGCTATGGATTGCAGTTGAAGACGTTGAACTTCGAGAAGAACAGTCGGGTTTGCGAGGCACAGGCCAAACAGCCGTATTTCGACATAAATAGTATCATCGGGAAGCCGTGGAGGATTTACTATACATGGAACATGGACATGGAGACTAAGTGTTTGGATATGATTGTCAAAAACGCAACTGTATCAGTAAGTTTGCAGAAATCATCCAGGCTAAAACAACTTGCTCCTCAAACGTCGAAAAAGATCCACCGACGTGTAAAAATAGGAATATACAAGAAAAACGTATCACAGACTTGTAAAGATCGCACACTGCACGTTTTGCGTGATGTTTTTTTGCCACTCACCTACAGAATGAGGATTTGGAGCTTATTCCACAGTTTTCAGGTGGAAGACGGTTTTTCCAAGCAGCTATAGCATGGGGTTTGTCAAAACGGCTGCCTTAATAGTGAAACAACATCTGTGATGCCTCTGGTGCTAACAGAAATCCATAGGCAACGGTGATCGCTTAAAGGAAGGAAAAAAGGAAGCTTTCAGGAACCGCTTGGTGGTAACCAAGCGTTACATCTGCTAGTTTGCCAAATGTCATTAACAAAATTAAAAGAAAGTTTGTTTCCAGGTCGTGAATAGAATCTACAACGATATGCACGACTACTTGAAAAGTCAGCCGGTGTGGGACGCAGCTACACTGTACATCAGCATGGGACCGTCCAAACACGAGCTGCTCTTGTTCGCCGACCAGGGATCCGAGGGGTACTTCTCTGGTGTGCCTAACGTTGTCAAGAATGGGAGTAAGTAGAAGAAGGAAAACCCTAACGTAGCCATTCTGTGTAGGTTTGGGTCTACTGAAGAACGCCGTAGGTATTGTAGTCTGATTACGATTGGCGATTATCAACCTGCCAGTTGCTTGTCAATCTCTGAGTCGAGTTTCGGCAGTCAACACCTATTCAGAACTTTTAGTAGATCTGAAAGGACAGCAACTACAAAAGAAAACAATTATTAAACTGCTATCATTATCACCATTACCAGTCTGCAGTCACGCATTGCTGAGCATTGTCCTCTGTTTTTGAACGCCATTCATCCCGGTCCTGAGCTAATCTGTTTCTAGTTTGATCTAAAATTTTGGTTACATAATATTATCGATGCAAGTAGCTGAATTGCTATACGAGACCACAATATCCATACAAAGGGGAAAATAATTTAGGGACTTTTCAATTTCACACTACACATTCACCGTATTGGAACACATTTATCTCTATTTACAGACATCACACCCACTCAGAAAGCTGTCCCGCTCTTCAAGTTCTTCATAAAGCTGGTCTACGAAAGGAAGTACCTCCTGATGATGGACTGCCACATTGGAGTCGCGTCACTCATGTCACGGCAGCGGCCTCCTTACCGAGCAGAGGTAAATACAGAGCGTACATTGAGTATGAGTACGAAATTACTTAAATTATTAATAACGGATTTATTCGAAATAAAAAAACACACACACCGAAAACCATGCAGAAAAATCAACCAAGCCATTTTGTGAGCTAAGCGTTAGACTATCAAATTCAAACTGTTGTGTTTTGTGAGGGTCAAACTTTTCTGCGACTCTCAAACTGTTCTGTTTTGGGGTTTCGTAGTAAAATAAAGAAGCCTTAGAGTTGCGCCAATATCATCTGCCTGTCTGTTTGTATGTGACAGTCTTATTCAGAGGAAAATGAGAACAGCTGTCGTTTGAGAAATTTTGTAGTACACCAGAAAAAACGTTAAAATCTTGAAATACAGATAATGTTTTCGTTTTGATTATGGCTTTATGGTGATTCATTTGAGTATCTTGTTAGTATTTAACTGTGACGGCTTTTTTTTCAGGTCCATAGTGCAGCGATGACTTTGCAGCTCGGCGACGGGTTCCACGCTTGCGTCGATGATAGGAGAAAAGACGAAGATTATGGTCTTGTTCAGAAATAAAAATAAAAATTATAAACAATGTGTTTTTTACTGGAACCAGTTGACCTGTATTCATTCAATTTAATTTATTTATTTCAGATCAATATTCATATAATTAAACTAGCTGACTCGACAGACGTTGTCCTGTCAAAAGCCATTGCGTAACTATAGCAACCGTAGTAAGTTGATGCTAACTTGTCAATTTATAGTAAAAATTATCAGTATATATATAATTTGCAATAAATTAAAATTGCGACTATAATTTGAGATTTAAACTATCCTATCTCTCAAGTTGGATCGAACTGCACATGGTGTGCGAATTTTATTATAATCGGTTAAGTGGTTTAGGAGTCCATTGAGGACAAACATTGTGACACGAGATTTATATATATTAAGATTAGTTGGTTAAGTTAATTGGTTAAAAAATTAGGTCTAGGTTAAATTAAGTCTGTACCTTAGTTATATGTTTTACCATGTCTATAAGTGTAACAGAAATACTAAATTTTCTTTGGAGTTACATGCTATATTATTATTTCTAGTTAGTTGCAACTAGAATAGGAACTGCAACTGTATTAGGTGAATACAAATTATATTTCAAATCAATTAACTAATTTAATACCTATTAATACAATAGAGAACAAAATAATGGACGAAACCCTACTTCCCAAAACCCCTCAAGCTACATGCGGCTATGGCCTCACGCAAAATACTAATATTAATAAAACTACTGTCGAAAAAAATACGTACCAGTTTAATAAATATTTAGAGTAGCTCAATCCATAACTACTTATAAGTATTATAAATACTAAATTCATAACTATAACAAATAAAATACATGATACAATAAGACTCATGCCCAGATAATGATAATATAAACAATGTTAGCAATAAAAGTGAAATAACTTTTCAATTTACTCTCAGTTCATCTCAGATCATTGACACGAATAAGCTCAAGCATTTATTTATTTACTCTATTAAAAGTAAACCGTTTATTGAAGTGAGAAAAGTAAGTTGAAATATAATGACTTTAATTTTTTTTATAGTGAAAACTAGCAAACGTTGTTTTGCTATATAAATTATTCTTAGTGACTATTAAAAAATAGGGGTTGGTAATAGAAGGGTGAAAATTTAGGGTTGTATATATTTTTAATGCCACATTATAAAAAAATAAAAATTTTGTCCAAAAAAAAAAATGTTAGGGGTGGATAATCCTTATCACTTGGGGGTATGAAAAATAGATAGTAGCTGATTCTCAGACCTACTGAATAAGCATATAAAATTTCATAAAAATAGGTCAAGCCGTTTTGGAGGAGTATAGTAACTAACATTGTGACACGAGAATTTTATATAAAAGATTAACTGGTGTTTTTTCGAGTGTTTAAGAAATAAGAGTGAATTATTCACAGGTATTCACACGTAGGATAAATTGGATGTCTGTCAATTTGGATATCAATCAGAAACAGTTCTGTCACCGAAAAGTCCTCCGTGTGGTTGTAAAAAACCTAGCAACCTACCGAGTACGTATCTACCAGAGTCGGTTCTCTCGCCAGGAAGGTTTCCGTGTAATTAAAAAAAAACTGAAACCTTCTAGGGTGTTTTTTTTTATCTCAATAGCTCCCTAGAAAGCTTTTTTACAAATTCAAGTAAATTTTTCAGTAAAAAAGTTTCTCATAGATTTCAAATTCTACAAGGAAAATCAAATCTGTAACACCATGAACAAAAGGTTAATTCTGATTGTCTTGACACTGATATCAATGAGAAACTCTGTGCTGGCCGAGACTAGCCGATTTGAAAAGTTTGACCAAGACATGGTAAACTGGACCACATGTTACGAGTTTGTAAACAACACACAACTGGATACAGATCAGCTTTTAGATATTGAATGGAAGATCTTCTACTTCTGGAACCCTGATATTGAGACAAGCTACGATATTAGGTTCAGCAAACCTTCCTCTACGGTAAGACTTTTTACTGTTGTTGTTACAAAATTATTATATTTTGATAGATAGATAAACACTTTATTGTTCACACTAAAAATAACAACAAAAAGTATTATAACACTTAAAACTAGTACAAAAAATAGCGGCCTTATCGCTAAGAACGATCCCTTCTAGGGATACCTAGTTTGACCTTAGATACCTGGTTTTTCAAAAGTTTGTCTACACATTTAGTACGATTACACCTACTTTAATTTGTTATATAAATAAATAAAAAAATGGGATGTATTAATCAGGCGAAAAAAAAAAAACAATTGCGACAGTTACTTTCTGAACTGAGTTAAGTTTAATTATGTCTGAGATGTTTCAGGAGGCCTTAAATCCTTAACATTAGGGCAAGCTACTGGGTCTATTTGAACTCACTTTTTTACCTAGGAACAGTACGTTTTTTCAGCTTGTAGATAGATTCCGAAAGGAGTTAGACAAAGACGTCGTTCCGCCAGCCAACTGGTCCAATGCAGAACTGTTCATGGAAACGTCGATCAACTTCAGTGCCTTACTCCTGAAGACTGTTATGCCGGGGATATTTAGATTGATACCTGCGTCCGCTTTTGAATGTGAGTTTTGAATGTAAAGTTTGAGGACATAATTTATATTTAGTTATGTATACTTAACTGTGGAGTGGACCTAGCTGGAATGCGACTCTCTCCTGCTCTCGCGGTCGCCTCGTGCGTTTAGGAACGAAAGAGAGAGAGAGCGAAAGTTTCATCATAGCGCGAGGTTCACAGTTAAATCGCACGGGTTGTACATATGTTTTTTTGTATCCCTGACAATTTGCATCTCTGCAAAATTTCATGAAAATTGGTTAAGTACTAGTTAATGCGTCAAAGCAAAACAAACAAACACACTTACTTTCGCATTTATATTATTAAGTTAGGGTTAGTCTTCATGATAAACTCATGGAATACTTTTCATAACTTTCTTTTTACTTCGAAAAAAAATGCGCGAAAACCAGAACACCACTAAACTTTTGGTGGTGTAAACCATGTTTGGTTCTGCAGACAACATCCGGATATCGGAGCTGCTGTTTGGGTTCAAGCTGGTGGGACCCTACTTGGGGATATCCAACTGCAAGTTCCGGATTTGCTACGCTCTTGCACCTGTTGACAAGATGCCCTATCATTACGAGGTGACTACCCTCATTTCATCCGAATTTTATTATATACGGACAAAATTGCCTCTTATGAGGGAGATAAACAGTTGTCAACTATCAGTCTCTTTCACGCAATTTCAATTTCTTTATGTTTCGTTAAATGGGAATTAAAAAAAAAAACATTTAAACAACATTTTAACATTTTTTAGCTTTAAACAAATTTTTAATTTGTTATCTATTAATTTGAGGAAGGCTTATGAAAAAACTAAGAAAACTCTTTTCTTTCAATACCTTTGGGAAACTAAAAAAAAAAAAAATATTTTTTAATGCCCTGCATTTTTTTTATTTAATTGAGTGATGAGACGAGCAAACCGCTCGCCTGATGTTAAACGTCACGTTTGCTCATGACAGGTCTGCGCCACCCAGAATGCCATGCAGGGTCTTGAACTCGCAGAATTCAAGACCCTGCATGGCACGGCATTGCGCTCGTCACCCTGAGATATAAGATGTTTAATCTTATGTTATGAATGTGCTGCTATTGGGCTCTATCTGAACTTAAATCAAATTCCAAAAACAAAAATTCTAATTCCATTTCACTTAAACTATTCTTTTTTTTCTAATTTTCCAGCTAGAAAAAGCAGCCAGCACCCTCAAATTCATCAACCCGCACAACCGCTCACATATCGCTTACCCCCCCATACGCAGCACTGGGGTTCCGTACTCCGACACGGACTTGCCTGATGATGATCAGATAGAGGACCTGGAGGTCGACCAGGACATGAGGGTTAACATGTTTTGAAGAAGCTGGAAGAAAAATAACAGCGTTTTGATACTAAGTAGTTTGAGCTGGCTTGTGTCAGTGTTTTTCGAAACGTATCAGCTGTCTAGGTTAAAAAAAAAAATATATATATAATAATATAGGTATTTAACTAAATCGGTTTAGCTGTTTTAGTCGTGAGTGGGAACGAGTTTACAAACAAAAGTCCTACTCAAAACTCCCTCATCCAGACATGCCAAACAAGTTTTATCATAGAAATTTCTCGTTACACTTAGTACAGGACCACTAAAACAGGTTTATAGTATTTTTTTTTATTCCAGATCTTTCCTCCTTTTTTTTTCTGTGCCACAACAAGATTCACCATCATTATCGTACACAGCATTCTTTAACTACGAAATGTGAAAGATTTTGCAATGGTTCAACTGTATTCTAAAAAAGACGTGTGGCACTCTGGGACTGCCGCGGTAAAGCTATTGCATAGCATTTTTTATCAACTTATGCAATTATAATTATAATTATTTCATTAACCAATGCCACCTAGAGGCGAGTTGCTGAACTAAAGAGACAAGCGTGATATTTCAAAAAGTCATTAAAAGTCTGCTATTCATCGATAGATGGCAAAACTAAAAAGTATCACCGCTGTGCCTTAGGTTATTTTCGTTACGGAATTTCTGGATTCCGTCTCCACGCTCAAGGCCCGCGATAGAAGCTATGCAATAGCTTAAAAACACCTAAGTATACTTCGTTATAAGTACTTCACTTTCTGTAATTGGCGACGATTGTTTGGGCACAGAATAGATGATAGTTCCATCAAACAAAAAAAGTGCAAACATTCTTTGACATCCTTGCAGAGATCGCAAACCTTTTGAAATTAATTTATTGGTTTACGATTTTTTACGTAACTATGAAAGTAGTAGTCTAAAATGTGCCTACATTCATTTATCAATGGCCTCAATAAGTAACTATTTTTCCATCTTTTTACTTATTTTTTTGATTGACATAATTTTTTTGCATCGGCTATGTAAAAACAATTTGACAACCTCGGCAGTCTTCATAATTTTAAGTACGAGATATCAGCAAACATCATTTAAAAATTTACGCGACAAAATTTTAGTCGTTTTGTTTAAGTCACTCCCAAAAAATGAAATATTCATTAAAAAATAATTAAAAAGGTTTTTAGCCACTGCTGTTTAACACACTTCATAAAAGTGTACAAAGGTAACATCCTACTATTGCATGGAAAAATGAGGCTGTTTGTCGTATTGTTCCTCATAGTAACAGTGTCTACTGGAGCAAAGAGACGACGAACCGACAAGCCACGGCCCAAAGCAACTGAAGACCAAAGACAACCCCAATTTAGGGTAGAATACAAAAACTTTGTACCGTTTGGCCACATTTTCAGAGAAGGAGTCGAAGACCCCAAAACCAACAACAAGCCACCGATAGATCTTTTGGAACTGGATACTATTTATTTAAGGGATGGACCATATGCCAGAGAATTAATAAGTAAGCACCCCGCGAACTATCAAGAAGTCGTGAAAGATGACTCTAAAAACAATCGTCCAAGGGGGCGTCCACGAGACTCTCCACAAGATATTCCACATGAGCTCTCTGATGATTCCAAGGAAATCAATGGTGATATGGGCGTTAGAGGAGACCAAGGTTTACCGAGTAATAACAATAGTAGTGCAAATGAAATTCAAACGTTTTGGAATCTAGAAGGAATATTTGCAAGAAATTTGGCAGAGCCGCCAAGAAATAGGCTAAGGGGTGGCCAGCCTAGAGGAAATCTACCTGAGCTGGAACCTAATCCTCAAGACAAGAATGCTTTCTTTGCTAACAATTCTTACGGTCTGTTAAGAGATATGAATGAACCGGTCAAAACCTATAACTTTACGACTTGTGATGAGTTTGGAAAGCGTGCTAAATTCCACCCGAAAGACATAGTTAAGTTGGATTGGGTGCCCTTTTACATTTGGACCTACAAAAGTGATGGCGTAGTCACCGTTTCTCGAATTCACCGATTCTCGTTTCCTACTAAAAAGGTAATCCTACTAATATTATATTTATTAAAAAAATTGCAAATTACATCCATGTCTAGTCAAGTGCTTAGTACTTTTCTATGGAACAGCGGATGTTTTTTTGCGATTTCAGAGTTGGCCCCATAGTCAAAATTCGTAATGAGTACTATAAAGTTTTTTCGGCTTGGTATATCTACTCGTACCATTTCGTTATAATCCGGTAAAGAAAGAAGATTTGTGTAATTTTTGATGAACGACTCCTTTATTAACCGACTTCAAAAAAGGAAGAGGTTCTCAATTCGACTGTATGTTTTTTTTTATGTTTGTTACCTCATATCTTTTTTGTAGTACGTGAAAAACTTCAAAGATGTGTTTGGCGCGTCTCTGAGTAAGGAAATAGACTGGGAACAGCCGAAGCTGATAATGAACGGCTCGGCGGAGATGCTTCTGGTAGCGGTGGACAGAACTGGACTCTTTGACGCCATTCCACATATGAGTTTCCCGAGTGATATGATAAGTAAGTACGGGTTTTTGTATTCGATGATACATTCCAATATCGGCCATATTGATAAAGTTAGTAGACTCAAATTTGGTTATGATGTATTGAGTTTGATCGCCATCTTGCCTGATTGTGAGACATGATGGCAGGTCTACGATAGAGTACGCTTGCCCAGAAGAAAGCGGTTTACTCTCGTCTCGACTTGAAGACGCCTAAGTTATATCTATCGGGGAATCCATTTTCTCAGGTAAGGTCATTAAAAGTGGCTCAGTTGACGAATCGTATAATAAAAGTTAAAGGAAGTAAGTGATTACTGTGAAGAACGGAAAAAATTACGGTTCCTACAGCAAGTGAAATCACGGGGCGCAACAAGTACATTATTATTTTCATTACAGATAACCCAGCATTTAAGAAGAACCTGCAAATTCCAATATCGACCATAAGGATAAAGTTAGTAGGCTCATATTTGGCTATGATGTATTGCGACGGGCTGTATGCTGTCGTAATGGCGATTTCAGGATCCGAACCAAGTGAGTTTTTTTTTAGTTCTATGATAAGCTTGCGTTCGACTGCCATCAGTGCCGGCCCTGAGGTACACCGAGAGGAGCGGATGCTCTTTGCGTCAGAGATTAAGAGTGCCAAACACAAATGTAAAAAAGACAATACTATTCAAAATGGAGAGAGGTGAGAAGAGAGAGAAAGAAATGAGAGGAGAAAAGATGCTGGGTGGAGTGTGCGGTGAGCAGCACAGGGTTATAAGGAAAGGGTATGCTAAGCCGAAAAGTGCTCATAGTAATCATTATTATGAACAACTTTTACTGTGGCTCCTTAACCTGGAATATGCAAAAAAGAAAATCGACTGCTCCATACAAAAATATCGTTGACAAAATGAATGGAATTTTTGATAAAGATTTTTTTTATTTAACTATCATTTATCTAAATCTGTATCGATAAGAATCAAAGTCCTGGTTTATTGACTGACAGACAATGCACAGCTCAAACTACCGGTAGCAGAGACTTGAAATAGTGATACGAGGTTTTACGAAAAAAAATATAGCATTGGGTAATAACATTACCTTTATTAAGCAAAAGTGGTCTAAAATAAGGACGCTAGTTTTAACCTTGTTTTTACACAAACAGATTCTCCAAAGAAGTGTACTTCTGAAGCAGCCACGCTGAAGCTGAAAGGCGAGGGGTTCCCAGTCCAAAGAGATATGGACACGGAGGCGAGGGAAATTCGGTATGTACCTATGTACCTACTCTTCGTACTGGATATGACGTCACATTTCATCGTAATGTTCCACTTAAACTGAGTTACTTAACTCAACTTCACGCAGTATCGCTAGTCATAAGATATTATATGTCATATCATATGCCATATATTATAAGCCATGTCATATCAGAGGCCTAAAACCCTAACACACGTTAGCCGCTCAACCTCTAAAAATTGATATCTACGTATCAAGGACCCTTTTCTTGGGCGCTCAAGATTATCTCCGTCACTCTCACTCTCATGATATTTCTAATAAGAGCAACAGTGACCGAGATAATATCTCACTCGCCAGACATTAGTATCTGTTCGGTACCTATTAACGTTTTTTTTATACTTTAAGGACGAAATGGTCTTCAAACCTGCGAAGGGAGAAAGATAAGTTCATCACACTTGAAGACCAAATGGAGGCAGCTATGGCTCGATTTACACGTTAATCAGATCATTAAGAAAAATAAATAAGAATAAAAGGGTACTACATTATTTTATTTAAATAATGTACTTAATACCGTACGCAGATCAATTGCTATTTTAGTCCAAACTGGGAATTACCCTCACTTAATTTTAAGCAGTGTTTATAAGCAAGGCCATATAACTATGGTATTAATTGAATAAAGAGACGTTAACAAAAAATCATATTTGTTTTAATTTACATAAAAATCGAAGTTGGTAGTTGTCACTGTTTTACTCTGATGACAAGAATACGGCTTCGGTTCAAGAATAGGTAAAGAAAGGAAAAGGTCCGGAGAAAGTTCGAATTTTTAAATAAAGCGTTTATCTATCTATTTTTCTTCGAACAAATATAGAGAATATTTTAATTTATTTAAATGAGTGATGAAACGAGCAAATTGCTCGCCTAATGTAAACGTCACGTTTGCCCAAAACAGGTCTGCGCCACCCAGAACTTTGAACTCTTAACAATTTCAGACCCTGCGGCACAACATAGCACTCGTCACCCTGAGATATAAAATGATCAATCTCTTATTTGGCTTGAAATTTCACTGGAAACATTACCTTTCACACTGGAACAGTAATATTTGCACAATACCGCTTGGCGGTTTAATAACTGACAATGGTGGACAATGCAGAATACAACGGCGTGGTGTGCATCGTTGTTTTGAAAGAGGAGGTAGAATACATGTAAGGCACGGAAATGGAATCTCAGGCATTGACGGCAATATCCTAGGAACGCTGTCAATAGATGAATGCAACAACATGCTTTGTGCTACCAATATCGTATATGTGATGTTTGAATGTGTGTT
Source organism: Alcis repandata (assembly GCA_949125135.1). Taxonomy (NCBI): domain Eukaryota; kingdom Metazoa; phylum Arthropoda; class Insecta; order Lepidoptera; family Geometridae; genus Alcis; species Alcis repandata. The sequence continues at coordinate 5,561,233 of OX421241.1, forward strand.
TGGATATTTATTACTCAATCACGCAAAAACGGCGTAACAGATTTGGATAAAATTTGGTGTGATGGTAGCCTATATCTTGAAGTAACAGATAGGCTACTTTTTATTCCTGTAAAATTAGTGATATCTTTAGGATGGTGAGAGTAGCGACGCGCAAAGAATTCAACGTGTTTGTCAACAAATTCCTTCATCTTATGTTTCCAAAACCTCGTCTTCCGGCCACGACATTTATAAGCCAGTTGTTATCGGTTAAAGATTCATTCTGCAAGTAAATTTCATAAGTGAGCTAATTGGAAAACATTTTGTAATTAACTAAAGATCGAAGCTCTGCTGCATCAAAATTATATAATAATATAGATAGCATAGCATAGTAACTTCGCGCAATCGTGATAAATATAAATCTAGTGATCGAGGAACTTTATTTTTGAACAATTTCGTTTCAACTACAAATCAAAACCTTTATAACAGATAGAAAACTCTTTTTAAATCACACCATGACGCTTACAAATTAGTGCAACAACTAGTGATTTCATCGCTAAGAGAAAAAAAAATTGCTAATATTACACGCAGTAATAAATAAAAAACCCTAATGAAGTTACTACATTACCTTCCACTCATTTTACTACTAATTTCCTTATCAACGGCCAAAAAATCAAGACAAAACAAAAGCAAGCCCAAAAAAAAGCCAATCGATGAACATGAAAATTTCGGAATACCATCGGAGCCTAAAATCGGTCCGGGCGGCATGCCGTTCAACAAGACAACATCTTGCGAAACATTCGGCAAGTTCGCGAGGTTCAACCCGCATTCGGTGGTGGGTATAACATGGTTCGTCTTCTACTACTGGGCGAACACGCAGAGCTCGCAGCTGTATAAATTCAAGATTCCGAATAAAACTGTAAGTTTCTTTACTATGAAAACTGCCATGTATTTGACACATTTTGTTATACTCGTATTACTTGAGTATCCTGTGTTAATTTAATACCTACTTAAGTACATAACCTACTACTTAGATTCGATTTTGTTTTGATTTTGAAATTACTAAGAACATGACAACACTACAGTGCAACGACGTATCGCACACACGACGTCTTCGTTGTCGCACCGCAATGCGATGAGATGACGGAACGCAAAAATTTCATCGCATACTATGCATCCTATCAGAAAGCGGTGACCAGTTTTCAGTGAGACAGGAACAGTTGAACAAAACAAAACACTACACCTGTCTGAGAGCGAGTTCACAATTTGGCGAGGCTGTAGCGTTGTGTGGCTTCATCCTTAGATTTTGAAGTAAAACGGTTTTTATCCGACTTTGTTTTGTTTTTGAAATCGTCAGGCAGATTTTTAATTACATTTTACAACCAGCGCCTACAGTTAGCGTGACACTAAAATCAGCCTAAATCCAGTCTAGTCCTCATAAAAACATTTTAGGTGTCGTCAAAATGTAATAAAATCGCAATAATCCTATATTTTTTTACAGGATCTGAAATGGCTGCACACTTACCTTGACGGGCATCTACCGAAGCGGTTCAACTGGTCCAACACCCTGGTCCTCCAGAAGGATCTCCTGACGAACGCCACAACTCTACTAGAAGAAAGAGGCGATAGGGGAGAGTACTTAGAGTACATGATTTTAGCAGGTAAATTTGTAGGAAGATAAATAAATTCTTCGTTGTTCACACCAGAAGTTACAAGCAACAGAATAATAACGCTGTAGTCTTTACGTAAGTTATTGTTGTTGTTGGTGATAAATACAGGGTTATAAGAAAAAGGTACTCTAAACAGAAAAGGACTCATAGTACTCATCATTATTATTTTGGACCAAATCTGAAATTGTAAAAAAAGTTTTAGTTCCAGAGAAAAGTGTCAATGACATTAAGTAACTTGCGCTCTATATATAATACTAGCGACCTGCCCCGGCTTTGCACGGGTGCCTATGTATGTTATGTTATTAAAGCCTATGTTACTCAGGGATAATGTAGCTATCTAATGGTGAAAGAATTTTTAAAATCGGTCTATTAGTTTTTGTGTTTATTCAACACAAACATACAAAAATATTAGTATAGATTTCTTTAAATTATTAATTTAATCATTTTAACGTCGTGAAATCTTTTGACTTTTGCACTTAATTCCAGACATCCCCAAAGGAAACCTAACGTACTTCAGAAGCGTCCGTATAAGACAAACTGGCGACAACAAATACTTGGCAATCATGTCCTGTAAGGTAATTTTATTTATGTTCATTCGATGAAAATATTATGCAGTCCTGACGCTTGTAAGCCGTTCCATCCGCGTCAGTCGCAAGACGAGGTAACCTAAAAACATTAGAAACTTGTAATAACTTAGACACAAATAACTTTACTTTAAAGTAACCTTTAAAACATTTTTATCTGATTGTTCAATATTTTGCTATGGTGTCCGTCAGTGTAATAATCCAATATTACATTTCATATTTTTCTTTCTCGAATTTAGCACTTGTGTTCTAGACGTTGTTGACTTTGACGCGTAGAAGAACACCCTTAAGTATTACTACACCTTTCCAGAGGTCCCGGGTTCGATTCCCGGTCGGGCAGATGTTTGAATGATGAATTTAAATATCTGTTCCGGGTCTGGGTGTTAGTTGTTCTTGTCTTTGTGTGTGTTCCATGGCATCCCCGACACAGGAATTTATCCTAGTGAGGAGCTATGAGTGTGAAACGTTATTTATTTATTTCCGTTGCACCTTGTATATTGTGTACGAGTCGTCAATATATTTTTTTTTCAGGATCACACAGCCTACATAATGTCGCAGTTGAACGCGGTTCCAGCTCAAAAGGATATCCAAGCGGAGGCGTCTCGACTGGGCTACATCGGCCGGAAGGGCAAGAGCTACCTGTACCAGGGCCACGAGTGGATGCCCATTCCTGAGCAAGATGAGAAGGACTTTTGGCATGCTAACAGACAACTCAAAAACATATTTAAATACTAAAAAATACATTTTGTCGAGTGTCGTTGTGATTTTTCTATGGAACGTTGAGTTTTTTTCGCGAATTCCTGGTTGGTCTCATCGTAAAACTTGTTCATAATGATGAGTAGGTACTTATGAGCCCTTTTCGGCTTAGCATACCCTTTCCTTATAACCCTGTATGATACTCGGAGCTTCCTGCCCGGTTTGGGGATATAGTAGGGACGTAGCTTTCCATTGGTAACTTTTTTAGTCGGACCAGTAGTTTTGGAGATTAACTTCTACAATTCTACATACAATACATACATACATACAAACTCTACTTTTTTATTATAATACTAGCTATATATAATACTAGCTATTCACCCGCGATTAAAAAAAATATAAAGTATCCTGTGTTACTTCTACCTCCAAGAATATGTGTACAAAGTTTCATGATGATCGGATTTGATTTGACCAACCTTTTCGCGAGAAAGCGTAACAAACAAACATTCACATTTTTAATATTAGTAGGGCAGACAATAATTTTATTCCTAATTTCATATTTAACTTTTTTAATAGTCTTGGTTTAATACTAGTCTATTTAAAATAGTTTCCCTACCTAATGAGAGTTTTATTAAGCCACAATACTACCCAATTACTCCATTTTCCTTTTGAAAGTGGATTCAACTAAATTGTTCAAACAGTACCCTATAACATACATTAATTTTTAACGTCTTTGTTGAGAGCGCCTTCAGGGCATTCTTAATAATTACAAAACAATTAGGCATCGCAGTGGTTTAATATTAAATGAACTTGCTGAGGTTGTAATATGGTATTTTAATGGAATATTCAGTAAGAAAAAAGCAACAAACAGTCGAATTGAGTAGAGTCGTCTCCTTTTTAAAAGTCGGTTAAAAATGGGCAAAAGTTTGAAGGTTTCATTTGACAGATCTAAACTAACTAAAAATATATCTGTCTTTGTTATTGCTACCTATTAGATAAGGACATCAATAGTTTTAGAAAAATTAGATCTGTTAACTAACCTAGGGCTCAGTGACGGGTATTCTTGAAAATAAGATTGTTTTTTCTTCCCGATGTCAGAGTGAGCTGAAATTCGGTGTTTACAAATGAATGCAATAAAAGCTTGTTTAATAATAAAATTATATTCGTTTCTTGTTCTCATTAATTAAGAATGAGTTTTATCACAATCGGTTACGGAGAGTCATTCATTCCCAGTTCCCCCAAAGGTGACAATCGGGAATCGTTCGGAGATACGTGGTAACTAACATTCATACACACAAATTTTCGTATTTAAATAGGGTTATTCATAAAGGGTATGCTAAGCCGAAAAGGGCTCATAGTACTCATCATTATGAACAACTTTTACTATGCGACTAACCCGAAATTAGAGAAAAAAAATCTGCTGTTCCATAGAAAAATGTCAATGACACTCGACAAAATGTATGGAACAGCTGATTTTTTTTCGCGAATTTCGAGTTGGTCCCATAGTAAAAGTTGTTCATAATGATGAGTACTATGAGCCCTTTTCAGCTTAGCATACCCTTTATGAATAACCCTGTATTATTACTTATTAGTAGTACATATTAGTAACATAGGTTACCAATCCTACTAATATTATAAACGCGAAAGTTTGTGAGTATGTTTGTTGCTCTTTCACGCAAAAACGGCTGAACGGATTTACAACAAATTTGGAATAAAGGTTGTTCATGATCTGGATTAACACAAAGGCTACTTTTATCCCGGAAAACGCGGGTGAAACTGCAGGGCGTAGGTAGTATTATAATATTAGTAGGATACGATAGGATTCCTTATTCAGAGTCCGATAACTCTAGCCAGAGTTAAAACTTTAACCACAGTTTAACCGTCAAAGTCCGGCCATTGGGCCGAGTTTACACCGACGTTTACGAGCTAGACTTGCTCGATGAAGCGGCAACGGTAAAGACTGCCTTCATTATTATTACGCGTTAACCCGTCCGCTCGGGGAATAAATTCAGTAATTTATGGCACTTTTTGTAATGACCCGTTTGAGGTTTCGTAGTTTTTACTATATCGTAGAAGTAAGTAGGTGGTTTTATACTACGAAATATTATACTTTATACAACAACATAAATAAAAAATAAATTTTACAGATAAAAAAATTGCTATCCAATTCAGGAAAATAAAAATTTTCGGCATTAAAGATCCGTAATTTTATTCATTGTTTTTATAATTTTAATACAGGGTATGCTAAGCTGAAAACGGCTAAACAAATGAACAACTTTTACTTATCCCTAAAAAAAAAAAAAAAAATAAGGACCAATCCTCAAATAGAAAAAAATTGCTGTTTCTTAAACATTTTGTCGAGTATTGTTGACATTTTTCTATGGAACAGCTGATTGTTTTTCTCGATTTTAGAGTTGGTCCCATTGTAAAAGTTGTTCATAAAGATGAGTACTATGTGCTCCTTTCGGCTTAGCATACCCTTTCCTTATAGCCCTGTATATCCAGTAAAACTTCTGCAATAAAGTCAAATCTAAGACTAATCTATCTATCTACCCATTTACGAGTATGTATCGTATCAATTATCTAAAATAATAATAAAAGATTCAACCAGCTTGCAGTGTGTACCTGCCTTTACTCGGTTCACACACTCGGCGTCTACTCGTATCGTAAAAAAGAGTAAGTAATATTAGATCGTTATTATTTTACTCGTCGACTTTGATATTTTCATAGTTCGGCTGACCTAAAGACGTTGACCGCGGATGTCAGGGATATTCAAAAGTTGTAAAACGTGTGGCGGTCATAACACTGCCTAGTAAGTAAGTTAGTAAGTATATTACATTTGTGAAGTATTCGAACTAAAATATAATTATAAATATATGGTAAAACTAGCTGGATGAAGCGGTTGCAGCGGTTGCCGCTATCCTGAAGGAACTGTAATTTTATTTTGTGAGAAAAATACCCCTGATTAAAAAAGAGCTGATAAATTCTTAAAGTGGCTTAATAGATCGTCTTGAATCATGCCTAAAGCCACTAGTTTTCTCGACCACATGAAAAAACCCATACACTAAATTCATACTTATGTATTAAATTGATGTAGTAGATACATACTTAAATACCTAATTCATAACAGTGCAATCGGTACACAAAATGCTTTAAGAAAAGTCGCACTAATAAGTACTGTTAATGCTTAAGTTTGTCTGTGTGTTTGTCACGCTGAAACGGGTAGGCGGATTTTTTAATTTTTTTTTTATCTTTTTATGTAATTGAGTGACGAGACGAGCAAATCGCTCGTCTTATGTTAAACGTCACGTTTGCCCATAACAGGTCTGCGCCACCCAGAATTTTGAACTCGCAGAATTCAAGACCCTGCGCGGCACAGCACTGTGCTCGTCACCCTGAGATATAAGTTGTTTAATCTCCCATTTGCCCTGTAATTTCACTGGAAACAATGCCAATGAACAATGAAGATAGTGACCCTGGAGTGACACTGGATTGACATATATCTAGGCTATTTTTCATCGCGTGGGTGAAACCGCGGGGCGCAGCTAGTAAGCTTGTATTTTTGACTGGAAAACCATAAGGCTCATCGCTCTCCAATTATCAACAGTTTAATTGTTCCCCCGAGGGTTTGGACCACCAATAATCCATCACCACCTCGCAACTATTAAACTAACTGTAACACACCATTCGACACGAAACGAGCCAATATTTTCTGTAGACTGGGGGAGCTACGATCGTTCGTTTGGAGGTTTAAGTTCTTTTATTTGGCCACTTGTAATATGTAAGGTGGTAGAGCTTACACCATCAGGCGCGAAGTCCGTTTTAATTATATGTAGACTGGGGGAGCTACTATCGTTTATTCTAAACAAAAGTGACAGCTGTCCGTCGAAAAATTCAGTTCCCACATTTGACCAACTGTAATAAGTAAATTGGTAGCGCTGTCATTACGGAATTTGTTTGTAGATTGGGGGAGCTATTATCGTTTATTCTGAACACAAGCGACAGCTATCTTTCGGAAGTTTTAGTTCCTACATTTAGTCACCTGTATTAAGTAAGTTGGTAGATCTGTGACTATGGGTCGAGCTGTGGCGTCGACAGCCAACGATGATGGATGGTGGCGTCTTGTCACTTGACCCCCGAGGCCGCAACTCATGTCTCATACTCGTTTTTGTGGGAGTAAATGACGGTACATATGTCACGGTGACCATTATTTTTGTAAGACCACCGTACATGAAAAAACCGTAAATTTTGGGTGGTGCAGACCTGTTACGGGCAAACGTGACGGTTACCATGAGGCGAGAAAAAAAAACAAAAAAAAACACGAAAAAACACGATCGGTTTTGGAATAAATTTAAAAGGAAAGGGTGTGCCAAGCTGGAAAGAGCTCATGGTACCTACTTACTCATCATTATGAACAACTTTTACCATGTACCAAACCGGAATTTGCGAAAAAAAAAGCAGCTGTTCCATTGAAAAATATCAATGATACTCGGGAAAATGCATGGAATAGCTGATATTGTTTTGCGATTCCCGTCATTCCCGGATTGTTCCCATAGTAAAAGTTGTTTAAAATTATGAGTATTATGAGCCTTTTCGGCTTACGATACTCTTTCCTCATGGTCCCGTATTATTTGCCTTCATGACGTCAGGTTGTGAACTTTTCCATGTAAAGCCAAAATCATAGTCACATGCTGTGTTTACACATACCTACCTAATATATTATGTAAGGAAACTTTGTCAGTTACTAAGTATTTTCATATATTAGTTCCTCATATGGTATAATATATGTTTTATTGATTTTGTATAAGAGACTACTACACTATTAAATATTTCAGGCGTAGTTTTACAAATAGCTTCTATCAAAAATCTACACTATTAGAATACTATTTATTTATGTCATTACTCAGGTTAGTGTATATTTATTTTTTGTGTATGTCGCACCGCAAAACTATCTTTCGGCTTGTTTGGCTCAGCGGTAGTGTAGCCGCCTTATAAGCCAGAGGTTCCGGGTTCGATTCCTGGCCGGGCAGATGTTTGAATGATGAATTTAAATATCTGTGCCGGGTCTGGGTGTTAGTTGTCCTTGTCTTTGTGTGTGTTCCATGGCATCCCCGACACAGGATTTATTCCTAGTGAGGAGCTATGAGTGTGAAACGTTTATTTTATTTATTTCATTTGACGCGGTTCTCACATTCGACACTCGCTTATAAATACACCATTATACACAAACACCGGGCGTAACATTTTAGAACAATTTGAAAAGTTTCATATTTTATACCACTGCTATGGCAAATTCAAAGAACGGCAAAACAGTGTCATATTCCATGATCAAGGCGGCACCATCGCTTTAAACCCCAAATAGAGACCAAAAAACACACTAAAGTGTCACTTCACAGCACTTAAAGACACGGCGCTGATCTAACCTGCGATGACCTCCTGAAGAGTAACACCGCGTTAACAAGGACTCTTAACTAGCCGCCTAACCGCCCATAACTTACGTCACAGCCTCTAAAGTCGCCCCAACTGTAATTCATTAGTCATTATAGAACCATGATTATCATAAAACCCTAGTAGAAAATAATCTCAAGCCCGAATAAATATGCCACGAGGAAATTTAGTATCGAAAGCCCAAGGATTCCCGCTGGGACCAAAGAGTGCGCGCGTCAGTCGTGGCGCTATGCTGCGGCCGTTTTTTATACGATACAGGGAAAAATATACATATATTTTTTGACTGTCATCGGGAACTAATTTCGAGTGGTTTTTTGTAGTTTTTCTGTTAATAATTATTTTGTAAAGCGCCGCTCTTTGTGTTGTTCGGACGTAGGTGCGGCTGAGTAATGAGGTAGGCAGTCGTTTGATCTAGTTCAATTCGAAGAACGCTTTCAGGTTTTTGTTGAGATGTAGTAAGTTAGTTTGTTTGTAGTCTATTGCTTTGACTATGTTTGTGATAAGGAAAATCAATGGTTTGTTTGTACCTGGTACCTATGTAGATACGACTACTAAATTATTGTCGAAGTCAATTTAGTTGTACTTAACAATTTCTAAATGGTTGATATGCCTTTCTTACAAATCGGGTTAAAAAAGATGTAGATATTTTAAGCCTTTTAAGAAAAGTGTACCTACGCCATATAAGCCCGTCAAGGGCGTCCCTGACGTCCGTAAATGGCGTTCACTTTTCTATCGAATACTCGTTACGTATTTTTATCTCAAAGTTGTGCTAGGCATACAAATTAGTTTTGTTTAGGAAGCTGTTTTTAATTAATGTTTTTTTTTTTAATTTTAGCTCATTTTAAATTTAAGATGTTTAATTATATTTGAAAGAGATAAAAAATTAATAAATTATGAAAATAGAAAAAAAAATTATAATAAAAAAATGTGTATTGTCCGACCTAGAGTATTGTCTTGTTTGACGCTCGATTGCTACATTACTTTGCCAGTAACGACAATGAGACGTCAAGCAAGACAAAATTTGGGTTGCTGTGTCAAAAAGTTAGTAAGATACTAGGCCCAAGTTTGAAGGCATTTTAAGACAGATCTAAACTAACTAAAATATATCTGTCTTTATAATTGCAAGCCATTAGACAAGGATGCCAATAGTTTTAGAAAATTTAGATCTGTCTTAAAAAGCCTTCAAACTTGGGCCTACTGTGCCCTTACTTGTTTATAATTATTTTATTAATATAATAGTTACTTGCTACGTACATCCTTAATTAAAAACCAACAACCCGATAACCGATACGTCGCTATAACAAAGTTTTTCCCATAAAAATCGGCACGCGACCACCTTTAGTTCCGGCGTAGCTTTTACCCAACTTGTTCCATATAAACTCTACCTTATTTTTTTACTATAAGGTTTAATTTCGATTGTAAGTTTTGGAAGAATTTAAGGGATGAATAAATAGGTTATAAGCATGAAATAGATAAATACGATTTAATATGGGAGTAGGAATTGGATGAAATTCGCGGGGCGTGGTGACGCGTGGCTCTAGTTAAAGTATTCCCGTGACTCAGTGTAGCCAATATATGAGTAATTACTATCAGAAACACTGAACTATTGATAACATTTTCCTTAATGTTTTTAGCCTTCGGTGGAAGAAACTTAAAATATCACATAAGTGACGTACACTCTATGATTTACGATACTGCACTTTGCAACCTGTTTGCAGCTGGAGAGTATTGTACTCGTAAGTGGTTACCATATGAAAATTTGAAAAGTCTGGGCAAAATGCCGGAGTCATCAGTCGGACGTTGGATTCGTTATCCAACGTCCGGACTACCCGTTCATGTCGACAATTTTATTTCGCCTATAAATCGCGCACTGCGCAGGCACATTTCACATTTCACGAACGCCCCATAGACTGATTTGATACTGCTAGTGTAAGTTTTATTACTCGTTTTCCATTTTTACCCAAAAAGCCGGACAAAGTCTAGACAGAATCCCATAAGTCCGGCTGAGCAAATTTATCGGAGTCTACTGTAGACTTAGGAAGCTCTTATTAAACAATTTAATATCTACCACAAAATTTTCTTCAAAACAAAAACAAATATGAGTGAAATAACAGCACAAAATAAAATAATGATTATTGGATGTATAAGTGTGGGGCCCGAGGGTACAGTCGCGCTCAGAACTCAATTTGGCGAAGCTCGCCTGGAATGCGCGGGATCTGCACTGCTTGCAGTTTTGGTGATTACGTACAGTCGCGCGCAAAAGCGTTTTGTAAGATTAAAAATTTTGTTAGCAGAATTTTAATAGTGAGACGTAGATGCAAGCATCAAAAGCATTGACTTATCATAATTATTTTTCTCTTTGGTCATTGGAATAATGCTTTAAGTAGGTAGTGTTGTAAGTATGTAGAGCGGTGTGGTAACTATTCAAATAGAACAATATAAGAGACCACAGATTTTTATAATACATTTTACTGATTTTTTTATTGAAGCTAGGTATAATGCGGTCAGAGATTGACCTCCTACAAAGATTCTGTTCACTTTTTTTTTTTGTTAAAATACAAAGGTTATCGATTCTCCAACGCGCAACGTCTACTTTTCGAATTATATTAAACGCTTAGCATTATATTAAATTTTGTTAACGACGTGACGTCAAATCACAGCGCCTTCGACGCACTGAAACTCATTGTGACACCGTAATTTCGCTCGAGCATTATTAATTCATGAAACAGTGTTGCGCTCGCCACTACCAACCCTCCAAAGGGTCTGACCCCAAGGCGCGAGTGTCAGAAAAACCGTTCTCCCGAAATGAATAGCAAAAATTTAAATTTCACGCAACTAAACAACTTGCAGGGACGGATACGGCTGGTGTGTGGCCCTAGTCAGGGGAAAGATAGTTTATTATAACAAACTAGCGGCCCGTTCCGGCTTCGCACGGGTAGGCATTAGTTTTTTAAACATTTTGGGATAAACGTAGAGTAAATGTGTCTTCACGTTCATTGTACGTGATGGCGTGACCAAGGAAAATAGGGATTCATTTATATATATATATATACATATATACATAAATAATAATATATTATATGGTTTAAGTATTCTTAAATTTTCTAATTTTTCGCGTAATTTTTTATTTTATTTTTTTCTTTCATAAGAACCTTCTCCTGACAATAACAAACACAACAAAATAAAGTGAAATCGTCCAGCCCTTCACGCGTGATGGCGTGACCAAGGGAAATAGGAATTCATTTTTATATATAAAAGATAAATTTGCGTTTGACCACCGACTTGTTCGTTGGCAAGCAATGATATTGTGGTCACAAGCAAATCTGAAAGTAAAAAAAAAGAAAAATAACAGTTAAAATATACGAGTAAGTTTAGCTTCCGAACATAAATAAGCTTTAACATATAATTTAACTAGCGACCTGCCCCGGCTTTGCACGGGTATAAAATATAGCCTATGTTACTCAGGGATAATGTAGCAATCTAATGGTGAAAGAATTTTTGAAATCGGTCTAGTAGTTTTTTTGTTTATTCAACACAAACATACAAAAATACAAATCTTTCCTCTTTATAATATTAGTATATATTTACGAAAACACACAATAAATTACGCTTTTACAAAGACTTCTGATTTATATTAAAAATGCGAAGATATTGCAAAAAAATCTGTGTTTTGTTTGGTAACTTTTCGCGATCTATTTTAATTTTGTAGGTATTACTATTTAAATTATTGTATTACAATAAAGAATAAAAATAATAATTGTTTTACGTTTATAAACACAAATCACATTAGATTAAAATAAACGAGAAACTTTTTGTTGAAATGGTAGGATGTCGGACTAGGACGCGTCACAAAAAAATACGTTAAAACAAAACGTCATCAGCTCTTACCATGGACCTCAAACTACTGGCAGTTGTTATATGGGCTGGTACAACGTGGGTACAACTCACTTGGTAGGGGACCCTGATCCATTGTTTCGCTAGAATTACACTCTTGATTTTACCGCAGGCCAATCCGACATGATTAGCTTTCCTTGTAAGTAGTTTTTCATGTGGTTATCTGCTTTGTATATTAAGAACTAGCTCTGCACCGCGGTTTCACACGCTATCCTATAGGTACAAATTGTTAATATCCGCGCTAAAAAGCCAAATATACCTAAATAGCCTATTAAAAAGTCGTTAACTCAAGATATATTATGAATAATGGGTCTCACTTATAAAGCTTACTTTAACTTAATCACTGTTTATAATTCTCCGTCTTGTTTTAGCACGTGACATTTCAAGACAACAAGAAGTCAGAGCATTTTAAGCAGTGTTTATAAGTAAGACCCAATAATATTACCTACCAAGTACCAAGAAAATCCTATGAAGCGTCACTGTGAAAACTATTAGAGCAACGGTTTTTCACGCGCTTTGAAAATTTTCTTTTCATGCTGTGAGTTACATACATGCAGGGGATTGTAGTAACTTTTATTTTTTAATTATGACTTGACACATTTTACGTATTCAGCTAGCGTGAAGTCAATAACTAAGGATGTAAAAATAATAAAGAAATACAGGGTTATAAGGAAAGGGCATGCTAAGCTTAAAAAAACTTAGTACTTAACAACTATTATTACTCCCTTAAAACTCGCGAAAACAAAAAAACAGCTGTTCCAAAGAAAAAAATCAATGACGCTCTACAAAAGGTATGGAACAGATGATTATTTCATCGGTAGTGTGTGGAAAACGGTTGATTATGATGATGATTACTTGAAATACACCAGCCAGCATCAGTTTACATCAGGCTAGCGATTTGCTCGTCTCGTCACTCAATGCATAAAAAAGTTAGTAGCAAAAACAAGAAAACTTAATCATATTTATTCCTCTAATCAGATCAATCCATCAGATAAGGTTGTGAGAGAGGCGACATCCATCACAGATAAAATAGCTATAAGGCGATATAAGCCACGTGTTCGTCACGTGGCTGGTTTCACACTCACAGAGTAACAAGTAACCAAGTTTTTTGAAAAGTTTAGAGAGGATTGAAAAGTTTAGAGAGGAAACGAACTCCAGTTTTTCGGGACAAATTACTTTAAAAAAATTATGAAAAAAAACTCGATTACGTAACAAAAAGATTGTTCATATTGCTGTACTCTTTTTATTTCATTCTGTTAATAAATTTTGACATGTGATAAGGAATCCGGAATATGGGATATGGTATATGTAATATTTCAAAAATATTCAGAGGTCCCGGGTTCGATTCCCGGCCGGGCAGATGTTTGAATGATGAATTTAAATATCTGTTCTGGGTCTGGGTGTTAGTTGTCCTTGTCTTTGTGTGTGTTCCATGGCATCCCCGACACAGGATTTATTCCTAGTGGGGAGCTATGAGTGTGAAACGTTTATCTTTATCTTTATTTTTACGGACCAAGAATATTTTAGGAGTGATTTATTTAGTAAAAGAAAATAATGAGGAATTACGAGTATTTAAATAGATAAACTCTTTAATGTTTACTCCAGAAATTACAAACAAAAGAATAATAACACTTTAAACTAGTGCAACAACTAGCGGCCTTATCGCTAAGAGCGTTCTTTTCAAGACTTAAATACTTACCTATTGATACTTTGGTTAGAATCGACTATTTTTTCTCGGTTTCTGAGAATCGATCAGATCACCCAAGAACCGTTGATTATAGTAATTATGTCTTATAATATGAACGTAGTAAAATATCGTAGTGTGCTTCGGAAATTGGCTGAGAAGTTTAAAATTGTCCGGAATTACTGTAAGACTGGCCTAATGGTGTAAAACTGGCCTAATAGCGTAAGACTGGCCTAATAGCGCAAAGCTGGCATAATGATGTGAACGATGAGTGGCCGAATGAATGGCCTATGATAAGGGGGTAGCGGTCAGTTAATTATTTTATTTTATAACTGGCTGCACTCCACGGTTTACCCGTGAACCTGTAGCAACTGTATTTTTGTCATAAGTGTCACTGACTCCTGTAATAAAATCTACATCATTTCGTCAAAATTCGCTTTCTATGTTTGAACATAATTATGAAAACACCTTGAAGGTACCCACTCTTTTTTTTCTATCTTTTCTCGTAAGTATACTTACCTACCTTAATCGACATGTAAATACGTACCTAAAAAGAAGTTATTCTAATAAATTACAGATATACTCGTATTTGATTTTGATGGGAATAAATAAATGAATCTAATATTAAAAACGCGAAAGTTTGTGAGAATGTATGTTTGTTCCACTTTCACGCAAAAACGGCTGAACTGACTTACATGAAATTTGGAATGAAGGTTGTTCATGGTCTGGATTAACACATAGGCTACTTTTTATCCCGTTAAACGTGGGTGAAATCGCGGGGCGCAGCTAGTAATAAAGATAATTAATAAATACTTTAACTAAAACTAAATAAGTTTGAATTGTTACGTTTTTAAGAGCTATTTTTGACTTTTTAACGACAATTCATTTTATATTTTAATTTTACTTAAGTAGTAACAAACATATTCGCTATGTGATAATAATCGAATTAACGGCCGACCGATCGAACCGATTAACGAGCCGATCGATTACCGATCATAATCCGATGACAGATCGAGCATTGTGCAATGTCGACAACGAAAGGGGAATCATAAGTAGGTGTGATTAATATGAGAACAACGTATAATGTAAAAAGAAAGTAAATAGTGGGTATGAGCTATATTTATTGGCCCTAAAGCATTTAGGGTCTTGTTAACAAAGTTTTCTGACAGTTTAGTGACATTGCGCACTGCATTTTTATATTTTAAAGTTAAATCAGTATACAAAAAGTTATATTTAAGTCAAGTTTTACTACATATGTTAGATTACATATGCCAATCGTTTATAAGCAGGCCCAGGGGGAGCCCAGGGGGCATATCCTATTCTTGGGCGCTCGAGATTATCTCGCTCACTCTCACAGTCATGACATTTTTAATGCGAGCGACAGTGATAATATCACTCGTCAGAATTGGGTCCCTGAATAGTTTACAGACTAAAATCAATATATTCAATGCAAACTTTGTTGTACTATAATACTTGGTGAGCTGGCCTTGTTCATAAACTTAAACTTTTTAGCCCCTTGCTTGACTAGCTTTTCTTAGTTACGTATAAAGGTTATCATCGCAACTTTTGGTTTTCAATATGAAAATAAGAAAAGTTAGTGATTTTTAATTGTTATCGCTCAGTTTATAAAAGGATTCGAAGAAGGGCAGAGAAGCCTTTGCCTGCAGTAAGACAGCACTTACTGACATAATAATAATTTGGGTGTCTTCAAGTCGCGAGTAAATCGGTATCTTCCAGGCAAGCGTGTTACATCGTAGACCGCATCATTGCTTACCACCAGGCGAGATGGCGGTCAAACGCAAGCTATTTAAAAAAAAGAAAAAATGATAATAATAATGTTATTATTAACTTTGATATACGGTTCCTGTGCCTACTAATGCTAGAGCTATTATTTTATTTGACCACAAGCTAATAATAATCTGATCTGATGACACATCAGGGCCAGCCTCGTAGACTAAAACATAAATTAATCTTTACATCCAAACCTTGACACATAACTCTCTACCCATATATTAAGGAGTCGTAAAAACTGCAATCATTCGTGATTTACGCGAAATAAACAAGTCGTTCTGCAGTTTTGGAGCGGAGTGTCAACCCATATCATATCTGGCGGGATGACCCGGCGTTGAAACTGCAGTCCTTTTGTTTTAAGGTTGAAGGCTAAATAAATTACGAATTTGAGTCTGGTTTTTATATTATTTTTTAAACATGCTATGATGAAATTTTTACTTAATTTTTTTTTTGCAGAGTTAATATTATGATGCTCTAATTACTTATTTAAAATGAGTCTATTCTATCTTTATTTTATATAATTTTAATTATTTTTTATGCCAATATAGACCAAATAGGTAAAGGTTTTTTACAAGGATTTTTTTAATTACATAAAAAATCCATTAAAAAAACTTTATGCAAAAGTTCTTTAGAGTAAAAAATTAGAACAACATTTTTTTTCGGTTTCTTGTTTTTTTTTTTTTTGCTTATTGTGTTTGTTTGCTGATAGGATGCATAAACCAGTGAGACCATCAAGAAAAAAGGCACAATATAATATAGCAAATAAACCAAATTTATGAAATACTGTGTCTGACTCCGTTTCGGCATCAATAAACCGACATTAGATGTGGGCTATCAAAGCGGCGGATCGTATGATTCGGAACAAGTGTTCGGGGTGCTTTACGGTTTGATTGCATTAGGTACCAGGCGATACTGTTTTTTGCTTTATCTAACTTAGCTAATGTCATGATCAAGAATTTTACCAAAAATATATGTATAATTTTAGTAAGAGTCACTTTTAGATATGTAATAAAAACACTCGCGAGTCGCTATATAGGCTGCTATTGAGATATCGGTGGCTATGTAGAAGAATCAACTGTGGAAGCTTACGTCAACTAACTTATTGTTATAAAACGGGATTGTAACATTCAAGTTACGACAAAAATCAATCAAATGTTATGGATCTTTTTTTTCCGAGGAATTTTAATAGGTAAATTAATATAATAATGTACATTTATTTATTTCTTTCATGTTAGACGTACTATAATTTTACTGAACAAACTACACTTTCATTTTTCTTTTTTTTTCCTTGTTTATCAGTAGCACCAATAAAATCCAGCAAAACCGACCCCACAATTAAACTTACAAACACTTCTCGTTCCATTTTCAAAATAAATCAATAGAGTACCCATAATTTGCTACTATGGCTACCTCTGGCTTACAAAGTCGTTGCTCCTCAAATCACCCGATTCCCACAGTTGGCTATGGCAGCCAGCAATAATACCTAAGTGCATTCATTTCGCTAGCCGCGCTCAATTTCATCCAATTTTTAATCAAGCTACCGCCCAGCGGTCCAATATGGCAGATTATAGTGAATACGGCAAATTATAGTGCGGCCAGATTACTCGGTAAGTTAGCTACGTGACTGATGGGTGAGTCGACGTGGGTTCACATCACATCACACTAATATTATTAATGCGGAAGTTTGAGTGAGTGATCAGTCACACTTGAGTATGTTCATTGTTAGGAGTGTGGAGAACGTCTACTGTTTAAATAACTTTGTAACCCAGGCCCACATATATTAATACATTTCCTTTTTTGGATCTTTGTTTCTGTTTCGCGATGATACCGTACGGATTTGAGTGAAATTTGGAGTAAAGATGGCTTAAATACCGTTTTAAATATAGGTTGCTTTTTATTTCGGTAAATATATATTTGAACAGTTTCTTTGGGATAGCGGGTGAAGCTCCGGCGCACAGCTAGTACGAGGTACGAGTATCTAATATTTTACATGCGAAAGTTTGTAAATTGCAAGCGATCCAGTTAGCGTATTTGTTGTAGGTATATTTGTTAATCTTTCACGCTGAAACAGTTTGACCGATTTAAGTTTTTTTTTAATATGTATTTTTATGCAGAAGGTTTGGTAAAATATTATACGGTTATTGGTCAATTTGGAATGGACAATGAACAGAGCTTAAACTCTGGATTCGCAGATTCGTTCATAATTTTTATTTCAGTAAAGCAATCGCAAAGGAATAGTGGGTGCAACCGCGAGCCGCAGCGAGTATAATATATTTACTGGGGTGTTGTTAGATAGTTTATTGTAACTACAGTTGGTAGACGGGTTTGTGGTTTGGCGAGCTTTTGTCTTGGGCAGTGAGGTATTAGAGAGAGTTTACAAAAAATATAAAAAACATGGTAAAAAAATTGTACCGTTTCACTCAGGGTTCGGATTTACATTTTATCTCGGCTTTGTTTATTTCTGTATTATGTTCATTTCTATCTCAATGATAACATGTAATTGAAATAGTAATTTGAGTAGTTTAAATGATATTTATACTAGTTGTATAATATTGTCTTATGCAATATTTTTTTGCAACAAAACAAATTAAAACACACAAATAATTTAATTTTAATTCTTGGCCTTGCTGTTGCAGATTGTGGGAGAACTTATCATAATTTAGCTTTTGGATATTATTTTAATATGCCTCCACAGTTGTTGAAATTCTAATCAACAAACTGAATTCATTTTATGATAACAATAATTTGTTATATCTGTAATTAACACGGGAACTCTCAAGCAAAACAAAGAAAAAATAAAAAAGATAAGAAGATAAAAATAAAATACTTGTTGGGTGTCCATTGATTTATTTATTGACCCCTCCTCCTTTCCTCAGATAAAATATAGATATTTTAGCTGTGTATTCTTCCGCACACACAGTCTAATGTGTCGTGAAATCTCCGGCGAATCATGCTCGCACGTGCACTGCGTTTGCTCGCAAGTTTGTGATTTGTTACACTTGCTGCCAAAAAAATATTAAATATTCGGAAAAAAAATTGTAACCCGACTATGGAAAACGAAGAAAGTGTCCTTTAAAATTAACTTAGAAACGTCCCAAAACCTTATATTTAATACTAGCTACGCCCCGCGGTTTCACCTGCGTTTTCTGGGATAAAAAATAGCTTACGTGTTAATCCAGACCATGAACAACCTTAATTCCAAATTTCATGTAAATCCGTACAGCCGTTTTAGCGTAAAAGAGTAACAAACATACATCCATACATTCTTACAAACTTTCACGTTTATAATTAAGTAGGAGTAGGATAGTAGGATAGGATTGGAAGGATAGTAAGATTGTTATGTCGGAATAGGAATAAAATAAGTAAAATGTTAAATAAACCCGACTTTGGGAAATGAATAAAGTATCATTTAAAATTAGCTTGGAAACATCCCAAAACCTTATACTCGATATTGGAAACAATAGAGAGTTAAAAACTATTAAGAACCTTATGTTATATTATTATGAAAAAGTAGGTGATTAAAGTAAGGTAATATCGTTCGATTAAACATAGGTGAGGCGTTTAGACCATAATAATTCATAGTTGGGTAATAAGAACACGGAAAAGTTGGCCGAAAAGGGCATAAAATACTCGTACCTACATAACATAATATACGTTTTGTACTACCCTGTACTCAGCAATGATAGAAAAATATAATTAACATTGATGTATTTGCCCTTTATGTAGGTATATAATTTTTCATATGACTATCTGTAATTGCAATACTAATACATTAGCAACCCCATCAATTTAAAATTGGAAATTGCAAAACTTTCATTTTACTAAACATGACTACGCCGTATGCTATTAATTCGATAAACAAAAAACCTATAATGCCGATAAAAGGCAGCTATTTTCACGAGTCTACGGGATGCGCCCGCGCCGCCCCCCAAGCTTCCTGCCATGGACTTCCGGTACACTGGCTGTCAGTGACTAGGGTTCTCAAAAGTATAATAAGCGAACAGAACTATAAAGCGATAGTTCGAAATGATGTTAGTTGAAATGTTTGGCAGAAATCGACAAATTGTTCTCGCTGTCTCTACTCTAGCTTCACCATTTACTGCTTTTGCAAGCTAAAAAGAAGCATAATGTTAATCCAGGGTTATAGCTTCACACCAAATGTCATTCTAATCCAATCAGCCGTTTATACATTTATAGAGCACATTGAACTTTGACATTTATTATATTAGTAAAAAAATAAACGTTTCACACTCGGCACACTCAGTACTCACTCTTTCAGACAAACTGATTACATTTTTTATTTTAGTTTTTTTTTGGCGTTGTATCATTTTATTTACATTTGTACATTTTCTTATTTATAGTTTCTTAGTTGAACACAAGGTTTCGTCTAACACAAGATACTGCTTCATCCATACGCTGTCCTTCCGGTGGATTTTTATCGCGTAATTTGACCATATTATGTTATTATAAGAGCTGCGTGGTCAGGCCCCATTGGTTTTTTGTTCGATTATTTCGATTATTGCTTATTATTGGCCATAACATAATAATTCCATTGTTTGAAGCCAGTTTTTGTGGCATCAGCGTTTTGTTATTGCATTCTGCATGTTTGTCTATAAATTATGTAGATTGTCTTCTTGATAAGGTTTATGTTAAATTATTATGACGCTTGTGACTTTGCCCCTCTTTATTGATAAGCTCGTAGTAGCTTTTGGTTGTTAACGCTGCGTTTTATCCTTGACTCTCCTAAAGAAATTGAGTTAAATTGGAAAAGACGAAAGATAGAGGAACTTTTTCTAGAATCTAATCCGTCCACAACAAGGTGGTAAAGACAAAAAAATTAGCTCTACGCCAACGCCAGCCTTAAATTTGGATGCCATAAAGTTTATTTTATCGAAAATAAGAAGATATTTTTGGTCAAATCAAATAAAGTGTTAAAAATTGTCAAAGTTTTTAGTAGTAATATTTATTTATATCTTCTGACGACAAAAATCTATAAAGAACAATAACTTATTTTGTTATCACACTTTATACTTTATCATCACATTCATCACACTAATACATAATATTTTAAACCAAAATAAAGTGTAGGTACGAGTATCAGTAATTTAATAGGTGTGTTTATTTACTTTGCCACACTAAAAGAGCAAACCAGATAGAAATAAAACTTGTAACGATGTTAGCTTATATTCTCAATTCATACACATGCTTTTTATCCTAGTAAACTAACAGTAACAGTCAGCAAAAGCAAAACGCGAAACGCAGCCAGCACCTTAAAAAGTTTCTTCAATTGAAAAAGACTTTGAAAGTGGTTTCAAACGGGATGACTTGAATCTTATAAACTCGCTGCAATTGAAAAAGCTTTTAAAGTGGTTTGAAACACGATTAAACTTATGTTTCCATACGCCATATGCACGAACCGTAGCTTCATGGGGGTTCCATTCAACCCTAGTAGACAATGTACCGTAATAGCGCCCTGCAGGTCTTTAATTTAACAAAATGTTGCAAAATTGGGGCCTTTCAAGACGACAGATGACAGGCCCTGTTTCGGTACAATGATAAATTGCGAAATAAATAGTCGCGTCAAACATGATGCGGTAATATTACTAACCCACTTGTGTTAACACTTTGTTGAGTACACCAGAAAAATTAGACATACTCGTAGATAAACAAGAGATTTACAAAGTAAAGCCGCGAGTATTTAGTGGCTTTATTGCTAAGAACAATCTCTTCCAGGGAATATTGAAATAATAAAATAGTAAAAATCTAGAGGTTAAAATTCTGACCCAGGGCTGCTACTCGTCCTATAATATCGACGTAAAAAAATATTTTTTAATAGGGTTTATAGTCCTATGCGAATTTACTATTTGACTAATCCTAAACAAGAATTTCGAATATGTGTAAAATCAGTCAAGAAGTTGTTGAGATAAAACACTGTGATTGTCGCCAAAAACTTCTCGCGAGGTCTACTGTTCGCAGAACTACTAGTTACTTAGTTGCTTTACACATGTTCTGCGCAAAATTACATCCGTGTTTTTAAGATCACAAAATGATGTAAAAATGGCTCATGGCTTAAGATCATTGCCGCCAATATCTCAACATGGCAATTTAACTGAGAATGCAGTCTCGACCGCATTACGTTGTTCCTACATTGTACGATGTATTCACACTTGGCACCTGATTCGCGTCGGTGAGTATAAAGAGTTTTGTCTGACCGCAGGTCTGCGGTGGCAGTTTTTCTCCTTCGGTTCTCACAGTTTGTTCACAATATAACTTTTTTTTAGTTACATGAAAAAAGGCGTACGCGGGTTAGTTGTAGAAGAAATGTAGTCTATGTTCATTATGCGATTACGGTATGATTATATTGATGATAAAGTGTTAGAAATAAAATAATTATAAGCTAAGTATTACCGTTTCACGCCTAAAACCTCTCTTTTATTTAGATATTTGCCTACATATCATCACCATCAATAATCATCCATCATTTTTCACCCACTACCGAGTATAGGTCTATCTACTCTTCAGCGCCATCTTTTCCGGTCCTTTGCCAGTCTCATCCACTGAGTTATTTCCTGCCCTCATATACAATACAGGCAAATATATAATTATCTACTATAATCTAATACATAAGCATTATTTAACTTTGTTACGTAGGTACAGTACAGATATTCTAATAGAATTAACACAGAAGCACAAAAAATATACCTACCTCTACATTGGAAGCGACAAAAGAAAATGTATAAAGCAAAGTATATCATGCCTCTCTTTGATGTAATTCTTCAAATATCATCATTTTGATGTCGGCAGATAATTTCTCTCGAAAAAAGGCCTGTGACAGTGTTCCGGCACAGTAGCTACAATATTTATAAAGTGTAATGTTTCGACAAACCGCCGCGGGGCTGGGCGGCGCGCGGGTGCTCGCTCAACCCTGAAATGAGTTCAGAGTGGGGTGCGGCCGGACTGAGGGCGGGAGAAAGTTGCACTGTAAATGCATATATTTTTAGTATATAAGATTATAGGAGTATATTCGATAATATAGCCTTGGTTCTGGTAGAATTAGACTTTACAGTAACGTCATAAAAAGATCAAAACGAAAAAAAGGTCAAAGCTCATCGTAAAAGTTTTTGAGTGGCGTACTAACTTTGTTGGCGAAGCGACCCAAAGTGTGTCCTTCTCTCCAATACTATTAGGCGCTTTGCTTCACAATGTCGAGCAACGTGACCACCGTCTCCAAATCTCTTTCGAAAGATCTTCTGCTAACGTTCCTTGTTCTCAGCAACAAAGTGCTTTGTAAACTGAGGTGTCGCTAGTGGTGCGAATTTCATCGGACCAACGTATCGAGCTGCAACTTCATGACTTTCCACGACTTCCCACGACTTTCCACGACTTTCCTTGTCAACTTTAAATAAATTGTCGGTGAGGTAAAGTCTCATACAATTTTCTGGCACGCTACGCAGTTACTATAATATGAATAGAATATATAAAAGTCTAACTCTTCGACTCAGGGCGTAGCAACTAGTACATGTAATAAAATTCGTCCCGCTTCTCGCTGTTACTACGACCGCACTCCACAAAGTCCTCACAGGCGCGCTCTGGGACGTAAACAGACCTGTTTAAATTAGGATAGGCTTTGACGTGTCTTTGGAGGGATCGCAACCTCCGGTTCAGAAGGTTGATAACGAGGTACAAGTACTTGCATGTAGGCCGAGCTCGCGGTTTACTTCTGTTATGTAGAGGTTATGTATATAGAGAGAGCGTTCATTTAGGCACGATCTCTGGAGTTAAAATAGAATAGAATATAGATATGTTTTGTAACTTTATTGCACACCAAACAAATTGCAACAAAGAACTACGACTAAAAAAAACCGTTTTGACATTTGAGAAAGACCCTAGAATGTACTTTGGAATGAACAAAGAAAAAAAATTCAAACCGGGTCTCTTACTTTTTTTTAAATTAATTCGGTGGTATAAGGGTGGCTTTATCGCCTAATTTGTTGCCTAATTTTAACCTTTTTTTATAGACCACGATAGAACTTAGATAGTGAAACCCATTGTTTTAAAAATCTACGTATAAAAATATAAAATCTATATTTCCGTTAAATAGGTCTGACTCTTTTATAATTATTTTTATAAAACCAAGAAACTATGCACAACTTGTCCATATTTTGTTACCTTATTTATAAGAGAAAATGTTTTAACTGATTTTGTTACCTCTTGAACTGTAATTGAATTGTCTCTTAGCTATCAATTTAGTTCCACAATCGATCGATACCCAACCGGTACTTGGTCTCTCACCATCATAAAGGAAAATTACAAAACACTTACCGGCTGCTCACACGGTCGTCTCAAAAAACGACTACCGCTCAGCCCAATAATAATATTATCGGTTTTTGTCGATTACCGATTATTTTAATCGGTGGCGGGGTCGGGTGTCTGTCGGTAATAGTCGTAATCGGTCGCTAATCGGTGCACAATTTACGAAATTGTCGATCCGTGTCGGCGACCGATGATCGCTGGTCGATGGATTAGTGTTGTTATAGATTTTTATCGATATTTTTTTGGGTTTTTGGTTTGTTCGGTAATGGGTGATTAGGTTAGTCAGGTAATGGTTCGGGTGTCGTCTGGGGTTTAACATTTAAGAATAGATACCATTTGTAGACGAAGCTGTGCAAGCCTGATCTTTCGCAGACTAAATCCTAACCATCAGGCGAGATGGTGGTCTAACTCAAGCCTATCTCAGAATAAAAAAAAAAAGATTCTTAGGGTTCCATAATAAAACGGATTCCTGTTGAATGTTGATGTTGACCCATCGTAAACCTCACCGTTCTTTATGAGTTATTTATATACTCGAAGACCAATCTTGTTATGTGGCAACTTTACACCATATTCATGACAAACAATATGGAAATATTCGCTTTTATTTTGAAAAGTACGAGAAAACGTGAATATCCGAAGAGCGAAGGTAGTTCAAAACGGATAAGTGGCTGACAATAGATACATCCTTTATCTATATCCTTTATCGATACCCTTAGAAAATTATTAGGTACTTATAAAAAAGAATGTAAAATTGGCAGCAAACCGCCGCCGCCACGATCGGAACCCTTATTTTATCTCATTCGATATTATCTTGGTCTCCGTCTCTCCCACTAGAAGAGTCACGATAGTGAGAGTGACCGAGATAATGTCGAAGGTCCCAGAATGATGCATCTGAGCCGTATTGATCACGATAATCGATCGTGTGCCACGTAATCGGTCGAACCGACCCGCTACCATTATGTCATTATAGTCGGTAAACCGAAACATTTAGAAAAACAAGCAAAAACAGTTTTTATTTCAAGCGGGAAAAGGCTACTTATTGTTTTTGGAAGACGGATTATTTTAGAAACAAAAACCGTTTTAAGCCGTTCGTGTATAAGGCGACCAAAGTATCGAATAGATGGATACATTCTTTATCGCTCACACCAGAAGTTACAAGTAAAAGAAAGCAAAAGGACGAAGGAAGGAATTCCTAAAATTGTGCAACAACTATCGCCGTGATGAGGGGGGGACACGGAAGTGCCCCCACCAGTCGAGCAAAGGCACACCGTATCTTCTTTTCTCCAAGCAATTCAGGCCATTTCGACCCGTAACTTCGTTCTGGATAAAGATAGACAAGCTATGCCGAAACGGGCTCATTTTACTCATCATTATGAACAACTTTAGGAAAAAATCAGCTGTTTAATAGTGATCTTCCAGGCAATCTTACTTCTTCCACAGTAATGACTGTGACATAAACAAAAGAACAATCGAAAATGCAGTTAATCACTTCTTAGACACTTACTACATTTTTTCAAAGCCGTGACATCACCGCAGCTTTACGAGGTATGAAGTCGCCTTCGCCTTGTGATGTGGTTTCTGACCGCAGACGCCCTCCATACTAACTGTTACATATCCTGTGGATGGACCATGGTTTGCTTACACTGTTATTTCGCTGATCCTAGGTAATTCATGTTTGAAATTTACATAACTAAAATCAAGTCTTCAAGTCGCGAACGGATCGGTTTCTTCTAGGCAAGCGTGCTCCATCGTAGATCGCGTTGTTGCTTACCATCAGGCGAGGTGGCGGGCAAACGACAGCCTATTAACTGAATAAATAAATAAATAAATACCTACATCAAAAAATTGAATACCTACAGAATTTTGTTAGTTGTCCAATAATCTGATCCATAAGTGCATGAATTAGGGTAAGGTACCCACCCCGCAACACTCGATGGAATGATTCTACAACCCAACAATTTCTACAATCAGTAAAAGTTGAAAAAAAATAATAAAAAAATAAATATTGAAAAATCAACTTCAAGCCGACTGTTTTGTGAAACCCATATTTTTATCTGCCTGTCATATTTTCAGGATTAAAACGCTGAATTAATTTTGATGACATTTTGCAAAGAAGAGAGTAGATATGCATTTTTAACCGACTTCAAAAAAGGAGGAGGTTATCAATTCGACTATATGTATTTTTTTTTTATGTTTGTTACCTCATAACTTTTGACTGGGTGAATCGATTTTGGTGATTCTTTTTTTATTAGAAAGCTGACGCTTCCCATTTGGTTCCATTTCAATTTAGTCCAGTTCTGATAATGGTATGCATGAGAAAACTATATAAGTCTTAAATTTGCATTAAGTACGTGCGCGACAAATAGATGAATAACTCAATAGTCGGTCTTTTGAAGTCGGTTTTTGTTTTTTGTTTTGTAAAAATAATGTTTTTGTGACATTCAATATAACGTGCTACCTAGTTATGTTTATGATTTTATTTAACTTCATTTAATTTTTTGATTGCAAATTAGGGCCATGATAGTTTTTAAGCACGAAAAGCTGCAGAAAACAACTAGCATATTAATATAACTGGCACGTCTGTCTGTAAAGCCGCCGATGCAAATATTGTGAAAAAAAACTACGAGATGACAAAGGAAAGTGTTACCGCAGGAGTAATTTATGGGTTTCTTTATTTTTAAAGGCAAAGGTACAGTCTGACCAATTCATATGTGAAGGTGGCAAAACAACGGAACTAGAACTTTTCTATAGGAAGCTGATAATTTTGTCTAGAAAAAACGATGGTGGCTCTTTCTTTATAAATAAGTTAGTGTTGTAGTTGTCCGTATTGGGATTTATGTTTGCTTTGGAAGTTTGAGTAACCCTTGTGGAGTTTAGAAGAATCTTGTCACAGTGAGATTTTGCTAATGTATTGGAGAATATTTGAAGGTTTGTCCTTTGACCGTTCGAGAATTTCAGCAGTGATGGAAAGGAAGTACATAAATATGTCAAACTGAAGTTCTTAAATCGGCCGTTTAAAATTAACTGCGACATGGCAACAGCGTGTAATAAGTTGTAAAATAAATGCGAGTTCAAGATATGAACAGGCTTGTTTTGTTTGAATAATATCAAAGTATGGGTAATTTTATACTGAAAATTCTGGAGTCTTCAAAACACCAGAGATTTTTCTTGGGCGAGATTATTTCAACCACTGTTTTTCTCGTTACAAAAGTCATAAGATGGAGAGCGGTTGAGATAATATTATTATCGTAAACGTCTAAATAGGGCCCGAAACTTAGAGCAATGTCATATTGTCTGTTTATTCCGAACTTACAGAAGGACTGGATTCAGATTTTAAGAATTCATTCAGATCTTATTGAAACATTGGCCTTCGGTTATCAAGCCAACGTTTTGAACAGCCGAGATTGAGAACTAACCGACGACAACAAATAAAACATATTTCACTGTCACAACCACCACTAACGAATACATCCAAAACAAAAAGGACTCGCATCGATTAATCGAACTTTAAAACTAATCAAGTCTTTAAAAAACGACCAAATCAAAAAGGAGCAAGACTTAAAAAACAAATGAATGGAGGCGGTCAGAAAGCACCCTGCGTCCATAAATCATGGCCGGGAACCGAACGCGGTCCCGTGTTTTAATAAACATAAGGCTATCTCGAATATATTCATTCATGAAGTTTTTTACGTTTTAATTACGGATAGGTCGTGTGAAGGTTCTGTGGGATAAGGCTGCAGGTTGGGTTGTGTTTTGTTGGTGCTACATTATAAGTAGGTACGGCTAAATTAAAGAGTAAAGAGCGAAAGTAGTACCTCTAGGTTTAATTATGTTAGCCTGCATTGTCTCAGAACAAAACCTTCTTTACTCGCCTTGTATTTCTTTCTATTTTAATTATATCAGACTTAGCGATCACAACAGATCACCGAAGTTAGTCAGTCCTTATTTAAGCAAACGGGTTAGAGCGCTACCAAAGTTCAGAACACTACAAATTATAGTGGCCAGTTTCTAAAACCCTCCAAACCTGAAATTTGAAAAAAGCCAAATGCGTTGATTGCCTGAACCTGTTATACCAAGGCTACTACATAACCAAGAAAATAACTTCTTATTTATTTCAATTCCCACAAAATAACCGCGTACGATCTCATTTGTACCAACCGCACATTTGCTCCATGTAAAACCTGTACGGAATAAAAAACAAAAGTAATGTCCACGGATCGTGATGGGCGGCGCAAGCGCAGCGGCAATAATTACGGGGTAGAGAGCTCCTTGCTCGCTTCTCATACTCCGCCGAGATTCTCTTATCTGTGGAGTATGGCCACAGAGTATAAAATATAAAATGTTAGATAAGAGATAGAAGATAGTAGTACGTAAGCCGTAGCGGCGTAAATAATTAGCAAATTTAATTATAGAAGATTGTATCGAATCGATAAACACAATACTGATCAGTGGGCCTAGCACGACTTTGACGTAAAAATACGTAGCGAGTTTTCGATAGAAAAGTGTACGCCATTTACGACTGTCAAGTATGCTCCTGACGGATGTAAATGGCATACACTTTTCTATCGAATACTCGCTATGTATTTTTACGTCAAAGTTGTGCTAGCCCCACAGCTCCGATAAAATAGTTTTTATATTGTTTCTACTTTCAACGAAACAATGTCAACCTATTAGATTTTATACATACTTTTTTTACCAGTTATTTGATAAACAATATAGTTTTTTTTCGCAATAACATAAAACTGAAAAACAAAATTAAAATATTGCAAATAAAACACGGAGCTCAAGTCAAAGGTACCACGAACGAGTAAGGTACCAAAAGGTGGGCGACGTTACCTCGTTGTATAGTATTGCTAATTTATACTACGCATGACAAATATATGAAAAACGTTAGGTTTTCAAATTCACAAACAATCTTAAACTCGTATTTAAATTTAGATTGATGCAATAAAGTGTTACAACGTTGAAATTGTGGACAAACTTTTCATTGTGGTTTTTGTGTTTTTTTTTTTCATTTTAGTCGTTGCGTTCAAAAATTATGATGAAATTTGTTAGCGACAATGCTTGTCTAAGAACAGAATACTTATTATTAAAGATATTAATTATCAATAATATATTTTTTCACCAAAAATGGTTTTAGTAGTTCTACACGACTTGGCGGTTGGTCTTATAGTGCAAACATACATAACCAACAATTTAACATGTCATTAGTTCCATGGTAGCGTTCAGTTGTAAATGTCACTCGTGGTCACCCATCCGAAGAATGACCTAACACTAAATCTAACTACGATATGAGCGGTCCATTAAATCATAAGTACTTAGATATTTATACATACACTTATACACCTTCGACTGCTACAGGACCCGGCACGATCCCACTTCTCAGATAACCCCACATAAGGCGTAGCTAAAAAAGCCATACATCAACCCAGCTTTAGCACATAATAACTACGTACCTTTATCTATCGTGAGCTATTACAGTTATTTTTCATAAAAATGTATTTTCCATATCGGCGGAGTGATCTCGAGGTAGTTAACAGGCAGGGAGTGGGCGGCAGCTCCTGAACTATAATTAGAGGAGGCGTTGCTTCCTGCCCAGGATATATGGAGGTTTTTGTACTTTCTCATGCCGTACTGCTATCGTGTGTCGTAAATAATGGGATGTACAGGATGTTTTAATGTAGCGGAGTATGGAGAAAGAGAAATGGAAAAATGCGGTTCAACTGCGTGTGTAAAATTAGTTTATTTAAAGAGGTGGTCAATGCCGAGCAATTTTCAATATAAAAGTAAAAAATACAAATAAAAAGAGCGAAAAAAGATGTAACTGAAAATTAACGAATTACGTAAACTTTTGACGTGACAACGTCTTATAAATTGGTTTGCCGGGTGACACTTCAAGAAACTGCGTTACGCTCCGCTCACGTTATGCGCTCACAATGAGAGCGAGTGAGAGGCACGCGTCCCTTCCACTCGGGCATGGTTAGCCCGCCTAAGAGCGAGAGAGACAGACATAAGTCGTTGTCACGTAAAACTTTCGCCCGTATACCGACTTTACAGGCAACCAATTTTTTTATTAATGGTTTGATTTTGATTCAGATAAAGAGTTGCTATATAATAATTACATGGTGTGTTCGCAGTGTTGGTGATAGACGGTTAAATTTAATTTAGTTTTGTTTATTTAACTGTGAGTAGCATAAATAAGTAGGTACTTTACTATTTTTATAACAATTACTTAATTAAAAATATACATAAGTAGCTAGATATTAATAAAATAATCTTTTATTTGTATCTACTGTTCTATTTATTTTACTATTCTTTTGACTAGATTTTTCTAGATTTTGTTAAATCAAAATCCAACATCCTGTAGCTATAACGGTATAATTTGAGCCAATATAGCTTCTTAAGGAGGTAGGTATTAAATCAGAACTATCGATAATCACGCTTGGCATCCAGCTTGGCGCAAAACTTGACTTGACTAGCTCGTAAAACAGATGCTTTAGGTTCGATTACCCGCCGGCATGGTCAAACAACGAGGAAATGTTTGGTTTTTTAAATAGGACTCAAAACGAAACTTGGGTTTGCGAGCCACTTTTTAACCGACGAAAAAACGGAGGAGGTTCTCAAGTCGACGCGTATATTTTTTTATGTATCATAACTGTAATTAGCCAGAGGATTTATTCTAGAGTGAGATATTATTACTCGTATATCTCGGTCCTTTTCGCTCTCATTAGAAATGTCATGACAGTGAGAGTGAAAGAGATAATCTCGAACGCCAAAAAATAGGGTATACGGGCTATACGGACTTGTAAAGGAGGACGATAACATTAGTTTAAAAAACATAAAAATATTTTAGAAAGAAACATTAAAAGAAAAAAGCGTTTCTATCATCTATTTAAAATTTGGGAATGACTGCGCATGCGTTGAAGTCTTTTGTACGAAAATAAAGGACGACCAAAACATAATGATTATGTGCTATATACATATTTATACCAGGCTTAACCAGAAAGAGTATGCTAAGCTGAAAAGGATCTTATACAATACAATTTAAAACTTATGCACTTGCGCGAAGGTTATATGAATAGTATAATTAACTTACAGTAGGTGGCAGCGTGTGCTTCGGGAACGAAGTATCGAATATTATCCTACTAATATTATAGTTGTCAAAGTCTGTTTTTGTCTCAATCACAAAAAAACCGCTGAACGGCTTTGGATAAAGTTTGGTACGATAGTAGCTTATTCCCTGGATTAACGTAAAGCCTACTTTTTATCCAGGGAAAAGCGGTTGAAACCGTGTGGAACCTAGAAACCCTAGAAAATAATAAATGCTGTAGTTTGGATTTTTGTTACTTAATCACACAAAAACAGCTGAACCAATTTGGGTGAAATTTAAAAATAAGCTTTATACCCTGGAGTAACATTTAAACTACTTTATATCCCGAACAAACACAATGGTTCCTGAAAGATGTGAGAAGTGAGTGGAACGCAACTAGTAATAAACAAGACTTTAAGAGGTAAAATCTCAAATCAAAGTTCCATATTCTGTCTCCGCCTCCACATAATTAAAAACAGAAGTCAGCACAAACCTATTCCACAAATAAACTACAGAAAAACTGCCCATTGGAATAGTAGATTAAATTCTGATTAAATTTTATTCTGTCTCGCTGTATACCTATAAAACGAAACTGGGAAGTGTGAACTCGGCTTAATGCTAAGGGGTTCCGAATATACAAATAAATTATTATGCATTCGTGATAGTGATTTCAAAAAGGTGGATTAAAATGGCTAGCCAGATAGAGAGGTAATATTGTCTATTGTACCGATTTTGAACGAAATCTATCGTAAAATTTAAATAAAGTCAACTTAGTAAGTATTGAAGTCTAGCAAAAAATAATTAATGCCACAGCGATGCCGAAGCATCAATTGACAAAAGGAATTTAGACTGTTTTTAGTAGCTTTTCTTTATTAGGTTGCAAAATCGGTTGATCATAATATTTTTTGTGAATTAAACATTGAGAGTTATTATGAGTTAAGTAATAGGTGTTTAAATAGATTAGAACAGATTTTGAATCTCATTGATCCCACCAGCACCATTGAAATAATATCTACCTACCTTAAAAGCTCGACTTCGTTTCGTTACGGAACCCTAAAAATGAAAGTCCATGACCAAGCGTTTCTTTAGATGCTTTGATCGCTAGAAGTCATGGGCGGTGCTGTGAGAACAAGAATAAAAAGTAAATACATGTAGGTTGAGGCAAAAAGATTTTGTTAGGTAGCTATGTACTTGCTATGTGTTTTTTCTAGAAAGTTCCAATGCGAACGTGTAATTAAAATTTTGCGATTTTATATGGTTATTTTGTTAAATGAGATAGTTATCTATTTTGGTTCCTATGTTCTTTCAACATTTAGCATAGCAAGAACATTGATAAAACTTTGGTAGTTGCCAGCTAAGAAAGACATTTCTTCCTCTTTTGAATGTATTTTCTCCATGTTCATTCAACTTTAAAAAATATGAGAGCAAGAGATAATATCGTATGTCCTGCCCGCCTAGCATGTCGGTCTGTCTGTCGTGCCATAATGCCTGGAATTGGTTGAGCATCGACTTTATCTGTATTTTAAAAGTTAGGTATAGAACTAGGTACAGTATTTTAGTAAACATTTATTGTGCTAAAATTTGGAATTGTACCAGGAATAGTTGAGTAATAAACGTGTTATGAAAATAAACTAGTGCCAATGCTTTCGCTATGCCTTTGGGCGCTTTTTCGGTTTCCAAAAATGTTGACCAACATTTTTTATGTTTTAGAAACTCTAAAGCTAAAGTTCTAAATGATACCTTCCGTTAATGTGGCGGGGTGTGTCCCGAGTGCCCGGGGCGAGCGAGAGCGGTCCTTATTGGGAAGCCGAGCGCCGCGCTCCGGGCTTATTTATACCAATTCTTAATAACGTTACTGTAATTACCGTTTTTGTAGATTTCACGTATTGTATGTGTGAAATAATTACATGGAAAATGTATTAAAATAAATTTACCAAAGCCAAAACATAAGATTAAACCAGATACGACAATTGAAGGTCTAATTATTAAAATTAATATATTTTTACAGTATACAAAAATAACGTTTTTGAAACAGCAATTTATAAATTGGTCTACATCGACGTCAGATAATTTACATACCAGATCGATGGTGGTCGAAGATGAAAAAAAGAATTAAGCAAAAAGTTTTATTTGTCAAAACTGAAAATTTACTAATCTGCACAGTCGTTTCAACAACTTCTTTTGGACATTTAAGTAACCTTATATTTTGAAGTCTGTAAAAAAATCTTTAGGCGTCGAATGTTTGTCTTTTACTCCTGGCGTACCAACTGAAAAGCAAAAACTTTCAAAAACAAAGAAATACTCTCGTTCTCACCAAGTTGTAAACAACCAGTTCCACCTAATTTCAGTCTCGTACAAGTAAACTATTAATTTGTAAGCATCATGCCTCGCGGCGCGCCGCTCGCTGCACTTATCCGGGAGTCGCCCGCCCCCGCTCAAGGCGAGCGCACACCTCAACATCTGGGGACTGAGAACTTGGTTGCCTGTTTTGAAAACTGACCATCGTTGGGTCTTGATCTTGAGATATGAGGACCGTCGGTAGACAAGTTTGTGGAAACTGCAGATTGGGAAATGTAGAGTAAAGCGCCGTTTTTTCCGAAATAAAGGCTTTATTGTAAAAAACTGTTTTTTTTTTTTTTATTCAATTATAGGCTTGCGTTTGACCACCATCTCGCCTGATGTTAAGCAACGATGCGGTCTACGATGGAGCACGCTTGCCTAGAAGGAACCGATTCACTCGCGACTTGAAGACACCCAAATTATATCTATCGGGAAACACCCACTCGGGCAAAGTATTCCACACTCTGGCAGTGCGCACAATAAAAGTAGAATCAAAGCGTTTCGTACGAGTTTTTGGTATAACTGCCATATAACGATGTCGCTTTTTTGTGCCCTTTGTGGTCCGATAATAGAATGGGCTAGAGGGAATAAGGGCATGCAGGTCTGACGCACACTCCCCGAAATGTATCCGATAGAAAACCGACAGACGACCAACCTTGCGGCGATGCTCGAGACTCTGGAGCTTAGTCCGAACAAGAGAGTCTATGCCTATGAGCTTTTTGGCACGTTTCTCAATAGACTCCAACGCCTCAAGCTGGTATTTGGCTGATCCGTCCCAAAGGTGAGAACAGTACTCCATGCACGATCGAACTTGTGCTTTATATAGTGACAGCAACTGCTCCGGCGTAAAGACACGGTTATACATTTATGATTCAAAGTAGTGTCCATCGCTGATCGCTGGCCACTACTTTGAGTCTTGATCAAGTACGAATAATACCTCCAATTCTGCATCTTCAAAAACCTTCTCTCTTCCACCGCCATGCTGGTCTTCAACGTCAAAAACGTTGAAACCTCTCTCGGGACGTTCTTTCACTAATAGCGGCCTCACCATAGGTATTTGAGAGCATTCGATGAGCCTCAACCGCAGATTTCTTCAAATGAAGAGAATTTGGCTCGTAAGCTGACATGTTTAATCGAGAATAACTTTATGATGCAGACACAAATCGATTAATATTTCGATGGCGTTATGTTTACAAATACCCATCGATCTAGTATCCGACTTCGGTGCAAATACCCAAGGTTATTGTATGACATCTACGATCTATTACCACTTACCGCTACAACCTCTATTGCAAAACGGCGGAAGCAAAGTTGTACACCTAATACTTTACTAGGAAAGCTCTACTAACTAAGGTCTCTGTAAGAATTTCAAATAAACTTTTGCATTATTTAGTTGCGTGCAAACCAGAGTTTTTGGCGTAGAATATTTTTCGCAAGATGGCATAGATGTAAATATGTCAGCGAGTTATATGGCCTGTAGTCACTAATAAAACTGCAGAGTTTTTAACAACCTTTGATGTTTTACTAAGCTAAACGTACCAAGTTACCTTAGTAGGTACTAAGCTTGTAATCCATACCGTCGTTACCTCAAAGCCACTGTAATAATCACCAGGCACCGCTGCAGGCCACTTGTATCATTAACATACTCGTTCACAATATCTGTCCGCATATGCTAATGAATACTCCGACAAATATATCCACTGGCAACTTTGAGCTGAGCCATTGTTTTCAAGGAGTCCAGCGACTACCGAACGCTTGCAATGAGACTTTATTGGCTAATATCTGGATAGCTGGTTTCGTTTATCAGTTGGCAGGTCTAGTTATTAATAAAATAGCTGCAAACGTCTTTATACGCGGTATTATTACCTAACTAACTTTATTCTACCTACGGCTTTGACCGTGACTGTAGTCTATAACGAAAATACTCGTAATATTAAACTCGCGGCAATTTTGTTTCTTCATAGACATTATCTCACCATTTCTTCCCCTGGGGAATATTGGAATTTCATTTTATAGAAATGTCAGTCAGGTATTTTTTTATTTAATCTATGTTATCCTACTACTATGCAAAGGTCTCCCCAAATAGTCCAGTCTTTTTCGAACCACCCGAACTTATCGCGCCATCTTGTCAGCCAATAACTTACTTAGCAATTTATGTTAAACGCAAATTACTCATTAGTCTTTCAGGCTAGATCGTAATTTTAATGATGTACTTATCGATAAAATGCATCATTATAAAAAAAAAATCTTGTCAGCCAGGTTATGCCTTTAAAATATTTAGTTATAAGAATGGCCAGTAATCGTAATTCGTGGATAAAACTGGCACAGGATAAGAAAAGACGATGCGATTTAGAAAATATCTACTTATTCTTAATTCAGAAGTAGGTAAAAAATGGTTGGTGTAACGCATATTTACTACTACGAGAATCCTAGACGGCCAAGACAGGTACCTATCTTACTAAATTGGTCGTCAGTTTATTTCGTCCCTAAATCGTAGTTAGATTTGGTTTTTATTTTGTTATAATTTCGCGAAGACGCCGCGGGCGAAGCTGCAATATGAATATTAAGTTTTTTTTGGTTCACACGAGTGCGCGTTTCCATTGAACTTCGAGTTTTTGTGAAAATTACTTTCATAATTTTGCGGAAGTTTTTGTGTTACTTAATTTCGTTTCTAGTTCTGCAGTTATTATTATTAAATACACCTTTGAATGAGATTGAGTATTCACACCAAGTTTCATTTATAACAAATATTATAAAGTTTATTATAAAGTCAAATATATAAGTATTTTTCCCGGATTATGTCCGATAACATAAGATTGTAAAAAATACTGCTAGAAGTAGAAAGTTTTACATACAATTAAATTAAACTTTCACAGTCTTATTTATAAACGTTACTTAGGTTCCCAAATGGTATTCATTTTTGCCCAATGCTAATAATTATCAAATCAATCAGTATCAACTAATGTTACTTGACTTAAAGCAGTGTTTTGTGTATGTTATGTTAGTATTTTTTTGTATTTGTATCTTTACAATCATTAAAAAATACGTCAATGGTGTACGCCGTTACAACCGCTTATCTATGTTTTTAACCAGATTTTCCTGTAACACAATTAAACGGATCGTATAGCACAATGTACACGTCAATTTAACGGACCACGAGTCTTTAGATTCATCCGTCTGACGGATGGCTGAAATTTATGGGCGCGCCGGTGAACCAATTAACTCAGGCCACTTAATTGGAAAAAATACCCGATTATGCAAGCTATTCTAGTTTTTTGGTAATAATACTAAAGCGTGGAAAGCTACAGATAAGCTAAAAAGATTATGCTGCAGCTATCTCTTGCTTCTTACAAAAGTCTTACGCAAGAATCAAATTATCCAGATTGATTTCGATTCTTGTAGTTCATTCATTTGCCGTAGTTTATAGAAGACTGCAAGAGTTGTGACGTGATGAATGCAAGAGTAAGTGTCGGGTTATGATGATTAGATTGTCCAATCTGAGAACTTGGTAAGCTTGAGCATGTGTTTTTTTTTGTTTACTGCATACGTTTCTCCATACTGTGGGCCTAGCACAACTTTGACGTAAAAATACATAGCAAGTATTCGATAGAAAAGTGTACGCCATTTACACCCGTCAGGAGCACACTTGACAGTCGTAAATGGCGTACACTTTTCTATCGAATACTCGCTACGTATTTTTACGTCAAAGTTGTGCTAGCCCCACTGTTCTGTAAGGCTTTTAACAACCACTATTAAAGATATCAGCTTTTTACTTTTATTTATGAAAATTATTTTGTTATTTGTTTCTAAGTAAGATAGTAGATATAGAAGATAGTTAATGATTCTGTATTTGACGCTAATGGTTTGCAAATGGTTCGGGTAAATTAACTGAAATAAAAAAAAAATTAACAAAAAGTACATTTGCCTGTCGTGACCAAGTGCGCCGTGTGTTACAATAAGACTTTCCACAATTTAAAGCCCAAACCTTTTCGGTACTCGTTCCCAAAAAGGTTGATATCATCTTGTCCAGGTATTCCTCCAAAGCCAGACAATGACAGATGTAGCTGCATTCCCTCGACCGTGGGCGTGGCGGCGCGCTCCGAAACACGACGTGCAAAAAGACGTTCCTTTTTTTAAGTGACTCAAAGGTGCCACCCGCTTCATATTCATAATTATAATATTTTTAAGCAACTATGAGTAGCTGCACTGAGAAGAATTTCCATATCAAAATTCAGATGGATTCACCTAACGTACGGAGCATATTGATAAAATAATCAATAAAAAGTACAATGATTAGCACCAGTTTTTACGGTGACAAGCATCGATCTAATCCGACTTCGGTGGTGACAAGCATATTGATATACTTAGGTAGCCAAACCGTTTATCTGTCCTCGCCTGCGCCGTAGTGAGCGCCTGCGCGGACGGTGCGGCCGCGCCGCCCGCGCCGTCATACCCCCCACGCCTCTGTACCGCGCAGGCGAGGACTAAGATAAACGGTTTGGCTATATCAATATGCTTGTCACCGTAAAAACTGGTGAATCCACCTGTATTTTGACGGCCATTTTTCACAGTGTGGTTCACGGCTTCGCAATTTAATAAGCAGTCCTAGCACAATCCTCGGAGGAATTGTATTTTCATTGTATTCCGCGAGAAAGAGACAAGCATAGCTATATTCTAGCTTTGTCACATCGACGCGGATAAAACGGAGGAAATACAACCCGTCACGTAGGCTAGGCTAGGTTAACAGAAACTCAGAACTTTGTACTTTTCTACGTTATACGAGTAAGTAGCCAAAATAAATCTTCTACGTCTTGAAAACTAAAGGTAAATGTTTATTGGACACAAAAATAGTTTACCTCAGTTCAGTAAATCATTTAAAGTATTAAAGTAAAAGATTCAAAATCGTGCCAAAATGCATTAAAAAAACATCCACGAAAGACCCGCGATGGGTCCTCACTTCTCTGATATCATTGAATAACATCTCACAAATATTTATGAGTAATGTTAATTTCATTCAGCTCGTTAGCTATAGACTGAATGTAATAAAAAATTAAAGCATAACCCTACCACAATATCAGTGGCCAAAGAGCCAAGCTCATTAATGTTTTCCCATAGAAGTAAATTAATCATAACCAACCACGCCCTTTGGTTATTAAATACCAAATAATTTCTGCTACACCATTTTCGAGGGCTTAGAAAAAGAAACAATTAATTTTGTGCTGCGGCATTTTTGGTGAAGTTTTAAAAATTTTTGACATGTGGAATGTGTGGGTTGTGGAATATTTGGCATGATTATCGAGGTTTGTTTTAGCTCTATCCATATCTATTATAGTTTTAAACAGTATAAATTTAGTTGGTAGGTATAAATAAATTGATGTTTTTAAATTTTTATATTTTCTTTACTATTTTATTTATTAGGTTTGGAGTGAACTAAGATGATAAGAGTTGACCCACTGGATAGGCCTCCTCTACAATTCGTACAACAACCAACTTATAATAAAATTCTGAACAGATTTTACAATGGAACCAACCCGGAAATCGCTGGTGTTCAGATATTTAAGACTGCCTGAGAAGGCCTCTTACGTAACTTGGCGGTTGTTGCTATAACATAGTACAAGCAAGACCAACAATTGAACGTGTCAATCGACCTACGGTAGCGCTCACTTATAAATAGCTCCCGCGGTCACCCATCCAAATACTGACCATGTCATCCGATGCTTAATAAGAATGAAAAAAAAAACACTCATGCATTATAACAAAAACGTATCATAAAACCAACCACGTTAAGTTTCATAGTAAAGATAGGTAGATAGGTGTAGCTATTTCCTATTCATATAAATAGTAAAGCAATTAAATCTCAGAATTAAACTGTTACAGCTTGTTTAGCGTCTCACATACGTTTAGTACAGTGATTACCACGTGTCGTACTGGTGGAGTTAGTACGGTTTACGGTTATAGTGAGGCTAAATCAGCTGTAATGATTTCTAGCATGGTGTTATTACAATCTGTGAGGTATGATAATGAAGAAGAAGGCAAATGGGACTGTGATGTGGTATTTTAATTGTTTCTGTTGACATAATATACTATTTTAAACCCCCGATGCAAAAACGACGGGGTGATATAAGTTTAGACAATAGATAAATATTAATTAAAACAAAAATATACATATACACACAAACATACTAAATATTTAACAAGAACATTCTTTTTACAAAACAAAAAACAAAAACCGACTTCAAAAGACCGACTATTGAGTTATTCATCTATTTGTCGCGCACGTACTTAATGCAAATTTAAGACTTATATGGTTTTCTCATGGATACCATTATCAGAACTGGACTAAATTGAAATGGGACCAAATGGGAAGCGTCAGCTTTCTAATAAAAAAAGAATCATCAAAATCGATTCACCCAGTCAAAAGTTATGAGGTAACATAAAAAAAAACATACAGTCGAATTGATAACCTCCTCCTTTTTTGAAGTCGGTTAAAAAGAAAGAACAATATTTTTGCTTTAAACCAGTCTCAACTCCGCATACGAGTAATGCCGGTCGTAAACAACCGGCGCTGGTCTTCTGGTCTTCAGTTTGCCGTGTCTGTGTGTATTTGTGTCTTTCTGTGGCATCGTAGCTCCCGACGGATGAACTGATATTGATTTTGTTTCTTTTGTTTGAAAGGTGAATTAGTTTAGCTATGTTTGATGAAAATTGGTTCAGCCGTTTCAACGTTGGGGATTAATAATTTTAAATAATTGAATTGTTTTTTTTTTTGAACAAAGATGGCAAATAATAATAACTAACTCACTAAAAACTATGCATCGTAAAATTAAAGCTCAAAGCATTCTACTTCGGTTCTATACTAGTTCTCGGCTAGGCTAGCTCAATTAAAGAAAATAAATCTAAAATGTCTCCAGATGCACAAATAAGGTTTCTTAATCAACACCAATCAATTTTCAATCATCCAAAGAATTCTAACGAAAAACATCTCACGATTTCCGATCGCGATAAAAGTGAAAACTCGAACATCAAACAAACACCAAAACTCAACACGTAACCGTTCATTCCTTCATTAATTAGTACAATTGTTGTCGAATGGGGGAAACCACACCACTTCTAATACCCCATATCTCTATAGAGCACGCAACACCGGCCTCGCCGCTCGCATGTTTTATGTGAAATCAGATATGACATTTTGACAGGTTATTGTGTTTTACTTGTTTACTGTTTATTAAGGTTGTTAATGGCGTAGGGCAGTTAATTTGGTGACATTAGATTAAGCACGGGTTATCACGAAGTTTTTATATGTGATGGTGTGTATGTTATCGTTGATATGTTCCCAGTGTCCCCCTTTTAGCGCCCCATCAATGGGGGAATGTTGGGAATTTGATATTTATTCTGAGTTACCTTGTTACCTACCTACGTGAGAACGATAATCTTCACATGCGTAGAGTTTCTTTAATATCATTTATCTACATTGATTGAAGTGTTATAAGAAATGCACTTTTTTTTATTCTATGATTGGCTTGTGATTGAGCGCCATTTAGCCAAATGGTAAGCAAAGATGCGGTCTACGATGGAACACGCTTGAGTAGTTGAGCAACTCAATTCATATCGATCTTCTAAGTACCTACTCTTACACCAGGGCCTATAAACGAACTTACTTAGTACTAATACATTAATTTTTACAGGATTTTATTACAATGACACCCTAGTAAGTCTTGTAACTTATCAGTACTTAATTAGACTAGTATTGTTCTCTCTCAGAAAGCTTACTTTATATGCACTAGAGCACTAAACAAAATAGCCTATACGAGTATCTCCACTAAAATACGCGATGCAGTCGAATTAATTAAGTTGTAACATGATATAACATTAACTATGAAAACTAACCTGATGTTACTATCGAAACTAACGTGGGTTAC
This sequence comes from Alcis repandata, assembly GCA_949125135.1. NCBI lineage: Eukaryota > Metazoa > Arthropoda > Insecta > Lepidoptera > Geometridae > Alcis > Alcis repandata. The sequence goes on from OX421241.1 coordinate 5,602,638, forward strand.
ACATCTAACGTGGTTTTCGTGGTTTTTTTTTCTGTGGTTTTCTAACGTGGTTTTTGGTCCGCAGTGCCAAACGAGACGCAAACGCGAGCGCGTAACGTTTATAAACTCACCTGATGAAGGTCACCGAATGTGACCGAAACTAGTCGTAGTAGACGATTTAATTTTTACGTGAGTATTCCCGTGTTTAATTATAACAAAAGTTAACCTGATGTGTTTATTATAACTAATCGGAGCATCCTCAACATGACGCGAGTACGTGAGTAGCCCGTGTTAATTTATAACAAAACTAGCTGCGGCTCGCGGTTTCACCCGCGTTTTCCGGGATAAAAAGTAGCCTGTGTTAATCCAGACCATGAACAACTTTCATTCCAAATTTCATGTAAATTCGTTTAGCCGCTTTTGCGTGAAAGAAAAACAAACATACGTCTCAACTTTCGCTTTTATAATATTTAGAAGAAAATACATATAACAAAAAGTTGTAACAACTCTATAAACATATAGTTTACACGTGCATCCTGACATTTGCGTGCGCGCACCCCACTGGTCACCGGGTGATGTTCGCCGACCTCGGCGGAATTAGAGGTTCTGATATAAAATGTCAACATGATTAGACGGAGGGGTGGGGGTGGGTGGCTTACACGCGAAGGAATTGTCTAATACGAGTTTTGGAAGGAATTGGGTAAATTAGGAAATTGGGTAGGAACTGTGTAGTGCGTATGGAAGCGGAAGTGGACTCAAAAAAAACTAAAATTTTTATTCGATAAAGTATAGGTATCATAGATATTATGTACCTACATTAGATCAAAACAACCGCTGTGTACTAAACTGGGTGTGGGAAACATGTCTTGGGAGATTTCTTTCTCGTGAGACTCTTAAGTAGAATGCTTAAGATAAGCATGCTCCCAAGCTTGCTCGATTGCTTACTTGACAAGTTTCCAGGAGAAAATGGACTAGTAGGTAAGTAGGTCAGATATGACGAGTGATAGAGATGAATTGAAGAAGTGTACATAGTGTACCGGCTCCACGTTGGTAGGATAAGGGTAAGAAGATGATGAGGTGAGTAAATCGAGTAGAAAGCCTTGGTTCCAGTTTTTAGTCCGCCTGAACACCTTTTTGACATGGCTCTGACCGTGGAGGGCTGAACAGAACCTGTATATCTACTCTGAATTCCCATAAAAGTCTGTCTATGTCCAATTTCCATACTATCTTAAGTTAGGGCGTACCCTAAGGGTGACGAATCAACATCGAGCTGTGCTGCGCTGTACTGCGCTGTGCTGTGCTGTGTTTCTTAAGCTACGTTTTTTTAAGAATCAACATCAAGCTGTGCTGCGCTTTGCTTAGCTCAGTATAAAGCCGAACGTCCACCGCCGGCTAAACTAAATGAAAACTAAACTCACTGAACTAAGGTTATAAGCTAAACTAGAACTACGTTGTCCGTCCACCAAAAAAGTAATCAGCACATAAAAATCCATAAAAACATAGCACAGTTCGGCACAGCGCGGCTCAGCACGGCGGGTAGCGCGCCTCGCTCGAGACTGCTGCGTTTTTAAACAGAGCGTAGCCTCACACAGCGCAGCACAGCATGGTTTGTTTCTATCCTCATTGAAATATTAGACGAGCGAGTTGACCAAACATAGCACAGCGCAGTACAGCGCAGCACAGCTCGATGTTGATTCGTCACCCTAAACGTAATGTTTTCTTTCAGTATAAAAACTCTACTATAAATTCAAGTCATTATTTCATCACAGAATTGTCGATTTTCACACAACCGCTTTGTCCGAAATGAAAATTCACCTCTCATTTTCTGATAACCAAATCAAATTTCCAATTTAGAATCTTCCCAATTTAGAATTTCGATCCGACCTCAACATTTGCCCGTCAAATCCCAATATGTACAGGGTTATTCATAAAGGGTATGCTAAGCCGAAAAGGGCTCATAGTACTCATCATTTTGAACCACTTTTTCTATGTGCTATGGGACCAACCCCAGAATTCGCGAAAAAAAAATCAGCTGTTCCATACATTTTATCCAGTGTCATTGACATTTTTCTATGAAACACCATTTCTCATTTTCCATTTCATTTCATTTCCATTTTTTTCGCGAATTTTGGCTTGGTCCCATTGTAAAAGTTGTTCATGATGATGAGTCCTATGAGCCCTTTCGGCTTAGCATACCCTTTATGAATAACCCTGTATTATATCTGTATAAGTCGCACGTGCACATTGCGGTAATAGTGAGCACGCTCGCACGGCAAACACGAATTCCAATTATAAGTCGAGCATTGGACGAGCGGCTGGGAACTGACACGTGGTAATGCCCTACGAAATGGCAATTTTACGTTATGCCACCTCACAGTACCTTGCGCCTGTCGTTGAGTCGAGTTTCTTGACTATTTCGACGATATATGACATGTTTGCTGTTTGTAGCTAAATTGTTTCTGATGAATGTAAATGTTTTTTAATTGAACACTAGCGACCTGCCCCGGCTTTGCACGGGTATAAAATATAGCCTATGTTACTCAAGGATAATGTAGCATTCTAATGCTGAAAGAATTTTTGAAATCGGTCTAGTAGTTTTTGTGTTTATTCAACACAAACATACAAAAATACAAATCTTTCCTCTTTATATTGTACTAGCCTGCCACGCTTCGCTGTGGATAAAAAAAAAGAAGAAAAAAAAATAAATAAAAAAAAATATAGCCTATGTTACTTTGGGATAATGTAGCATTCGAATGGTGAAAGAATTTTTGAAATCGGATCAGTAGTTTTTGAGTTTATTCCACACAAACATCCAAAAATACAAAAATACAAATCTTTCCTCTTTATAATATTAGTATAGACTAGCGGCTCGTTCCGGCTTCGCACGAGTGGACACTATTGAAGTTTTGGTAAGGATCCCTATTTTTTTCAGGTAATAAATATAGCTTAGGTCAGTTTGGGATAATTTAGCATTCGAATGGTGAAAGAACACTGTCCCACCAGTGGGTCAAATTAGTGGGACCACGAGTCATAGATCAATTTTTGTAATCGGTCCAGTAGTTTTTGAGTTTATTCCACCAAACATCCAAAAATACAAAAATACAAATCTTTCCTCTTTATAATATTAGTATAGATAGATAAAGTTAAAAGCAACCTCTGATCAAGTAGAGTGGAATATTTAGTGCAGCCTTAGATCCAGGTGAAGCCAAAAACTACCCGACTGCCCGTGTACCTAGTACCTACACTTCACGCACATTTTGACGCATACAAAAAAATAATTTCATTACAAGTTATGGTATGATATTATTTTGTTTAGTTCATTGGAAAAATTTAACAAATAATATAATGCGAGTGAACATTTTTTACAAATGGACCTTATAAATATAAACCCTGCTAATTTGAGTTGGGTAGAAGTGATTAATGTTCGTTTAGTTACAAGGACAAAAAATCAAAATGGAACACACATATTTAAGCTAGTCTAGTATAAAGTACTCTCTTCTACTGAATATACACAAGTTTGTTCGGAACCCTTCGTGTTGTAATCGCAGTGCCAAGTTGTCGAGTTCACTGGGGGAGTTCTCAGAAATTGCTTGGGGATGATTGTCGGCGGAACTTTTGTCGGTTAAACTAATAAGTTGGAAGAAAATGAAAATACGGGGAGTTTTGTTATTATTTGTAGAGAACTTTGTTAGTTGCTGCACTAGTAAATAAAGTGTGTTATGTATGAGTGTGTTTTCAAGTGTTATTTTCAGTTTGTTTGTATTTTCTAATGTAAACAAAAAAAGAGTTTATCAATAAGTATATCTTCTATCTATTCATCTCTTTTTTATAGTTTGCTTCTTGAAATTCCTTTAAACCAATGATTAAAGCTTTGAACTGTAAAGAGTAGAATTATAATATGATTGGATTGGCTATCGGGGGTGGCTTATGCGCAATAGTTGAAATGAGACTGAACAAAACCTAACTAATGCATACCTACTTAGGATCGGAAAATAATATAGGAAAGTGAGGTCATAATTATATGCTGAGTGGCTGACAAATATAGGCATTAGTCTGAGAAATAAACTTTATAAAAGAAAACCGGCCAAGTAGGAGTCGGACTCGCGCACGATGGGTTCCGTCGGAGGATCTATAAAAAAACGGCAAAAATCACGTTTGTTGTATGGGAACCCGCTTAATTATTCATTTTATTCTTTTTTTTAGTAGGTATTTGTTGTTATAGCGACTATAAAAATACATCGTCTGTGGTAATTTCAACTGTCTATCACGGTTCGTGAGATACAGCCTTGTGCCAGACGGACGAACGGATTGCGGAGTCTTAGTAATAGGGTCCCGTTTTGCCCTTTGGATACGAAATCCTAAAAACAGATAGGAATGGATGGACGGGAACGTTCCGTTTAAAATTTTTGCGCAATTTCAATTCAGTCTTTCCACTCATAGAAGAGGTTCAGTCCATCCTTCTATCGCTATCTGGGCCATCCAGAACTTTGTTTCCCATTTTGTAGGTGCCATTACGTCGTGAGTTTAACTCTCCAATTTTTCTAAATATGGCAATTTCTTTGCCAAAGGCCGCATGTGCCTATAGCAGGTGGTATTGAGTCATAATTTTAGCTCAAAAATCTTCCTACATAAGACTAACGTTTTAAGCCATAGTTGTCAAAAAAGCAAACGGACCGTCTGATGGTAACGATAACTTCTGCCGGTATATATGACCGGCAGAAATAATCAAGGGAAATAAATAAGAAAGCGATTTTTTAATAGATTTTAATCTTACAGACAATTCCATTATAATTTTATGTACTAAATACAGATATATAATAGTATGTACCAAATATTAACACTTAAAGTACAGCACATACATTATACGAGTTTTTATGTTTCATCATTTTCTTCTGTTTTGTTTCGTAATTTAATTTAGTACTTTAAATGTATGATTAATATACTAACACGTAATAAATTAATAATAATAATTAGAGATCATAGTAGTATAAGATCTTAATAGTATATTTTTATACAATAATAATGACAACTAAAGGAGCTGGTGTATTCTGATTATTATGTTGTATTTGTGAATTGTATTGTAGAATTTTTTCATAACAATTATGTAGTATTTTTGACTTTACTTGACACTTTTAAGCAAGCACTAATTTTTATTCGAAAGAACATTTTTTAAAAGCTTCTTTACTTGTATGTTTGCAAAACTTATGGATAAAATAGACATATCATTTGATGCTCGATAAATGTTTATGTGTTGATAAAATTTCGACTCGGGCAGTGACCGAATTGACCCATTTTGATTTTAATATATTTACATATATTTTACTGACAATTCGGACGCCATCAAAATATAATACGAGTACAATAGTAAAAAAGGTTATAATTAAAATCTGTCAATTCGGACCAGATTTCTGAATATTTTGAGTTGGAGTCGTCAACTTTATACATTTCAAAAATTGAATATTTTGTTACAATTGTCGGGTTTTTCAGCACAAACTACATAATTACATGTTATTACAATATCAAAACATTATCCACAACTAACTACTATAAGATAAGTCCATAAAGATAAGAAGTAATAGAAATTAGTCATTATTTTAATTTCGTGAAACAAAACAAAACAGAAGAATAGTTTCGAGTACTCATAGAACACGATTCCACTTACACGTACGGAAATTGTATAATAACACCCCTCGTTTTGCAACGGAGGTTAAATTATTGTGTAAATTATTTACAGTGTATTAACAAAGACATTTATGAATATACTTTTGTATTGAAGAAAATAATAGTCGGTATTTTTAGCCCCTCTTAATATGGAAAAATATTTCGCTACCCTTCCCTGTTTCTAACCTTTAAGTAGGTACAGCTCTTTAAATAAATTACTGTTGAATTACAAAATTAGCGTTTTATGTTCAGCTACTTTAAATTCAACTGGCAAATAAATTATGAATTGAAATAATAAATCACAAAATTGAATTAGTGAATATATACCTGTTTTACATCTATAGCACTATTAAAGAAAACTGTGACAAGCCTAGTAAAGGATTAACAGATATTTTTACTACATTTTTACAAATCAGGAAGTGTTGAAATAAGGTATCAAAAATGTTAATTTTGCAAATTGACGACTACGAGACAATGCCATAGATTAAAAAAAATAACATTTATTCCATTATACACATAGGTTTTATTAAAATCAATGAAGTGGGGATAGCTGATAATATAATAAATAAATAATAGTATTATAAATATGTTTTAAAGTCACTAATAAGTACTTAAATAAGTATTTTTACGAATAACAATTATACTTATAACTACCTAATTTGTATTTTAACTTATAAATTCAAGTACCTACTCCTAGGTATATCACTTAGTATATATGTATTTAATTATGATTTATTTATGCCACCCAGTTAAAATACAAAATAGATTTGATAATTCGCGATAATATTTACAGATAATATTAATATATTATTATTTACATTAGAAGGTCCATATTATATTTATTTTATTTTAATCATCAAACCCAACAAATTGTAGTTAAGCAAAGTTTATTAATAAATATACAAAATTAAATGCTTTAATTTGCTGTCTATCTTAAAATAGGAACCAAAATTATTTATTGATAACTTATAGTAAGCCCACTGTCGAATAAGTTATTTAAATTAAGTACATAATTAATCGTAATATAATCTATTATATCTATTATATACATTTATTTTTATATATTCACAGTGCACAGCGTATTCGTAAGTTTTCAAACTAATAGCAAATAAAAATTTAAAGTAAACGACCAACGACCTTTATTAATTTTTAGGGTTCCGTAATAATTGCATTTTGCACGAAGTCAATACCAATAAATAAGAAATTTTGACAACTGACGCAGATAACTATTTATGCAATACTACACTAGACTCTGGTATGTCAAACTTTTCAAAAATTATTATTATTATTCGATACTTCGATAAAAGTCGAATAAAGGTCGATATTCATAGTTTCCGAAGTACATAAGGCGGATATATTATAGACAAACGCAGAGAAAGCTAGAATGATGAAGTAGAACTGGTTAGAACGTATAGAATAGGTACGTACCGCGATAGAACGCATATTTTGGGCTTCTGAAACCTCTTATGTACGGTATCGAAAGTATAAATGGCTTTTTTACAGGAGAACAATTTAAAGCCAAAATTATGAAGCTAAAAGATTGTAGCATACATTTTATTCGATTTACATGGAGAAAAAAGTTTTTTTAGAATCATTTGTTTTAAAAGAATTGAAGAATGTTTTTCTAGAAGAAACGTTATATTCATTTTTTTTGGTACAATGAAAAGAAATCGTGATTTTGTTTCGATACTGTACGTAATAGCAGTTGAAATAACGTCAAAAGGTCTCACGTTCCATCGCGACACTTATCCCGAAACACAAAATACTACATCCGAAACTTAACAATATTTGCACAAAACTCACTGAGACACAAAAAATCACAAAAACGTCGCTTCGCACTGATTCCGTACACTTAATAACGTTATCAAACGTTATGCATTGTCCACTTAGTAGCCCATCGAGCCGCATCAGTCGTGGTAGTCCCGCGGCTCTGGCTTCAGCTACCACACCAGACCCTCGGGGTGGAGGGGGGGCGGCCCGTCGCCGAATGTGAACTCGGGGGAGGAAGGCCGCGGAAGGACCAGGTGGTCCGGTGGCGGGAACTGTTCGGGGAACTCGCCCCCCTGGAGCACCTCCATGCCGCCTGCGAAACGACCTGCTCTCGTTAGTAACACTCTGATAATACAATAACAAACAGGGTAGGGAAAACTAAGGCTGAAAAGGCTCATAGTACTCATCATTATGAACAACTTTTGCTATATACGGGACCAACCCGGAATTCGCAAAAATCAGCTGTTCCATAGAAAAATGTTAAAAAGACACTTGATAAAATGTATGGAACAGCTGTTTTTTGTCGCAAATTGCGGGTTGGTCACAAACTATGTTAAAAGTTGTTCATAATGATGAGTACTATGAGCCCTTTTCGGGTTAGCATACCCTTTCCTCTTAACCTTGTATAACACGGATAATATATATGGTTGTAAATTAAAATTCAACAGCTTAAGGATAAAACCCTTACTGTCTATCAATTGCCCTTTGTGTTTTTTATCAGTCTAGATTTGAACGTCTGTCAGGTGGGGGACAGCAAGCGAAGATGTGGGTGAAAATCAACTATGTAGTCTAAGCAAATTTAGTACGAGTAGATAATATAATAACTTATTAATATTTAATAAATCCCTGAAGAGACATAATTGAACTAAAGAAATTTTAAGAAAATAAGGATGTTTTTTTTGGGATGCAAGCTGTTCTACTCCTGGACCGGTAAAGCAAAAAGTTTTGTGGGAACAAGTTAACACATTTATCATATAAATTAAGTTTGGTGTTCATAAGCCAAGACAGACAAATGTATGTCAATGGAATATATCCAGATGATAATGAAGCCTCGATAAAAACATATGTTTACTGTAAATAAATCATTCATAAGTACGATTACGGAGTTATTACGAGTCAATTGACATTGGTTTTTGATATTAAAATCGTATTAAACACACATCAAGTGCCTATCGCATTCCTTTATGCATCTGTCAACAGCAAATCTTGCTAACTGCAATAATTATGAGTGCATATTCGGATAGTAAAGCCTTTGTTTCAAACTGATTTCAAAAAGAGGAAGAAGTTATGAATACGATTGTTATTTTCTATGTTTGTTACCTCTGATATCCTTTATTTATAAGCCCATGTTATTTTGAAAGGATATACTTTCAGATCGGTCTCATAGAAATTCATCAGCAATTTTGTATTTAAATTAAAATAGCTAGAAAAAATATTTCATACAAGTTATTTTGAAGTCTGTTTTTGAAGGGTAGTATTATTGAAGGCAGCTTTCGGTCCTAGCTAGCTAGCTTTCGGTCTGTAGCTTCATATGTGATTCGTTTATAAAGCATGAAGTTTGACATAACCTAAATGTTTGTATTAACCATCATAAACTTTACCAACCTGGCTGGTTGAACGGCATCGCCGGCGGGGGATGGAAGAACGGCCCATCATGGTGGAACGGCGGGCCATAGCCAAATTCGAACTTGCCATCCGCAGTCGCGAAGTACGGAAACCCCGGGGGACCTTCCTCGAGGCCTCCAGGAGACAGGTTCATGGGGAACCCTCGCATTTTGCGTGAGGACCCGAAGAAGGGTCCTCTGCCCATCGATGTTAACTGCTTTAGACGACGCTCTTTCGACCGCTTGTTTTGGAACCAGACCTGTGGAAGAAATTATTTGGTTAGTAATAGATATATTCTGCCCGAGTGGTTGTTTTTGGGCGTTTTCAAGTCGCGAGTGATTTGTTTTTTTTAGGTAAAATATGACCGTATCATTGCTTACTATCAGCTTTATTTTCGTGAATTACGGTTTGGTCTCAAAGCAAAAGTTGTTCATAATGATTAGTACCCACTATGAGCTCTTTTCGGCTTAGCATACCCTTTCTTTATAGCCCTGTATATAAGCTAAGTAGCTCACTCTAGTTTCAGAGTTAATCGCCTAAAGACTAACGACAATACATAACAACTATTGCATGATCTAAATAGTAGACACTCACAATTTTATGTTAAAGCAATCAAGACTCAGTTTTTATTGGTTTTGTCTGGCCTTAATTAGGCTTAGACACTTAGACAGTCTATTTTAACTTTACGTAACTTCATTATTAACATTTACGTCACTCAAAACTCAATCAAAACAACGCAAAAACCCCAAAAAACTAGGAAATTAGCATCAAATCGATTTGCATCCACCAGATCGTCACGTACGCCGATGAGCCGACGAAAATTGATCCGTAATGTGTTAATTGCTAATTGAAAAAACAATTAACTCTTTTTTGTTTTTCCTTTTTGTGCGAATTCGCGGGCAATCGCACGTGTCGCGATCGTATTACAAGATCTTGTCCGCCTGTTGTCTGTTCACGGCGTGTTAAGGCATGCCTTAGTTATAGTGAACGCCTCGCGTGTGCCGAGTCTAATCAGTAACGCGGATAACGGCTATGCATATCGCGTTATGAACTTCTCGTGTGTAGCCGCCATTATACGTCGGAAGGAATTTGTCAGGTCGGCTTTGACACCGTTTTGGCGAAGGTCGGGGTATGACCTCTGGTATAACTGCACTGCAAATGGTAACTGCACTGCAAATGGTAACTGCATTGCGATGGTAAGTGCAATGCGATGGTAAGTGCAATGCAATGGTAACTGCAATGCAATGGTAACTGCAATTTTAATCCCTACTTACACTTATATTAAAGTGTTGGTTTGTCCTTTGCTGCAACAAAGTAACTGCGAGTATCCGATCAACGTGACATTTTGCATTAAAACATGTAAAGTAAGCATATATTTGGAAATAGAGGATCGAAGACTGGTTTATATGCGATTATTATGCTTTTGTCCTGAAAAATGAACGGTTCCTTCGAGATTGTGCACGGGAAGTTGATTAATACACATGTAAAAGTTTACGTTTAAGTTTAAGTTTACTTCTTCACACTGAAACGGCTCAACTAATTTGAGTGCAATTCAGAATGGAATTAACTTGAACCATTGTTTGACAAATATGCTGTATCATTATTTATTCCGGTAAAATTAAATTTGTTAATTATTATTTATAATTATTTTTTAGTGTATCGGCTCCAACCGCGTTGCCCAGTTAGTATACATATATAAAAAAATAAAAATAGCGTTTCACACTCATAGCTCCCCACTAGGATACCCTGTATCGGGGATACCATGGAAGACAAAGATAAGGACAACTAACACCCAGACCCAGAGCAGATATTTAAATTCATCAAGCATCTGCCCGGCCAGGAATCAAACCCGGGACCTCTAGCTTAAAAGGCGGATATACTACCACTTAGCCAAACAAGTATGTACCTATATATACCTGTATATATACATACAGGTATATAGCAAAGATGCAAATAAACAGATTCCAGCTCTGAAGTTGTGTGGTAACTACATCAGGTGCACATTTCCTCTAGTCCATCGTCCAGGTAATAAAAATTCTACAGTTGTACTGCATACATTTATAAGCTCAATAAATTCCGTTTTAATGGATATTGCTACCGTTCTGAATAATTAAATTATTTTATTGCCTAAATGTTGTGGTAATTGTAGGTGGGTTACGTAAAAATATGTTACATCGATGGATAATACGGAACATCTGTTGATAGGAGTCTAGAGACACCTGTTTGCGGTTTAATTGTGAATGAAAGAACGACTTTAAATTATTGGTGAAACAATTATTAGTGATGAGTAAGTGCTTATGATTTTTTTATGCTAAGATGCGTCAACGAAATTGGAATGATGTTTACATGCTTGATTGACAATTATTATTGGTCATAGACCAATTGTTTTCTGAAAAAAAAAAACTAAAAAAAACAGTTTTGAACTAATTGAACTACTTCCCGATGTCTGATTGAGCTGAAATTTGGTTGACTAAATGACTATACAATAAAAGTTTCGTTTTTTTAAGTAAAAATGTTAGTGGTTTAACTCTCTTCGCATAATTGGTTGATTACACGCGAGTACAGTGACAGTGCCCTCGGCCGACTACTCGGTTTGTACAAACAGTTTGACGAGGCGACACAGTCACTAGAACCATATTCTACCGTTCTTCTATCGGACCACCAAGGGCACAAAAAGGCGTCATCGTTTTATGGTTGACATACCAAAAACCCGAACGAAACGCTTTGACTCCACATTCATTTTGCGAACCGCACGAGTGTGGAATGTTCTGCCTGAATGGGTGTTCCCCGATGGTTATAATTTGGGTGTCTTCAAGTCGAGAGTGAATCGGTATCTTCTAGGCAAGCGTGCCCCATCGTAGGCCGCATCGTTGCTTCCCAACAGGCAGGATGGCGGTCAAACGCAAGCCTATCTTTGAATAAAAAAAAAAAAAAAAAAAAAAAATCTTTTGCTAGGCCGAGTGTGTCCGTTTACTGTCTCGCCACTGCACTGTTACGTGTAATCAACCCATTAGCTGCTCGTACCACTGTAGACGCTCTACCGCTAAAACGCTATCAACAAAAAACAAATGATCGCAAAACGAAATAGTTTTCATGCTAGAAATCAAGTTGTAAATACATCAGTTTAACTTGAAGTAACTGGTACAATTTATTGCTTCTCTAATTAGTGTTTTTGCGCACTTTTCAGTTTACTCGCGTGTAACATTGCGTAACTAACTAATTCTATACTTTTTGTGATCTGTGAGGATTTAGTGCGATGTAGTTTGTTAGAATCACTGTTTTTAAAAGCTTTTATTTAACTTGCAATGTATGTTTGTAACTATGTACTTGTTTGTTCGAGTGGAATCTTGCAACTCAATTTAGGACCACTTCCCGATGTTCGATTGAGCTGAAATTTGGTATACGTGCGAAACTTCGCTGACAATGCAATAAAAGTTTGCTTTTAATTTTTTTTTTGAATTCAATTAGTGCTGCTGAATAAATAAAAGCATTATAAATAGTTACCCCGCGAAAAAAAAGTGTTATAAAAAAGTAAATGAAATATATAGATTAAGACAGACAAATTAAAGTATTTATGCCCGGATCATCATGGAGACCAGAAGACTGGAAGATATCACTTATAGTCATAACGCCGTCAGTTGTTACACTAAGTTTTTAAGTGATAAGTATTAGGCCCAAGTTTGAAGGCATTTTAAGATAGATCTAAGCTAAATAAAAATATATCTGTCTTTATCATTGCAAGCCATTAGACAAGGATGCCAAAAGTTTTAGAAAATTTAGATCTGTCTTAAAAAGCCTTCAAACTTGGGCCTATTATTTACTGATTGCGCCTCTCAGTTTCCTGCGTGATTATGAGAAACGGTGACGGTGATGAAAGTAAGCTTATGTGTTAATCAGAACGTATACTGTCTACATTCTAAATTTCATCAAAATTGGCTCAGTACCTACTTACGGAAATACGTGATAACATACATTCATTCATACACACAAACTTTCACATTTATAATATTAGTAGGAAGTAAATAGACAGATCAACTAGTAATTGTTCTTACCACAAATTACAAAATTAGAATAGATTAGAATTAGAATTTAACCTTTTGTTATTAAATTAATTAATTTCTGAAAATAACATATTTTTTTATTTCTGACTTTTTTTTATTTTTATAGCATTCAGGTTTCTCGTTAGTCTATTAAAACATGTGTACCACAAAACTTGTTTTGATTATTCTACTTGTACCACTCACAGCCCACTCTGGGTCTTGCCACTAATCCCTACATACATATTCATACATTACTTGAACGCGGACCCACGTCGACGCATCGTTTGATCGTACCGCCTGCGCCTACGCACGTCATTTGCACAGAAATCACCAAGAACTTGCTTAAGGAACCGAGAGGTAGAGAGCTCGGGTACATGAGGTTAAATGACAATTAAATGTCACTTATGTGATAACAAAAAACATGGATTAAAAATGCGTTCGTCGTCGCACTCAAAACACATTTTTACCCACTTCATTTTTTTTCTCATGTTGTTACAAAAATTTTATAAATGTTGTTACAAAAATCTTATAATCTTATAAATTCTTATCATCGATAATATTTATATTGTGCTGATTGCTTCTTAAAAACATGAAATGAGTTAACATTTTTTATATACTCGTATAAGGGTAGTTCGTTGTAAAGCCGTGCTCCTTCATTCGTAAGCATTGCTTGCCGTAGTTTGTGGGCATAGATGGATGAACTCTTTATTGTTCACACTAGAAATTACAAACAAAAGGATAATAATAACACTTAAAAATAGTGCCATAACTGGCGGCCTTATCATTAACTGGCTAAGAGCGATCTCTTCCAGGCAGGTAAGGGCTTTATTCTGGCACGTGAGATATTTTCTGGCTCACTGTTCCTTACTCTCATTAGAAATTTCATGACAGTGATAGTGACAGAGACAATCTCGAGCGTACAAGAATAGGGTCCCTGTTGACAGACGCACTTGACTTCACATTCGAAAACTTACTGATCAGATTTTGATGGAACTTGTTATGTGCAATCAAATTGGCTATATCTCCAGCCCTTTGGTATTTTTCTTTAAAAACACAACCCGTAAAATAAAATAGAGCCATGAGACATATTCACTTTAAATAGGGAATGTTGTTACATCCTGGATAATCCCGCTATAATATTATATAATTATGTGAAGGAAAGTTTATGTGTGAAGGTTTGTTATTACGTATCTCCGTTAGGTACCTACTACAAGCCTAATTTTGATGATATTTTGAATGTAAATAGTTGCGGTTTCAAAATAACACATAGGCACTTTTAAACTTTATCATCACCACCGTTTTTCATCATCGTGTAGGTAAAACCGCGGGACTCAACCAGTCTAAAATAATAGGCGATTTCCTATTGCTATACTTGGCCTTATCACGTCTTCACTAACAAACTGTTCACTAATCTGTGGCAGAACGAATTCTTATTGCATAAACAAGATGATTTATTGCTTGTTCTATCGAAATCGACTTAAATGTGCTCGTCGATGATGAATTTATTAACAGGAGTTTGTGAACGACCAGCAGATAGTGTTCTGTTATACCATTTATGAAACTAAAGACTGCTTTGAAATTGTGGTCACCTCTTTCTCTCATATGAAAAGAAATGTGACTGATTTTAGGGAATGGAGGGGGTTGAAGGGAGGGCTGAGACAAATGGAGGGGGTTGAAGGGAGGGCTGAGACAAATGGAGGGGGTTGAAGGGAGGGCTGAGACAAAAGCCACGGAATCTTACCAAAGGGTTTCGAAAAAATCGAAGGGTTTCGAAAAATCATTAAAATCATTTTACCTAGTTAATGAACGGCTTCTATACGGTAATACGCATGAAAATATAAAATAAAGTAGGTACTTAAAAAAATTTGTTTTTTTTTTGCTGTATTTAAAACTCGCGGCAGACTCCAAAAAACATGTGAATTTATTACTAATATAAATGTAGCACGTTGGTGTTATTTTATTAATTGATCAATTTGCTTATATCAATTAATTTAATGATTCCATTAATCAATTTAACAGAAGCCAAGAACGATTTAACTGAATAAAACTATTAAAGCTTTTATCTAAGACAAAAAGCTAAGTTAATTCGGACTAAAAAACGAACACTTACCTAATTTGATACAAAAAATAGTAAACGAACTACTACTGCATGTGTATCTGCTTTATTGCGTAAACAGTGTGAAATGAATTGGTATAAAAATAAGTACTTAATCCTAAAATTATAAATGTCAAAGTTTGGATGACTGTATGTGTGTTGCTCAATCGCGCAAAAACGGCTGAACAGGTTTGGATAACATTTGGCACGAAAGTAGCTTGTACCCAGGATTAACATTTACCTAGGTTACTTATTATCACAGAAAACGCGGGTGTAAAGTACTATGATAACCTAGAATATTTCAAGTGTTTAAGCAGTCACCCTGTATATAACATACATATACATGTTACATACATATATATAACAACATTTATACACTTTAGGCTTTAAACATAATTTAAGTTAATGCAAATTTTAAACTCTTCTCTACAACATCATAGGAAATTATATACCAGCTGTATGAAGTAGAATTAGTAGAAAGCAGTATAAATCTTTATCGGAGTTTCATGTGAGCTTTCACTCTGTCCTGGTAGAATCAATGATTTACAGTTTATAACTATAAGCTCAAATAAACTTACGAGAAAAAGATGGAGCTCTGCGTTAGATTTGGGTGAAGCCGGGAACCTACTTTTGCGCGTATGTACCTACACAAGACGCACACATTGATATAACGATGCCCCTGTACCTACTCGACACTACTCGTGGCACTTTACTACCGCCCTTACATAAAAGAAAGCGAGAAAGCTGATTTCGAGAAAAAAGCGATTAAATTTTTTATTTTCTTTGTGTTTGTATCGCCAGTACTATTTACGAGTATGCATAATATTTAAACCGTCTCCGTCATAGTTACGTAAAAACTGTCGAAAGAAAATATGTAGATCTCGTTCTGCTGATTCCGAATATGTACCTACGTTAACTCAATTCGGCCCAAAACTCGAGTTATTGCACTTTTCGTCAGGGCGGCAGTGTAGAGCTTGTTTATCTACGTGAGAAAGTAGATAAGTTCATATAGGGCTTCATGTAATCTAACGCAGTGCTCCATCTTTCTCTATAAGTTTGTCTGAGACTGCAAGTCTCGTAAAATTGATTTTTAGGCTGTAAACTTGCCGGATTTCAAATAACACCTTCATTTTGGATCCGTCGTAAAATATTTAAAAAATGCTCGAATTCAATAGAGAATAATATTGTGAGAGCTGGTAAAAAGAATGATACAAGATTACTATTTTCATTCAATACTATAATATTATTATGGTAAAAAGAATCGCATTAGAATGTACCTATAGTAGTAGTGGTATACAAGTGCACTATTTGCATTAAGGATAGGTATTATTTTACTTTGTTTTATTAAACAAGTGCCTTTTTGCATTGACGAGGGAGGAAATATTTACAGGTCTTTTTGTTTTAGTTTTTTTTTTCGTTCATTCTAAGCAGCGCTTCCAATTTTGATAAATTCGTATTATTTTCGATTAAAGGTTTACTAAGAAGACAATTACAATTTTTATCGCTAACACCTGCATCATATGTTTATTATATTTTTGAGTAAATGAGCTTTTTTCCTCTAATTAAAATTAATCTAAATTAAAAAATCTCTACTTGCGTTGACTTATATTGTTCGAGGAAGAAGATCTCTAGGATCCTCTTCAACATTACTGCTTTGAGTTTTTCTGGCGAATAAATAATTTAATATAAATAAAACAAGTTTTGGTGTGATAATAATTAAGCTTCACAAATTGTCCTAGCACAAAGTTTACACCCAAATAAAAGTTACACAAAAAACGATAAAAATATTAGCGAATTCCATTAATAGGACTTAACAACACATGATTTATGACTTCGAGATCATTTCTGACATTTTTATTTTACGACTAGCTGATTCTAGACGATGTGTCGAAATAAAAAAAAGATGAACCTATACAAGTTTATGTATTTCTAATCACGAGTTTATGTTTCATCATTATCATCAGCCTGTTATCGCCCATTGCTAAGCATAGGCCTCTCTTCTTGTACGCCACTCATCCCGGTTGCCAATCTAGTTCGACCCGCGATTTGTGGTTATGTTTAATTACAAATAATAATTAAACGCAAAAAGTAAGAGAGTGACTAGCTTTGCTGTCAGTTTTTAGGTTAGAGGTCTTTAGGTCTATGGTCTATGGTCTATGGTCTATGGTCTATGGTCTATGGTCTATGGTCTATGGTCTATCTTAGCGGTTGTTGTTATAGGACTAACAACCAAGACGCGCTGAAGAGAAAAGCAATAAGTTAATTTTATACATATATTTTTAAAAACAAGCCTTTATTGCATTTTTGTCAGAGTCACACACGTACTCGTATATACAAAATTTCAGCTCAATCAGACATCGGGAAGTGGTGCAAAATTGAGTTGCAAGATTCCACCACAACAAACATAAAAGCTTGAATAAAATCAGCAGTGAGTGAAATTGACGATAAAGACGAATAAAGTTAAAAAAACACTTTGAAAAACTAGATACTAAAATTTTACGTAACCCGGATGTATCGTAGTCCGGGTAGATTTGATAGATAAAGACCTGTGGATATTAAAGTTTATAGATTTATACGACCCACGTGCTCTTTTTTTCCATTTCATAAAAACAACCTCCAGTTTTTTGGACGCGTGTTATTATGACATTAAACTCTATATAGATATGTCATGACATTCAAACAATAATAAATAATATTTCGACATTTATCCAGTAGTCCAAAATGGCCTTGGGTACAATCACTGTTAGATGTACGGTCAGAAAAAAACAGCCAATTACGGTAAAGTTTTTGATATTAGTAATAAGGTGGCGAGACTGTAAAAGTCATTTTTGTTAATAGCACTGGAAAAACCGCAAATGCAATAAAACCAAACTCAAACTCTTACATTTAGTTATCATTATTTCTATTACAAAAATCAATTAGAAAATAACAACGCAAAATTTATTCAATAATCTTTTTGCAATATTTAAGAAGTTACCCTTAATAGTAGCTTCTCCGTATTTTATGGGTAATTTTCTGACCGTACTTTGGTCAAATTTAAACGTCCCAAATTGACCTGTTCCGTTATAGAATATCGAAGCTTATAGTTATTACTTTTATTACTTAATCGGTGTAGGTAATAGATCAAACCGTCAAAAATGTTGCCCGCAATAAAAAATATGATGGTTGACCCATTAAAGACGAGGCTTCAATACTTCCCTAATTAGGTGGTTAACATAATTATTAGTATCAATACAGAGTATTTACTACTTTATGATGTTGTACAGTTACGTGGAGTTGGGAAATCGTGACTAATTTGGAAATTCTGGTAAAATAAATAATTAGTTGTCAGGAAGTTTGGTTCGGGCTGAGGTGACTTTGACTTGGCAATGTTGTGGTCATACTGTTTTAATTAGTATAATTAGTCAATCGGTATTAGACCAAGTTTTATGCGTTGTTATTAATAGTTACGCGGAATAGTAGTACTAAGTCGAACGGGACGTTACTGCCTACTCATAATTTATTATTACTTTACTACTTTTACCGGAATCGCGAAAAACGGCTGTTCCATACATTTCGATGAGTGTTAATAACATTTTTTTACAGAACAGCTGATTTTTAGACGCGGCGTCAGAGTTGATTCCGGCGCGGCGTTCCGTTTGATCTTGTTTCTTTTTGATAGCATTCCAAGTTGTATTGAAATTTTAAAAGAACGCTTTTTGTATGCCCAAGCTCGAAGTACCAAGCTTCGCTCAGTAAATAGTTACGTAGTTATATCACACTTGCTTCAGTGATTACCAAATATTTGAGTAAAGCTAACAAGGTAGGACGACACAGAGCCGGCGGGTGTCGGCACATACGCCCCGCGGGGGGCCTCGGAACAAGCCGAGTGGTGTTAAACACCATATTTCATACCCCGCCCTGCAGGGGCCATTCTCTTACTGATGCTGTAGGTATGGAGATCAGTGTTTTATCTTTGAATAAGAATTAGAGGTGGTGTGGTAAGTTCAGTATCTATGGTCCGGGCCGTACTGCGAACTTTTATTACGAGGCTGGAGGGTTAGTACGGTTTTTCGTTGGATGGGTCAGTGTTGTGAATCTGCTGTTATGATAATTGAATTGGATGTTTCAATGATTTGTGTTTAGGTTTGTAACACCAAAATATTCAAGCCCTTGCACATTTTTATTACTTGTTTCGTTAGATAAGTGAATTACTTGCTGTGTTACTAAATCTTTCTTAGGTATATCAAAACAACTGTACAAATCTATACAAATTTGCTACATAGACTAATAGACATTTCTTACCATCGAAAACCACCTAATTTTTTATTCATTCCTTATAATCTCGCAACATCGAATACTGGCCACCTATCCACGGCGCGCGGCTAGGGGCCACTCTCTTGCCGCCTGATAACTCGTAAAGATTCGTGTTAAAGACCTACAGATCCGAGTGAATCTCATTGAAACGCACCGGTGTCGGTAAAATACGCGGAGTGCGGCAACAAAACGTCTGCTTTGTCTCGTAATGTCTAAAACTGTGGAGCGGCTTAAAACATTGTACCGTTGAATTGTAATACTTCGGTATTTTATATTTATACGTTTTTCGAAATAAAACGTGTAGTTGAGGCTTGAAATCATACCGGATGATGAGAATTGGTGTTGTGTAATATTACGCAGTTGGTGATTCTGAATTTACGAAATACTGGCGAGAAAAATTATAAAAAAACTCACACAATTTGACAAAAACATCATTTTTTATCGTGACTAATATCTTTCTCGTATTTCGTTTTTTTTTTTTTGCGAATAACTCTCAACTTCTCCACTATCTGCTGTATTTTTTTAGTAAAAGAACATTTTTCAAATCTGCGGAATCGGTCAGGCGGCGTGTTTAAAGAGGTTGATTAATCAGCGAGCGGACATTGTTCGTGCCGACTCTACATAAATAACTTTACCTGCTTGGATCCGCGGCGCTTACGTACTGACTGATAGGTAAGCTGTGACACTATTTTGTTAGTAACTGTTGTTGGCTCTGTCACAGAATCCGCTCTGTAGTTGAAGTACTACTATGATCTTTACTCGACACACTCGATGTAACTTTTTCTTAAACACTAAACTATCTCTCTTTTTTTCTTAACTTCTTTTTTTAGTTTTTCTTTCTTTTTCTCATTTTCTTATTTCACGTGCAAAAATACAAAGATATGCGACATACCTTATAATTAAAAACGTTTTTGCTGCCTATTATTGCATCTCACAATCCTGGTAATATATTTACAGCGTGACAACTATTTATCATAAAACAACGACGCGCCGAAAATGTCGTCTAGATTTTAAACCATCTAAATTGGTAGCACTTGATTGTTACAAGCTGTGTTAGCGCCATAAGCTACAACTTAGGCAAAACAGTAAAAAAGCACGCCAAACAATGCAGTTTCAATTTAACACCTCAAAAGAAATGAATTCAAAACGTTTTTAGTTAGGTACCTACATTCATTTCAGAGGAGCGAAAACAGAAAGAGAGTCGAAGAAAGATAGAGATGGGAACTTCAAACTATTTCCACAGCTTCAACTTCCAACAAGTACAAAACAGACTTCTCAGAACTGGTAGCTGAAGCTGAACATCAGACTATTGTGAACACAACTTTTGTTAAGTAAAACGGAACAACACAATTTCGAGAATCAAAAGTACTTTTTTTAAAATGTAATTTCGTGACGAGACGAGCAGATCGCTCGCCTGATAAACGTCACGTTTGCCCATAAAAGGTCTGCGCCACCCAGAATTTTGAACTCGCAGAATTCAAGATCCTGCGCGACACAGCACTGCGCTCGTCACCCTGAGATATAAGTTGATTAATCTCCCATTTGCCCTGTAATTTCACTGGAAACAATGCCCTTCCAACCGGAACACAGTAATGTTTGCACATTACTGCTTGGCGGTGGAATAACTGGCAAAGGTGTGGTACTTCCCCAGGCGGGCTCTGCAAAAGAGCCCTACCACTACAAACTTACTACTTTGTACTAAGTAATATAATTTAGCTTCACAATCGAACTCACTGAGACTCTGGTGGATTGGAATAGATTGGAATCGGACTAACTCGATCCGATTGGCAAATTGCGTAGACTAATCTCTGCTCAAACACCGTCGACATCGAGTTATTCTAAACAGTCTAGCAAATCTAGACTATTTACACAATCAAGGCTATATCGCCGGCGTGTTGAAAGGGCTGCTAATGACAGATTATGAAAGGTGGAAATGATTTTTGTAAAATAGTTTCAAGTCTGTGTTGTCATGTGTTTATACTTTCCTGTTAAACAATGAATTAAAAAAAAACAGGTAACAAATGATAATCGTAATATCAAAAAACAATCTGCTCTCTTCATCATCATGATAATCAAATGATATCTTTATTATGAAGGTTATAAGTTACAATGGAGGTCAATAAGGCTAAACTTTTTGCAATCCCATGATGATAACATTATCCTATGTTAAAAAAATTGTAAATTCGCCCTTTCCACAAATCACAGACGATAACTAGATTATACAAAGCTAGGTTTAGACAGAATACCTAGAAACTGAGCGGACGAAGCTGGCAGCTAAGGTTAACTAGTCGTTTAGACTTAGACCCGTATCTATAGAGGTGCTGAGATTGGTTGCGGATTGCAGTCTTCGGTTCAAAGGCAGTTGAAAGTTCGATAGTCAGGTAATTAACTGGAAGCTGGCTAAGACTTCAAAGACTAGCTGAAAGTAGTTTGACCTAGTTATGGTTGAAATAATCGGATTTCCAAGAGTATGGCCAAGAAGGAAAAGTGGTAAAAACGCTTGAGAGTAAGTGAAAAACTAGTAAGTTTGGCAACAGGCGAGTTGGTATCCTAAAAAGGGCTTAGGTATTTGCCTTGCAATAAATTAGACGGGAAAAGTTCGTAGCAATATGATTGTTGACTAGTTAAAACTTAAACATAATTTGGAAATCATAGCCGACTTGATACCATAAGCGGATTGCAACAAAATTTATGACAAAAAAAGTTTTTTTTTAACGCGAATAATTTTGCTTTTGATCACCAACTCGCCTGATGTGGTTGAAGATGAAGCACGCAGACCAAAAGAACCTATTCACTCTGACCTTCAAAAGTCTAAGATTGAACATTGAAGATTGAAAATGACAACAAAGTGTGTTTTAATAAGGTCCAGTTTCTAGATGCTTACTGAAAAACGTGAAACCAAAAAGTATGTTTTTTATGACTCCAGTTTCTAGAACATTACTAAAGCCTAGCACAGAAGTAGTCTAGAGTTAACTTGGTAACTTGAGTCTCTTAGCCCCAAGCTACGAATACAGGCCGCGTTGAGAGCGGCGCGGCGGGGGGCCGGCGCCCCGCGGCGACCCTCCGTCCACGTAACGAACAGTCCAGACCGACCGGGTTTTTTGTTCTGCTGTTCCGACGTCAACTTTATTGTGTCATGAGCAAATTTCGGCCACGCAATTTTGCTAAAGCAGATGTTTTTGGTGCTGTCGTTTTGCAGTTTTCTTGTTACTGATATTAGGTGCAGGTAACTAGATTTAGTAGTCTTCGTGATACAAAAACTTTAAGATTTTTGGACTATTTACATCAAAGAGCAAATCGCAAAAAAATAAATAATTTTCTATCTTAAACCAATATAATTGTTAAACTGCTTTTGCTTCTAAAAATTCTCAAAAGTTAGATTTTAGTCGTAGCACTAACTGATGGTGATGTTAAAATAAATTAGCATTGAACTCTGGTTTGGGTGAACTTTGATATGAAGGTAGCGTATACCCCGGCCCACTGCCTGATTGTTAGGCTACTTTTATCCCGGAACAATTAACGGTATCTGCATAATAGCGGGTGAAAACGCGGGACGCAACTAGTAATTATTACAACCCCAACTATTCACATTACATAAGTGTAAAGTAATTAAGCTCGTAAGGTTGAGTGGCTAGCTACACTACCCTGGTGTTACATACACTACATAAAAACCACACAAAAAAAATTGACAGCATTTATCATTAACTTTTATTATTTTTTATTTTTTTAGCATTTATTTATTTCTTATACCCATATCCATAATACTAAAAATAGCCCTACATTCAATCTTTGCCTGTCTACACCAAAAATAAATTTAACCACTATTAGCGGACTGATTAATGTTAAGACATTAAGGTTAATGACGTCGATCACCATCTGTTATGTCAAAGTCAAACATATTCATAAGATTGACCGGTCAAAGTATCACATAACTTTGAGCCATCTGCGACCGAATGTTTGACTTATCGGACCACTGAATATTAAAAAAAAAGTTTAAAATACAAAAACTGAATATTGATGAAGACAACCACTTTCCTGTGCAATTGATTACAAGACAAGCAAAATTGATGTGTAAGTTTGTAAGTACAAGCAATTTGCGCGGTAATAAATATGACGGAAGGAACTGTGACATGCGCAGACCAAGCATGCGCATGCGCACGGCGTACAAGCGCGACACAACATGCGCGTTGCATGTTAATATTTTCATAAGGGTACGTTTCCATTACACTGAACCAGCAAGCCATGTAAAATGCTCAGTTAATTTTTCGATTAATGTAAGGCTGTATTGCCATGTGTATGAAATCTAGACCTTATAAATTGATTATAAGTATACTAGCTGTGCTTCGTAGATCAAAACTTGATTTTATGATTTTCCAATATTTTCTTAACTCATTTACTTAACAAGAAAGTTTACTTAGCCTATACAAAAAAATAATTAAATGGAATATTTTCAAAACCAGTATTTCAATGTCATCGGAGTTACACAGGTACACCTATTTTTAGCTCAATTTGACATCAGGAAGTAGTCCTAATCTCGCATCTATGATTTGACCCACACAAACATAGGTACATATTAACTATAGGTACTAACACGGCAAGGAAAAGCTTGTTAAAATTGGCAATTGACTTCGCGTCCAAATTCTAAAACAAATCTTAGCGGAAACGGTAAATACAAAAACTTTCAAAGCCAAAAAAGGTACAATTTCGAAAAAGGAATAAGCAACATGGCGTCGCTGAGAAGCCGGCCACACGGCGCGCTCATGGGCCATCTACGCCCAATTGGCGTAGCGACCGTCGGGGTAAAGTAAATTGTTTTCACGCAAAATTGGACATGATGAAAACTGTTTGTTTAACTCGTGGCTTTAATCGGACACGGTGTTATTTTAGTTCGAGATTACGCGAGGTTTTTGCTTGCATAACTTGGTCACGTGTCGTTTATTTTTCAAGTTGTTTACGTTAGTATTTTTCACTCTAAGTAGAAAACAGGTTAACTAAAAAAGAAGAAGAGTGGAATAGTTTATTGGCCTAGAAAGTGAGTAATAGAAATGTTCTTTATTTGAAATTGGCTGATGCTCGGGATTTCAATCCCAGTACAGGGGCCTTATTCACAGATGCACCCGAGATGTCTTGCTGTAAACGTAAGACGTCATATCACGCCTTAACACAAACGTGAAGTTTTCTTCTGATCTAATTTGAATTTGGCATTATGGAAAAAACAAAGCAAATAAACTATGGCTCTAGAGACCTTGTCCGAGGGCACTGTCTCGTCACTGTAGGTACTCGTTACGTGTAATCAACCCATAAGGAACCTATTATAGGAAATTGTTTAGAAATTTCGACTTTTTCTTTTTTTAATTTTTGCCTCATTAATTCCTACTTCCCATAAAAAGCAATAAACAAAACATAATTCAGAAAGCATGCTCTAATGTCTCCTCAGCTAAATGTACCGTGCAGTCAGAATCACCGACTTCAGTTTGTACGTTGAAGACGTCTTGTTTTAGTTAATTAGATGTCCTGACGCCGCGCTATTTTTGTCCTGCTCTTGACAGATGACGCCGATGAGAACGTTTTATGATTGCGTTTTGAGGGTATTTATAGAAAATTGTTTGGTCAGAAAATTGAGATCTTAGGATAGGGTTATTTTGAAAATTACAATGCAATATGTAGGTACTTATTGACATCACTAAAGGAAAGTAAAAACGCGAAAAGCATTAGAGATAGGTGGTAGTAAAGGCAGCCTTATCGCTAAGAACGATCTCTTTCAGATCTTTTTATCTTTCTCTTAAATTTTATATCGTTGTTAGTAATTTCTGATATGAACAGTAAAGAGTTCTATTTATCCTATCTATATATGTATTGCTCTGCATTTTGTATGTGAGTTTTATGCATAAAAGAAGTATAGGAGAAAGTAAAAACCACATAAAACACCCATAATCCATGACCCATTTCTTCTGCTAACAAGATTCCGTTTTTTAATTTTGATAACTCAACATTAATGGCATTTCAATAGACGCTCAGCCAATCACAGGTTCGTATTCGTAAATCGAACTGATAACGGTCCTTTAACTGATAAGGTACGGCTTTGTTATTGGTCACGCTTTTCAAAATGGCGGCTGTTATCTTTATTTTCGTTTTAGTGCTGCGCTTTATGTTTGAAACGAGATAGGTTATCGCGTGAAACGTAAGTTATGTAAAACTTAGAGAACATGAATGTTATCGTGACTTGATAAATATTTTACACTGTTGCTCCGTGCTTAGTTTTGTATGAACTTTATAAGTACCGATTGGTGATATTCATATCGCCCATTTTGTGAAAGTGTGACACTCAACGCGAATAAATAATATCTTAGAGAGATCACACTCATACACGCTCGCTCGTTCATCCTATATGATTTCATGTTATTTAAGAACTAGCTGCACTTCACAGTTTTAATCTGCACGGTGATGAAATACGGTGCTGATGATAATGATGGAAAGTAGGCGATGTTCATTTCAATACTCTTGACGACGTGCATGCAAAATTGTATGATGATTGGTTAAGTAAATAAGGCGTTTTAAAGTAAAAAGGTTTAAAATTAGGTGCACACATTTTTGTTTTGTTTGGTTTTAATTTTAGCAACCTAACTAACCTACTTACTACGAGTACCTAACTTTACCTAGCCCGTAACTACCTAACCACTAACAGATAACTACATATGTAACTACTAATCTATAACTACCCGACTACTGATCTATAACTACCCAACTAATTTTACCTATAGGTACCTACACAACTTGTCACAGAATAAAAAACCAGTCAACAAACTAAAGACGTCGCAAATTCACTTTCAGTTGCCATCAGGAAATCCCATGGCTAGCAAAAACAGTGAGAGGTGTCCTTGGCTTCGCAGAATGTCAAGTAGGAAGTACCGTGAAGAGTAGGTACGTCAGAGGCGGAATCGAAGCCGGCCTCGGGGGTGGTGAACCGTGGCCTGACGCTGGCACTGTTTGGACATTGTAGGATGGAAGTGTTATCAATTTATCATATAAAATTTAGGGCCCGATTTCTGGAACTTTGCTTTGCTTTGCTTGTAATTGCGAGTGAAAAAAATTTGTGTAATTATATTAATAGCTTAAAATATTTGTTTTTATTTAGCTTGCGGTGTTAGTAGTAGTCGTGGCTCCGTAACATCAGGGAGTGGACTGGGATAAAGACGGTGGAACAACTGTTCAGACTCGCGCTGGACAAAGAGAATTTTAAGAAGCTGAGTGCCAACCTTCAGTAGTGGAGAGGCACTTGGAGAAGAAGAAGAGTTAATAGGTAATGTTTGTGTGGGTCTAATTTTGGAAACAAATTAGTCCCATTTCCTGAAATTTGAAACCAATTGAGTTGAAATTTGGTATTCTTGAGACGCTTCGATGACAATGCAATACACTCTAAGCTTGTATATTTTATAAACTTACAAATATAACCTCGTATTTAGCTGGCCGTGTTATATCTGTATCTGTGTGGGTCAATCTTGGAAACTAAATTAGAACCACTTCCTGACGTCTAGTTCAGCTAGTTACAGTTAGAAAACCGCGTTTGCGTTTAAGGCATTGTATGACTGTTGTAGTCTATGATAGACAAAATATTATTTGTCTATGGCAACCGTTTCCCGCCATCACTCTCCTTTCTGACTACGGAACTTGTAAGACGTAATAATATAGAAAGAATGAATAAAATGTGAATATCGACCAATGAAATGTTTTAATAAGTAACAAGGCCCGTGAACCCAAAGGAATGTCACACGTTTACGGCAAGACATCTCGGGTACATCTATGAATAAGGCCCCTGATCTATCTATAGGTAGACTTAAAACGGCTAAGATATTGCACCGCACCTGTTCGGCGAATTGAGACAAACTTTCAATAGGACATTTACCGGCAAGATTGTCGTAACGTAATAAGCAAGTAAATGGTAGTACTAGCTTGTAGTACTATTTGTACCGTGGTACCTGTAATATTGGTGCGGTCAAGTTAAAAGGGACTTGACGAAAAGGTTTCGCGAAAAACGCGTTCAAAGATTCATGTTCAGGAAGAGTTTTAAGAAATATGTATGTAGTTTTTTTTTCAGAATGTACCTACAGCATAAACCTACCTAAACATAATTGGAATATTACAGATAAAAAATAGAGCTCAAGTAAACTATTCGACTTTTATTTATTTTTCTTTAACTTGAAAAACTTCTGTTTGCACTAGAATGTCAAAAGACTTTATCACAAAAAAAAGTTGTCCCTTTTCGTTTGACCGTTAACATGTAGTGTTTTTCAGTAACACGGTGACACAAAGTAGTGCTTTACCTACTTCAACTTGTAATGGGATGATTGTTTACCATATGCCGCTATGTTCGCATTCAGTAAATAAACAATAAAGCCATCGACAGTTATGTATTTGCCAGTTTTATGTACTAGGTATTTGAAAAACATAACTTATAATACATACATAAACCTAAATAGAATGTTAGCTACTGGGTATTTTACATAGGTATATGTTATGCAGCATTTATCATCTCCAAAATCTACCCAAGTTGAAAAATTGTCGATCGTTATACAATGCTCAATTGATCATTGATTTGTTTTATCTGTCTACTAGCTGACCCGGCAGACTTCGTTCTGCCATACAGTACTTCTCTATAGCGATCATAGGTAAATAAGCACTGCACAAAACACTATTTACAATTTTATACTTATAATATATTACAATTATAGGTACGATTTGTTTCGTGTATCAGTTGACAAAAGCAAATTCATCTCATCCATGAAAAAAAAAACACTGACATTGGCAGTTTCTTGTTGATTCAACTTTTTTTTAATTTGATATGACTTGGAGTCAAATCCTTCGAAATTTTAAAACAAATGAATGAACTATTCGATTTCGTTTTCTTTTTTTTGTTTTATCTGTGCTCCAATTAACGCACACTGTTTTGATAGATATGATTGAATTTGAACTTTTTACAGAGGTAATAAAGTGCAAATTGACTGTTGGACGTTAGGAACATACCTACATTGCTTAAACAACAGTGAGTGCTTGCAATTTAATATGAACTTTATACAATAGCAATAAAGCTCGTTTTAGTTAGAAAACGTTTGTATGGGAAAAAGAAAAGGGCTGTTTTTAGGGTTTTTCAATATTTCTGAGAGATTTTCTTAATATTTTTTTCCGTAGGAACCTTCTCCTAATAATAACAAATACAACAAAAAAAGAATTAGTGAAATCGGTCCAGCCATTCACGCGTGATGCCGTGACCAAGGAAAACGGGTTTCATTTTTATATATAGATAGATAGATATAGATACAGGGTTATAAAGAAAGAGAATGCTAAGCCAAAAACGGTGCATAGTACTCATCATTATGAACAACTTTTACTACTTGACCAACCCGGAATTCGAGAAGAAAAATCAGCTATTTCATACATTTTGTCGAGTGTTCTTGCCAATTTTTTTTCTTTGCATACCCTTTCCTTATAATGTAACCCTTTATAGCAGGAAAGGTCATAACCACCTTAGTTTTTAACACGCTTTTATTAGTTTCACCTGTATGTTTGTATGTATGTTGTAGGGTTTTCTATTTCTAAACACTTTCACTCTTTTCTTTTCATATCCTTGTAACTTTTATTACTTTCCTTAATCAGTTTTATTCCTGTCCTGGCGTGCCACTATTTATTTCTTGTTCTTTTATAATATCCTTTCTAAATTATTCATATTTCTGTATCTTTTCTAATATTTGTTTGTAAACATTGATCTGAAAGCTGTCTAGATGTTTTTAATGTCATGTAACTTTTTAAATTCTATCTGTCAATTCATTCTCATACAGTTCCTATTTTCTTTGTATAGAACCTATTTTCAATTTTATGATTTGTATCTGGCTGCCTATCTTTCTTAATATTCAAATTTAAATTTCAGAATTCTTTAGATCAATTTGGAAGGGATGCCTGAGAACCGCTCTGACAGCGGGGGTTCTGATTTGGTTTTGGATCGAGGAGGACGTGAATTGGCTTGGAGGGCCATAGTCTGAACACGCTTGAACCTTGAAATCTGAAACAGGAAAAAGTCCTCAAGCCTTAAATCTTTTCTACTTAAGTTACAGTGGTGAACAGGTTTGCAGTGCAATAACCAGAGTCCCCTTTTACCCAAATTGATGAGCTCGTGATCCTCGGCGAGCTTCACGACTGTCTCCAGGCCTCAGTAGCAGGCCTAGCGCTACACGTGGGCTTGGCGGACCTTCATCCTGCGGGCTGTATCTTAAGCCTTTCTCCAGACCTCCTTCTCTACCGTATAACTTTCCTTGATCAGTGCATCCCCGTGTGTGACACCTTCAACATTTTAATAACCTAGAGACTTTAAACTAATATATGTACTTATAAGCTGTCTCCTATCTTTCCTTTTGAATCTTCTCGTAGGAATAGGGAGGTAGCCTTTAATAACTTGTGCATTACACCCTTTTGCCGTAATAAGTAAAGGGGTGTAACGTTACAATGTAACCGACTCCTTTGAGCTTGATTTTGCCCTACTTTGAATGATCAGATTTAATTCAAATTTTGCACACCTTTGCAAAGACCGATGACAATGCGTGTTTTTTAGTTTTTTAAACTTTATTTTTTTTATTATTGTTAAACTAGTAAGTTTGTTTTGATTGTAAACCGTTAGCAGACAGATAATCGTAATACCTACCCAATCCGCTCCGATCACGAAAACCATCACTCGAACTCGAATCTAATCGATTTTCAACAGTTTAGTTGACAATCGACGAAATGTTTTGGTGGCAAATACGATTTTACTATCATCGGTCACCCGCGTAGTATATTCACTAGAGATGAGAATACGTGCTTGAATAAAGAATTAGGCGCACTTTGAGCTCTTTATTTATATTTTTTATTGCGAATAAGTCCTTTGACGACTAAATCGCCTTTAATCTAGAAAAGATCGCTCTTAGAGATGAGGCTGTTGTTGCACTAGTTTTGAAGCGTTATTTTGCTTTTGGTTGTAATTTATGGTGTGAACTTTTTGAATGTAACAGAATATAGTATATCGCCTGGATGATAATAACGCATTGACACCTTATGATAAGGAATTCATACGCAACGTCATACGTAAATTCAAACAAACGTAATATAATGTTATAGTGGTTAAAAATCCTTCCTTTTAGATTTACCGAAGTTGGCTAAAAAAGTAGAGTTATAAGTCTAAATAGTTATAACTATTCAAAAAAAATGTCAAAATGTTCAACGCTATAGCGTTGAACATTTTGATATTAAGTATTGTCAGAAATTTTTCTATCCGTACATTGAAGCAAGTCATTATATGAACCTAAATTAGCTGAGTAGATACGTATAGGTACATAATATACAAAGCCGTGGTAGCTCAGCGGGAGAACAGTTGAGGTGGCGGGTTCAAACCCCGACTCGTACCAATGAGTTCTTTGGGACTTAATGTACGCATTTACATACCACTGACTTTTCGGTGAAGGAAAACATCGTGAGGAAACCTGCATATGTCCGGAGAAGAAATTCAGTGGCGTATGTGAATCCACCAACCCGCACTTGGCCAGCGTGGTGGAATACGGCCTAATCACCCTTCGAGGCTAGACCTGTATCCCAGCAGTGGGAGGATTAAAGGTTGCATATGTTACAAATCTAGGAATTTTAGTTGCCGTCAAACTATGACTGCGCAAAACATGAGCAATTGAGCTGAACATCATGCATGAGTACTGAGTAGGTATAAAATCAGTTTGCAATGATTTGCTACTTGAGTTTGCTTCTTTAGAAGCTATGTGAAACAATCCTACTGTATACTAATATTATAAATGTCAATGTTTGGATGTTTAGATGTTTGGATGTCTGTCGGTTACACGGATTTACACCTATAGATTCGTGTAACCGACAGACATCCATCGTTTTTTGCGTGAGAAGATGAAATTTAGTATGAAGCTAGCTTATACTCTGGATAACATTTAGGCTAGTTTTTATCCCCGAAAATGCGGGTAAAACCACGGGGCGCAACTAGTCTTTAATAATATTTTAAATACCAAAGTGGTTTTGTTTTTTTGTTACTTTTTATTTTTAACGCCCTAACTACTCAACGGATCATCGTAAAATTTTGCAAACACGTTATCAGGGGTACACAAAAAGAACTAGTTTGAAGGCTTTATTTGACAGATCTAAACTAACTAAATATACCTGTCTTTATCATTGCAATCTATTAGACAAGGCCGACAATAATTTTGGAAAAATTAGATCTGTCAACTAAAGACTTCAAACTAGGCCCAGGCTACTTTTCATCAACTTCACCGATTTTTATCGCCGCGAGTGAATACGCGGGGCAAAGCTAGTCTAACAATGAAGTAGCGTCTGTGGTACAGAATACTAAGGTTCTGTGGGCTGTGATCGATGAATGTAAAATACGAATAGGCAATAGATTTTAAGTCTCTACTGTAATATTTCCAAGGTTTCTTGTAAGCTATTACGTTGGAAGAACATAAGCATTTTGTCCGACGACGTTGTCAAAGTCGTGGGTTGAACTACGATTGGTGCTGTAATGGGGCAGATGGCACAGTAAAAGAGAAGCATACAGGGTTATAAGGAAAGGGTCTGCTAAGCCGAAAAGGGGCTTATAGTACTCATCATTATAAACAACTTTTACTATAGAACCAACCCAACACTGGAAAACTGGAAGAGCAGATTTTATTTTCGCGATTTCAGGTTTGGATCCATAGTAAAAGTCGTTTATAATGATGAGTACCTACTACAAGCCATTTTTGGATTAGCATACTCCTTTCGTTTAACCCTGTATGTATAGGGCTTAGAAGTAGGGAAGGTTGTGGATAGTGATGATAAGAATTTTGAAACTTTACATACTGTTTTTTTCGTTTTTTTTATAAATTTAATATCTACATCTGGCTATTTTTAGACTGATGGCTCCAAAATTTAACTTAGCGATGGATCTTAGTTATAAACACTGCTTAAAGCTAAGTGACTAACTTTCTACTTACTTCCTAATGCGCACTTCATTTTTGTATTGAGCAAAAACTAAATTGGTTTGACATTTGTCAATCTATGTGTATGAGAAACCATATTTTACCGACTGTTTTCTAAGTTGACATTTAACTTGTCAAGTAATTGTCAAAACCATTGGTTAAGTGTAATCGTCTTGTTAAGTTTATTCAGTGAATTTTAGTCTTGGTCTTTGAAACAAATCAATTGGAAGTGTGCATTCTCAAGCATATGGCTTAGCACTAATCACGATAAAGCCACGATAAATTCGTGTCCATAAAACACAGGTAACATTAAGAGATGACATAAAAATTGAGTGATGGCCGGCCCACGGCGATCGGGTATTAAGCTCTACGCAATATTAATGTGGTACATTCTCACCCCGGGCAATAAAATAAATGATGTCATTTTTTGTCGAAGTAGGGTGCCTTTCGGACCATTGTGCGGCTGCGTTGGTACCATTACCTCCCTTTGTAGCACCGCACAGTGGAACCGCGGGGCGTCTTGTAGACAAAAGGTTTTTGGCGCCGCTCTTGAACTTTTTTTTGGCAAAGTCTTACTATGCGTTATTGTATTAAAACGCGGGTTTGTCATAATTAATAATTTATTGCTTTCGTCGATCTTTGTCGGGCACCTGCTAGCGGTAGAGTGCAAGGTGCTTCTGTTGACAGTGTAATAAATCATGTATTTCTTTGCGATATCGTGTAGTTGGTTTCGGTTATGGTATCGTTTTGTTAACGTCATTTATTTTTATCTTCAAAAGCATTAATTAAAGAGTCCATTGACTCTGGCAAAATAACTTGACTTGGTTAAAAATATTGAAAAAATCTCTATCGCAAAATGTATCCCATGACATTTTGTGTATCATGATAATTCTGAGAATTTGATTAAAAAATACATAGGTACTTCAAAATAGGTACATAACGATTACGATTCCTAGATCATAAGTATAACCTATTATTTTATGTATATTATTTATTAGTAGTATGTTATTTTTATTTGTTTTTCCGTGTTATATTTGCGTGGATGGGTCAAATTTTGGAACCAAAATTAGAACTTCCTAAAGCCCAATTGAGTTAAAATTTGGTTTAGGTAGGTACCTACCCACCTGTGAAACTCCGAACACAATGCAATATACAAGCTTGTTTTTTAAATATTTTATGAATAACTTGTAATGAACATTAGCAGTTTCATAGTGCTATCACATTTCTACAAAGATTAGTCTGTCATCCCAACCCACCTTTACATAACCTTTTATGTGGCTAAAAGATAATACAATGCAATAAAAATATTTACTCCGTCCACCGCAAATTGCTTTTGGTGCTAGAAACCCACAGAAATAAAGACACGGAGTTTAATTCAGTGAAAGAGTAAAAAGCAAGTCTCGCTTGTTTCCCGGTGTAATCGGCCATAACGCGGCCGGGATGGGCCGAGGTTCCGTGGCGTTTATGCACAATGGCCACACTAAACGTCATATTTTGATGCAAATCCCGGCGTTTGGACATGTTTACGAGAAATGAGGCGATGTTACGCGATAAACCGCCTATTTTATTGTTACCACGTACTTATCTCACGTTGTTTTAATAATGACGATTAAGATTACGAGTTTATTGCGTGAGGAGGACAGTTTTTAGATAAAGTGAAAAGTGGATGGAGGATTTGGTGGCGGCGAGTCTTGAGCAGTATAATGTATTGAGAGTAGATATATATACTTATAGAGGTACATATTTATTCATATGAATATTACGTTTGCCAGTGTCGGAGAAATTATAAGACACTTGTTTCTTTAAAGTTTACGTGAATAAATATTTCAATTTGTAGATACATTTTGTGGACGAAATTTGTTGAGGAGGTAGCTTATTACCAGTAGGTACTCTGAATTAAAACAGGTTTTTTATATTATAAAAAAAAATGGTATCTTTTGGGGAAACTGTGGGCGCAGTAAATATTTGTCTATAATTAATATAATTTTATATTTAATTTAAATTAATATCAAATGTTCTACTTAACGACGACATAGTCAGAGTCGCGGGTCGAACCTGGACCCGATTAGCAGTTGACCGAGACAGATGGCATAACGGGAGAGAGGCCTATACCCAGCAGTGGGATAGAGAGGGCTGTGGATGGTGATGATGATGTTCTACTTAAGGTTTTTTAAGCAGAATTTGGAGAAATATTGTACCTAATACAAAAGCTGAAAAAAACTGATTCCTTTGTATTTCCTAGTTTTAACCAACCCTAAAATATTTATCAACCCCGAAAACAGCTCAAACAAGAATTACAAACATTTCCTTCCAAAACTTTTCTTGCGAGATTAAACAAAGACTCTCCCGACCAGATTCCGTTCAATGAATTAAATGTTGGGAACAATCTGTCATAAAACACGGAACGGCGGAATAAAGGCTCATTCACACGGGCCTTACCGCTTGCCTCGTAACTCGCGCAAGTTATAGTATTTGGGACAGTTCAAAGTGGCCGCCGCGCATTAAAACGTAAGATATGGCCAGCCGTTCTCGATCTGAGGCTTATTCCCCTCCACTCGATTTCATCATTGACATACACTGAGATCTCTGTTAATTGTCAATTTTAAAGTTTAAAAGGTCTAGAATATGGGATTTGAGTTGTTTATGGTTTTTATTGTGCGTGTAATATTTGATGTGGCTGGATAGATGGAAATTACAAATTAATTCTGTTTAAAACTGTATTATTTACTAGTAGATACAAATTGGTAAAAACTAGTTGAGACTGCAAGTTTAACCTATTTTTCCGGGATAATAAGTAGCTTATATGTTAATCCAGGATATAAACTACCTTCACACTAAATTTTGTCCCAAACCGTTTAACTGTTTTTGCGTGATTGAGCAACAAACATCCAAACATACCTTGACATTTACAATATTAAGTAGGATTTACGAGATGTCTTGGCAACACTGGAAAAAAGTCCTTTAATTTTTTAATTACTCGATCACAATTGGATCGTCCACTTCATCCATTTTAACCCAAGACAGAAGTTAATTGAATGTGTAGCACGTCATTTAACACTCGAAGCAATTACGGGCTAAATTCGCTCCAGCCATCAATGAATATTTACGACTAGCATTGAAAAATTAACAATGTCCCTTTACTGACCATAGACAATATAGACAACTAATGAGCATAGACAAGAGCGCATTAGGGTTGCCACAGACGGAGACATTAATTAGGCGACTCGTGTCAGTAGCCGTCGACATAATAGCGTGTTCGTACGCGCTGACAAACAGTTTTTATAGTAGTGCTATCAATCAAGCGCTGACATAGATGTGACGTGGGCTTCCGTGTGGGGATTACTTTCTCGGACAAGTATTTTTTCGATTGGCAACTCTTGATGAGGTTAAGCTCGGATAAAACCCGTTAGATATTCTGATGAGCCAACGGAATATGTGCCTCAGTAATTAGTAGATAAGAGTTTAGAGTTTTGTTGATATTTTAACTTATTGACCTAATAAAGATGTTGCAATGTATCACTTACTATATCAATTAATGTGGGTGGTTTCTAAGAAAAGGGCAAATAAAGTAAAATAACTCGAACTACTCGAAGCAATTAAATATTTAACAGAAGGTTAAAGTCTATTAGAAATGTAAATTACAATTACAACGTACTCAAAAGAAGTAAGTAGTAAGTATTGCTTACTTAATAAGCAAGCAATAAAAATTAAGTATATAAACATTTTGGCTAACATGAATTGACATTTTTTTTGTAAACGCAGCCTACATTTACGTCTTAATTATGAGTAGGTACATTGTAAATAGCACGTTCCGTTCAATTTGCCACAAAATGACATACATTTTAATATTCATTACCATTTTTATCATGTAAAATTGTAAATGATAGCGTTGGAACCGTCTTAAGGAATAGTTAATTCAATGATTGATGTTGGAAGATAATTATAAATTCTAATTTGATATGCGGCGAATAAATAATAACTCTTTGATATTGTGTAATTTATAAATTCGACGGGGAAACGATGACAGTCCTGTACGTGAATAATTTAAGAGTAAATTTATTAGCGCTTGTATTTGAAGCGTCCGTGCGTGTGTGGCCGCCCTTATTACGGAAATGTCATCGAATTTTGGCGCGAAATGAAAAATGAATGTTTGATGTTCTCGAGCTGATTGATGATTGTTAAATAAGCCTGAGTTATGTAGTCAGTGGAAATAAGGTTACAGGTTCATAAATATTTATAGGTTGACTTTTGAACTACATACTTTTGAGCAATTTTGGAACTAAGGCTTTGAATGTCTTATACCAACTGATGCCCGGGACTTTATACCCGGTGCGGACAAACAAAGCTTAAAACAATTAGTAAAAGTGAAATAACATAGATCAATCAAATCATAGATTTCAAATATGTAATTCACAAAATCGGACTAGTACAGTGTACAGTGTTACAGGTATCCATAGGCGACGGTGATCGCTTACCATCAGGCGGCCCGTTTGCTTGTCTGCCACCAGAGGCAAAAAAAATAAAATAAAAAAAGTAATTTTAGAGATTTTTTTGAGATTGCTTCTATGAACATTAAAACTTTATTACCTCTATGAAATAGAAGTAAAGACGAGAAGTGACTAAAGGAGATGTAGAAATAAAGGGTTATAAATTAACTTGTCGCTGATTATACCACTTATCATGGCTAATAATACTAACCCTTTACCTTTGACATAGATCGATTAGTCAAAACAACATAAATATTAACTAAACAAATTCATCAGGAGTAATCAGGACCTATCTTTAGCTGCGGTGGAAATCAATCGCCAACCCTAGACATGCACTAACAACTCGAGCTGTCAAAATAACATATGAGCCAATAAGAGCGCGTCGCGCGGTGACAGGGCCGTCACGCCGGAGAAATTACGATATATGAACTTATTAAAATATCTACAGTTTTTTTCTTGTTTCGCGGTCGGGTGACAGTGACACGTTAAGGTAGGCTGGCGGCGGGAATCGTGCTTTCATTTTGTTATTTTCGGAGATGGCCCTTCCTGCATTCTTTTGTGACTGTTAATTTGGTCGTGTCACTGGAGACACGATCTTATATTGTTTTATGATTGCTTCAGAGATGTTTTATGAAAAGTGCAGTGAGTAG
The DNA here is from genome assembly GCA_949125135.1 of Alcis repandata. Classification (NCBI taxonomy): domain Eukaryota; kingdom Metazoa; phylum Arthropoda; class Insecta; order Lepidoptera; family Geometridae; genus Alcis; species Alcis repandata. The sequence continues at coordinate 5,640,213 of OX421241.1, forward strand.
GTAGGTGCAGATGGTTCAGGTTCAAAATGGAAAAGTCTCAATAATTATTTACTAAGTAGGTATTATTATTTTGACTAAGTTAATCCACTCGTGATTTTTACCATTATATTTTAGTTTTTCGATTTTTTCAGGATAAAACATATTGTAATTGTAAAATTGCATGCAAAATCGCTTCAGCCGTAAATTTGTGAAAATATATAATACCTAACAAACGGACAGACATTTACATTCACTATCTATTTAAATATGATCAAATAGTTTTAAGAATGAGATACAGTGATTAGGTTGAATTAGCAATTTCCATAAATAGATATTAAGGTCGTTTGATAAAGTAGGCATTTTTTTTTTGTATAACCGGTAAAAAGTAGAACTCGTTAAATTTCTTTCCGGCGAACCTACTTTGTAAATTTTCTGCCCAATTTAGCAACAGCTGTCTAGACAAGGTATAAATGACTATGAAAGCCGCGTGAAAATCGATTCTGAAATATTTGTGGATACCGCAAGACTGCTGTTTTAGAGATTAGTTTAAAACTAGCTGCGCTCCGTGGTTTTGCTTGTCTCCCAGACTACCACTAATATTTAAGTTCACTCACGTTTTTACGATAAAAAAAATATTCTGTCTGTTTGATTTACAATATGTACTTCCATGTTAAATTTAATCCAGATCGGTTTAGCTGCATAAAAAATTCGTAACGTATTAATTTTTAATTGTCTAATTACCTAATTATTTTTTTGTTTAATTAAGCTTTTCTTAGATTCAATTAAATTCTGAAAGATCTTTGTAAACGTGACTTACCTGTGCCATTCAACGTTATTTAAGGTCAATTATTTTCTGATGTTTCTGATGGAATACTTATGTGAAAAAGAAAGAAAGACAGGCAGACAGAAAGGCGCTTTCATAAGCGTGAACAGCGGCGGCCTTTTCAAAGATTAGCTAAGAATTCACACGATCCGGCGTTAACTAGCTAATTCCGGATTATTAGAGCAAAAAATAGAGGAAAACCTAAGTTAACAGTTATGGAAACATGTGGTGGCAGGCATTTGACACGCGTGACAGAAGGGGCGGTATTAATAAAACAATTATTTAACTTTTTCAGCGTCTATTCGATACAATAGTATAGGGCGGACTACCTGTCTAACATCATTCTTTGTTTATCTTAACTAATTTATAGTAACAATCTAGTATTCTGTGGCGCAGGGCACCATTCATAGTTACTATTACGTATTCTGTGGCGCAAGGCGCTGTCACGGCCTTCCTGCCCAGGCTTCGTTCTCGAAGCCTCTCATCTTAGTTTACCTGTAATTGAAAAAGTATTATAGGAAAAGCTTTAATAAAACATTATTTTTATGGCCTGTGTCTTGCACTACCATTTATTATTTTGTATTTTTTTTTTGTTTTTGATTACTCAAAAGTAACCCTTGGCACTATCTCAGCCCCCTTACCGAAGTAAGTGGCCTAAGCACCTTTTTTTTTGTTTTATGATTACTCAATAGTAATCCTTGGCACTGTCTCAGCCCCCTTATGGTGGCCTAAGTACCTTGGCACTGTCTCAGCCCCCTTACCGAAGTAAGTCTGGCCTAAGTACCTTTTTTTTTTATGATTACTCAATAGTAATCCTTGGCACTGTCTCAGCCCCCTTATGGTGGCCTAAGTACCTTGGCACTGTCTCAGCCCCCTTATGGTGGCCTAAGTACCTTTTCTTTTTATGATTACTCAATAGTAATCCTTGGCACTGTCTCAGCCCCCTTATGGTGGCCTAAGTACCTTTTTGCGATCCCAGCGCACTCCAAAGAGTCGCTTACGCCATTTCGATTATTTATTTTTTTGTCTGCGATCCCAGCGCGCTCTATGAGCCGCTTACGCAATTTTAATATTATTATACTTACACAGCAGCTCTCATAGCTTTTAATATACTACCAGATATTACATCTTTCACGCTGTCACGGCTCTTTCCGGAGCCTCTCGATTTTCAATCTCTTTGCGTCTTTCGTTACTATTTGGTAAGTTTTCTTTTCTGTATTTTTAATTTTATGTCTGTCTCACAGTAAACATTTTTCAATTGTTCAAGGTTCATTATATCGCGGCTTTAGTTTACCCATTCTAGTTCGCTACTCTTGAATGTAAACAATATCGCCTTCTTTGAGTACGTCATGTACTTCGTCACGTTTTATCAAATCTTCGTTTCATTTCAGTGCGTTATTTCTTCAACGGTACATCGTAATTGATATTCATCAACATTACAATCCTCCGAATCCTCTTTTCTATGTTTTGTGTTTTGTGTTGATATGTTTCTGTTTTCTATGTGTGTATTTTCTCTGTTGTATGTTGTGTTTTCTGTGTTTTGTGTTTTGTTCTGTTTACTCTCCATCGTAATTTTGCCTGGAAGAGATCGCTCTTAGCGATAAGGCCACTAGTTGTTGCACTAGTTTCAAGTGTTCTTTTCCTTTTATTGTAATTTTTCAGATCGTATTCCCATCAGTGATTGCATTGGGGTACAGCTTGTACTTTTGAACAGTGGCATTAAGGGTCAATATTAGTTTTCAAATAACGCTCGTCCATTCTGACTATTTCTGACCCACGATTAACTTCACAAGCTAATTGGTTTAGTACTGTAGCTACGTATCATTCGGCTTGCACATTCGCTTTGCTTGCTCCACTTGCAACATAATAAACATCAATGTTCATTTTTTTTAAACTCTTTTGTTTTTCAGAAAAGTTCGTTCCTTTTTCGATTATTTGCTGTTCCAAAAGGTCTTGTACAGTCAACATGTACTGTTTGAAATAGAATCGGCAGCTTTTCTATTAGATGTAATAATCCTTATTTTTAGGCCCATTAGGTCATTTAATTTTTATAAAAACTTCTATGTCCGGGAAAGTCAACATTTTGTTTTATCGATTTTAGGGTTTTGTCCACATTGCTCATCGTTGAAAATTCTAATCAGATTAAATAGTTCTGGTGGTTTTGTTTTCTTCAAATTCTCTCATCAAGATTCCATTTTTTTTTTCTTTCCGGATTTTCTTGAACTCGTCTCTATAAATTTACTACTTTTTGATCTGTCTTAGTGTAGCTTCCAAACAAGTGACATCATCATTTAATTTCTTCTTCTTTTTTTCATTTCATTTCGCGATAGATTTCTTCTCAGAAAATCCACCTGTTTTATGCTTCCTTTCCGGTATTTATTGCAATTGTCTCTAGCTCATTGCTGATTCATTCGATTATTCAAGTGACGTTTTCTCGCTGAAATAAGACACGATACGGAGATCTTCATTGTGTCTTTGGAATAATATAGCTTCATATCTTTGATAGCATCGGTTTCGGGGAATTTTTTAACGCTTCTATTTTAGCACTTCCAGGTTGAATGCCTTCTTTTGAAACTATTCTTCCCAAACATTCAATTTGTAGCTGAAAGTGTAATCTGCCTGATTTAGAGTTTCCAAAACGGTATCAAACTTCTTTTTTTTTTTTCTTAATTGTCGTCCAATATCGGTTATTCAAAAGTTTCGTCACTGAACTTTTTCTCTTTCAATTGCCGACATCCGATAATTGTTGGAAACATAAGTTCGTTTGTTGTAGTCCGAATAAGCATAACGGCGGTTTTAGTTTCACATATGTTATTGTTAGTGGGAATAAGACTGGAATAGTTGTTTAATAATTCCCGAAACTTTGGTTGAGTGTTATGCTTGAGTCACAATCACGATACTATATAGCAATTATAAACAATATCTTGTTCTTAGGCTTGGGACTAAGATCGTCTTCTAAGTATTTTACCGTCCTGGGTAGTTAAAACAAAACATCGTTGTTCTTTACTGCGTCTCGGCATTTTTGTTTCTCGCACAATTTAAAAATTTGTTTCCAAAGCCATCATATTCATCGTTCATTTTCTTATTTGATGTTAGTATCTCATTAGAAAGTCCACAAAAATGTATTTCGGTATGCTGCTGGTGGTGAGCGGTTTGATGCAGACGGTATAGACAATGTATCCATTTCAGTGTCACTACCTGTAGGTTTAGTAAAGTTTCCTGAAGTAGGCATGTAATGCGATAGTTTCTGATATAACCCTGTTATTGTTTCAGCACTACTTGCAATAGATTTCGCATGAGGATCAGTTATGCCTCCTGTTATTAATTCCAAAATTTCACTTTCACGAAATTGTATTCTTAATTGCTTCAGCATTCTGTGCTTCTTTGCTGCATAGACTGATACAGTCGAATACTGGTCGCTAGTCATGTTTGCAGCTACTTTTAAATCTCTGTGTAAATCTCGACATTTGGGAAATGTAGTTGTAAGATCTTCTTTTAAAGCAGGCCAAGTTCTCACCAACGGTGTCCATTCTTTATACAATTCTCGTGCGGGACCAGCTAAAAACGGCACACATCTTGCGATGGTCTCTACGTCGTCCCATTTATTTCTTAAGGCCAAACTATCAACTTGGGTGGTCCACTCTTGAGCCTCAATTGAACCAACACTCGGGTCAAAGGTAGGCAAAGCTATAGCTTTACTGGTACTGGCATATTCACTAAATGTCCCAAATGTTCCAACAAAAGATTCCGGCACTTCACTCAAGTTCACTCACTTCATTAGTCATAATTAATTGTTCACTGTTTTGTCTCTTATTTTTGTTTATCACTTTTTTATTGTTCATTGTGGGTTGAGTTTTTTTTTTTTTTTTTTTTCACTTTTTTATTGTTCATTGTGGAGGGTTTTTTTTTTACTTTTTTTATTATTATTTTTTTTTTTTACTTTATTATTGTTCGTTGTGGGGTAAGTTTTCCAATCCCACTTCTGATGACAGAAGGGGCGGTATTAATAAAACAATTATTTAACTTTTTCAGCGTCTATTCGATACAATAGTATAGGGCGGACTACCTGTCTAACATCATTCTTTGTTTATCTTAACTAATTTATAGTAACAATCTAGTATTCTGTGGCGCAGGGCACCATTCATAGTTACTATTACGTATTCTGTGGCGCAAGGCGCTGTCACGCGCGACTTGACGGCTTGACAGATGACGACAAAAAAGTTGTTTATGAACTCACTTAACATACTCGACATAGTTGGAAAAAATACAGATTGTGTAGAGTGTAAATATTTGTGTAGTGACGGGCGTCTCTATAGCATAGGGTTGTTATAGTCTTGTTGGCTCGGAGTTTAAAATGTTGGTTGTGTTAAAACTTTGAAGAATATTAGAGCCAAGCTTAGACGAGATAAAACATTACTATCACACGCACTACTCACTAAAATTGTTGGATTTGTAAAATATGGTAATAAAAAATTAAATGAACTTTATTACTTTTAGAAGGGTATGGAAGTATATGTACATGTATAATATTGTATACGCATCTTAATTTACTCTACTGTATCATCCATCCCAAATTCAGCGACGGAACACAAAATTTTTCATAAACCTGGGATTTCATGTTGTATTGTAATAAGTACTCTAACGTTGTAATACTCTATCATCCCTTATAAACATTATTTAGTTTGGTTCATAATGGATTTTTATGGCGTTCTAAGGTGTTGGAAGCACAACCCACAAGACCCACATCGAGTTGCTGCGACAGAGGAGTAAGAAAGTATTTAATTTATTTTAGTCTAATACCGAGAACATTTCGGCCTGTTTGACTCAGCGGTAGTGTATCCGCCTTATAAGCCAGAGGTCCCGGGTTCGATTCCCGGCCGGGCAGATGTTTGAATGATGTTATTAGTTGTCCTTGTCTTTGTGTGTGTTCCATGGCATCCCCGACACAGGATTTATTCCTAGTGGGGGGGGAGCTATGAGTGTGAAACGCTTTTTTTATTTATTTATTATTTTACGTCTTGATTTTGTCGCCAATAAATCGCCTCTTTCGTACAGATCAACGATTAGCTCATCTCGCTGATGACGAAAGCTACTACGTTTACAAACAGACCGCAAGACGGCTGTAAAAAGCATTTTTTTTGTTCAGAAACCGGGTAACAAAAACTGAAACAAAGAGGAAGGAGCGCAAAAAGCGTGACGAGCCGCCCGTCGGGCTTCGAGCCGTATTTGAAGACATCTGGCGCACTCTACCTGCAGTAAAACAACTTCCTACTCGTATACGATTTATTGGTAAATTTTTGGGTCAAATAGTTAGGTCAGATTTCTCTTTGGGATTTTTAGGTCTATCTAAATAGGTTAAAAAGGTAATTCAGAAATAAGTTTCGATTGCTTTGTGTGTACGCAAATTGCAAAATATGTCAAAAAAAATATTTGGTCTTGAAACTTTTAAGAAAAAGAAACTGTATGGGTGAAATTAAATCCAAGCAGGTCAAACCACAGGAGAAAATATCTTCAAATGGTGTGGATTCATAGATATAACTTATCATAATGCATATATGTTAATACGAAAAAGTTGTCCAACTTACAATATAATTTTAGAATAGCTTTTTAACTGAAGCATAGTATTGTTTCAAATATTGTAATTTATTTATATACTCATCTCGTCAGTGTATTTAACGCTATGCCAATTTTTAGTTGGAGTTATCCTACTGTTACTACATCTGCAACATCTGTCTTAGTAACTGCTTAATAATCTGTGTCGAATCGCGTGACTCCGTACGATCTGTGTGTTAGACAAGGTTCAGTTTTCGTGGGTGCAGTTGTGATGCAGTGATATTGGACAATGAACTTGGGTGTGCGAAATCGGTGGACCGAAGACCGTATTGGATCATCAGTTTCGAATTTCGTCCGAGACTGATGGGCTAAAAATTATTGGTAATACTTATATACTTCCCTTACTATCTGAGTAAGCTTCGAGTTGATTCTGAGGAGCAATATTAACAAACCATGATTGTCTTTGGATTTTTGGAAACTGTTAAGAAATCAAATTTATACTTTCTATAGATGCTGTATTCAGTGCCGTAACTAAGGCTGTGTCAGGGATACATAAGCACAAGACGCAGACCCTGGAGGGGCGCAGAATTGATCAGACCAGAACCCAATTTTAAGGGTCATGCATGGTAGTAAAGCACCTCGCACAGAGCAGGGCGCATAAAAAGTTAGTTGCGGTACTAGCGGCTGTGGGTCTTACCAAAATAAATGAGTAGCTGGCGATTTCTACGTTTGCAGTTTCTACGATGGAATTTTAAAAAGTTGATTTTAGCCTACGAGGACGTAAATTTTTCCAATAAAAATATTTGCATCTAAGATTCGCGATACTCGTTAGTACCAGGCCTATGTTTCTCTGATTACAAATCAACGAATCGAGTTTGATATAAATCGAATTAGATTCGCAATTATTAATTAAGGTAAGATTGTTCTGCCGTGTGCGTAGAAATCATAACACGGTGCGTAAAATTGAAATTAGAGGCTCAACGCATTTCAAAATTCCTGATTTGATTTAGTGATGATAAAAAGTGCGTGGCCAAAGCCCAAACTCCCGAAAGGGTATCTAATGTTTGCAAGGTCCATATAATTATGATCTATAATTATACTCGTTAACAGAGTCGTAACTAGGGTAACGCCAGTGGTGTCCAAGCACAAGGAGCAGACCCTGGAAGGATTCAGAAATGACCAGACCAGACCAAGTTTTGGATGCATGGTAGTCAGTAGCACCTTGCACTGGGCGCATCAAATGCTAGTCACGGCACTGCACGTTGAGTGAAGACACGTTGTAAACAATCTAAAGCATACGTCATATGGCATGATCTTGCAAATCTACCCTCAAGTCGAGCTTTCATCAATCGTCTAACGCTGTATTGCGCCAACCCCACTTCAAGTAAAGTCCATTGTTTAAAAGTTTATCAAATTATTTGATCATACACCATAACGCTAAGAAAACGTAGTTCAAGTAGTTACGTAGTTTCTAAGCACTAACCTGTATAACTCTCATCGGCAGCCCCGTCTCTTTCGCCAGCTGTTCTCGTATGTGCCTCGTCGGTTTCGGCGTCTGTGAGAAGGCCGACTTCAGAATTTCCAGCTGTTTCGCCTTGATTGTTGTTCTTGGGCCTCTTCTTTTGGAGCCACCGTTGCCGTCGTCCGGAGACTTGTTCTCAGCTTGAGAGTCTCTTGTTTCTGGGTCGCCGTCCAACGAGCCCTGGGAGAAGAAATAAAACTGAATGAGACTATGTGGTCGGGCTGGTGGAGCGAAGGGTTGGGATGGTCGTGGAGTGATTAATTGACTAACTGATGACATTTCGGAAATAGGCCTTAGTGTTGTATTACCAATTGTTAGACTGCTGGATTGCTTTGGGTAGCTTAAAAATTCTAAGACTCAGGTCAGTTCACACTAAGAAACCAGAACCAGGCAATGCTTATCTAGCTTAAAGTTTAAAGTCTAAAATGCTGTACACAGCATTGAGCACACCAGCGAGAGAGCTAGATTAGCGTGGCTTTTATTTTTTATTTAGATATGACAGCCCTTAGGCTGTCATATCTAAATGGAGCCTCAACTTTTTAGTAAAAGCTTGGTCTAAAAATATGAAATATAATTAGCAAGCCTGGCATGATCTGTTTGAAGGTAGGGAATAATGGCGTCTCTTAGTATTGGATGCCAACACAAAACACCAACAAAGTTAGTTAGTTTAAGTGATTCTCATGTATGTGTTCGTCTTACCTGGTCCTCGGAGTCCTCATGCGGTTTCATATCACCGTTGTGCGAGCGGTGAGACTGTGCGGGATTACTCGAGCTGTCCGGCCACTCGTCTTCCTTCTCTCTCTTGAACGTTGTTCTCACCTGGTCCTCGGAGTCCTCATGCGGTTTCGTGTCGCCGTTGTGCGAGAGGTCGGAATGGAGGGCGGGGTGCGGCGCGTGCGCAGGACTGCTGGAATTGTTCGCTGCTCGCGACTCGTCCTCCTCTTCTTCATCGGTTCCTGAGCCTAGTAGGCTGTCCGCTGTGGAAGAATGAAGATAGTTAATAAAGGTGTAGAAAACTTTGATCACAAAACGGTAATGCAAGATAGACTCAAAGTTTGGAAACTAAAGCTCACAGACGCTTAATTGGTTTTCAAACAATAGTTGCTGCAAAAGGTCTTTAATACAGTTGTTGAAAAGACGCAGTAGCATGGATATCGTAGAAATGAAATAGTAATGTACGTTTTATCTCGATGTATGAATGAGTAGACAAAACAGCTTTTAATAGAACATACCTATTCACTCTAACCTTAAAAAACCTATTAAAAGTAAGGTTGCCAGAAATTGCCGAAAAACTATTTAGAAAGTAATAACCCGTTAAAATGAAGGCAAATTGACTTATCAAAAAGCAATTGCACGCCCTTTGCACGCTTTAACCAAATAAAAATGTAATTTCGCAACCTCCCCCGAAGATTCGAGAAAGAATTAGCCACGAAAACAATTACTTATGTATGTAGGTAAGGGTAGAGATGAGGCTGCTACTATAGGTTCCCGAAAGGAACTCGAAAAAGACTTGCGTTATTTTTTAAGCGTGTTTCTATCGAGTGACGCTCGATTTTTAGTGATAAATCGCTCTGGAGACAATGCAATGGTGTCGGTTATGTTTTACTGGTTTCCAATCTATAGTTTACTCGCGTACTAAATAATCGCCAGTTGTGTTAACTGTAGTTTTTTATATATTCTGTGATGTGATGAGATGGAAGACTTAAAGCTTTGCAACTCCACAAAACAAGTTTTTACTATTAAGAGACAAACATTTTTACGTTTTTATGCATTATATTACTAGATTTAACTGTACAAGTCTTAGTACTCATAAAAATCCAAACAACCAACACAAAATTCTAAAACTTTTATAGAACATCGTAAAATGAAAATGAATCGAGATATTATGGTAGGGGCATAAAAATCGTTTACGCTCCGCAAACACTTGGGGAACCAGGGTCGGGAGTTGTACAGAGACCGATTTATCTTTAAAGTTCAGTGGGGGAGCCACCATCGTATTTGTCGACTATTTCTCGAGGTCTTCTGGTGATTTTTTTAGTTGTCTCCTTTGGCCGTTTTACAGATGGGTTGGTCGATATACCAGAGAGTGTCTGTGCCTTGTAAATATTGTTAAGGGCCATCGTATAACCATGAATGTTTAGCAAACTGGTGTAACCACTTCGTCGTATCCGTGGAAGACAGCCACAGTTGCAAAACCCTAGGTTTCCAGGAGGCGGTTTTTTCTGATTATCTCGGAAATTTCTTAGACAACGTATGTTTTTTAGTATTCTAAACAATTCCTTGACACAACAGGCAGTGAATCATATTTTTTTTTAATTTTTGACGATAGTATTTGTACGTGTTTTGTCCCTTAATACCTTACTCCACGGAATTTTCTCAAGATCACGTCGGCTTAACCGCCATGAGGGCTTTTTTCCGAGTGAGAAATGAGAAACGCAGTGAATTTAAGAGACATTGCGCCCTTATTCCACGTAAAAAGCTGGGTGGTGGCCTTCTTACGACAAAAATATTAGAATTTGCGGTTTTATTTTTAGTGTTCGTGTACAAGAGATGAAAAACAATGTTGTTTTAACCGACTTCCAAGAAAAGGAGGAGGTTCTCAATTCGGATGTTTGTATTTTTTTTTTGTTAATGGTTGGATGTTAGATATTATAATTGTGCGCGACTTTTTTTTATTTTGACCAGACCGCGAGCGCGTCACGCTTGTATTCTCCTGATGAAGATCACCGAATATGATCAAAACTAGTCGTTATAAACCACTTAATTTGACGTTAGTAATCCCGTGTTAATTATATCAGAATATATTTTAATCTTTAAATATAAATAACAAGTCTTGACTGACTGACTGACAGACGACTTAAAGCCAAACCACAGGTCGTAGAAATTTAAATTTGGAGGGTGTATTTGTTTTGATGAGCAAAGGTGTGTACTAAGAAAGGATTTTTTGAAATTCAACCCCTGAAGGTGTGGAATAGGGTGTAAAAGTGTATATGGAGAAGCTTGTTTTGTTTTTTGATGCCACGAATTTAAAAATGTTACAATATGACTTAAGAAAATATTGATCACGTATTTCACCATTTTCTGGAAATCAACCCCTATGAGGGTGAAATGGCGTGGTAAATATGGCACGAAGAGAAAATTTGTTTTGATTCTACGTCAATGAAACTTTACACAGATGTACTAAATTTATAATAGAATACCAAAATTTTCGAAAAGTCACACTCTCGAGCTGGAATTGTTAATTATCTCGAAAATTCAAAACGCTTTTACCAAAGCGCCAAGACTAAAAATACTCCAAAACCTTAAACTTTTTTGGGGAAATTGAAACAACAAACACAAAATAAAACAAACAAACTTTGAGGGTCTATATTCCCGAAACTATTGAAGGTAGTGTATTTGACCAAATGTTATAGGGGTTTGCGAGAGCTACTAAATGGTGGCGACGAAAATCCAAGATAACAAATTCAAAATGGTCCGAGGGGGCTGATTTATTGTATCTGGGGGTTTTAAAGGTCCCTAATTCCATTATGACGCTTTTGACATACTCTTAAAAAAGGAGGGTTAAGTAAATTTAACCCCAAAAAAATAAACGGTTTTTAAAGTGTAGTGTCCACGTGGTCGAAGCTAGTTTTCAATAAAGTAGCGTCGACTGACCGCGAGATGATTTATTTTTTACCCAACTGCAACGAAGCTAAAAAAGAGGGATATGTATGTATTTATTTATGTGTGTATGTTGACTATGTACGCATGTATATTGATTGTGGATGTATAAAGTAGCTCTTTGTTATGACCGAATAGTGGTACTAGACTCACACAAACAAATAAGACGCGCGACGGGATCTAAATACTTCAATAAGAGATTTATGTCAGAATCTCCTGAAGAAGCAGGGGCTAGAAGTGCAACAATCGAAAGAAACACAAAACTACTACCAAAAAGAATAAATAAGACGCAAGACATACAGGTTCCTTAAGACCTTGACTGCTTAGCCCCCAAGCAACTGCTAGACAAGAAAAAACCAAAAGGCTCTTCCAAAAGACTCTTTCAAATCGCTTAGTCACCGTAGAGGAGTAAGCCAGCACCCGCTAAACCAGACCGGAAGACTCAGGCTTTTCTTAATGCAAGCACTCTAATCGTAGACAGTAAGATCAACTACCATAACCAAACTAAGTTTTTCTATAAAATCTATAAATTGGGACATCCTAGGGATATGCGAAACTAGAAGACCACAGACATAAAAAAAAACCATAGAAGAATACTCGGACTTTATTCTATTCCGCACACCTGGAACAAAGTGAACAAACGGAAAGTTAACGAAATTTTAAAATCATTATGAATGCTGTTGATAAAGCCACTACAGCAACTATTTAACATAGTTATTGAAATAAAAACAACGTCAGCACAGTGGTCGAAGTCTATTATTATACTTGTACATAAAAAGGAGACCAATGTGACATTAGAAACTATAAACCAATCAGCCTAATGACAAACTTGTATAAAATATTCTCAAATTTTTTACTCAACCGGTTGACAATAACTCTAGACGAAAACTAACCGAGAGAGCAGGCAGGTTTTCGAAATGTTTTCAACAATGAACCACATACAGGTCTTCAATTGATAAAAAATCCAATGAAAACGGGAAACCGCTATTTATGTGTTTTTTATAGACTACACAAAAGCATTCGATTCTGTAGAGCACAAAATGATCTGGACTGCACTAAAATAACAAAGCACTGACCAGCCAACCAGCCCTACATTAACGTGATCTGCAACATAATTATACTCTAAAGGCATAGCCAGAATGTGATTAGAGCGGGAAAGCATGGAGTTCCCAATGGAAAAATGAGATAGGCAAGGCGACCCTATTTCATCAAAAACCTTCTCGGCTGTGATAGAGCGTGTTTCCAGAAGTCTGAAATGAGAAAACAAAAAAGTGAAGATAGATGAATATTTCCTGAGCCACTTACGATTTGCTGAATGTGGTATTTGCTGAAAATGCATTAGACTGGAATACTTGGTTAGCAAACTAGTAATAGAGAGCAAGAAGGTTGGTCTAGAAATAAATGCAACAAAAATAAAGGTTACCTTACTAATCGTGAGTCTCATGTCATTGAAGGTGTAAAAATTGAGTATGAGAACATCTATGTTATCTCGGACATTTGGTTTCTTTTAATGATTGTACAGAAAAAGAGGTACACAGTCATAAGAATTTCATCAGACTGGAAAAATCATGAAATAAAGACATAAAAAAATGCATAACATATGGGTGTCAAACATGGTATTTGAGTTAAATGGATGAAGAAAAAGTTCTACAAGAGAAAAATGCAGAAAAGTTTATCAGATATAAAAAAAAAACAGACAGATTAAATATAACTTGTAAGAAACAAAATCAAAGTACCTGATGTATGTTAAGATGTAAGACAACAACGATAACACTACTTAAATATGTGGTCTGTGATAATGGGCAGGCTACATACCTAATTATGTAGGATGGAAAGCACAACAGATGGACAAAAATAGTTACGGAATGTATTTCAAGAGATAAAAAAAGAAACCAGGGAAAGCAAAAGAACAGATGGAGAGACATATATTATTTACGGAACAATACTGACCAGACGAGGAAGACGAGAGAGAGAGAGAAGAGTGGAGAGTTTTAGGGGAAGCCTACACCTCAGAGGCCACTTCTATGATACAAACTAATTAAAATTATATGTTATGTAGTATTTATAAGGTAGAAGAAATATAGACTTATTTATTTAATTTATTGTCTTTTTTTATATATAAATGTAGGTATACAAAGATGTTTATTTTTGTTTAGTCCTTTAGCGTTGATTCTGACTGGCGCGTGACTTGTAATGTAACATATTTTAAAAATTGTAGTTCATGTACACCCAGTTACCAATAGCATTAGAAAACAAGTTTTTCTTCGATTTTATCTACTGTGAGTAGCATTGTTTTTAGCCATTAAGTTATTGCACAAATAAAGAATGAAGATCAAAATATAGAATATTTGAATTTTATTCACCCTCCCGTGACATATTAACCAATTTCCTGGAACGTTTAATTACTCAAACGCGCCCGCACGCCCGGTAAATCCGTCAAGTAATGGCACAGATGCGCTTACGACCCTGTCGGCCGACTCCCCAAGCAACTTTTACCGTCGAACACGGCCGCGCAGGCGAGTGTGGCCGTTATCGCCGGATAAATTTGGACGCAGTGGCGTTAGTGGCTGTATTCTACGGAGTATTTTGGAGCGTGGCTTTTTGTCAAAATTTTAAATCGTGTTTTTTAATATCAAATACAGGATTTTCCGATTTTCTGAAAATGTGAGTAGATGCGTATGTATTTAAGGATTCCAAAAATGCAATAAAAGAAAAAAGCCACAACCGCCAGTGTGGCAGTCTTCCACGGATAGGGCGACTTAAGTAGTTTGTGTGGTTATAGAAATTTTTAGGACAATGGACAATAATTTATTTTGCGGAAAATAATTAACAAACAAAAAAGTTAAACTAAAAAACAAAAAAAAAAACATTTTTGGGCAAGTGATTGTTAGGGGAATCCATTTCAATTTAAGATTTAGAAGAAATTTTTGTAATGTGCATCTGCAATGTAAATGTTATTTTAACTTTTGTGAGAAACAGCAGTAGGTAACTGGATAGGTATAGTATATCTTTAATAGTAACTTTTAAATACCTTTACTCACTTTCCAACTGCATTTTGGCAATTTGATAGAACGCAAATTTCTTTAAGATGTAACGCATATGACTGCATTTCCTATAACAGCAGTTATTTTCTACAGAATTATTGATTTATTCTTAACATTACCTTTTACTGAAATTTAAATTAATTTTTAGACGTACCGAAACAACAATCGTAATAAAAAAACATTTAATAATTTATTTTTGAATCCATTTAAAAATTTACATCAACACATTTGCCAAACAAAATTAAAAAGTAAAACCTACGAAGCAACGTTGGCAAGTGTTCCGCCCGCGGCGACTTTAGGGTTAGAACCACAGAATAAATACAAACATCTGTCACGAACGGAGATGAGATGTCGGCAGAGATGTATGACTGTAGAACGAATTTTGTTCTAAAAATGGGGTAAAATTAAGCGTGTTCTTGACATGCCAATTTAGGGTCTTGAAGTTTTTGGGTAAAGTTCAACTTTTGTGTAGAGTCTACTCTTTCTAAACTCTGTGGAAAATTTGGATTTTCTGTAAACGTTTTGAATCTACGTTTCTGATTCGTACAGCCGGGGAATGGAACAGACTGCCGGCTTCCTTGTTTCCTAAGAGCTATAATCTTGGGTTTGTCGAGGTCAGAGTGAATAGGTATCTTTTAGGTCCGCGAGCTTCATCTTCAACCACATCGTCGCTTAACATCAGGCGAGTTGGTGGTCAAACTTGGACATATTCGCGATTTAAAAAAAAATGTGTGTTACATACACACATTTTTGACACACTTATGTATCTACACGCGTTAGAGGTAATACTTTTTTTGCGTATGGAAAAATAAATTAAACATACCGACAATTAACCTCAAATCTATAAATGCACTCAAAACAGTTTATTCAAATCAGTTTTATCACTAATATTCAATATATATAGATATACTAATAAATAATAAATTATTAGTAAATACTATCACCGTCGTATATGAAATTAATTTAATAAAAACACCAAAATAATATTTTTTTATTCACACTGTTTAATTGTACTCTTACACAATCATGTTCTAAATTTAAAAATACTAGAATATACAACTTGAACATAGTTATCAATTTTCATGCCACCTAGAACTAACTTCACGATATAGAATTTAGGTGGCGGTGTGCGCGCGCATCGTGCCACCTAGAACTAACTTCATGATGTAGAATTTAGGTGTCGGTGTGCGCGCGCATCGTGCCACCTAGAACTAACTTCATGATGTAGAATTTAGGTGTCGGTGTGCGCGCGCATCGTGCCACCTAGAACTAACTTCATGATGTAGAATTTAGGTGTCGGTGTGCGCGCGCATCGTAAAAAATTCACTCTCATCATTTTTCTCTATCGCGCCAAAAGAAGTATAACTTCAAAAATATTTTCAAAACACAGCTAGCAAGACCTTTTCCATCTTTCTTTTACCCGATTGACTTAGCAATGAGGGCAATGTTTTTCGACATGTGTCTTTATTGTAGGTACTTAGGTAGGTATGTACGAGTATCCCAGCGCCTAACGGCTTGGCCGATTTTGGATTTCGAATTGTCGTTAGATTTGCCCTTTATCGTAGGCCGAATCTCGGTTGCAGAATGGCTAGTGCTGGTTTCAGGGTTTTTAAACCACCTAAAAGCCTTCGGGGGTTTTTTTGGTAGGGGTTTTTGTTATCGAAACTATTAATTACTCTAATCGTCATTCTTCACCTGTTTCGCCACAAAGCTCATATCCCTCCGTAACTCAGTTAATTAGACCTCAACAACTGTGATGAGCTTGCATTTTGCGAAGAAACCTCTGCCACAGAATAAGTGTCAGTCACTAAGCCACAACAAACTTATCTTCACAGTCAAGTGGTGGCGCACCCATCGCACTTTTTAAGCAAAACTGCTAGTATCCCGTAGAGAAAAAATAGTTGTATTATATTCCCAACTGCATGTGTAAGTTGGTATGTAGCTCGACTTTTATTAATCGTTGGTAACTTTTCCGGCAGGAGGCAGCACTGACTTGCGTTTCCTTGTGCAAGTCATTTGAAGGGAAAAGTTAAGGATTTTTTTGATGCTTCCTTTAGAAAGGTTGATTGGATTTTTTGTGGTTTAGTTTATTATGTTAATGTAGCTGTTAATTAGTTATTAATATTATAATTGCGATATTAATTCTGGCTGAATCTTATTTGGTAATTTTACGCTTAGGTAAACAGCGAAAATGATCTTTATGAAAATTGGTAAGTAGATTATTAGTAAAGATGTTTTTAGAAAATAATACATGTTGTTCGCTATTTTCAGGAACATGTCGGAAAATTGGAAAATCTCGATTAAAATCAGGTTTTTTTTTGAGAAGACCGAAGTAAAATCATTGTATGTTTGGAACATGAGTCAATGAAACTAAATAAAGTTGCAAAATACGACTACAGCAATAGAGAGGTAAAGTCGAATTCATTATTTAATCTACAGTCTTTATTGATTATTATTTATGAGTGCTTTATTAAACCTAATGCCAATTCATCTGTTTTGTTATGTTTAATGTATGTTGTATTTTTATAAGTCTTGTATTATTTTGCCCTTAACATAATTTTAGTTTCTAAGTACTTTACTAACACAATAGAACCTTACTGTCCTGAAGAAAAACATCTAGATATTTTTTTAATTTATGTTTTAGGAAAGTAAGGCTAAGTTTTTACACCTACACCGTTGTACCTTCATAAAATACAGCGAGCTCTCTATTCTACAAAACTATAAATGAAGACTACGTTAAACCGTCGGCTATATTAAATTAACGTGTAAAATACTGCAACTTTCTCACATTCTCGTAAATGTAAAGTCACACGCCAATAAGCGTTTTGACAACCCAGGTATTTAACAACGGAGTTTTGTAGTAAAGTTACTAGTAGGTACTTCGGAATTTTAGGTACCTTACTCTCTGCCTTTTCTCTTATTCTTAAAAACGCAGAATAGGTAAAATCTGAGCTTAAACCTGTCTCGCTCTCACACGTAACACTTCTCATCAGCTAGAAGTGGACAAATCATTTCATAGTACCTATACCTAACATACATAGATAAATTTAATAGATAGACTGGCATTATAACTTTTGTAAAAGTTAGGCCGAGGCATGATGTTACATTCGTTACGTACCTAAATATATCAAGCGTTTTTGAATAAGAGTTTTAACTTCTACATTAACTTATCATCAAGAATATATTTTCATAGTTGTAAGAAAGTTGTGAAACGGCACAATATGCCATGATTTTACTCATTCCATATTTCATATAAAAATAAATGCCACGCGAGAATATCCAAGTTTTATTAGTATTTTATGTCTTTACTCGTTTTAAAAATTACTAAACACGAAGTCGAGATGAGGCCGAGTCGAGGTCGAGTTTACGTCTAAGAATATGAAGACGGCTATCAAGGACGATATTACTGACACTATTCAAGACACAGTAGATATAAAATAAAACTAGCTGTGTCCTGCGGTTTTACCCGCAAGGTGATGAAAATCGATGATGCTAAAATATAATCCGTGTTTTAATCGAAGATAAAAGCTTTCTCTATTCCAATTTTTACCAATATCATTATTAATTTTATTATTTATTTATTTATTTATTTTTTATATAGGGTTATTCGTAAAGGGTATGCTAAGCCGAAAAGGGCACATTGTACTCATCATTATGAACAACTTTTACTATGGGACCAACCCGAAACTCGCGAAAAAAAATCAGCTGTTCCATAGAAAAATGTCAATGACACTCGACAAAATGTATGGAACAGCTGATTTTTTTTTCGCGAATTTCGGGTTGGTCCCATAGAAAAAGTTGTTCATAATGATGAGTACTATGTGCCCTTTTCGGCTTAGCATACCCTTTATGAATAACCCTATATAGTCTCTGTAACAAACACTTTTACACACACAAACTTTCACATTTATAATATTAGTAGGATAGAATAGTGTATTTAGAAGAATATTAAAGTAGGATCCTTTTATAAAAAAACTTAGTCTCCATACGTTGCGACGCGCCTATCTTCGCAGCAACTTTACCTTCTCACAATATTTTCCAGTAATTTTATGGACACAGTTCGACGGATCCACTCTCATAGAAATCTCTCGCATAAAACCACATAAAACCGGCCAAAGTACGCAAAGTGTAAAATCTCGGGCGCCGTAATGAGTCCTCAGGCAAGACTTATATGAGAAGTCATTTCTGTGCCCATATTCTTTGATTAATGATGCACCTGCCTTAATGGTAATGTATGCTCGTTATTCTTTACTCTTCACATTCGTACTCTTCTGTCACAGATTAGGTAAGGACAAATGGTCAACTACAAAGTATGTAACGTACGTAATAGCGTACCTAAGGTTTGTTGTACGAGTATGCATCGCTGAATCGCTCAAGAAACATGAGTTACCGATCGACACTTCAGTTTTTTCACGTTTTGCGGAAAAGTGACCTATTGTCTGTTTATTTCAATTTTGTTTGTTTCATATTTAAATTATTTTTCTATGCTTGGATAAGCACCTGATAAGAACTCTTGTACTAAGTAAGGAAGCTTATTAAAGGCGAGTGGCTAGCCACTGGGATGCCCTGGCGGTTGTTGTTAAACAACAAATAACCAGGGGTATTATTTCCACATGCCATCAAAACTACTGAGCAGACATGTCAATGTACAAATAGAAAATAATAGCGCTTTTCATAATTTTTGACTTTCCCCTCTACCTCTTTCTATTCTGTAAGCTCTAACGTTAGTTGAATATGAAATCCGTTGGGTCTGAACATGGTCTGAAGCATTTAGAAGTCAAATGCGGTGATGTGCGAACCCATTTCAACATTGTTGCATTCTAAGATGCGTACTGCGAACTCTTAGCACGAACTGCATCGCGTTGGCTTCGTCCCATTCTGTCAGCTAGTGAAAGAGCGAGACAAAAACAACACGATCCAGGTTCTAGGTAAGGTTTAGCATTGCGGGCCCAAGAATACCATGTTCACTAGAACTTTGACAGTATTTAATATCAGCTCATAAATCCTGCGGCATTTAAAATTCTAGCGTCAAAGAGGGTCTCGAAGTGTTTTAAGTGAATTTTAAATTTTAATGTTGCATTGTTTTATATTTTCAACAAAATATTGAGTTTTTATGGTAGTGTCAGTTTCACGATGCATAAGCATGTTTTATGTTTTATGGTTTTCTTTTTAAGATAAGATAATTTTCAGATTGTTTATGGTCAAGTGGTTAAAACCCGACGACTTGATTTCACAGTTTTACAAAAAAATATGTAGAACTATATAACCGATGCTTACGACGACGTAACTACGCGTTGCTCATCGATATGAAATATGAACCCAATTTTTTTTTTGTATCCTTGCTTGGCCTTTGGTCTCTCAATTTCCCCATTTAGCCCTGTTAGAATATGAATTTAAAAAATCCACCGTCTTCTTATGCTTTTAGTTCCACCGCTTGAGTCTATACATTGTCTGTGAGAATCAGTATTTTTTTATTAATTGATAGGCTTTTGTTTGACCGCCTCTCGCCTTAAGGGCTTCACACACAGCAGCTATAATGTAAAGATGTACATTATAGCACGATACATCTCATTACATCTTTCCATAGAAATCGTCAGGATGTAAAAATATACATTATAGCTGTCGTGTGTGGTCTCCTGACGATGAGATGTATCGTGATATAATGTACATCTTTACATTATAGCTGCTGTATGTGAAGCCCTTGATGGTAATGAACGATGCGGAGCATGAACTATTTTCCATCCGCTGCTAAGCATAGTCTCCTCTTGAGCGGTCTTCCTATCCTATCTTTACCAGCCTTGCCAGCTTCATCCACATGCTTCAGTCGTCTGCCACCCAGTCATTAAATATGTAACTTGCCCATAAAATTCGCTGTAGGTGATCTAATAAATACCTAGCTGAAACGACCGTGGCCGAAGATTCGTTACAATATATTTTTATGACCACGTCTAGGTGCGGGTAGACAAAAACTAGTACCTAATATAGACAAAAACTATGTACGAATTAGGTATACTTCGGTTTCAATTTGGCTTTGCAACGCCTATCTCATATTATATTGCCTATTAACACGAAAGATCTTTTTATCGCCACGCGCTTTAATACCTTACTGCATAATAATAAATACTTAGACATCTGCCTGGTATGCGTAGGTACTCTTTTCAATTTAAATATCTGTTCTGGATCTAGGTGTTAGTTGTCCTTGTCTTTGTGCGTGTTCTATGGCATACCTGACACGGTATTCTAGTAGGGAGCTAGGAGAGTGAAACTTTTTTTTTCCTATATACATTTTTTTAAACTTTAATGTAAACTCTTTTATAAGCTGTGCCGCTTAGACCAAGCTGTGAAGGATTGAATTGCGCTTTGAGATTTCGTCGCCGCTGTAAAAGCTAAAGTAATCTTACCGGAGCGAAAAACTAAAAACTATCTACGTCTGTTTTTATTTAAATATCTAAATTAAGAACAGTCTACTTTAGTTTTGCAAATGGCAAAACAGGATTGATGTCAGCTGTTACATTTCACTTAATGCTCTGTGATTTCACAAATAATATTACCTAGTTTGTAACAGAACCCAGTACAGACTAAAGGCAAGTTAAGAAACGCAGACTTATGCGCAATCAAAAAAAAAACAGTTTGAAGATTGACGTACTTGATCATCCATATTTCAGAGCAATTCGGACTTTCACAAAGATCGCTTCATTTCTCACATATCCACGGGAGGTCGTACAGGAGCGCACGTAAACAAACTATTCAATTGAAATACACCTTAAACACAAATCGGGCTCGTTACGGGTCAAAACGAGTAAAAAAATAATTTAACAGCAATTTTTCACGGCTATAGACGGATGGGCGACTAATTTGTCGAGCGCTGTAGATGGAAAACGAACTGACAATCTGACGTGTAGTCCAGTGTTAGTTGACCGCGGTTTAGCTTGGTGCAAGGACTAGGCAGGGGTCAAGTTACGCTAGAAGTAAAGGGACATATGCAGTTGACTGGTCTTAGGGTACATATGACGGGCGCTATGCCGAGCTGCGTATGCGCATCCCATTGTTAGATGGAATATGGCGGCGCTAATGGCATCGGTGACGGTTACATATCGCTTTTGGGCTGGGGTTTCGATAAAGCCGAATTTCGGCTTTGACCGATAATACTCTTTTTTAAATGCGTGTTATATTTAGACCAGTTAGTAATTCATTCGATCAGGTAAAACGGTTTCACCAAAGTTAAAACCCGTTTTCATGTTTTCATCGCGTTGTTACCAGGAGGCTTACCAAAAAGCATTTGCTGAAACAAAGGCAAGGAAAACACGTCCTAAGCTTTGATAAAACCGAATCACCCAGCCGAATGGTTCAATGCCATTCTCAAACCGAAAACAGCCCGAGTCGAAAACGCGCCTATCTTTGGTAAGACCGAATTAATCTAGCCGAAGGCTTCAAAACTTTTCTCAAGCCGAAAATCAAGTCTAATAATTCGGCCTCACTCACTAGTACCCGTTATTAATCGCATTTCTTCTGTTCGTGTGTGGACTCACGGATCAGAGTTATGTCTGGTAGGTCACTGCTGACCTTTGAGTCGGTAGTTTTTTCTTATTTTTGTGTAATTTATATAGTTTTGGATAGTCGATAGCTGGTACGCGCGTGGCTGGAAGCTGGTAAAGTTAAATATTTGGATTAAAGGTAGATTTATATGATTTTATTTATAAGCTGAGTATGCTAAGGATTTTAGATGGCAAGAGAGATAGATAAGCTTTTCATAGAGTAAAAAATCTTATCGGGGTCTTAGGTAGGTACTGCAAGCGTTAACTATGTATTTTTAACCGTTTTTACCGTTTCATAAAACAGCTGAACCAAACGTATTCTTTGATAAGAAAAGTTGAAGTATCATAAAAAGAAAAACATCAAATTTCAAGATGAAAAAGCGCTTTACGGTTTCTGCATATTGTGACTGCAGCACGTTTGATTGATAGTATCAGATACTAAAAAATACGCTACAAATCTCTACATAATTATATCTACGTAGAGTTTACAACTATTTCTAAAGGTAAAAAGTCACATGCTCTCGAGTATCTAGAGCACGATTTGAGATACAAAGAAGCATTGTGGTCTCCCCAAGTCGTGATCCAGGTAGCGGGTAGCTGGCACAGTTTAATTAGTAGTTACTACGTGAGTTGCAGTTTGTCGAGTCGAGGCGCCCAGCCTCGGCGACGGTCGGATGACTAATGAGATTTTGGCTTTTTAGGCGGCTTTGTAATGTGGTAGAGTATTTTATGTACTACATATTAAGTATATACATTTTGATAATATCTAGGTACATGTCTCACTTAACTTTGTTAGAGGTTTGACCTTTAGGTTGTTATTAGAATTTCACATTAAGGCTAGTAAAGCAACTGAGCAAACGAACTTACTTTGTGGTCAAAAGTAAGTCCGCGTTTGCGATAAAAGGGTAGTGGTATCTTCGCAATAAGGACACTGATTTTTTTTTAATAAGCTTTTTTGCGTTGTTATTTATGTTAAGTAGGTAGGTATACCAAAAACCTCGATCGAACATTGGGAAGTGGTTCAAAATTCAGTTGCATGATTTGACCTACAAACAAACTCATATATCTACCTATATTGCTAGTTAAATAAAACTTGTGGAAAGTAGGACCATATGTTGTGATTACATATTTCAATAACATCGAAGTATGTCTCTGTTTTTTTTAACCGACTTCAAAAAAGGAGGAGGTTATCAATTCGTCTGTATGTTTTTATTTATTTATTTTTTTATGTTTGTTACCTCATAACTTTTGACTGGGTGAATCGATTTTGATGATTCTTTTTTTATGACGCTTCCCATTTGGTCCCATTTCAATTTAGTCCAGTTCTGATAATGGTATCTATCCATGAGAAAACCATATAAGTCTTAAATTTGTTTAATTACTCACATGCATAGCAATGAATGAAAACATTTGTGATCGAAAGTGAATCTATCTAAAGTAAATCCAAAGGGATTTTTTTAATCTATTTTTAATTAATTTCATTTCTGTGATAAGCTAGTGTCGTTGTCTGAATGAGACTACTAATATCCACTGTTTGCTAGTTTGATAAGTCCAAATAGAAGCAGTAGTGACGATTTTCATTTCATAATTGAATTAAGTACTCAAAAATTAATAGCGTCAAAGATACTCGTATGTCATTACCGTAGAAATCATTAAAACTCTAGTTTCTCTACATTGTTTTTTAAAACAATACAATGATAAGTTTAATTTATGTGAGAGTATCCTTGAGAAATAAATATTCACGATACAAACACGTAAATACTTTTTAATTGCTCCACACGGACCAATTTCGCGGCTTGTTCATTAAAAAGTCTTCTTCAACAACCCCAGTTCTATTAAAATCCAGCCAACAGTCAAACAATACAATTGTCCGCAAACAATTCTTTGAGGACTTTCCCACCGACATCAGACGAGCCGGTGGAAATGACATTTTAAAACCACTCTTAAACATAACCTATAGGTTTTACATATTGACACAGCCTTGTTTCGCACGCACGCTCTCCGCGCAACGTCGATAAAACAGGGCGTGGTCGTCGCGTCACCATCCACCAATCACGGGTCGCCGAGCCACGTGTGCGTACGACACCCTTCTATGTGTGCGTCCCGATACCTGTGTGCGTTCGAGCGCGACTGTACTTCTGTAGAATCTGTAGTCTTAAAGCCCTCTGTATATGGGCGTACATATCGTCGGTAGCACAAAGAGTTCCCATATCTTTTATGTTCGTACTTCTTAGATCGGTATCGCGGTTTCTTTTTTACGTTTGAGATGGTGGTCGAATTAACGGTGGTCGCCATAAACGCGATAATAAACCTGTAATACAAAATAATCTGTGATTTTTATTACTTTTTCGGCGTTAAGAGGTTGTTACAGATTTTTTGATAACGCTTACATAGTTTCGGGTGAGGAATTTATTCATGTTACGAGTTGATTGAATTGTTAATGGGGCTTAATGGCTGAGATTTTGTGATGTAAATCACGCAAAACAATAGTTTCGGTTGCTATCTTGAGTTTTATTGCCGCAAATGGTGGCAATTAACGTCATTTACATAATCATCACATCATTATTGCGGCGGCCATGTTTGAATGAGGAAAGGTAATGGATGAAAAAATTAAAATTAAAGGTTTGTGGGAGGAAAATTGGCTTCTTTTTCTGTGATTTATAGAAGTAAGACTAGGTATTTAAGAAAGAAGTCGTAGCTGCATTTAGGTAAATAACAATGATTTTAGTTAGCAAAAAAAAACATTTCTAGATGCCAATTAATAAAAACTACTTGCTGGAATAAGAATAAGAGCAGTAGAAAAGGGTGTTAATAATTACAATAAGTATTCTTTTTTTAACTAAGCGTCGCAACTGTAATTATAACAAAACTGGCTGAAACAATTGATCAATTAAAAAAACAATTCCGGCTCTGTACACGAATTTCAAATAGGAATACCCAATTTCAAATTTCGAAGCCGCAAAATAATTCGAGCCTCACATCAAAGCGAGTCGTTCGAAATTCAAGTGCAATAAAAGGCCGTTTTCCGTCAGAATTCGATTACGGACATACAGGGGACAAAGGAAGTCGTTTATACAGGGGGCGGTTTTAAAATTGATTTTAGAACCGGGGCGTGTACACGGGCATAGACAAATGGGCACGTTTGTGACGTCATGAAGCGTTTCCAATTTGTTTCACAGAGCAGTTTCATTAGAGTTTTGACGTTGGTATGAGTGAAAATTGTGCTAGAAATGTGTTGTTTGAAACCTGAATTGTTTTTTGTCAAATTAAAACAAATGGTTGAATACGTGACATGATAATTTGTCTCTTACCCTATAGAAAATAAACTCTACATACTTTCCTACGTAGGTTAATAGAAGTTAGTTTCTGAACCAAAAATATTTTTAAAATTACTTTTTGGCCTAATTTAGTTATTGGTTATATTGATGCTCAACCACTGTTGTCTGTTATTTATCTAACAAAATTAATAATTTAACAAAAAAATCGGTTGTCTGTAAAGTCGGTTTACTGACGATAGTTGAACGTGACAACGTCATAAGAAAATACTGATGGAATGGTTTCATTTTTCAAAAATAGAATTTGAAATCACAATTTCACTCAGAGCGAGGTAACGCCTCATCGAGGTAACCGCACATACGTCACACTTTTTTCGTACCTGCACCCGGCTCCATCGAATTATAAGACGTTATCACGTCAAAAACTAAAATGAATCTTTATGCTCTGCCAAATCTCTCTTAACAAAATAGAGCAACATTTTTGTTAGTTTCCATAGTAAAATAAAGCAAGTTTAAAAACTTTTTTGTTTGACTTCCTTTGACCCAACTATTCAGAAAAAAAACACTAGGCATTGTCCTTCAAGACGGGCAAGTTTATCAAAAACAATGTTCAAT
This sequence comes from Alcis repandata, assembly GCA_949125135.1. Classification (NCBI taxonomy): domain Eukaryota; kingdom Metazoa; phylum Arthropoda; class Insecta; order Lepidoptera; family Geometridae; genus Alcis; species Alcis repandata. The sequence continues at coordinate 5,666,219 of OX421241.1, forward strand.
AATAAACTAGGCTCACAACAGCCCTCCAACCAACCCCTAGTGTTTGTACGAGCACTTATGCCCGGACGTTTTACCTCCAAGTGTTTGCGTTGCCACAGATTAAACAATAGTTAGTACTTACAGTGCTTGCATAGTGTAAATGTAACAGACGATCAAAGATCGAGAAGTGCTTGAGGTAAATGTGGGGAATAAGGGGTTGTTATTCGAAATGGAGTGGTTTGTGTGTCCAAAGACTTTTTTAAATTTCATAAAATATTTCTGAGTTCAAACATTTGTAAATTAGTGTTTAAAAAACTATGTAGGTACAAATTACAACCCGGTCACCCCGGTGCGACAGTGCGACTATATAAGGCTATACGCATTCCAGCGAGGTGCACAGATATTGTGACCGGGTTATACTTGGATGACAATGTACCTACTAAAACGATTTTGAAAACTACAAGACTAAGAATCTAAAAGCTTTTTTTAATATTTTTTTTTCTTACCGATTGATAAATGACGGAGTTCTAAGGTTCCATCCACACATCCAGACATTTCCACAAATTGGTTTGAAACGTTTTAGATGCAAGTATTTAAACTTATTCAAATGATTTTTACTTTAAAAAAATAATTAGATTGTTAATTTGGTTTTGTACCCATATTTTTTGGATGAACGTTAGCAGATGAACGAGATGAGCAATGAACAAGAACGAACTTAGCAAGTTTCAAATCTATAGTTACAAGTAGGAAAGTCTATAGGTACAAGGTGTAACGGGAAGGCGTAGTAATACTTAAGGGTGTTCTTCTACACGTCAAAGTAAATAACTTCTAGAACACAAGTTTGAAAAATTCGAGAAAAAAAAATTCGAGTCTCCATACAAAATATTTGGAGAATTTAGAAAACTTGTGTTCTAGAAGTTGTTCACTTTGACGTGTAAATAACACTCTTAAGTATTACTACACCTTTCCGTTCCACCTTGTATAAGTCTGTGTGCGTATAACAGCCAGCTTTCCTACCATAATGTTGCCATATTATTTCTCACTGCAATCCAGATGTAGAAATAAAATAAACATGCGCGCGCCGCCGCCGCGCCGCAATCTCGCGGGTCACGATCTGCGGTCACGGCTCCCACTGCTACAGAAATAACCTCTGTACACCATGAATTCTATCAAAAATACGTAGCAAGGGGTTATACATTAATCATGTTATGGTTTTTAGCAACTTTTTATCCCCCCCCCCTCCTTTCCTAGTGATAAAAAGATTATAAATTACCCCGGTACTCCCACTCCTCCACGTGTATTTCTTGAATTTAACGTAAAAATTAATAGACGTGATATCTCATTACATCCCCCCTCCGCCTTGTTTTATTTCGTGATGTTTTCCGAACCCCTTAATTAATGGACGATTCCCAAATAAGTAGAATGAACCTGGTATATGAACGAATGGGTCAGCGCCTCTATTGGACGTAAATGGAAACAGCATTTGTTGATAGCCTACATATTTTTTTGGAAAACTCGCTAGGTACGTGTTTTTCTTTAGATTTTTTTCGTGATCGGTATTTACTTTGTTTTGTCGTACCTACTTTTGAAACTTTTGACTTCAGAACTTTTTAAACTTAAACTTTTAAACTTTTTTAGAAATAAATAACTTTATGGCTTCGCACAGTCTTTGCGATTAGCTTGTTCTTTTTAAATTCCGCGACCAACTTGATTTCATTAATTTATGTTTTTTGTTGATCTTGTCATGCTATGTCTTAATTAGCATATGTAGGTTAAAATTAAGTCAGTTTTTTGTTTTTCTGTTAATTACACTTTACATAACTTTTACATATTTAACTTTTTTTGCGATATTAGTGTTAGTCCCATAGTAAAGGTAAAAATTGGTAATAATGATGAGAACTGTAAGTCCTTATTGGCTAAGCATATCGTTTCCTTATAGCCCTATATTTTCATACATATGATTAAATAGACATCCAAGTAAATTTCCTCTATATTCTACTTAATTACCTATATTAATGAACCGTGGTATGCAATTTTCATCCCCATAAGGTGATAAGTGCCCATAAAAATACAATTAACAATAACAAGGCCACCGTAGCATAATTATTTACCATTTTTAACCGACTTCAAAAAGAGGAAGTTCTCAATTGCATTGTTGTTTTTTTTATTACTTTAGAACTCCGTAATTTGTAAACTGATTTGGAATTATAATCTATACTAATATTATAAAGAGGAAAGATTTGTATTTTTGTATGTTTGTGTGGAACAAACTCAAAAACTACTGGACCGATTTCAAAAATTATTTCACCATTCGAATGCTACATTATCCCAAAGTAACATAGGCTATATATATAATATATATATATTTTTCTTTTTTATCCACAGCGAAGCGTGGCAGGGCAGCTAGTATTTTTATAAAACAAAAACTTACAGATTGGTTCTAGAAAAGTTTTATCAAAATCTGTTAGTTAGTTTGAGGCTTAAATCAAAATAAGTGAAAAAATAAGTCGTGCAAGTAATTATGAAGTCATTTTTCAGGAATAAAGCGGTTCCATAGAAAATTTTAATGACACTCGACAAATGTGATGGAACAGCTGATTTTCTTTGCGTTTTCAGGATTGAGGATTCAGGATCCATAGCAAAAGCTGTTCCCAATTATAAGTAAAATTATATCCTGGAATACGTCAACTGTCTCCAACCAATTTTCAAAAAAGACTCTGGCTATTTCAAGCAATAGCAGAACAATGTGCAATGTGTCCAAAGACGATGTCGAGGATAGAACGAAGTGGAGAAGAAAAGTGAGGAAGGCTGACCCCACCACCATATGGGATACATAGCCAGGAACAGAGAGAGAGAGAGAGAGAGAGAGAAGAACAATAACTAAACCAACAAAACTACCTACTTTTCCTTAGTAGGTAAGGATAAAAAATATGACACAGTTGACAAATCGTCATTTAACGATGCACTTGACGCTAATGACGGCAAGCATATGAAATTGCACAATGAGACGCGATGCCAGATATGCATACGAGCACTGAGTAGAAAATTGTGCAGACTATCAGCTTTATGATAGTATAGATAGTATTGCATGACTGGAAACAAAGAGCCAAAGATCGGGCTGGACGAAATCGACACCCAGTGAATATAAGCTGATGATGATGAAATAGAATAGAATATAGCTTTATTGTACACCTAAGACTGTTTAAATAACTATAACTATGTAAATGGCTCGAGAAAAATAGACAGGACTCTCCAAGACTAAAAATAACAATGGGCATACTAAGAAAAATACATTAACCTTTATCGGTTAAGAAAAGATCACAAAAGACAAACATTTACACTTACGTTACATACGCCTGAAAAACTTTGACCTATTTCTAGGCAGTCGGTTAAAAAGAAGATAGAAGAAAATATTTTTGGGCACATGTCCGTTATTTTACATCAATTGTTTTTTATGTATTTCTGTATAGTGAAGTGACTACAGCATTGAATAGCTGCACAAAACTTCAGAAGCTATTCTTCTGCTAGTTTTCCGCGTGTGTGCTCGAGGTGCGCAGGCGCACGCGTTGCAAGGCGCATGCGCATTCGAACGCGGCTCGCGCCCGCGCTGTGCTGTGACCAATGCATGATGCCATTACGAGACAAGTTTATCGAACGACGCATCGGGTAACCGTTTTTGTTTTCATTTTCTTGACATCCAGTGTCAAAAAAGTAAAAATTATACTAATTACATTAATGTTTTTTTTTTATTTTGACATTATTTGTGCAGTGTAGTGGTGTGATGTCTTAGTAGACATCACAATAATATTTGCAGTAAAAAATGTGGAAAAAGTTGTCTGTCTCCGTCAGATAGGTCGGTCATATTTTTATGGTCACATGGTGTCACCTATTTGATAAGATAAGGTGAGATAGGTGTGGAAAACTGGAAATTCTACCAATATGTATTGTAAATGTTTGGACGTTTGAGAGTTTGGATGGCTGTTGCTCAGTCACGACAAAACGATAGAACGGATTTGGATGAAGTTTGGTAAGAAGCTATTATAAACCGCGTGGCGCCACTTCTTAAAATAAAAATGTTAGAAATGAACATCAAAAGAAAAGTAGCCAACATCATGTGAGAATACATAATTTCTCACATAATGCCTCTACTGAACAGTAGGCGCAGGCGCTGGCTATTCAACGTCTGAATGCGCTATAATTAAAAGGGCTGAGTCAAACACGATCAATCTCGGCTCCATCTCCCCACATAAAGTCAAAATAATAGATGGTCTCTCTAATGTCGCTTTTTTCTCAACAACCGGCCGTACACGGCGGAATTGACAGGTCATCAACGCAGGCGCAGCCACAGTGACGAAGCTCTTTCACCGCGCATCGACCAAATACAACGCTCCACACAAACATCTACCTTAATCAGAAGCATAAAAGACGAGGTCCCCGTGAAATGAACACGCGTATAAGACCTTTGTTATCAAGAAGCGCCTCCCGTTCGGTTCTTTTTTCAAAAGATAATCTTCAGCGGCCGAGGCGTGAAGGCCGAGCGCCACACAACATGGCGTCGACAGGTTTCTTCCCGCTTTTTTACTTCTTTGTTCCTTCCCATTATTGTCTATGGATGTTTCGTTCCCGCCGTTCGATTTTTAAAGTTTTTTTTTAATTTCGCATTATTAATGCCGCGGCGTTTGTGTTGTTGTTTATTTACATACAAACAAAAAGGTTTCGTCAGCGAGGAGGTTGTCTATCAATATCTAGCTGGGAAAGGCAGTGATGGAGCGTTTTGGGGGAGTCGTTAATCTGTTCTCGGAACGTTGATTTTTAAAATATAAAATCGAGTTCATCAAGGCGTCGCGGAGGTATTCGCGGTCAATTTTGACGTTTCGCAGAACAGAATGATTTAGTGCGGTTGTAAAATTTTGAAAACAATAAAGTGGAGGGTCGCACCGGTAGCCTGAGAACGTTTGACGGATTTTAAAATTAGGTACCTACCTACCTTTGCTAACCTATTTCCTTCTGTTTCATCGTTTTTGTACTTAATAGGCTACCTTTGAGATCCAGACATTTTGCTACTAGGACATTCCGCGTTCATAATTTGGTAACTATGGCGTTTTAATATCAGGACCATAATCCATCTGAATAGTCTTTCAGCGATAAGGACATTCTGATAAAGACTCCACACTATCAAATTTTTACAAGATACCCACACTGAGAAAAATGGCCATCGAAATTCCGATGCATGCACCTAAAGTACGGAGCATACTGATAATCACCAAAAAGTACGATGATTGGCACCAGTTTTTACGGTGACAACTGCCATAATATATGGTACCCTAAAAACTTCTCAAGTCGCGAGTGAATCGGTTTCTTCGGCAAGCATGCTCCATCGTGGGTCGTAGGTATCGTTGCTTACCATCAGGCAAGATGGCGGTCAAATGCAAGCCTATTACTGAATTTAAAAAAACTGGTTTCTAGTGCTAGTTTTTACACAATAAATCTAAAACTGGCTAAATACCTACTTATCCAAATCAGATATTAGATGAAAAAGCAACCTCTCGAAGCGCTTTCTACGCGGAAGCTACACGCTCTGTTGACATTCGTCACTTGACCAGAACTGGAAAAACACGAAATTGCTCATAAAGTGCTTAAAACCACTAAACTGGGTATGATTCAATTGCACGACAAAAACTGACTTAGTAGCAAACTGATCTTGAAAATCAGTTGTGTCATTAAGTGCAAAATCTAGAGTAAAGATAGATACTAGAGATAATCTGTACCTATGGCTGGCGATGTTGATTTTTCACATCAAGAAGAAAATCACTAAAAACTTATGCGAAAACTGGCGGCTTTTTTGTTTAGAGCGGTTTTTGCCAGGGCAAAGTTGGTTCAACTATTTCAACTTTTCTTTTTTACGACAACTTTTGTCATATTTTTATAGAACTTTGTTGGAGATTAAAAACTGGCGGCTTTTTCATTTAGGTGCAGCGCAGACGGCACACTTTTTGTGCGATCGAGTCTGCGGCGCTCAAAAAGTCTGCATGGCGCGCAAAAAGTCGGTCGCGGATTTTTCACACACGACGCACATCTTCGATCAATACTTGGCGATCTCTGCACGATTTCCATAGCGTCTACGTCCCTACAGCTCTGCCGACAGAATGATCGAAGATGTGCGTCGTGTGTGAAAAATCCGCGACCGACTTTTTGCGCGCCATGCAGACTTTTTGAGCGCCGCAGACTCGATCGCACAAAAAGTGTGCCGTCTGCGCTGCACCTTAGAGCGATTTTTTCAAGGAAAAGTAGCTTATGTCAACTGTTGACACATCGTTTTTATGACAACTTTTGACATAATTTGTTAGATTACTTTGTTCATGGTGTTTATGCGAGACTGGCATAGTTTGATGGATATTGACCCTAGTTAGAAGGTTAAGCTTGCCCGGTCCATTTGAAATAGCTCTACTCCACAGTTGACTTGTATTACCGAACGCTGCTACTGAAAAACGAAAAATAGGGAAATATTGACTCTATCTTAATGATTTTGAGTTGATTTTACGTTGCCGATTACAATTACATAAGATTCTTACAATTCTTACTGACCAATTAAGACATTGAAAGAGTTAAGCGATTTTGGATTCAATTGCGACGCTTTAAAGTTGGAGTTGGCTGTGAGTTTGTTGAGGAAGCGGAGTGAAATGAGGTGTATCGGGTTCGATTCCCGATTCAGGCAATTAAAGTGTAAGTCGCGGGCACGGTCGGGTGGCGGCACATGTTGTATGAATGGGCCGTCTTGGTGGAACAAGCGTTGGATTGAGTGTTGGGTGTCTCGCGATTGACTGATTCTGGGAAATGAGGAGGTTCGTTGACTTTGATACTGGCTGACGGCTAGGTTATAAGGAAAGGGTATGCTAAGCTGAAAAAAGCTCATAGTTCTCATCATCTATACTAATATTATAAAGAGGAAAGATTTGTATTTTTGTATTTTTGGATGTTTGTGTGGAATAAACTCAAAAACTACTGGGCCGATTTCAAAAATTCTTTCACCATTCGAATGCTACATTATCCCAAAGTAACATAGGCAATTTTTTTTTTTTTTTTTATCCACAGCAAAGCGTGGCAGGGAACAGCTAGTTATGAATAACTTTTACTAAGTAACAAACACGGAATTCGCGAAAAAAAAATCAGTTGTACCATAAAGAAACATGAATGAGATGACCCTCGACAAAATGTATGGAACAGCTTTTTTTTTGAGAGTTATCTTCATTCCAAGTGACTTCTCTCGTATTATTGAGTTGGACACTGCGACTATAAAAGATATAGGATTGTGTCTAAACCGCGTTAATTTCATAGTAAAATCAAACAGCAATATTTCCCGTTTTATAGTAAACAAACGACTTATACCGCAGACCAACAATAACCCCATTATAGCATGTTAGCCGATAAATAACCGAAGGCTCACAGGCGCAGGGGGTCCAATTAAAAGTACCTTTCGGACCTCGGCGGTGACTCGGCGGCAACGATGAAAAGTTGGGATTGGGAGAAACGGGCTGGGAGATTATCGAGCAATTTATTATGGTAATGTGATGTGATGCGGCTAGGAACTATGGCATAGGGTTTGGACTTTGGAAACTAAGATACTACTAGTAGTAAGTAGAATAGAGTAGAACTGCCTTTTATCAAAATCGGCCGGTAAATGAGGCTGCAGCAAGTTTCCTCTATTTTTGAGGGAAATAATTCGCCAATCAAAAATTACCCACGACAACAAAACCTATGGAATCGTAGAACCTGTCTACCAAGTTTCGTCGAGATTCGTTGAAAAATACGCTCAGTGCGCGAGTACCAACATCTAAACAAACATCCGGACAGATGAAAGCTTGCCAGTTGCTGCAAAGCCGCTTTGCTCGGTCGGTTAATTAGCAGGAATTATGCTCAAATAAATATGAATAATTCTGAGATTTTTGTTATAATTAACATAAATTTGTTATAACACGGAAATACTCACGTAAAAAAAAATCAAAACAAATCGTCAAGTCGTAATAATTCTGACGATTCGTTATTTTGCAGAACATTAATGATTCTTTTTCATTAGTGATATAACAATATGCCTGCTTGTCAAGCCTAAGTGCATAAATAATTCTACCTAGACAACGTTGAGACTTTAAGAATATCGACAATTATTTGTATATCTAAAAATAATAAAACCGAGAGCTCAAGACGTACGTTGAAATAGGGCTCATAAACTCCCTCCCCGAAGGGAGAGGGCCGACTTGTGGAGGGTAGATAAGGAATAATACTTCCTTTCTCCCCCCATCGACTCGGATGACGTCTTTTTCTGAGAGTTGAATTTTTTTAAGTCTATTGAAAGAGCGCCACAAATCAAATATTTGGTAGTATATTTTTTTTAATTTAAAAACAATGTCTAGTAGATATAACTTCTTAGACGGTAAAATGTTTGATTTTAGACAATTAATATTTTAGATGTTTTAAACCCCTAGGGGTTTAATCATTGCTTTGACATAATATTCAATATTTTGCTGCATAAAATATTTGGGAATTAGCCTACTTGATCTCATAAAGTGCATTGAAACCTTGTCTATATTTGAGGATAGATTTTCAAAACTTTCTAATTGAGTATTATTTCTTAAAGCAAAATCCCAAAAACTGTGTTTCCTTATAAGAAAATATTAAGGCTAGAATTCGATCAAGCATACATTTCACGAGATCAGATGTTAAGCAAATGAAACATCATCAAAGTAATATCCTTTTTAAACCTAAATCCTAAATTGAGGGTACAAAATCACAAGGCCACATCGAATGTACCTTTATTATTTTTTAATCAATCTACCCACGCTTTTTAATGCAAAGGGATCGTTGCACAACGATTTGAGACCAATTATGCCGTCGAAGGTTGTTTTTGAAATTGTTTGACGATAAAATTGGTTGTCTATGAAATTGGTTGTCAGTGGAATTGTTTGGCTCGTGCAAGGCGATACCTTGTGTGAGTGACCCACATAACAATGATTGATTAAGTTCCCATACTGTCATGACTTTGTATGACATGAAATTTTGCTTTTTTATTTTCAAAGTTGGAGTTTTGGCGGGAACGTGGAAGAGACATGTTGCTTCATTTTGCTATTTTACTAAACTTGTGTAATTTTGAGTGTTAATGTTTATTTTAAGTGAGGAAAATAACCATTAAGTGCTTGAGGACGTGCACGAGTGTGGGCAAATCATAAAATGCAGTGAATCGTGTCATTTCGTGTTGCTTCCAAAACTCCTTAGAAAAGCCTCTAGTAAAGTCTCCACTACTTTACTAGGGCAACTTTAGGAATAAATAGACACTTGAACAAATAAGTCTTGACTTAAAGGTCTTAGTTACTAGGTCATAAAATCCCAAAAAAAAAAAAAATAAAGGTCTTAGTTACCAGGTCATAAAATCCCAAAAAAAAAAAAAAATTTTTAAAGTTCAATTCAGTTTTGCGATAGTTACCTACGCAAGGTTATTGTATACACCATACAATTTCAGTTACAAAATAGATAAGACTTGCATCCTAGTATAACGAGCGATCTTATCGCTAAAAGCTATCCATTCCAGGCTTCTATCGGATAGAGAAGTTAGAAAGGTATCTCTGGAACGAATTAATAGTCCGATTTTAAAAATTCGTTAGCAATAGACTAATAATACTGGACTAGCACTGTGAGTAGGCTCACGTTTCTATGCCGCAGGACCAGCTACTAGTACAAACTCCCCAGCATCAGCTAGTAGTAAAATACATTCAAATATCAAGAAGAATGAGGTCACGAAATGTCATGCTAACTCCTTTACGGACCTACTTTGTTTTATACTAGTGGTTACACAGAACTACTTACTACTTATCTCTTGCTGCTTATTATACTAAAATACTTGCGAACTCTGCTTGCAAAATTACAAGAAGAATGAGGTCGCGGAATGTCGCTTAAACTCCTTTTTAGAAAGTCAACATTTAATTATCTCCTTACAGTATAGTCTGTTAAGGCTAATTGTAAAAAACAGCAGTGTATTGAACTTCTTGAGAGGGTCAGATTATCGCATTATGCGGCTAACGCAGCGCGCGTCAATTTCACGCCATTTACCAGAGCACAATACAAGGAATTAAAAAATAAAGTTGGAGTGAACAGGACCGCTGCACTCTTACTTGGAACCAGGAAAGTGGCCTTAATCTGCCGGGAGTTAAGTATTCGAATCTTAGAAATGAAGAATAGAATAAAACCTGGTGCATTATTGTAAAGCTAATTAATACATAAAATTTTAGAATTTTACAAATTATAAGAAAAAACTATTTGCACGTGAGTTTACATGCTATTCTTGAGATATCGATAAACTTGCTGAAATCATAAATAGCTTTGATTATGATGCATTTTTGAGTCCCCAAAAATCTTGAGACCTATTTTTTATCAACACTTTTTGTTAATACTGAGTAAGTAGGTACTACAGGTTCATGCAATCATACCTATGTGTCATCTTCTTTAGAAAAAAAACTTTAAAGTGCCAGTCCTCTTTATGTAGGTAATGTTCGTTCTGTAACGGAATGCCGACAGGAAACATTATTTTCCGAGGTCAGGCATGGCCACCAATTATCCCCAACCAGTGCGGCTTGACAACTAATAATTACTAAATAAACCGACCAAAAAGCCAAATCGGCCAAATTACGCTAAACGCCGGACTTAACCCTCGAAACGTCGCCGACAATTACTGTTAATAAATAATAATTTCAATAATAAGCGTATACAAAAAGTTCGATTTCGGACTAGTTTAGCCTGACCTCTCGGTTGTAGGAAAACTGTTCTAAAAGACGGGCCGTTAAGTCTGGTTTCACGTTTTGAGAGTCGGCGCACGTTTGATAATGGCGAGGGGCAACAATCGCGCAGCACTAGCGATTATATCGATTACTGTCGATAACTTGTATCGACACCGGCTATTTGGTTAGTCGGTCGATTATCGATAATTTGCCTTCGGGGTACGCTTCTGACGCTGTAAATCGTTGACCGATTAGTTTTTTGTCGTCTTTATTTTGTACGTACGTGATCGTTGGAAATCGCTAGTGCCTTGTACCGTTCCTCTGAATCTGGGGACATTTACATACGACGGCGGTGAGCTTACGTGAAGATTATAGCTATTACCGGTGATTAGGCGAGTGGAGGGAATGGTGAAACATCGCTCGCTGAACGACCGACATTGCCTAACGTATAACTAGACCTATCATAGAATTCACACTAAGTATTAGGTATTTTATGGAGCAAGTCTTTAGCGTTGTTCCGATCAATTTTCATATTATGAAAAAGTTAAACCCGAAAATATTGGAAATTTTGAACAAGATTAATATGTTGGCGATACTATTTCAAATGTTACCCAATGCCTAACAATACCTTAACTGATAAAGGGTCTTATTTCTAAATTCAGCTTAGATTTATGACTGTTTAAAGTGCGCTGACAACTTTTCGCTGACGTAAAACTTCACTTGAAAAAACAAGACAGAGTGCAACCACTGATTTAGTTTATACGTTTATAAGTGAGAGCCAAAATGATTAACCAGTTGAAGGTTGAAATGTGGTCCGTGAGACCCAAGACTTACTCTATGATCATTCAGCATTCATCATAACCTAGCTTTATTTACCGTAAACGCTCAGACGTCCACTTTATTACCATTACCACGTATTATTTCGCAAACTCTTTATAAATATCACAACTATAAACAGAAACACCGTCAGTTACGATGCATCGCGACATGTTTTACTACCTATAATTCTATTCTACGAGTCCATATAAAATAGAAACTCTGGAGTTGCGAGCTCTCAAAAAGGCTACATTAAAAAGTAATAAAACTCAAACATAAAGTTTAGTGCGGGCAGTTTACGAGCAGGCTACCTATCGATCTTTTTGACGATAAATAAAAATTAATGGGCAGCGGTGGCTAAGATAGGTAAGACGTAATAACTGGTGTATGAGTATTGAGATCGAGTACTTAACTATTGAAAGTCCATGAATGGGAACAAGTTTTTTTAACGTTTCGTGAGAGCTTTTTCGTGATGCAACCGAATGGTTGGCTGCGTTCGCTGGACTTAAATTATAAGTTGAATAAAAGCTCGACATGAAAAGAAACCTCACGAGCACGTACTCGTAAGTTACAGTCTCATTTGCTGTGTTCTGATGTAAGTATCTGCAGATACTAACTGATACATTCAGGCATAAGCCAGTATATAATAATTATCACAAATAATCAATTAATCGATAACATTTCACCCTAACCACATTTTGATTCGATGATTAGGTATTTCATTATTGCAGAGAAACATTTTTTTTAAAAAGTATCCAAGATTGTGCTGATCAATTGATTCTAATATCAACTATAAAAATCGATATAATGCTAAAACCTAGCGCACTAATTTTAGGGTTAACTTTATGATCTATTAAAGCCAACCTATTAAAATTCATATATTAAAAATAAAAGAAAATTCCTATAGTACAGAAAATAACTCGTAACTTTCATGTTTTTTTTCCTACGACTTATTAAAACTGAATCTCCGAGTCCATCTTTCCAACAAAGCCCTGTCCCCATAGGTCATAACTTCATCGAATCGGATGCAGAATCAGGAGTAATGGGCTCGTCCGTCACCCCTTGTACTGGGGAGCAAAAGGGGACGGGAAAGGAGGGGGGAGGAGGGGGTGAAATGGGATTCTATCGGACTCCTCCATTCCACTCCGTTCGCGGCTACGAGTACGTGACTCTACATAGACATACCCATAACTTTGCCCCGTCACGTTTTCACTTTTGTCAACCTTAATCCGAGCAAGTAAGATTGAAAATTGAAAACCAAGACGGCTGTTAGTTTTGTCTACGTCTGAATTTTCAACTTTTTGCGCTTTAACATTCGTGTTGTTTAGTTTTCATGAAATTCTTTTACTGTTTTTTGGCACCGAGTTCTGTTTGTTGGGACGTTAGTTTTTATTGTTATTTAGGTACCTACTGGTGCTTTGGTACTAAAAACTGATTACGACGGAAGGATTAGTTGTTAGACCTACTCTTTTGGACATTTTCAGGCAAGAGTTTCTAGGGTTGACCGAAATAAGAGACATCATCAAATTGACCAGTTTTCTCGAAACATTTTTTTCATAATACAAATTAAAAAAAGCCTACGTAATAAAAATAATACTTCCCAAACTTTTCGCATAATAGTGCAATTTACTAATTAACCAAGCTCAATGAACCCCAAGTTTCTTTTACAAAAAACAATATTTATCGTTCCAAAATACCAGGGTAGCATAACCGCAAGGGCGCTAGAGCGAGCCCATTCCAAACAAAAACAGATCGGGCTATCGATGCTGAGCAAACAGCCAGAGGCTTAAGACCACTGTTTGTACAAAGTACTTACCTACTGGAGGGAAGAATCCGGGTTGAAAAAACCGTGGCGGTTTTTGGAACTAACGCGATATACAAATGTCATAGTTTCTTTTTAAATTCGAAGATTGGCGCGCGTATGACCGCCATTAAATCAAAGAGCAATATCAATAAGTTTTATTTTGTAATTTTGGCTCTGCGCGTCTGGAGTATTTAGTCGGTAAATTAAAGTAAATATTTTGTTAGTAAACAATATTTACTTACAATATTTACCACCTCCTTCCTACAACAAGAAACAAGGTAAAAAAAAATGTTAATGCACGACTTATCACCATAAATACAGGCCAGTAACAAAAATAAATAAAACAGACACTGGCAACCAAACCAAGCTTGCAAAAAAATAGAATTTAAAATCGGAATCCATCCTTTGACGCGAACCCCGCGCGTGTACTTGATTGATAAGCCTTATCGCGCCCCGCACGCTTGGGGTCCGACCCACCCTACGCTCGCAAACCGGTATAGGGTCTCCATATATAGATTTATAGAAACAAGGTATCGGTTTAGGAAATAAAGTGTAAGTTATAGTCTCTAGAATAAACGGTAGGAAACGCTGTGCTAGTTGTATTTCCGACAAAATAAGTATTAGTGGCCTATTATTGCTAACTGTATTTGTTTGTATCAGTATTTATTAGATATCTAGTAACTGTAGGTACATTATTGTGAGAACCTATTGCCTAGACAAACCCGACTGGGTTTAAAGGCAATTATTGTTTAATGTTAAATGTACTGTAGTAATAAACAAATAAATAAAAAAAAGTGGAAACTTCGTGTGAAAGTACCTACTGTGAAATTTAACTGTAACATTCAATGTTTTAAGGGTCAATAAATATTTCTGATTTTTGGAAACATATCCCAATTGTTCTTTATCCTTATTTTTCAGATCAGGGATCAGGAATCAATTCAATTAGGTTTTTGGGGATCAATTCTAAACAAATAAGGCTAAACAAAGATAGGATTATTTGTACCTTGTTGTGTAGAAAATACAAATCCTTAGGTCCCGTAAAGTATTTTTAAAATACATACATACAAAGTGTAACAAAAGGTGTAGTACTCGTATATAAAGGTTTAAACCTTTTGTAACATCTTGGCTACTTTACTACTTTTTTAAACTGAATTGTACTTTTAATCTACCTGCATAAAAATACACTTGAAAAACTTAAAAAATGCGCATTATAACACAAATTTCGAATTAGCCGTATCAATAACCGCGTAAGCGCATAAGCCGGGCTTCTAATCTGTTGGGGGCTTTGCCTAGCTAGTGGAAACGATGCTTTATTTCACGAGGGTCTCGTCTGAGCTTGCAATTTATTTTGCTGAATGCATATTTTCTAATTTTTTACGATTTTTTTTTATTATGTGAGGAAATATGACACTGGCTGAATTAAAAATGGCGTGACTGACCAAAAAGTTCAATAGGATCAAAAAAGTTTTAGTAAAAACTTAAAAAAAAGTTTTTAATTCAATTGTGAAATAAAATGTTTCTGGTTTTGTATACAAGTTGGTTTTTAACAAATCTACAGTAGGTACTTGAATTACTTGGGTATTTTAGTGTTTTTGAAAACTAAGTACCCACGTAGTGCGTAGGAAGGTATCCTAAGATAAGAAACCTAGTACTTACCTGCCATTTTTAATCCCAATATACTCGTACTTGTATTTGGTAAATCTAACACAACAAAGCTTAAAATGATAATGTTTATTTTTAATTAATTTCGAGTTTGCCAATGAAATAGAGCTTTCACCCCAAGATTCTATTGCTGGGGTTTAGGCCAGCTGGTGGAAACAATTTCTTGTTTGCTGTATCTATCGGGGATCATTCCACGAGGGCAGGGGAGAGATAACAGTTTGCATTGATATCTTTAATGCAATTTGGGAAGACAGTGCATCTGATATTGTTAATGTGTGTTTTATCGTGAGAGGAAGTAAGTTTGGTCGAGCGATTAGTTCTGGTGTCACAGTTTTTAGGCCGCATGAAGGTCTTTATATGACTTAGCTGACGTTGTAGTTTACAAACATAACAACAAAACGACATACTTTACAAATTTGTGATGACATGACATTCATTTAACAATGACACTTAAAAAACAAACATTTTTTTTATACCGTTCAAATTGAATTTTTAAAACATGCAACCCCCTATTTCTTGGGCAAAAATATTGGGGTAAATAAAGAACAGTCAGGGTACAGCGCGAGCGTTTCACATTTTGGTAACCAAAGTTCAGTGTTTAACTTTAACAATTTTTGTACCTGAGACCAATATCACAAAAGTCCTTAAATATTCCAAAAGTCTGTGATGAAGTTTGTAAATAAGAGCAAAGAACAAGTTACCAACATCTTCCTAAAACTTAGAAATACACCTTAGCCCTGGAAATAAGAAACTCAAGTATAAAATGTGACCCAGCCAGTCTTTCTCCCATTCCAGTGTCGGACTCCATCGTAAACTTCGAAGTTCGAATAAAAATCCCAAACGAAAATCGAGAGTGACAATAAACGCATAAAATCGAATCACTTTCGTTAAGCCGTTTGACGAATGACCCCATTCAAGAGTTAAGTATCTTTTATGTTATTTTACAATCTTCTTTTGAAATGATTTATAGGAGTTTTCGTGAAAGTGTGCCTATTTGAGGCGGCTTTAGCAGTTATTTTGTGATTTTCGGATTGGATAGTGGAATATGTGCCTAAGTGCTCTTCTTAAGTAAGTTCCTAAGTTTTGCTCAACTCATATACCTCTTAACTCAACTCTTCTCTTAACTCAACTCTGCTTAACTCTTCATATTTTTTTTTTATCTACACAGATTTTTTTTAACAACATAATCCTGTCACAGGCAACTTTTTCTTGATCAACTTTAAATTGCTTCCTATCTAATAATTTGTTAGTATTTCTTTTGTTTCTAATTTCTGGAGTGAACAATAAAGAGTTTATCTACCTACGAGTATCTATCTTTTCTAGTATGCTAAATAACTTTTGTTTCATGACCAATACTGAGAGAAAAATTAATACTAAGAAAAACAACCCTGTGTAAAGATTCTTAAATTATTTTTTGTAGGTAGGTGCTTTGCGTAGCTGCATTTTTATACTAAGATGGTACGCAGATTTGCTATTTTTAAATTTGATAAATAGGCATGAATACTTCGTAGAACAATATAAGACATCCGAACGTAAGATATGAACGTCTGTACCTATTCGGTTACTTGGTCACTCACTAGTTATACTCGTAGTAAATAGGTAAATACTGTACTCTCTGTACCTCATGCACACTTTTGTTTAGAAAATCGCAACTGTACTGTTACTAATGTAATATTACGTCATCGTCGTGGTCTTTCTAGAACGTACTTACAATTTCAAAATCGAAATTCTAATTTGTCGTTTTTGATCGAATACGTAACCAACTTTTTCTTTGATAGAATTTGTACTAAAGATCTATGCTCAGTTTTAAAATTAGACTCTATGCTTCTAAATATCATTACATTTTTCCACCCAAGCTAATTTTATTTTCCTACCTACGAGTAGCTTACGCATGAGTTTGCACGTGACCACAACATGTGCCCGCCCGCGGCGCCGCCCGTGTTTGCACAGCGAAATTGTTTGGACACTGTTTGAGTGGAATAATGCCGCAAATATTGCATGCTCTCGGAAGTATTGGGCAACGAAATTATAGTTCAATGGTTGGAAAACTGGCTGGTGACATAAATACAATAAAAAAAGTTCTAACCTCGTTGCATGACCTTTCATTAAATTTCCAATAAAATACAGTGATGGAGATAATCTTAAATACACTAATATGTAGAACGTGTAAATACAGATGTAAATAATATTAATTAAACCCATTTTCTCGTAAAAATGCATAAAATCGCGATAATACAAAGCCATACGTACCTAAAGAAATGAGCGTTTCTATTCCATAAAAATTATTGAGTGTGAACAGTTTTTATCAAAAAACAAATCGAACGAAGGGTAAAATGGTAATTATAAATGGTAACCTCTTTCAACGATGTTCTAAAGTCGGTAGCCCAAACGGAATACATTAACGTTGGTACATATTAATCAAGTCAGTATAAAACTCGAAATACCAGATTGATGGATTGGATAGACATGCCTCGCTTTCCGAACGGGAAGCTACAGATGTTTTAGACCAGGCGTGGAAGTAGAGGGGGGCAACGGGTGCAAAATCCCCCAATCTAGCCCTCACTTACAAACAAAATAAGTTTTTTTTTTAACTACACTGAAAAATCGTAATGCTTGTGCCTATCTTCTTTAGGGTAAATAAAGTACCTACTTTATGATTACATATATTTCTTTTGCTTAAACTTTATCTTTGTTAAATCGTGAAGTTTGATTCAACAAAATGAAGTTAAAACTTTAGAAATATATTAAAGTTAAAAAAAGTTGGGACAATTTCTATCAGTGTTAGTGTACCTAACTTATAGTTTTTACGTTTGAAAATCGTTGCTTGGTGACCATTTTTCCCACTAAAAAGAATTAGATAGGTCCAAAAAGGTCTACACAAATCCCCCCCCCCCCCCCTCTTTTTCCCTGATCAAAACCCTGTATCCGTGCCAGCTTACTACCGTCTTCAACAACTTGTAACAAGAGGGGTGTGTTTCAATCAAAATATTTGTACATTGTAGACGGATTTTACTCGTACTCGGGCGGTCACGATTTCGTCAAAGTTTTTCTTCGCACGTCGAGGTGCTGGCAACAAAAGATTGGAAAAAAGAAAAAATGTCTATGGTAGCAGGGCCGCGTGGATACGCATAGACTAGCGTGTCTGTAGAGTTGTGAGAGAGACACCATTATTCATAGATTTTGAATTCTGAAAAAACTTTGGTTGTCAACGCTTTGAGATCTCCAGTGCTGAGGGGTTGGGGTACCCAAAGACGCGAGTTTGCTACCCATCAAGCGAATCCCGCTTTTTTATTAGAAATAAATTAACTAAACATATCTATAGACAGAATATGTACAGACGACCAAAAGGGTCACCACATTTTTTTTACTGTTTATAACGGAACCCTAAAATCAATAGTCTAGTCAGTAGGAAAATTTTACTTGGTTCATTTGGCTAACTTCGGATAAGTTGGTCGGGCTGTAGCTAATGTGTAATGCGGTTAGTTTTTTACCGACGCCATCGACTTTTTACTCCCTTTTTTACTCGGATTCGGTTACGGTTCGTATTGATCGAAAAATCCGATTTCAAAATGGGTGCTTCGAGTTTTATTGTTGCCACGATACGTTGTAAAACAATAAAAAACGCATTTAAAAACGAGAATGCAATTCTCACATGTCACGTTCGGATATTGAAGGAGACTGTTTTAGAAATGTAATTATTTAATGTTTTTTTCTTAAAGTTGGCTTCGCGCGGTATAGGTATTTGCCACTCGGGACAATAGATCTAATTTGCTTTTTATTGATAGCCAAATAACCAAATAGCAGTTGACGGTTCGTGTGTCGATATTTGATTGGTGTTGCCTAAACAGTATTTGATTTGGTTCGTGGAAAGAATGGAGCTGCTTGAAAGCAATCTCGCGGTTGATCTGTTTTATTTTTGCGACATTGACAAGCTGTCGACACAATATGTTAAGTTTTTTTTTTTTTTTAATTTGTGGTATACAATTTTGTGGTCTACGAGATTCGTGTATACGGCTGTTATCAGACATCGGCGACAAGCTGTTGCAAGAGTAAATAAGCTTCTATTTTATATTAAGTTTAATACTTACCACAACCTTGACCTAAAATATGTACCTATTATTTCTTTAGAATATGATAGACATTATTTCAAATACAGAAAATTCATAGCCTTTTCCATACTGCAGGTTATTTTTATCTGTTTTTGGGACTTTCCTCGCTATGCGAGTATACCAGCCAAGTTATGTGAACATAATTATTGCAAATTTATAAAAGACCGTAAGTTTCACCTACTTGGTTATAGTACATCACATTTATAAAACAGGTACATGGGTTCCATGGACCTCGTCGGGCACGTCAACACGGAAGAGAGAACTAAAGGCGGTTAAGTATAGTGTGAAATATGTAGGTACTTCATTTTAGTTAGCACTATTACTTATACTTGCTTCTAATCTTGTAAATTGCATTAGTAAAATAGAAAATCATACATAAACTAAGTAGAAACGTATTTATTTATGTATTATTTATTTACTTACAAATGCTTGCTATGCTTACAGCATGCCAAAGCGCACAGCAAGCTATAAGTTATTGGCTTGCGTTCAACCGTCTGATGGTAAGCAGTGATGCAGTCGCGACTTGTAAAGACTATACAACCTTGTAAATTAGTAAAGATTATAACGACAAAATTATTGGGCAGAACAACTCGTTATAAAGTTATGTTTGAGCCCGAATTATTTGCAAATTGTGTTAATCGCTAATACCTAGTTTCTAATCCTGATGCCATGATTTTACGACGAGAAGATGCTATAAAATTACATTTAAGTCAAATTTAAGATTAGTTCAACTGCAAATTGTATTTTAATTACTAATCCGTAGTTTCTAATCCTTAATACAGTTATATTAATTTCTGCTTAATCTGAAACCGCAAATTAAATCATATCCAACTTTCACACGGAAATCAAATTTGAAGGAATATTGAAAACATTAATAAATCAAAAACATCACATCTTTATTAAGCTATGAGAAAATATAAATTAAGCATTAAAATGCATAATGCAATAAATCAATATCACCTATTAAGAAAACATTAGTTTGGTAAAATTGTTAAATGTTTTCATAAAGTAATTTAGAATTTATGGCCGTGTCCGTTTTAACAATTTCAAGTTACATTTTTTAAACGACAATATATAATTTGTTTAGGCAAAGAGCTGTAGGTTTTTCCATTATTATGAGCACTTAAACTACTAAACCTATTAAAATAAACACACAAGTAATTTTAAATTAAAAAGAATCTCTACTAATATTAAAATGTGAATGTAAGTTTGTTTGTTACGCTTTCACGCAAAAACTACTTAACCGATCATCATGAAACTTCGTACACATATTTTTGGAGGTACTAGAAGTATATAACATAGGATACTTTTATTTAAAAAAATGCGAGCGAAGCCGCCGGTAAAAGCTAGTTATTTTCATAAATTTAGTAAAAAAACTACTTGGTATGAGTCTATCAAAATATTGTTGTGTAATTTGATTTCTATTAATTTTATCAACGTTGGCAATGTTCAACAATTTCCCATAATGTCCCATTTAATTATATTTACCACTATTTTATTTAAAAAATATAAATTATCTAAACCTATCTAGGTTTTTGTTTTAGTTACACGGGAACAGTTGTAGTTCCAGAAGAACAAAACCAGATTTAGAACTACCTAGGCTTTTATTTATAATTTACCATATATCTTTCTCTATTTCTGTACCACGTAAAAAACCTACGTCACTGAAGCGGTGAGTATCAAAGGTAAGGTATGCATAAAACACCTCAAGAATGCATTAATACCCCAGGCGTTTTATGCATACTTGCCCAGTATGCATAAAATGCCGCAAAGACATCAACAAGAAACATAAGGACTCTGATCTCGTCCATCACGATGGCCCTGCCCCGGTTCCGGGGAAGAATATTCCGGGCACTAAAGAACATTTAGCTTACGAAAGGCACTCAATTGCTGTACCTAATTCCTTAAAGTTTCTTAAAAACCTTTAAATTCCTTCCTGAATAAATAAGTAATAACTCTAAAAATCCTTAATTCTTATTAGCCTTAACACGATCAATGCCACCATTATTTCTAGTAGTTAACAGGGATGCCGCCTTACATAAAACGCAAACCACGCCAAGAATGGCGATTAGGATTAGTGAGAACACGCTAGACGTGTCGATGGCACTGAATATGTTAGAAATGTAAAAAAAAAAACTCACAATGCGTCGGCGCCTTCCCAGCCAAGTAATCCTCTTTGCAGATGAACTTGTTGTCGTCCAGCACGTACAGCTCTTCGCCCGTGGACAGCTGCTTCCTGCAGACCAGGCAGGTGAAGCAGTTGAGGTGGAACACCTTCTCGCGAGCCTTGCGGACCAGGTCTGAAGGCGATATGCCGTGTCCGCAGCCGCTGCATTTTGTGCCGTACCGCCTGTAAATAGAGGCTGGTTTAGTTTAGCTGTCGATGGTTGATTGGACTTTTTGGTGTTGATAACAATTAGATTTGGGTTGGATTTAAATCTGTTTCATTTATGTGTGGTTTTGTGCCGTACTGCTTGGGGAATAGGAGGTGGTTTTGTTAAACAAGTGATGGTAGATACGACTTTTGGTTGTAGACTTATTTATTCTGTGATTTTGGTGAAGTATTTACATTTAAAGTAAGTAGTAAGTGAGGATGCAATTAAAATCCTGCAGTATGAACTACCTGTAATTTAAAAAATAAAACAGGTCAGGCCCGGGACAAACATACAAATATTATTATACACGTACCTACGTACACACTACGTACAGTGCAGTGGGTAGTAACAGTACTACCCAGTGCACTATCACCGTCCATACATGCATTGCATAGACAATAGACATAGATAAAAATATACTTATTAGGTACCTACAAGTGCAACCTTTAATCCTCCCACTGCTGGGATACAGGTCTACCCTCGAAGGGTGATTAGGCCGTATTCCACCACGCTGGCCAAGTGCGGGTTAGGTACCTATTTATGCATAATCTAAATAATCCATGGCATTTAGAAACCTAACATTAAAACTGAAAGTTTGCAAAATTAGCCTAAACGTGTTAAGTTCTAATTAACATAATTATATCGCAATAAAAATTAATTTAATAATCCTTAATCTAAATATTTTACGATGTAATATATCATAATCAGAGTTGCAGGGATTTCCACATCTACGATTATGTAATAATCATTTATCAAAAGTGTAGTCCCAGAATATTTCAGTAGATATTTACAGTAGATACTGTTCCATAGACAAGAACATTATTTTACAAAACAAAAAACAAAAACCGACTTCAAAAGACCGACTATTGAGTTATTCATCTATTTGTCGCGCACGTACTTAATGCAAATTTAAGACTTATATGGTTTTCTCATGGATACCATTATCAGAACTGGACTAAATTGAAATGGGACCAAATGGGAAGCGTCAGCTTTCTAATAAAAAAAGAATCATCAAAATCGATTCACCCAGTCAAAAGTTATGAGGTAACAAACATAAAAAAAAAAAAAAATAAAAAAAAAACATACAGTCGAATTGAAAACCTCCTCCTTTTTTGAAGTCGGTTAAAAAATCAAAATTACACTCGACTGTGACTGTGACCGCATCCTAGCGATAATAAAATGTAAAAAAATGTGCTTGGATGTTTGTTAGATACTCAATTACGCCAAAGCAGATGAACGGATTTAGAATTTAGATTAAGTCTGTTGAAAAGATAGCTTATACCCTGGATTAACGCTTTCTATCCCGGAAAGTTATGGGTTGATTACACGTAACGAGTATTGCTGACCAGACAGAGCCCTCGGCCGAGTACGCGGTTTGTATTGTTAGATGCTTTCTTGCTCCAACATTATTATGAATTAAACACTGTTTTTACTTTAACTCGTATTGATTTACTTTAGGCCAGGTACCGATTAATTAATTAACAATGATATCGCAAAGGAGGCACGCCATCTTCCTTGATCGCGCGGGAATCGTCTCTCTCGCTCGCTCGCAAGCGGCGTAGTGTTGTGCCGGCGCCGTAGTGATGTGTTGTAGCGAACCATTAATCGACTCTAGGGAGAATCGCCTAATAGTATAAACAGTTTGACGAGGCGAGACAGTCGCTAGAACCACGATTTGTTTGCTGGACCGAGTGTGCTCATTTAATCAATCTACCAAATTGGTCAATAAGATAAGTTTCTTGTGAATTGTATTGTGTCTTACGTAACGATAGGTTGGCGCGGACTTGCAGTCTAGAAACCCTAAAAAAAAAAATGAATAATTAATAGTTTTAAAAAAAACTAAAAACACGCTTTGAACGAAATCTTGCCGTTTAAAGTGGGTCAAATCGCGTTCAAAGGAGTCGGTTACAAACATACAAACAAACATAAAGCGAATAAATAAATAAAAAGCGTTAAAAAAAAACTAATTTTCGGTTCTTTTAGGGTAGTAATTTAGCAAGTGAAACCGCGGGGTTTAGCTTGTATTATAAGATGTATAGTATAGTTTTTAGGCAAATCCAAAATAGTAATATATTTATTCTCAGCATTTCGCTGACATAATATGCGACTATAATATGTTAATGACTTTTGATTAATGTTTTGGAAATGACTAAGTGCTAGATTTAGTTACGTTTTAAAAAATGTGCTGCTTTTGTATAGAAATACCTAATACATGTTTTTTCTAACGAGCCGCATTCTAATCGATAGATCACTAATATTAACTATTTTATCGGAAAGTTGGACAGTATGTTATATGTCTAAGACATGGATGACAGAACTTAAAAAAAGGAAAAAAGTATAAGTTTATTATAAGTTTTAGTTGTAGTAGATACTAAATTTTACTCTACGCAGAAGAGTTAAGGGGCGACAACTTAGATACCATTTCTACTAATTTACACAAACATAAATAATTAATCGTTTCTGACCATGTTTGCGATTGTGGGAAATGTATGGGGAAAGTATTATACTTGAGAGTGCCAGTTTCCATATTTTCTGGCTATGAGTTTTTATCATCTTCGGCCACACTGTCTTTTAATTTCAGTTAAGTAAACTGAAATTTCTGTCTATATCTTTCTCTAAAATATGAACTTTAACTACAGTTGTATATGTATCTTCTAAACTATTAATAAAATTGTATAGTATGAAAGCAATAAAAAGTCTAAATCTGTGGGTCAAACACCTAACATGTAACTATAAAAAATATACCTTTATACACATACGTATATACAGGAAGCTTATTTAGGTATAGAACGAGAAGTTTAGTATAGGCTAAGCGTATCCTGAGACGCAGGTGACGCAGCACAGAACAGATTTTGCAGGGCAGAGCAGGCGAGACAGCCAAAACGCAGAGCAGGACAGACACATGTCTGCATCGCACGTGCCTACACCGCAGCGTGCGTAGCTCTCAGTACGTTGATGCAATACAAAATCTGCTCTGCCCTGCGTTGCGCGGACCTGAGTCTCAGCCTCTCAGCATATACTGATAAAAATGCGCATCTAAATTCCGCTAAAAGAATGATGAATTCACCTAAAGTTCAGAGCATACTGATATCACCAAAAAGTACGATGATCAGCAGCAGTTTTTACGGTGACAACTATCATAAACTGCTAATCATCGTACCTCTTGGTGATATTAGGACGCTTTGTACTTTAAGTGAATTCATCATTTTTAGCGTGTTTTTTTCTCAGTGTACGCTTAGCCTAATAGTTATACACAAAAACCATGTGAAGTAGTTAAAGATAATCAATGTTAATCTTCAGCGGATACCAAAAGCAGTAATTCATAGTTTATGACGGCTCGACCTGTTTTGGTGATTCTGAGATGTAGGTCGACGGTTTATCGAGGATTAGGCTAATGCAATGCAAATTTTGATGCTGCAAAAAACGCAGTGGTTGCCAAATCATTGCGTTGAAACTGCAACTTTTCCGCTTGAGTATTTTTAATACCTTATTATATTTCAGGACTGTCAACGTTTTCTAATATCTAGGTAAGTTTCAAAGAAAAATAAATTCATTGGGCGTTAATAGTTCAAAGTATCCCTGCGTAATTTCGATAAAAGCAATGCAATAAAAGCTAGTTACATATTTTTTGACAGATATTATGCTCAATACCCAGATAATAATGATGAATAGAAGAGAAGTGATTGGAAAATGGTTGATGATGATAAAGGAATATTTATCACAATTTTTATATATTTTTGCAAAACGACTTATTTAATGAGCCAACGTTAGAATTACAACATGATACAATAAGTTATTCGACATTTATATTGCATTGACATTTTACAAGATTATCCATGTCACC
The DNA here is from genome assembly GCA_949125135.1 of Alcis repandata. NCBI lineage: Eukaryota > Metazoa > Arthropoda > Insecta > Lepidoptera > Geometridae > Alcis > Alcis repandata. Next base: position 5,691,571 of record OX421241.1, read on the forward strand.
CTTGTCGAGCTATTTATTTATTAGTGTTTGGACCTTACTTATAAAGACTGTCAAAAAAAAAGTTAGTCGGTGCTTAAAATCAAGTGCTCGGACAACTTTTCGCTGACGTGAAATATCACTTGCGAAAACAAGATGGAAAACTTTAAGCAGGCTTTATAAGTAAGGCCATCAATGTTTAGCTATGAATCTGTTTGAAAAACTTGTTTTTATGCCATCAAGTGACGAGACGAGTTAATCGCTCGCCTGATGTTAAACGTCACGTTTGCCTATAACAGGTCTGCGCCGCCCAGAATTTTGAACTTGCAGTTCAAGACCCTGCGCGGCACAGCACTGCGCTCGTCACCCTGAGATATAAGATGTTGACCTGACGTTAATGTTGATCTTATCATCGTAATTATAACAATTTAACAGCAAAAAAACTCATTTTTTTTTGTCCGAGTTGAGATGTTAGCAGGACATTTACATAAACGATTGAGGTCACATGCATAATACATCAAATAACTAGTTTTACATACATCTTGGCCAACTGGCGGCAAGCCATGATTTATTACTTCTAACTCACTAAGTAATAGAAGTTTTCCCTTGAGAGAGATCTTAAAAAAAGTCTCCCTGGTGGTGTCAAGTATCTACTAAATATTTTAGGTAAATCCTACAGTTTTAATAATCGTAGATAATTGTGTATTATTATGTAGGTATAATATCGACAGGGTTATATGGAAAATGTAAAGGGCTCATAGTACTTATCATTATGAACAACTAATAACTGAACAACGTTACTCCGGTGTTAATTCGGTCAATTATAACAAAATGCTTCAAAACCACGTTAGTTTCCATGGTTAATCTTCATCTTGTTCTCTAAGTTACTAAAACTGCAAAAATAACAATTGTTTCTACTCGGCCCTAACAGACTTAAACGTCTTTCAGGACAGGGGATTAATCAAAAACTGAAGACATCGCCTTTTTTCCTCGCATAAAATCGGCTGAATGTTTTATGTCTTTGCATCGGTAACTAACTTTGCCCTGAAGGTATAAACCTTCAAGACTTGGAGGTATCGACACGTTTGGATTCAGTTTATATTTTTAACCTTTAAATCTGATAGGTACATAAGTATGTTTATGTAAATGTTCTACAAAAGCATATCGCTTTTAAACCTTTTATAAACAGTTGATACATAGATAGACAGAAACATATTTTCTTAACTAATTTTCTTTTCTTTCTTTTTTCTTAATTAATACGGAAGTTTCTCCGTGTAGGTACTTCTTCACGATAAAACGCCAGGATGGAATGGGATAAAATTTGGAATTAGTCTAAACTACTATTTGTCGCTGCGCTGGTGAAACTAGTAGATAGTAGGTACTGAGATGTTATCTAGGTTACTGTCGTACTCATTAGAAATATCATGAGAGTGAGAGTGACGGAGATAATCTCGATCACCGAAGAATAAGGTCCCAGATCGAGCCTGTTAATAACTCTATCATTTCGGCTTTAAATTATCGGGCTCGAATCCTACATGACTGTTGGCAATAAAATGAATATACGGCAGAGTCCGTCTGTCTGTCCGTAATGGAGATTTCAAAGAATACTTTTATGATGACACCGAGACATAATAAAATGATAATATGCCTAACTAATATTAAAATTTATATTTGGTGCATCGTGGTTTTATGATCTGGAGTCGTGAGATAGTGAGTAGGAGGTACCTAAGAATGAACTGGTTTTCTTTTTATTTATGTATCTAATAATATATAAATTATATATTAGTATAGCTGCCTTAAGGTTTCACACATCATTTTTCAATTTTCCTAAGGAAGAATCCATATTTCTTACAAGATTGGACCAATGTGTTTTCCTTTTTATTTTTGTATGTTACCTAACAACTTATAGTACCTATTAGCTGCCTCGCAGTATCAAACATCATTTTTAAATTTTTCTTACGAAGAAACCTATTTTTTTCTACATTGGACTAAATTTTTAGACATGAAAAATGGTAGGTATTAGTACCTATACTTTTTAACTTATGTATTCAATAATTTTTTAAATAACTCTTAGGTATGTACCTAATCCATTCAACTAAATAAACTAGAATAATCATCATCAGCCTATCTACTATCTAATGCTGGCTGGACATATATATATCTCCTAAGGATCACATCACATGCCACGATATAAAAATAATAAGACGTACCTATACAATCCAAATAATTACACTACTTGATATATAGGTTCCTTACACCTTAAGTGTACGAGCTTCAATTTCGTAATTTCCCAAATAACTTGGTAACGTTGCCGGGGCGTCGAACAAAGGAAATGATATCACTTAAGTATAGGAAGTCGAAATGTCACCAAATGAAGTCATCAAATACGAATAGATTGAGTAAAGTTGAAGTCTCTATAGGGAATAAGGTTCTGTAGGGTTTTCTTTATGATAGGTAGGTAAAAAAGGTATGGTAGATGCATGGACGTATTTACAGAACTTCGTAAAGACGGGGCGAATGGACGTTTGGTGCTAACTCAGTGGCGCTAACAAGTATCATCACTTTTCAACTTGTAATCGTCCACTCTTGAGCAAAGACCTCTTCTAAACTTGTAAGCTACGTATTCCAGTCCCAATCTCATACAAATACGACTGAGGGCGTTTAAATTCTTAACTTTGAACTCAATCGTACGCTGATTTTATTGATGAGAGCACACACGCACACAACAAGCATATCTAACCCATGTAGATTGTAGGCATGCTATGACGATGATTTACAGATTTCGATATCGATTTATAAGTCCCTACTAAACATAATATATGGGACTTAGGAAATAATGTTCAGATCACCGACTCCACATATTTAGCTCTATGTTGTGTTCGCCTAGAAAACTAGCGCTCAAAATCGGTTTTACTATTTTTTATGTCAAATAATTTTGTTTGTAATTTAGGCAGACGTATATTTTGCTAATATATTTTTGACTTTTGACGACATAAGTACATAATCTATGTGACCGTAATCAATTATGTTAATGAGATTTGATTAATGTCTTTGAGATGACGACGTACTAGGATTGGGTTTCGATATAAAAAAGATTTATGCTGATTTTATTTGAAAAATTATATTTTTAAAATTATAGCCAACTATAAAATAATAATATGCGAAAGTGTGTAAATTGTAAGTACATATTATTTGTGTTTCTTCCCAAATAGCGGTTGAATAGATTTATAGAAAAGGGTTTAGATATTCCAGAATTTTAGTAAGTCATTTATTAGTATTAAAATTCTACCTATGCACAGAGAACGTTTTTACTTGATTTAATATAGAATGAACTTTTGGTTCCAAAAGAAGTAATGAGTAAATTTTAAAGGTTTACAATTTCGGAGGTCCCTTGAACTCTAAACTGCCTGTAGAATTAAAGCATTAAATTGCCGGAAGTCGTAAGTGACCCGTTTTCCGCCTTACCTGCATTCAACAAAATTGCTTTTTGGTTGTTTTTGTGAAGTTTTGGCGCCATATGATTTAGCAATTTGCTATTCGGGGCGTGGGAGGTCAGCAGTTGCGGTTGGAGTAGGTTATTTTGTATTATTTTGAGACAGATGGTCTTCCGTAAAAAAACTGTGCAAAACTGTCTTAAAGATTATGATGTTTAAATATTTTTTCTGGTCTGAATTGCAGCATGTCGTAGACATTGACTAAAGAGGGAGCGCAAGGTTAGGGAGTAGTTGAAAGCAGTTGGAGGTAAGTCACTATTTATGCATTCAAAATATATAGCCCAGGGGGGCAGTGGAGCGATGAAGAAGAGCCTGGCACTTGCGAAGAGGTTTTGAAGGCAAAAGTTCTGGGCATAGTACTAACTAAGGCGCTTCAGTGCGTTCCAGTGCGATTGGCGGCCGCGTATCGATAAACGCGGCGTCATCCCCCAGTTCGTTAGGTCGACGATATAACAAAGGGCCTCAAGAAAGATTGACACTGGACCAGGAGGTATAAACACAAGAAGAGCAGTGCCTATGCTCAGCAGTGACCGATTACGATCTGATAATGATGTTTAAAGTTCCTGGGTTACCAGGTTCCTACGTACCTGAAGAAGTCATTCCTACAGAACAGCTTGTTGTCCCTGGAATAGCACTTGTCAGCGAGCGGCGCGCGGCAGTCGGCGCAGCGCACGCAGGCCGCGTGCCACGCGCGCTCCAGTACGTGCAGCAAGAACTTGTCGAGGATCGGCTTCTCGCAGCCGGCGCACGCCATCGCGCCGCCTGCCTCGCCACGTCCTGCGAAACAGACAACCAACGTTAACCAAGAAAACTTGAATAAGTCCGCGTTTGACCACCAGCTCGCCTGATGGTAAGCGATGATGTGATTGAAGATGATGCAGGCAGACCTAGAAGATACCTATTCACTCTGACCTTCAAAAGCTCAAGATTGTGTCTCTCGGGAAATGAGGTCCGTGGTACCAAGATATCTAAAGCAGGCGCGGCTGCTATGAAGTAAATTGACCTAGGACTAAGGTTACAACGTTTTTATTATAATTATCACGTAGTACCTACGTTACGTAGTCACGGAGTAAACAACCACATTTTTTTTAATACAATCGAGTGATGAGACGGGCAAATTACTCGCCTGATGTAAAACGTTACGTTTTCCCATAACAAGTCTACCCACCCAGAAGTTTAACCTTAGGCAACATTGCCAACAACAATATTCCTTAATCCAATCCTATCCATTCAAAAGTTATCTGGAAGAAATCGCTTTGGTCGATTAGGCCGGCCTTATATACTACCGAATGTAATTCTACATATTCTTACTTTTTTTTCTTGTCATTGGTTGGTGTGCAATAAAGCTATATTTTATTATATTCTATCTTCAATAATAAAGTTTTAAATTTAAAAATATTAGACACAGATACCCGTTAAAATTAAAACACAGACATACCTACGTTAAACTTAAAACACTTTTTTTTTTTTAATTCAAGTAGGTAACTCATTGGCTTCGACTGTAAAGTTACTTGTAATGAAAATAAAGAATTTGAATTTGAACAGCTCGTGGTTTGCGTCGGGGTTAAAAATACAATAAAACCTAAAAACCTGTGGATATGTAAAAGGCATTATCTATCTACCTGACTGTTATGTTAGCTGGCCCTAGAAATATGAAGCTTGGATGTTCTCAGCAAAACGTAGCTCACTAAGCAAGGAATTTGCGATAAATAATAATAACGTTTCACACTCACAGCTCCCCACTAGGATACTCTGTGTCGGGGATGCCATGGAACACACACAAAGACTAGGACAACTAACACCCAGACCCAGAACAACTAACACCCAGACCCAGAACAATTTAATTTAATTTTTTAATTTAAACTCATCATTCAAACATCTGCCCTTTACGCGAATTAGAGTGAGTGAGTTATAGTGAGAGTGAGTGAGGGTTTGTAACAAAAATATTATTAATTTTATTTCAGGAACTTAAAAACAATTAAATGCTGGCTGTGAGAAGTCTAGTAGTCTTACATAATTTTATCGCCATAATAAATACCTTTGACGCATTTAAAGTCATCATTAAAGTCCCGTACAAAGCCAACTACAACTATTCGCACCAACTAATCAACATTTCCTTTATGTGAACATTCTGGGCAGTCATATAAGTTACCTATAGCTAGGGTTGCAATCCGTCCGGGTTTCCCCGGATTTGTACTAGTTTAGAGGGCATTCGGGGAGCGTTCGGGCGGGGCTTCAATAATATTGTAGTCTGGTTAAAAAATTTAAAGTCTTGGGCCGCCCGCGACACACGCACTGTGTCCGCACGCCGCGATAACCGACAAATCGACTCGCTTTTATTACCTATTTATTTACCTATTTACTTATTTACCTATTTATTTATGTTTAAAAAAACTGTTGTCATGTCCGGGTTCTGGGCTCTCAAATCCGGGGTTTTCACGCGTCTTGTCCTGGTTTTAGCCAAATTTTAGAGATGACAACCCTACCCATAGCTTTTGCATATGCATATGTAACATATCTACCTAAATATGTATAAATAACCTAGGTAGGAATTGACTCAGTTCATTGATCTCTATAGTAGAATCAAGTACAAATTTACCTATAATTTTAGGTATGTAGATACAGGGTATAGGTACAGGGTTATAAAGACAGGGTATTTCCATAGAAATGTGTCAATTACACTCGACAAAATGTATGGAACAGTTGATATTTTTTTGTGAATTCCGGGTTGATGCCATAGTAAAAGTTGTTCATAATTATGAGTACTGTGAACCTTTTCGGCTTAGCATACCCTTTCTTTATAGCCCTGTAGAAACAGAAATCGATCGAGCAGATCTTCGGCCCGTTAGTCGGATGACATTGTATCTTTACAATGTCATCTTTGGCATCTTTGGCAGGAAGGCAGTGGATGAGACTGGCATAGGATCGAAAAAGATGGAGTACTAAACTAAAGAGATCTATACACAGAAGTGAGTAGAAAAAGGTGATATTTTAGGTCCGCTTCTTACCTATTAACATTTTCTTAGCGATCTTTAATACCAACATAAACTATCCTTTAATTAATCAAGGTTTTCATTACGTACATTCGATACAGGTATGACTTATGGCCGACGCACTAAAGTGCATCAACGATAGTCGATCATAAAGCCGGTAGCAGTTTACTAGAAACATAATGAGATTTGGTTTTACGAGCGATAAAGCTTGCGTAGAATAAAATTTTATTATAGCATACATAGGCGCCCATGTTGCACGATAAAAGGGAAATAGTTGCCATGTAGCTAGATGTACCTACTCCACCAGTGTGCCTAACACAACTTTGACGTAATACGATTCGATGGAAAAATGTATGTAGGTACGCTATTCACGCCCGCCGCTCTTGGTGGACGTAAATGGCGTACACTTTTCTATGAAATATTCGATACGTAATATTTTTTTTTACAACTAACTAGGCATGCGTTTGCATGAGATGTAGCACGCTTGCCTAGGAAATACCTATTCACTCTTCTTTTAAATAACCCCGGGTTGAACTCTTTCGGGAAGACAGACGCCGGCAATGAGTTCCACACCTCTGCCGTTCGAATCGAAAAGGTGGAATGGAAACGCCAATAATGTAGGTATAGCTTGGTAGTACTCAGATTAAATAGTACAAGGTACGTCGTAGGTTGTAGGACCTACCTATATAGGTAGTTTGTGGTTGGTCTAATCCAATTTGTTCACCTATCAGTTCAATCGCTTGAACATGTTGGACGATTTTCTTTGGTTGTTACAACTAGTACTCGTATAGGCGCAGAGAATAGAGCGCGCGTGAAACTAAAGGGTCATCTTGCACTATGCGGTTATGGTTGGGAAAAAGGTACAGTTGGGAATAAATGTCACATGACTTTTTAGCACATATAACTAAGCAAGTAACTGTGTAGTTTTATTCGGATATGTTTTTTTTTAGTTAGACCAGCACGGAAGCATAATAAAATAAGAAAATATTTGTTAACTGACAAGAGCTTTTGACTGCAAAACAGCGTTTTTGCCTTTTGTTGGTAGAATAAAACAACAGGTGATTGTAAAGGTTGTCCAAATGCATCATTCTTAAACGGCCAAAACTTTGACACCTCTTTACATTAGCTCGAAATATCCTCTCGATAATTTCACCCTTCCCATAAGTACTTATCTGTTTTTTTAGTCGCGTTCCGAACATGTGACATTTATTGGTGTTATTTATGAAGGTCGCGACGCCGGCTTTTAATATTCCATATTCAAATTCTGAATGTCCGATTTGTCGCGCGCCATTTCAGTCGGTGCGTTCAAAAATCTGTGACGGCAATTCACCTCGGTTATGTTATACGCAGCGGTGCGTGTGATTCTCGGTTAAAATTTACCGCTGTCACGCTGTTTAGCCTGTGGATTTTGACAATAATAATAAGATGACAGTGTTATCTCAGTTATAAGTGAGAGCTGCGGCTTTCTTGGAACGCTTCGGATTAACATTTTCGAGAGATGCGCGGTTCCAAGTCTTTTTTTTTGCAAATAAAAAAATACGTACCTACTCAGTTGTAACTTTTTTTCAAACCTGCCAGATTTATTTGTTTTGCCAATCCTAAAGAAATCCCATCGGTATTAGAATAAACTATTGGATCGTTATGATCAAAACATTTCAGAGGATAGATTTATCAAAGTTCAGTGGTCTTAATACGTGTGCTAGTAAAATTGTACATATTTCAAATAGGATCAAAACTTAAATACCTTAAATTATTTAAACAGGAATTTTCTATCTAATTGTAAATGAACACATTGTGTGCAAACGAATTATGTACATTACAAGTTCATTGTTACCTGTTTACCGCTGAAATTAAGTACGAGTAAAACCTAAGTTAAGGCCAGGTGCTAGTGTCAGATTAAGCTAAAAGGTTAACTTTATGAATAAATTCTTAGAAGAAACTTCGTTAACATTTTAATATTTGCACTAAAATTGCTTACTGCAGATAATTTAGCAACTCACGAGTTACTTTAGTAACCATAACTACATTCGGTAGAAACAAAAGAACTGTCAAAAACTTTCAATAGGATTAATCTAACCTACAAAGATAATTATACCTATATGATAATTTTTATTGCACTTCAACTTAAAGTTTTATTAGGTAAGTATAAAGCATTTTCATGTTTTTAATTTTTTGTAATTTGTTTGCATTGCATTTGTTCCAAAAACCTAAATTTAATCCTGCTCGAAGGACCAAAAAGCTAAGCTGTAAAAAACACAGTAAAACTAATAATCTTCGAAAAAACATAACTGGCGTATTTGAAGCATCAGTGGAAGAAAAAACCTTAGTTTTTAGACGAGCATAGAGTAAAATCACAGTTTAAAAAAACTAATTACTATTTATTAAAACCAAATATGTAATGAAACGTAAACATAGAATTACAAACTGCATATTTCTGTGAGCTATTACACACAGTAGTTTGTCTGTTTACCTCATCATACTTATTTTTTGCAATTACTCATGTTAGCAACCGCGGAACTAATTTTGTATCACAAGGATCCGGGCTTGCTAGTAACCAATCAGCTAGAATCTATGTTTGCTGACCACCAGACAGGTGTTTTTGGATTCCTATGAATGGAACTGTCTCTTAATTGAGGTTAAACTTTCTCACGTTTATAGCCTACGTTTAATTTTTAACTTCCAAAGTAAACAGTGTGGGTGAATGATTTTAAGGTGTACCTAAGTTGAGTATCTGTCTGTAGTACCTAAGTGTTAGAGTGCTTAGTGCGAGTTTTTTTTCCTATTCGATCGCGTTAACGTAAACTACAATTTGTATTGAACTTTATATGTAGTTTACCTACGTTAACGCGATAGCATAGTGAAAAAAACTTGCACTAGGCACTCTGGATGGTTTTGATTTAGTTTTTTGTTCAGATGGTGGCATGTTCAAGAGTGCTCTTAGCTATTCATGAAAATCTGTTCTGATGTTTGAAGATTATCAGTTTTTTCTTATCTAGGTTTTTTGATTTGAAGAATTTTTGATAAATTTACTTTTTTTTAACCACTAGCTGACTGCCAATGCACGGGACTTTGTAGTTGGTAGATAGATAGATAGTGTCACTCGGTCTTCGACCTTGCGGGTTTGCAGCTCGGAACCTCTGCTTGGCCCTCGACTTCGCAAATTGAAAGTTTTAGCCAAATTAGTCCATCCATTCTCTAGTGATACACTTACCAAGAAAAGCAAAGCACAGTATTTCATTTTTATGTTTAAAAAACTTATTTCGTTTTAAGCACAATTTTTACTAAAAAAAATATCTCAATTTTTTTTTATAATCTTAAATTACATGTCAGGCCAAAGAATAGTAATTTATTCATCTATCTTATGTGTAATTTGCATTCATTTTCACTATTTGAGCTAATTTTAAAAATTATGTACCTATTTCCAGCCTTACAATAAAAAAAAATGGACGTACCTACATTAAAACAACCTTAAACATCATAAGATTTTTACTTGGGTCTAATCTCAGAATAGACTAAAAAGAAATGCCTAGATGGTCCACAGGCTGCATTAAAAATGTGCCTGGGGTTTATGAATCTCATTATCCACGCCTTTTTAACCAGATAGAAAGAAAAGAAAAACAAAACCGATTAACAATTGTTGCTTGGATTTATCTCTTTGCTTTTGAACAGATTCCTTAGTTATAATATTAAGATTTTCTTCTAAGTTTAACACCTTTTTTCATTAGAAAATGTCAAGATTAGCATATAAATGTCAAGATTATCTACTTAACTTTTAAAAATGGTAAAACCATAAAATAGTCTTGATTTTTTGCTATTGTCTTATTTTTTGTTCAACAATTTTATAATGTTATCTATGCTTGTCTATGAAAAGGCACGTGCTTGTTTTTTTATTTGCGTTTGAACAACCATAAAAGATTACTTCGTTATCTGAGTAAGTAGGTTTTACCTTATTTTTTATTGAATATTCAATAATTAAATATAGTGATCATCAATATATAATAGTTTGGTATGCATGAGCAATAAACATTGCCTACAATAGAACATAAATACAAGCCAAGTAAAATTAAATTGTAATAAAAAAAATATCCCCTTATTAATATCATTATTTACTGAAATCAATTATCTCAACAGTCATGGCAGAAAATAAGCCGTTCTCATTACTTATACAAGTTTATTTCTCTTTGGTACATTTAGGCCTAATTCATTTCAGATAGGCCTAAGATACCTAAATAACTCTTAGATTCTCAAACGTTTTTGAACGAATGAAACGCTGTTTTTTTTTTAATACCAGCACATCAGTGCCATCTTATTCCGGACACTATGGGAAAAATTTCTTCGGGATCTAACGAAAATTTGTAATTCCAAAATTTCCAAATTTAATGTTTTAATGGCATTAGACTTTTTTCTTTGTGTACATTTTCAGTTTGATTAAGTTTGTCTATGGTTCTGTAAAACTATTCCATAAATGTAGTTCTAACAACTTCATTTGTTTCAAGACCTGGGTTGATCCAGAGCGGGTTAGTTTATTAGTTACAAAACATTCTGATCGGTTCCAGAATTACGATAACTGATAGATTACCGAGGGTTACAATTGTTAGTACACTTAATTCACAGAGTTAGTTTACAAAACAACATTACAAAAACGTAAATAACCTCCATACGTCGGCATCGTCAACTCAATCACATTCACAGTTCCACCCAATCATAGACAAAACGAGTTTTTTTTTTAAATTAGGCACAGGACACTAACTTTTACCAATGTGGTGCTGGTGGAAGGGGGCATGGGCCCCCCGACCTGCGGCTAGAAAGCCCGCCACTTCGGCACCTCTACACGGCACTACACTTGACACACCGCGACGATCGCGCGGCTACACCGCCAACGCACCAACACGCGCGACTGCTAAACGCGTACTAACAAAAAAGCTGTAGTTTTCGAACGTTATCACGCGAATGACCGAGACAGCAACGTTCACGAGTACAAAGCGAGAGCGAGAAGGCGAGAGTAGCGTTCAGAAACAGGCGTGGTTCAAGTGAGCGGCCACTAGCGTCGAAGGGGTGGCGCTTGGGATGTATTTTTCTATGTTTTTTTTCGTGCGTGTGTCTGTGCGGTAGTGGGATTTCATTTTGTGGGACACGTGCGGCGTTCGCAGTAAATTTAAATTGGCTTGCCGGTAGATCGAGTGGTAGCCGAACATAATTATAGAGCCTGGATTTTTCGGTTGCGTCTCTAGGTTGGTCTTATTTTATGGTTTTGGTTCGGTGTACTGTTCGAAAGAATGTTTTGACTGGGGGCGTGCGCGAGTTATGTTTATATGGATGGTTGCCCGCCTTCTAGACGGCGAGTTCTCTCCGTATTTTCTTTATTTTTATATCTACCCGTTCGCATTGCTATAAGAAAGATAGGTGGGTGATAATTTCACATAATGGACCCGCAGTAAATGACATTCCAAAAAAGCGAGCTTTTTTTTTATAAAAAGCTGTGGTCGCGCTTTTACTGGGTTCATTTTAATCGATGAAGGTGATAGAGATTTGAAATAAAAATGAATGCGGAGTGATTTGAATTACTGACACTTCGTTTGACTGTCAGTGGGAAACCAGTTAGTGCGCGCTGACCCTAAAGCTCGCTGGAGCGTTTTTGTCTTCGACTGTACCTACACACTAGAGCGCGGCATACATATCTACAAACGTACCTTTAGGAAAATTAGTATACCTATTACCTATAATTATACTAAAAAATATAATGATGAGCTTTAATTTTGTTAGGTTTTGTTTGTTTAGGTTGTAGACATCGTCAGCAATCTATAATTATTTATTAATAAGAGGGATTTTTATTAAACCCTAATAACCAAACTATACTAAGTACCTTTACTCTGATTTTTTAACTAATTCTAAAAACCTTGTTAGTCTTGGACCTACCTAATGCAAGTTAATCTTATACCTACAATACTTTTAGGATATTATTGATATTTTTTTTTAGGTAGGTAAAATAAATTTATTTCCTATTAGGTATATATTTACAGAAGATAAGATAAGTAGGCATAAACAGATTAGAAAGTAAATTGTAATTTATTGCAATTTAAGTTTTCAATAACGGTTCAGAGTCGCAGGTCGAACCTGGACCCGATTAGCAGTTGACCGAGGCAAATGGCATAACGGGCCTATACCCAGCAGTGGGATAGAGAGGGCTGTGGATGATGATGATGTGTATTCAATATTTTAACACTTTAACGCATTACATTTGATGTAGGTAATACGTGTTTATTTTTTTTTCAATTTTGTAAAACTTAGTTTTCGACTATTTTGAAACAGATAGGTAAGTGATACCTAACTAAACATCAAAAAAACATTTTTTAGACAGAGTTAAGAAAACTAAGAATAGCACCTACTGTAAGTAAGTAATTAATTCGAAAATAAAAGTCTTATCTTCTAAAAATCTCAAAATAAAAGCAAGTAGGTTAGAGTAAGTGAGTAAGGTTTGCTAAATTCGAAAGCAAAAAAAAAGAAATCGGTCAAGCCGTTTTTGAGTTTAAACGAGACTAAAAAAAATAAACTACAACTAGGTACATACTACTACTAACTAAATTCTGGGTGGCGCAGACCTGTTATGGGCAAACGTGACGTTTAACATCAGGCGAGCGATTTGCTCGTCTCGTCACTTAATCACATAAAAAAAAAATAATAACGAAGAGATTTTAATACACAAAACAAGTACCTAACCTAACTATTTTTTTAACACTTATGGGAGATAGGTAACCGCCATGGCTGGACATTACTCGACCAATAAGATGAGAGCTACTTAATTCATTGATAAATAGTGAGAAAGTCTGCGCGACACCAATTCTGTATACACACTAAACCTATTTAACACCTATTTAGTGTTGAAATAGAATAGCAACACTGCAGAGAATCACCTAGTTTATTTTTTTTCTTTTACTTTTTTTTGCTAAAAACGTACCTACCCTTTGATCCGCACACAATAATGATTTTTAACATCGAACTAAGCATAGGTTTCACCACAATCTAACCTATGAAATACCTATTTTTTATAAACTATCCCGGGTTGTATTTTTGCAATTTTATTTAGATTGCTCAGTTTATTTTTATTTGTTTGGGTCCAATCTTGCAACTGAATTTTGAAGCACTTCCCGATGTCTGGTCGAGCTGAACTCTGGTAGGTATACCTAAAGATAGATACCTACATGAGTAGGTAACTCTGATGACAACGCTTTATAAGCTTAAAAAAGCTTTATAAGTTTAAAAAAATCTTGTTGCTTTTATGTTATCATTGCTTGGTGGTTTACTACCTGGAAAAGGTTGATTTTTACTTTACCTACCTTGATTTCCAGGCGCAGCGCAGTAGTGTAGCATAAGCAGCATTAAACAAAGCAGTGTGTAAAAGCAAACTAAACCGAAAATATGAATATCTACCTACAATGGCAGCGGCCCTAAATATCTGACCCTCGCATATCAAGAAACATCATTTCTGTCTCATGTGCAACTTACGGCCTCGGTCTGGAGTTTGTCACACCTTGGCCTCTCAATTTCATCGGGAATATAATAATAAATAAAATAACGTTTTACACTCATAGCTCCCACTAGGATACCCTGTGTCGGGGATGCCATGGAACACACACAAAGACAAGGACCCAGACCCAGAGCAGATACTAAAATTCATTATTTAAGTATCTGCCCGATCGGGAATCGAACCCGGGACCTCTGGCTTATAAGGCCGATATACTACCTACCACTGAGCCAAACAGATGGTCGAATCGGGATAAGTACGTACATAGGGAGCTTTCCGTGCCTATTAGCGCTGTGTTGACTTCCAACTTGGTGTGTCTACGCCACTGCGGCTCGATCGGCAAACGTTCGAGTCTCACACGAAGGGTTCCGTCAAGATTTTTCGATTCAGATTTTTTATAAGATCGAGCAAAACCAAAAGTTCAAGGTAAATATTAATAATGAATTTTACTTTATTATTTTGTTATAGTGGAAAAATAAATAAGTACTACCTACATGCTATAAAAAGTTAAATTATTTCTACCTCTTCGATACAAACGGGCGGACAGCGGCTCCCTTAGGCTACAAATACGCCATCTAGTTTGTTTTTTAAAGAACGCTCAACCACATTTCCTTCAAAACCGGACGCTGTTCCTTTTCAGTCTATTGCTTTTCGAAATAGTGCCACAGTTTACACTAGGTGGCGCTATCACTATTTTTCTAAATCTCAAATAATGTCGTTCGGTTCTTAGTTTCATTTTTGTCAATGTATTTTTTAACTCATTAATGGGAAAATAGTTCTTAGCAATTTTAACGTTCAACATTTTTACCCAAAAAGCTAAGTAGTTATTCTTTGTCCAAGTTTATACCGCAGTTTAACGTTCGTTTACCGGACTTATTTTGGTGGGCCTAATAGTATTGTACGAAAAGAATATGAAATTCTATTTGCACAAATATTTAATTTTCTTTATATCCCTACACTGGGTTACAATTTTATCTCTGCTCTAAACATCACCCAAATTAGTTCGTCTATTTGATTTAACGGACGTCAAACTTTTTTTCTTTTAAAAACTAACTTTCTTCTTTTCTATATCTAAATTAATAACATTTCAATTTATTTCACACTTTATTCACTCTTAAAAACTTAAAAATAAAATTACCATATTCAAAATATTATTCCTTAGGTACGTTTGTAATACAAAAATAGGGCTTCTTATTGGTATATATGGTAGTGTTAGTAATTTCTGAGGTAATATCACGACAATCTGTTTTAATACGAACAAAAATACAAGCGTTACTTAAATATGACATTATTTCTTGAGAAAAATATCTTACTATAGAAATATTAGAAACTCTTTTCGACTCAGTCTTCAAAATTCACACACTTAGTTAATAATGGAATGGAGAAGATTCTGCTGGAGCATTTTCTGAACTAAATTAACGTAACAGAACTAAAATACATTTAATTTTCATCTTTTTTCATTTGATTTACAGTATGTGACATGTGATGGTATGTATTAATTTTAAGGTTGTCAATATGTGTGGTTCAAAAATGGTCTAACAGAATCAACACCATTATTTTTTTTTTTTTTAAATTACTTACTTTCTAGAAAAATCCATTTCACGTTGCTTTTCTTAAAGTTAGGTAAGGACTTATTTGTAGAAGAATATCTACCTATAATAATTATCTACTACGACTGTTATTTGAATACTGTTTTAAACTATAATTTTGACTATCTAACCGAAGGAACAAATTAATTCGAAGCATATTCCGCGATTTCACTGCGTATAAGGCATGTTTTTGGTTCATCGCCTTTCGCGATCGTAGGTTATCTCTAATATACTATCAGTTGACAAATTAGACTAACAGTTATTTGTTATTGACTATGAATAGTATGTTAAAGTAAAAGTTCTAAGTCCAAACTAGTTTAGTGCTTGCCCGCTGCGCCTTAGCAATCTCGCAACATAACGTGCGTTCGTGGTCGATCGCCTCAATTATGGCCGCCTCGCGTACGCACGTCAAATCCAACTTTTGTTATTTAGACTAACTATATTTTAATTTAGACTGTAATAATAATTGATTTTAGCCAAGATCTTAGTGACTTGTCTTGCTGGAGTAAAGACAAGGTCCAAGCATGGTTAGTGTCTGCTCGCAGCGCCTTAGTAATCTCGCTGCGTAACGTGGCCGCCTCGCGTGCGCAAGTCACTTCTAACTGCTGTTAATTTAGATTGTAACAGTTATTATTCCTAACTAAAATTTTAATTTAAAAAAACCGTTTTTCTCGCTGAAGTAAGTAATTATGATCTTAGTTGATGAACAGTTTATCATATTAGAGTAAATGTTTAAGTCTAGGCATGTTTAGTGCCTGCCCGCTGCGCCTTGGCAATCTCGGTACGTAACGTGCGTTCGATCGCCTCACGTATGGCCGCCTCGCGTGCACAACCACGCAGAACACTTCTGACAGCTGTTTATTTAGATTAATTTAGAATGTCGTTATGATTTTTCTTTACTAATATGTCTTAATAAAGGAACAGTCTGTCTCGTTAGAGTAAGTCTAAGTCCAAGCATGTTTAGTGCCTGCCCGCTGCGCCTTAGCAATCTCGGTACGTAACGTGCGTTCGTGGTCGATGGCCTCACGAATGGCCGCCTCGCGTGCGCACGTCGCCTCTAACTGTTGCTGCTGAAGCTTTAGACTGTTGAGCTGGGATTGGAGAGCTGTTACCGTTGAGTATTGAGTGTTCTTAAGCTGGAAAAAAGTAGACAATAAATAGGCAGGTAAGTAAAAAGTAGGTATATAAGTTCCTGTGGCATTTCGCCCAGTATTTGTTCTGTATTTTTTAATGATATAAGATTTGATATTACGTTATAATATAAAAAAAGTTTTAGTTAAAAAAAAGGTTACTATCTTTTTTTTGCATTTTTATCCTTCTATTTTTTTAGTAATTTGTTAAAAAGCATTCATCATCATAATCAACCGTTTACCACCCACTGGTGAGTATAGGTGTCCTCTTCTGCGCGCTATCCTTTACAATGTGCCAGTCTTTCAATTAAAAAATCATTAAATCAAGTTAATTATCAAAATCAATTCAATTATTTTTCATACCTGAGTCTCCCTCTCTCTGGCCCTAACTTCCTGATGGTAGGAGTCCATGTCATCTAGAATCTTCTCTCGTTCTAGAACGTTCGCCTTCTGCTGTTGCCTGCTCGCTTCTATCTTATCTTCGACTTGCCTTCTCAGCGCTTTTACCACTTCGTCCAAAAGTATGGAGCGGGCTTCGCGTTCTTTGGCCCATAGCTAAGAGACATTAGGGAAAATATCTCGTGAGTAAAGAAAATGTAGAAAAACAAAAAAATAAAGTTTTAGTGTTTTGAGGTTTTGGACGGTTTCCTATGATTTTCTGAGATAATTATAATCTTGAGGTATACCAGTTCAAAGTGAAAAGGTATCTTCTGTTTAATTTTGACTACATTGTCGCATTATTACCAACAGGCGAGTTGTCAAATGCAGATTAATAAAAAAATCCCTATAAAAATCTTAGTCTGTTTCATTTTAGATGTCTTGCCCCGTAATAGTAGTTTATGCAACTGTCATATAATGAAGGGTATTAAAACACGAGTGTGTTTATGAAACGAGCGCAGCGAGTTTCATAATAGTAACGAGTGTTTTAATACCTGTGTTATATGCAGTTGCATACACTACTTTATCTACACTAATGCTGTTACATTCTACTTATGTTTCCAATACTAAATACCTGTGTTATATGCAGTTGCATACACTACTTTATCTTCACTAATAAAAACGTGTATTGTCACAGTGAACTTGGCGCGCAGGCGCGCAGGGCGGCCAATCAGGAGCGACTTGGCGCGCAGGGCGGCCAATCAGGAGCGAGCGCGCGATGTTATAATGAGATTTTACGATATCGATGTGGATATTATAACATCATGTGAAATTGCTTAAATGTTGTCTGTGCTATAACAGTAGTCATTATAATTCAAGTATTGGAAACATAACTATTAACTAGAATGTTATAACATTAGTGTAGATAAACATAATTATATACGTTGGATAGACCTATAAATAATAACTAACCTCCTTTGAGTTTTAAATTTTGGCATATTTAAAACCTGTTTCAATAAAACCTCATTTAGCAGATTGCTCTCTTATAACTGACTTAAAAAAAAAACTTGAGAGGTGTCAAGGGACACCCGGATGGAACGAAGTTTCTTTTTGATTAATTAGTGAAGGAATTGTAATATAATTTTATTTTTTTATTATTATTTTCTTTTTATTTTAAAAATAATTAATTAAAAAAATTAGTAATTAATAATTTTTTTTAAATAATTAATTAGAAAAATTAGTAATTAATTATTTTTTTTATTTTTAAAAATAATTAATTAAAAAAATTAGTAATTAATTATTTTATTTTTTTTTCTTTATATTTTAAAAATAATTAATTAAAAAAATTAGTAATTAATTAATTTTTTTTTAATTTTTTTTAATTTTTTTAATTGTAAAAATAATTAATTAAAAAAATTAGTAATTAATTAATTAATTAATTTTTAATTAATTGATTAATTAATTAATTAAAATAATAGAGACAGACAGAGAAACATGCGACGCCGCACAGATTACAATAGCTTACTATAGCAAAAAGTGTCGTGACAACTTTTCGTAAGAATTTTTTCCGTCTAGCCCCCTTTCACAACGCGCGAAAGGAACTTCGTTCCAATAGTTTAAGAAGATATCTAGATAGATTTACTCTGACCAGGAAAAACCCAAATTAGAAAAAGACAACATATACCTTATCCTGTTTCTCATTGATCTGCCTCGCTTCTCCGTCGTACATTGCATCGATGTTCTTCTGTCTCTGTCGCTCCCGCTCTCTGTGCTCCTCAAGCTCTTTCAGAGCCGCGTCCAGAACTAGCTTGTAGCGGCTAATCTTCTCTCTTTCAGATTCATAATCCTGTATAAATAAAATTGACTATTTTTACCTTCAGTTTTTATCACACTAATAACAATAAACGCGAAAGTTTGTATGTTTGTTGTCACTTCTTCACGCTGAAACGGCTCGCCGGAATTGAATGAAATTTGAAAAATTACCTCAATTGAAAATTTAATAATTAAGAATTGAAAATATTGAATTTATTGTAAATTGAGAATTGAGAGTTTAAAAAACTGAATTGTTTGTTTTTTAATCGAAAATTGGCCGCACTATACCTTTAAAACACTTCTTCGCAACTTCTCCAGCATTTCCAAATCTAGTTCTATCTCTTTCAGAACAGAAGCTACTTTCTTCTTAAGCTTAAACTTATTCAGTCCCATATTGACGATCGTTGCGTCTCTTTCTGCTAATAGCCGCGTATGTAGTCTTTCTCTTTCGCTCGATATGAGTTGGAGCTCGTCGAGTATTGCTTTCTCTTTTTCTTCTTGCTTACGCAGCACCTTGACGACTGATTCTTTTTCGCTCAGTTCCGCGATTTGACCTTCCAGGCTGCTTCGAAGCTCCTAAAAATGAGATTAAACCCATTGAAATAATTATTATCAAATGTATTTCCCCGCCTTCAATTCACTAAAACGCCAAAACATAAAACAAATAAAAATAATCTAACCAAAAAAGCAACCATAAACAATAAACCAACCAACCATAAATTAACTATTGAAACATAAAAGGTTTTAGCCGATTTCAAACTTGGTTGAAGTCTTTTCTTATTTTAGAAAAATGTCAGTGACACTCGACAAAATGTATGGAACAGCTGATTTTTTGTTTCGCGAATTTCGGGTTGGTCCCAAAGCAAAAGTTGTTCATAATGATGAGTACTCTGAGCCCTTTTCGGCTTAGCATACCCTTTATGAATAACCCTGTAGAGTAGAGAGTACGTCCTCAAGGAGGTCCTCATTTTGTTTGTACACATTAGTCCCATAAGTGGATTGCCATTAAAGGACTAATGTTGATTCTTCGATGCATCCGTTTTCTCTGATGGGCCGATCCCGGCGGCACTGCAATGCCGGGCCGACCCGTGACGGGAGTGGAGCGAGCCCCGAACATCCCGTCGATTTAAAAAAATCAGTTTAATATACTGGTCCCTCAGTGAGGGAACTTTCAGATATTAAGCTGAAAAGAACAGATACTACACTTTGATCTTAGCCAAAAGGCCGAGAAGCGATAACCAACAAGCCGAAACCGAAAACCCTCATTCGTACGCGGATAATCTCGTCACCGCGATTCAGCTTGCCGCGGCTCGCCTGCGTTAGCTATCTGTTATGAACTGGCAGAACTAGCGCTTAAGTATGAGTGTAAAATTACAGAGTTGAGTTGAGATCGAGCCGCCAGATGGCGCTCAGCTTAGACGATTTTAGTTCCATTTTTATACGCATTAGTTGAAATAGGGCGCTAGTATCAGCAAAAATTTAAACGTCGACCTCGAACGTATTGGATTACTGTTACCAAAAAAAATGAATAAAATTTACGTACTGACTAAAGACTACCTTGTTCCGAGTTACATTCTAGGGTCTTTCTCAAGTGTCAAAACGGGCCTCTTATTTTGTGTTGACTATAGTGTCTGAGTTTTTAGTCCGCCTAAAAGCCTGTGGCAAAGCTTGTCGATGCTAATCACTAGCGACGCTAATAATAGCTGGGAAGCTATCATTGGCATTGGTCAAAAAATCGTCAATTTGTTGATTTAGTTCAGTCATTGGTTGATAAAACATATTTGTTTACTTATTTAGATAATAAATGATAAATATATTGGGCTTACTTTCATTTGCTGCTCCTTGTCTCTGAGTCTCTCCTCTTCGATTGCGATCTGTCTCCGCAGAGCCTCGTCCCTCTCTTGCAAAGTCTTGCGAGTCTCTTCTTCTTCTTTTTTCTTTTGCACCTCTTTCTCTACTATTTGTTCCATCCTAAAAATAAAATAAAAAATTTTGATGAAACAAATATGATAGGTAGATAAGTACTATACAGTTTTGTTAGTAAAAAACACTTTCTTGTTGCCTTTGTATCTCTCAGCTGATTCATATAATTTTAAGTACCGACACAGTTTGCGCATATATTCATGATAGTACTTTTTCTCATACGTCACCATCCTGCTTTTTCAAATAGAATACGTAAATGACGATTTAAAAAATCACGAGTCACTTCACTTCAGAACGTAATTTCGTAAATCCGTACTGTTTCTCTTAAAAAAATTGACGGGTCCTGTAAGATAGCGGGTCAAACCGCGGGGCGCAACCAGTGTATTATATTTTCTTAGAAAATCTCACCAAGCAGATTTGCACTTCCCGTTTGCGACGTACGAGTCAACGGCTCTCAGTTCGGGCTGCTTCAGTCTCCACGCGTGATGCAGGCGCAGTTCAGCCTCGTGTCTCCGGAGCTGGTTCTCTTTGTCCATGATGCCCTGGTTGATATCTTTTAGGACTGCTGTCGGGACTTTGTTGAGGTAGGATCTGAAAGATATGGTTAAAAATTTAGCAGTGTTTTTATCTTTATCAGGCGTAAATAAACACTTACTCACAAACGCTGTGGACTACATTTTTGTACTGTGCAAAAGTAAATGACATTTGATAAAATCTAAGTAATATTTATGAGGCACAGAAGGAAAACCGTTACTCAATTTACTAAAAATTATAAATCCTCATAATACATGCTGGGTAATGTTAAATTGTGCGTCATATGACATCTTGGAAGGATTCTAAAAATAGTACTAAGAAAACACACTGAAGCTGTTTTTGATCCATGTGCCAATCAGCAAATTCGTCTATGGGTAAATAGGTAGTAGAATAACGTTTTACACACTCACAGCTTCCCACTAGGATACCCTGTGTCGAGGATGCCATGGAACACGGACAAAGACAAAGATAACTAACACCCAGACCCAGAGCAGGTATTTAAATTCATCATTCAAACATCTGCCCGGCCAGAATCAGACTCGGGACTTCTGGCTTATAAGGCGGATCTACTACCACTGAGCCAAACAGGTCAATGAATTAGATTGATGTTTTAATTATGATTTTCTAAGGAAACTAATCCTCACCCATTTTTATACAGCTTAGGCTGTTGAGCTAAAGCCTTGATCTCCTGCTGGTACTGCATGTTCTCTTGAAACAACATCATTTCTAGTTTCTTGCGCCTCTCCTCTAATTGTCTGAAATTGTAATGGATTTTCATCATCAGGCTATCTATCTACACTAATATTGTAAAGAGGAAAGCTTTGTTTGTTTGGTTGTAATGAATAGGCTCAAAAACTACTGGACCGTTTTTAAAAATTCTTTCACCACTCGAAAGCTACATTATCCACGAGTAACATAGGCTAAATTTTATTTTGGAAAAAAAGTAGGGTTCCGTAAGATATTTGGGTTTTTTCGGACACAAGGTGTTAAAATCAACCAGAAAAGTTACTTATTTTGCGTACGCTGCCTAAACTATAAAAGATAGAACCATAAAATGTTCTAATTAATTGTAGATCTTATAAATTGTAGATCTTATAATATAAGATAAAACAATATCGCAGAGTTTGTAATCTCGCTAGAGAGTTTTCTGTGCATACAATGTTTGTTGGCAAAGCTTTTATGATACAGAATTTGCGGTATTATCATTTGGTAAGAAATATCTTTGTTGTTATTTTGTAAGTGGATGATGGAAGGTATTTTATTAGTTAAATTCGACTTATATTTACACTTCTTCACTAATGTTATAAAGAGGAAAGATTTATCTGTTTGTGACCCCAGTGACCCCAGGCTGTGCTCCGTTATTTAAGTGAGCTCGGCTGGTTCGGGGCTGGCAGTTTGGGGGCAATGCACAAACAGCCCAAGCGGGACGTGAGTGTGGGTTATATCACTCTCATTTAGAATTATTGCATGATCTTCAACTTTACATGTCTACTTGCCGTTACTAATAGCATTTTGGTGCCATCCAGAATCAGTTCAGTTTAAAATTCAGAAAGATCAATGAGAACATTCTTAGACCATATACAGGGGAAGGCAGGTAACATATCTTACAATAGTTAAAACACTCAAAACAAGCACACACACAAAAGACCACCAAGCCTGGATATTTTTTCCTGTTCAAGCTTATGTGGTGATTTCGAAAATAATCATACAGAGTAATTACAGAGTAATAAAAGTAATATATATAACTTACGCATCCCTAATCTTTTTGTTATTCAACATCACTGCATCTTTATTAGCTTGTTCGTAATAGCCCTCCGTGGTCCATGCCTCATGGTGCCGAGACTTATTTGTATTTGCTTCGAAGTAGTTGGCCACTCTCCGCAGCTCCTCTGCCTTGCGGAGCTCATTGTCGCGGCGTTGGGCTGCTAAAGCTTGGAGCTGCCATTGCGGACGAGGACGGGACATGCTAGAAGATCAGAATATTTTTAAGGCTTGAGTTTGATTTGATCTAGAACGGAACAAGTTTACCTAGTAAGAACTTGTTTGTTCTAGATTTAAATCACCATTTGTTATTTCGCATCACTAATAATTTCAGTTTTGATAATTGTATGCAATGTCCATGACTATTATAGCTAATAACATACTGTCTAGTGAACTCTAGTAAATACAATAAACTTTAGCAACATGCTGGAAACTTTTCTGTCACTAAAAGTTATGTTCTGTTACTTTAATTAAAGTTAACAAATAACAAGTTATAAAAAGAGTGAAAAAGTTTTACCTGAGACCAGTGACACAATCACAACTGACTTGTTCCAAGTTCAATGCAACACTGCACCTGCCCTTTAATTACAAGATCACCTTCAAATAACGGGCCTAAGTTGGTAGGAAGACCAAAACTTTACATGACTCACTGTGAGATCGATAGCCAAGATACCGAACTGCCTTGATGGCTACCCACAACAACTTGTCTGAACACTGACTCAAGGCAGGTCAATTGCATAAACGGTAATACCTCGCGTGGGCGCAAAACGACCAGCAATTGGAGCAAGTGAGGTCAGACACATAACAATCAATTACTTCCTCAAAAAATAATCATTGGACGTGAACACGCGAATTTCAAACGGGAAACGTTGTTTTGTAATTTGAGTTTTTGTAAACAAAGTTATGTCAAACTGACAGTTGCTAGGCAACCCACAAGCTTTTGTCTATGGTTATTTTGGTAAACCAAGGAGGTAAATAACATTTAATTTTATCAAAAGTGACATCTGTTTACACATAATTGTACTACTGAGATAGCCATAAAATCAACAGTAATAGCAGTTTACTTACTCATCAACAGATGTCACTTTTATAAAATTTACTATCGATTACCAGTGACATCTATTCAAATTAAGGTACAACTTTTACAATATTATTTTAAAGTACTGAACTATATAGTTAAGAGCTGCGACGATAGATGGCAGTAAGAAATTTAATATTTTACATTTTTCAGATTTTCCCGCTATGCTTTAGCTTTCGCGCTTTTTGCGCTTGTATTGATAGTGGCTACCTAAAATTTTTTTGGTGGCAAAATTATCAAATATCGGAATGTTTTACTGATTTATTATCGTAAAAAAACTGTAAAAGGTTTCTCACACTCTTCACTGTAAGTAAAACCTTTACTTATGGCTTTTTACCCAACTACCCAAGAAAAGACTGGCGTTTGCACAATCATGTGTGTGTATAATCTGTACTTACGTACTGTCAATTTGTCGCTATATAAGTATGTATGTTTGTTTGTCCTATAACCTAAATAGCTAGACAGATTTTGGTGAAATAATCGTTAGACTCGTTTTTATGTGAGTCTCATAAAAACAACGTACATTTGCATTCGGGTGTATCTAATTTTCAATTACAATTTACCTAATAAACAAGGTTATAAGCAAAGAGTATGATGGACAGCTGATTTTTTTCGCGATTTCAGGGTTGGTCCCATAGTAAAAGTTGTTCCTAATTATGAGTACTACGAGCCCATTTCATAAACTCATACATTCATTACATCAAAATGTATAAAACAGCTGTTTTTTTGCAAATTCCGAGTTGGTCCCTCAGAGGCGTCTCTAGCTCTAGCCCATGTAGCGCCCGTGTGCAAACATTACCCGAGCGCCCCCTAGTAAGCGCGCGGTCAAAGTCAAAATGGAATGTATACAAAGTACAAGTAACAGCACATCAAGTTACCACAAACTGTCCAATTTCCCCAATGGATAATAAACTCTATTGTTTGGGGATTTTTAAGAAGAAATGTGTCAGTTTGGTTACTATGATGTGCTGTTGACTGTATTTAGAATTTTACATGATGTTCTGGTGTTTACCCTAACAAGCCAAAACGTACCCATGCTAATTAAGATGTTAACATGGCTATATGTATACTATAGATCTTAAATATACCAAATTTTGTAATTTCTTCATTTTAATTACGACCTTCTATCAAACGTACAAAGTTCAATATAAATTGGGAACATTTGACAAATTTGGGAAGCTCCCTGCGAGCGAGGTCCACTGTACACGGGTAATAAGTATGTACCTATTTTTAGGAAGGAAGGAGTGACAAGAAAAACAAAACACAAGTTTATGGTCCTTAATAACTAATTAAGTAATACAGGACGAATTTAATTAATCTTAATATATATAAATCTCGTGTCACAATGTTTGTCCTCAATGGACTCCTAAACCACTTAACCGATTATAATAAAATTCGCACACCATGTGCAGTTCGATCCAACTTGAGAGATAGGATAGTTTAAATCTCAAATTATAGTAGCAATTTTAATTTATTGCAAATTATATATATACTGATAATTTTTACTATAAATTGACAAGTTAGCATCAACATACTACGGTTGCTATAGTTACGCAACTTTTGACATTTGACATAGAATTGACGCAATGGCTTTTGACAGGACAACGTCTGTCGAGTCAGCTAGTCTTAATATATATAAATCTCGTGTCACAATGTTTGTCCTCAATGGACTCCTAAACCACTTAACCGATTATAATAAAATTCGCACACCATGTGCAGTTCGATCCAACTTGAGAGATAGGATAGTTTAAATCTCAAATTATAGTCGCAATTTTAATTTATTGCAAATTATATATATACTGATAATTTTTACTATAAATTGACAAGTTAGCATCAACATACTACGGTTGCTATAGTTACGCAATGGCTTTTGACAGGACAACGTCTGTCGAGTCAGCTAGTATAACTATAAAAAAGTCACTTTTCACGCTTTTACATTGGCAAAATCCCTAATTATGTCACTTACTTCAATGCTTAGGTAATAACGATTGACAATCGACTTCGCGACAATGTTGACCGAAGATAGTTTTTAATTATTTTTAGTTTAGAAAACACTCTTTCGCTGTGTGCTACAGTGACTGGCAATATGAGGGAAAGGAAGACTGAGATTAACTTATTCGTAAACAAATAATTTAAAATATCTAACGGCGTAGTGGAATCATCAATAAACATCGGTAATAATTCAATTTCATTAAAGAGCTCTAACTTCTCTACATCTGAAGAGTCATGGCACAGTTTTTTTTTTCTAAATTAGAACAATGTGCTTTTTTTTGTATCAAGTCTAAATCCTTCCACTGTTTTAATTTTTCATGAAATTTAAAAAATACGATTAATTTGATTCATAAGCTCGAATCGTTCGTGGGCTCCGTAGCGAGCGGCGCTCGGCGCCCCCTAGGACCGCTGCGCCCATAAATATCAGAAAACGGGCTGCGCCCTTGTGCAACGCACACCCTGCACAATAGGTAAAGACGCCGCTGTGGTCCCTTATTAAAAGTTGTTCATAATGAATAGTACTACGAGCCCTTTCGGCTTAGCATACCCTTTCCTTATAACCCTGCATAGTCAATAGTTCTCACAGCAGCTTAGTTCTAAGCTCTAACCCAAGCAAGCGATAGCACAGCTTTATTTTCATTGAATCGTCTGCAGCGCGGCCTTCAAGGTGATAGCGGGCCGCATTCCGGCGGGAAAGAGACGGCCGTACGCGTTTCTCGCTCTAACTACAATGGCGGCTAGCTGTGTTGCCAGTAAGGGAAAAAAGTTACTTTTACAGAAGAATAAAATATGTATTTTTGTTAACATTAAGTATGTTAAAAAATGGAATACATACAGCTATATAAACTTTGAACTTCGCTTTTGGATATAATAATAATATAAATAGGTACTTATATGAATGCATGAATCTTTTTTTTTCAATTTAAAAAATAAATACCTAAGTAAGTACATATTTTCTAACTAAATGTTTAAAATCTAAAACTTCAGTCTGATCTTAATTATTATACAAAATGTCAAACAAATGCAATATATTTTCAGTACCTAAAGATATAAAACATGTATTACCGACTTAGCTAACTCGAATACTTTAAGTGTATGAAATATATGAAGATTTCAACAGACTCCAGTGGCAAGGCTAGAAACTACCACGCTGGAGGCTTCGACGGCATTTCAGTTACAACAACCTGGCAATCAAAAACGCCAGTCAGTTGTGTAGAGGCTGCGACCGTCGCACGCGCATCTCCTTACCACCATACCGTTAAAAATGCCGATACCCAACTCAAACTACTCTTTAAAACAACCACACACTCCCAGTGATATTTAAATGTGAATTACAGTGCGTTTAACCACAACAGTGACAGAAAAACGTTTCTAGTGCATCTACAAGTGAATCGAGATTGATATTTTTTGTTTGCCAGACCGTGTGTTAGTAATAACCGTGGACTCGACCAAGAAATGAGCTTCTAATTGGCGTAAATCAATGGCTGGGATGGTAAGTCATACCTATTCGAGGCTTTGAGGTTTTAAACCGAAAAGCTGTGCTGTGAATGTGTGCGTGAGCGTGCAGCACTTGTAAGTCGAAAGCTCGAAAGAAATGCTTTCAAACGGAGCTTTATCTGTTCTGTTGAAATTTTAACTAAAGTTATTTGACAGCACTGAAATCTGCGTCCCTTTTTAATTAGATTAGCGTAAGACAGGGATGGGGACGAATTTTAGAGCAGTCAGATTATGTTTGGTAAAGAATGGTACAGAATCGAAGTCTTCTTCAAAGTGATCGAAGCTTCTGACATAACTTAGGTACATTCTCAAATAGTTCTAAATATGTATTAAGTAAGTACTTTCTTTCCTTGTAACTTTTACTTCGTGAAATAACAAGTACCTATCATAAAGTTAAAGAGTAGTGTGATAAGAACTGACTTAACTAAGTTTCATTTTAAAGTGATTCTAAGTTACAAGTCTCAGTCAAGTATTGTATGAAAGATCTAGTACCTACGAGTAAGTTAGAAAGTAGTTTGGATAGGATCGTCCTTTCAAGTTTCGTCTGTACTAACTTATCTCGAAATATTATAAGACAAATCACTTTCGCGACTGTTTATTGACTTTACTTCTTCTAAGTGCTGCAATGTGTTTTTGAAATCTTCACCATAAAAAAGTACAAACAGCGAGTCTAAGTGATCGACAGAAAAGGCGGTCTTATTGCTAGACTATGTGAGTTTTTAATATAATATTGTATCAATGCCGTTTTTAGCATCCTTAGCACTGAGGTTCGAAAAACAGAATACAAACATTTCAGCGCGAAAATACGCACAGTATATACATTACACGGAAAGGATCACGAATTATACGGAAAAGCTATGCTAAGCCGAAAAGGACCACAGGTACTTATCATTATGAACAAAAGTTGTTGTGCTATGGGACCAACCCAAATGTTCGTAGTAATGAGTAATGTGACCCTTTTTTGGATTAGCATACCCTTTCTTTATAGCCCTGTATACCTGTGCAAACCCAGGGCAGGTTGCTAGTGCTTATTACGAGTATCATACCGGCTTTGCTCCGAGCCGTGCATTGGCTCGGGAAATTTCTAGCTTGAACGATTCTAAGTTTCACTTTTACTTGGTATCGATTAGTTTATTTTGCAAAATGATTTAATTTACATCTTAGAACTTACTATAACATTAGAAATTCATGTGAAAATGACATAAAAAATGGGTGTGGGTTTCCCGATGGATATGACCTGGGTGTCTTCAAGTCGCGAGTGAATCGATTCCTTCTAGGCAAGCGTGCTCCATCGTAGACCGCATCATTGCTTACCAGTAGGTGAGATGGCGGCCAAACGCAAGTCCATAGTTAAATAAATAACAAAAATTAAGTAAAAAAAAGTAAATTTAAACTAGACGGTATTACAAATGAACGTCTAGTTTATTTTCGCGTTCAAACCGCGTCAGGTACAAAAAAGTTTTATTATCCGCGAATTCGTCTAACTAATTCTAGGGTAGTAACAAAAAAAGCAGGTGAAACTACGAAACCTAGCTAGTCTCGCATAAATATTATCGTTAAAGATCCGCGAAGTTAGTCTAAGGGTTTTTTTTTTAATGTAATTGAGTGACGAGACGAGCAAATCGCTCGCCTGATGTTAAACGTCACGTTTGCCCATAACAGGTCTGCGCCACCCAGAATTTTGAACTCGCAGAATTCAAGACCCTGCGCGGCACAGCACTGCGCTCGTCACCCTGAGATATAAGTTGTTTAATCTCCCATTTGCCCTGTAATTTCACTGGAAACCCCTCCAACCGGAACACAGTAATGTTTGCACATTACTGCTTGGCGGTGGAATAACTGGCAAAGGTGTGGTACTTCCCCAGGCGGGCTCTGCAAAAGAGCCCTACCACTACTACTCGTAGTAACAAAAAAAGCAAGTGAATCCACAAAGCGTAGCTAGTCTCGCATAAATATTATCGTTAAAGATTGA
Source organism: Alcis repandata (assembly GCA_949125135.1). NCBI lineage: Eukaryota > Metazoa > Arthropoda > Insecta > Lepidoptera > Geometridae > Alcis > Alcis repandata. Next base: position 5,721,222 of record OX421241.1, read on the forward strand.
ATTTCTACTCGTGCCAAGTACATCGTCCTCGTATTCAAACGGTAGAGCAAAAGACTTCAACGCGCGCGCTCACTTTTTGTGCAGCTATTAGCCGGTTCATGGGAACTTTATCATTGTTTACTGCTTCTATTTAGTATTATATTTGTCACAATGCACAATAAAGCATTGTGGTGTAAAATCAGTTGTTACGTTATTTATTTTAATTATTTTGGGTACCGTACCCGCGTATAAGCTCTGTTTTTTATTTGTGATTTTCTATTCTGTTTATGCCTATATATTATTTTCTTATATTCACTTATTTTATTAAAAACTTTAAATGCTTAAATAAACATTAATTTATCGTATAAGGAAAGATTCATATCAGATTTTCGGACTTAAGAATCACCATTTTATAAATGGTAGGTCATTGTGATAACCTTTTAACAGTCTTTTATTTAGTTTAATTTGTCTTGTTTATCTGTCTTTCTGTAGTCAAAAGTAACATCGATTAGAGCGTTTTAAGAACTCATAGACATTAAGCAGTGTTTATAGATAAAACAGTTTAAACCTTAGGTACTTATAAAAATACTTGAAGTTAGTCATGGCTTAAAATGCTCTTACGAGTTCTCGCTAACGTGAGAAATTTGTCTGAAAACAAGACGGAGGACTTTAAGCAATGATTAACTTTAAGCAGGCTTTATAATTGAGGACCTGCATGCCCTGTATGCCCTCTGCCTGCCCTTTTATATCTAGATATAGGTTATTATTAAAACACCAGACTCACAAAAAGAGCATTAAATTCGCGCAATTTCGGAAAAAAGTCTTACCGTTCGAGCTTTTAATTTTGACACCACTATAATTACAGCTCCGACTCCAATGTAGGTAATTATTTATTTTCAACCGCTAACTAACCAGTCCCAAACTTAATTATACGATTTGCAAGAAAGATCAAACATATCGAGTCCGAGGCTCAAGGTCACAAGACTCGAGTAATTGTCTAAATTCCTGAATACAAAAAACATAGAGTACCTCATGATGAGATAGGATCTTTTGGTACTGTACGTGTTCATGGTCTTAGGTACTTCTGTAAGTAGTTGCTTAATCGTGTGATTTTACAGAGGTTTCATAAATAACATTATAAATTACTAAGTATAGAAGAAAAGTTGCATATGTGTTCATCTAGGGCATAGTCTATTTCTATTCCTTATTTTATAAACATCCATCATCGTTGAGCATCGTTTGATGGTTGATATACCAAAAACTCGTACGAAGCGCTTTGATTCCACCTTTATTGTGCGTATTGCTAGAGAGTAGAATACTCTGCCCGAGTGGGTATTTCCCGGTAGTTTTAATCTGGGTGTCTTCAAGTCGTGAGTGAATCGGATTCTTCTAGGCAAGCGTGCTCCGTCGTAGACAGCATCATTTCTTATCATCAGCCGAGATGGCGGCCAAACGCAAGCATATCACACAAAAAAAATATTAATTTAGTTTTTAAGGAGATATGTGGTTACAAATATTCACACACAAAAACATTCACATTTATAAATAATACTAGCTGACTCGACAGACGTTGTCCTGTCAAAAGCCATTGAGTCAATTCTATGTCAAATGTCAAAAGTTACATTAAAAAAGTTTACATTGTCCAAAGCGCTAAAGTTAAATTATGGTTGAAGTATTTTTAAATTTTCTAATTTTTCATGTTTTTTTACTATACTCGTAAATTGAGATACATGTGAGCTATCCTATCTCCTAAGTTAGATGGAACTGCACCCGGTGTGCAAATTTGATTGAAATCGGTTAAGTAGTTTAGGAGTCTATAGCGGACAAACAACGTGACACGTAATTTTAATAATTGTACTAGCTGACTCGACAGACGTTGTCCTGTCAAAAGCCATTGCGTCAATTCTATGTCAAATGTCAAAAGTTACATTAAAAAAGTTTACATTGTCCAAAGCGCTATATGATTTAATTATTTTTAAATTTTCTAATTTTTCATGTTTTTTTACTATAAATTGAGATGTGAGCTATCCTATCTCCTAAGTTAGATCGAACTGCACCCGGTGTGCAAATTTGATTGAAATCGGTTAAGTAGTTTAGGAGCCTATAGCGGACAAACAACGTGACACGTAATTTATATATATTAAGATTAAGAAGATTAGGTTTACCTCGGTACAAATTCCTGAATGCAAAAAACATAGTACACGATGAGATAAAATCTTTTGGTCCTGTACGTGGTCTCAGTTACTTCTGTACATGGTTGCTTACCATGTTATTTTACAAAACGTCTTAAATAAGCTAGTTGGTCTTTCTGTGACAAGGATATCGAAGATCGTAAAAAACAACATGTGCTCTCACGGTTTAAAACACAGGTATGGTCAAAAGGTATGGTGCAAAATATGCAATGGTATGGTGTGGTGTGGCGGTATGACGATGTGATGGTATGATATAGCATGGTGTAGTATGTATATGATTGCAATATAAAAAGCGTCTAACCCTATCAATTTGCATACTTATCAATCCTACTAATATTATAAATGTGAAAATTAGTATGTTTGTAACTCAACCACGAAAAACGGCTGAACAGATTTGGTACATACGAAAGTAGCTTATACCTACTCTTGAACATATAGGCAATTTTTTATCCCAGAAAATGCGGATGAAATCGCGGGGCGCAGCTAGTATTGTTACTATCACATGTTATAAATACTGACCATTCTAATTTAAACCTTAATCAATCCTCACAGAATGTCTAAATTAGCTTGCAGAATTTACCAGCTAATTGCACAGATTACTAAATAGTTACAGATTACTGGTTGATAATTATCAACAAAGCGCGAAATAAGTCAATAACTTTTAAACTTTTTACTGTTTCAACGAAATTGAAGTAGGCTCTATACCTACTATTCCGTTTACAGCTCAATCAGCCGTTTGCGTCATTACGGAAAAAATATCGGAGTCATTCTCAAGCGATTAGCAATGGTCATTATACTTTTTCTTTTTACGTATAAAAATGATTGGTTCTTTTGTGAACAAAATATACAAGTTAGGAATTTAAACTTGTGAGTGTGAGTTTGTTGTAGGTATAGTAAATACAATCTAAATACTTTATTATAATAATACTAGCTGACCCGTGCCCACTTCGTTGGGCATAATGTTAATTAAACCCGAAGCCATCGCGCGCCGTCCGGACCGTTTTTTCTCCGATTCACTTTGCAAAACGGACTACCACGTAAAAGCCTTTTTATTTTTCGGTTTTTTATATAACCTATGACACTCAGCAATAATGTGGCTTTCTATTGGTGAAAGAATTTTTGAAATCGGTTCAGTAGATCCCGAGATTACCCCTTACAATTTAACAAATATACAAACACACAAACTTTACTTCTTTATAATATTAGTATAGATTATATTTTATGTGAGGAAACCTGCATACGTCCGGAAAAGAAATTCAATGGTGTATGTGAATCGACCTACACGCACTTGGCCACCGTGGTGGAATACGGCCTAATCACCCTTCGAGGGTAGACCTGTATCCCAGCAGTGGGAGGATTAAAGGTTGAGTAGTAGTAGTAGTAAACACTATTTAATATGCAACAAACTCACACTTACCATATGACATAACAAGAACATTATTTTTACAAAACAAAACACAAAAACCGACTTCAAGAGACCGACTATTGAGTTATTCATCTATTTGTCGCGCACTTACTTAATGCAAATTTAAGACTTATACGGTTTTCTCATGGATACCATTATCAGAACTGGACTAAATTGAAATGGGACCAAATGGGAAGCGTCAGCTTTCTAATAAAAAAAGAATCATCAAAATCGATTCACCCAGTCAAAAGTTATGAGGTAACAAACATAAAAAAAAAAAAACATACAGACGAATTGATAACCTCCTCCTTTTTTGAAGTCGGTTAAAAAGTAAAAATGGACAATAATGTAATGTAAGTAGTGTGTTATTACCTAAGTATATTAGAAGTTTAAGGGCGCTTGAAAGTCCCTGAAATGGCTAAGTGGTTGTTGTTGTTCGATAGCTTATGCCCTGGAATAACACGTAGGCTACTTTTCATCACTTAAACTTTATTTTTGTCTTTCAAAACCGCACGAATAAAACTTCGGACATTAAATAAATAAAAATAAAATAACCTTTATTTCCCAAAATATACAAATCTATATATATAAAAATGAAACCCGTTTTCCTTGGTCACGGCCTCACGCGTGAATGGCTGGACCGATTTCACTAATTCTTTTTTTGTTGTATTTGTTATTATTAGGAGAAGGTTCTTACGGAAAAAAATATTAAGAAAATCTCTCAGAAATATTGAAAAACCCTAAAAACAGCCCTTTTATTTTTCCCATACAAACGTTTTCTAACTAAAACGAGCTTTATTGCTATTGTATAAAGTTCATATTGAATTGCAAGCACTCACTGTTGTTTAAGCAATGTAGGTATGTTCCTAACGTCCAAGAGTCAATTTGCACTTTATTACCTCTGTACAAAGTTCAAATTCAATCATATCCATCAAAACAGTGTGCGTTTTATACTGATAATTTTTACTATAAATTGACAAGTTAGCATCAACAAACTACGGTTGCTATAGTTACGCAATAGCATGAGAATAGAGGTTTTAGCAAAGAGTTCCTATAATTATTCTCAACACCTTTGGTCACGCCATCACGCGTGAACGACTGGACCGATTTCAATTTACTCTACGTTTATCCCAAAGTCTACCCGTGCGAAGCCGGGACGGGCCGCTAGTAACAATATAAAAAATAAAATAATTTAGTACAAAACAATAAAAATAATAATTAGAATTGTTCTTCTGGGACACCCAAATGTGGGTTAAGGCCTCCTCCGTGCCTTGCCATTCTTCCCGGTCTTGAGCTATACGGGTCCAGGTTGCTCCTGCAACCTCTACAATGTCGTCGCACCACCTTCTCCGAGGTCGTCCTCTGTGTCGAGTGTTGTCTCTCGGATGCCAGTGAACAATACGTTCACTCCATCTGCCGTCTTTTGCCCGAGCTAGGTGGCCAGCCCACTTCCATTTGAGCTTACAGAGCATTCAACACCTTTGGTCATGCCATCACGCGTGAACGACTGGACCGATTTCAATTTACTCTACGTTTATCCCAAAGTCTACCCGTGCGAAGCCGGGACGGGCCGCTAGTAACAATATAAAAAATAAAATAATTTAGTACAAAACAATAAAAATAATAATTAGAATTGTTCTTCTGGGACACCCAAATGTGGGTTAAGGCCTCCTCCGTGCCTTGCCATTCTTCCCGGTCTTGAGCTATACGGGTCCAGGTTGCTCCTGCAACCTCTACAATGTCGTCGCACCACCTTCTCCGAGGTCGTCCTCTGTGTCGAGTGGTGTCTCTCGGATCCCAGTGAACAATACGTTCACTCCATCTGCCGTCTTTTGCCCGAGCTAGGTGGCCAGCCCACTTCCATTTGAGCTTACAGAGCATTCGGACATTAGTAATTAAAATTTAAAAATACCCCAACGTTTAAACTGCTGAATCGATTTTCATCAAACATAGCTAAGAACACTCCCGACTAATTCACCTTTCAAACGAAAAAAAACAAAATCGGTTCATCCGTTCGAGAGCTACGATGCCACAGACATACACACAGACACGTCAAACTTATAACATCCCGTCGTTTTGTGTCGGGAGTTAAAAATACGTTCTAACAAAAAATCTTATACACACTTATATCATCGTTATTCGTTATATAAGACCTTCTGTTACCACGGTAGCAAGCCATCAGATCTGGCTGGTAAGGCCCCGGGCGAGACGCCGCGCACGCGACTGTTTAAATGAGGTTAGCCATGGGCTGGATCAAATTATATGTTGTTGATAGGGAGAAATGTGAGTGTTATGATGTATTTGGAGATTTTGACTACCGCTATAATAGGCGTGACGAAAGATTTTAAAATCCTCTTCCATAATGTGAGTACACATTTACTATTTACAAAAAAGCCTTTATTTCGGTAATAAACTTAAGTTTAACGAAGTTTGAAGCCATGTTTCACATTTTTTTTCAACAGTGCCCGAAAACAGCTTGCTTGTGTCATGGCGTCGATTTGACGTCACGGCTAGTAAACATGTCATTGTGTATTCGAGAAAGAAAATATCGAATCGCCATAGAAAATTGATCACGTGACTAAATATTTTGTATACTCGATATTGTTTTCTCGAATTTAGTGAACTTGTGTTTTAGGAGTTGTTCACTTTGACGTGTAGAAGAACACCTTCATGTATTACTATACCTTGTACTCGTAGATACAGTAAGTAATTAGAAATTACCCCTCATCAGAACTGCTTATTTAATGTTTGTCTATGGCTGGATATGGGCCAGAAAACACAGAAAAATGGCCATCAAAATTCCGATGAATTTACCTAAAGTACGGAGCATACTGATAATCACCAAAAAGTACAATGATTAGCACCAGTTTTTACGGTGACAACTATCGTAATATACTCGTATGGTTGTCACCGTAAAATAAAACTAATCATCGTACTTTTTGGTAATTATCACTATGCTACTATGCTCCGTACTTAAGGTGAAAATTTTCTCAGTGAATAATGCATGGTATTACGCATCTATTTGCAACCAGCTTTACAAAGCTTACGCTGGTCGTCATTACTTAGCGCAATTAGTACTACGGACCAATAATAGATAACTCTAAAAACTAAAAACATGGAGTAGCTTTGAAGTAGTTTTTTTTTCACACTCATAGCTCCCCACTAGGATACCCTGTGTCGGTGATGCCAAGGAACACACACAAAGACAAGGACAACTAACACCCAGTCCCAGAACAGATATTTAAATTCGTCATTCCATCGTCAAACATCTTCCCGGCCGGGAATCGAACCCAGAGCGTAAAATTTGAAAGAGCGAAAAAGACAAAACACAGAATAACTATCTACACCAAGGCTACTGCGTTTTTCATCCGGTGGTAAACTCACTTGATGAAGGTCACCGAATGTGACCGAAACTAGTCGTAGTAGACGACTTAATTTTTACGTGATTATTCCCGTGTTTAATTATTACAAAAATTTACTACGACCCCATATATATTATATTATGTATTTATTTTACTCTGAGGTCAAATTTGCGGTCTAAAACGTATAATAACAACAAAACATTACCATACTATTTATATTACACTCCATTGTCCACATCACAAATTACGCCTGATGCCTGATGCCCCAGCGCACGCCACTTGACGTGCGTATAATGATGCCTCGATACAAGGTTAAGACTTCGAATTTTAAAACCAGGCTACCGGTTAAAAGGCATGGCTCTAAGGCATACGGCGGCTTAACTCTACGCAATAATTTTGTTGAAATTTTGTGGTTACTACAAAAAACTAATGCCCAAAAAACGGGCCAGCTGCTTCTAAAATTAACAAAAGGTGTACCAACTTACAAAAAATGAGGTAATTGGTACTCTCTATTTAGTATTGTAGTCGTATATTTTGAAGTACGATATATATCTATAGTATATGTTTCTCTTTTCACAAAGTTAGGCTTGCGTTTGACCGCCATCTCGCCTGATGGTTAGCAATGATGCGGTCTACGATGGAGCACGCTTGCCTAGAAGAAACCGAATCACTCACAACTTGCGGACACCCAGATTAGGTATTATCTCTATATAGGTATATACTTTTATTAGGAAGAGTGTTTTAATATTCAATAAATCGATTACATACCAAATTATGCTTTAATGTTCATAATAAATAAATAAACGTTTCACACACATCGCTCCCCACTGGGATAATCTTGTGTCGGGGATGCCATGGAATACACACAAAGACCAGGACAACTCACACCTAGACCCAGAGCAGACATTTAAATTCATCATTCAAACATCTGCCCGGCCGGGAATCGAATCCGGGGCCTCTGGCTTAAAAGGCGGATACATTACCGCTGAGCCAAAAGGTCGTCAATGTTAAAACTTAATACTATTTTACATTTTGGGTAGACTATTATAATGAATAAATTAATGTGAATATGAATATTGAATACAAAATAAGGATGAAATCGACTCCCAATCGACTAACATACTAACAAAAGAAATTACAGTCGAAAGGAGAACCTCTTTTTTTAAATCGGAAAAAAGCTACTTACTTAGTCCTTTCAATACTTAACTAAATATTGTTGTTTAAAACCACTAAAGACCGAGTCCATCAAAATTCAAAGGTGCAACTGTGTAGCATCTGTTTTGTTCAAGAAAGGTCCTTCTAAAGACATTTTACGACAAACTTTTACTGTTTCTGTAATCACGGAAATAATAATAGCTTGAAGACAACAGCGCCACAAGTAAAAGCCAGTGGCGTTTTAAAGAACTATAACGGCCATATAAAAAAGCTTTGAAACTTGAAACTTCATTGCAGACATCAATGCATGTATTTTGTAAAATTCTGAGCTGTTATTATGGTAGGGATAAAAAGTGGTGTAAGAGAATCAGTGGCGGCGTAGAGGTCTCCCCTTGGTGGTTAGGGGCAGTGCTACGGGTGCCCAGCACAGAAAAGGATGACAATGCCTATAATCACCGCGTTACCAACTGAGTCGTAGGGCCATAAACGTCAATAGGGATCAGGGCCCCAATACTATCTACTATGTTTCTATCTGATTTTATTATTTTCCATATGCGCCTATAACCATCTTACGCACATCACTATGCGGCTCCATAAGACCCACAAGTGCGAGCGAGATAGACATAGAGAAATGATTTATGGCCGCACGACTCAGTTGGTAACGCGGTGACTATAGTCGCACAGCTTATTTTTATTTACTTTCGAACATAATTACAAGCTTTTATTGAACATAACATAAACATAACATATTCGGATCAAATCTTGCAACTGGGTCTTAAATCTCTTCCAGTTGTCCGATTTAGCTGAAATTTGAGCGGTTTAACTCCAATGCCAATGCAATATAAGCTTGTTTTAAAAAAAAAACTTTTTTTTTCTAAAAAAATTTGTTAATGAAGTAAGTAACTGGACAGGCACGATAGAAAATCGCCTATTGGTCGAGTAAGTACTTAACTAGAAATAAAGTGCAAGATAAAAAACTGTCCTGGGTGCCGAGCTAACTAAGCTATGCCGCTACTAGTAGTCGCAGAGACAGTAATAAAAGTGCATTCGTTGTTAAACAGAGCCCACAGCCCACGGCCGTGCCAAGTTATATTAGTCAGTCCAATAGTACATCTCATAGACACTTTGTTGCCTCTAAACTCTTTAAAGACCAATCGAAAGACGTTTACGAGCTAAGAAAAAGTGCGTTTTTGTCTTTTTTAAGGCTGGGTTTACCACAACTCACTTATCACTATCGTCGTATTATAAATGTCAAAGTTTGTACGCATGTTTGTTACTTCTTCATGCTAAAACGCTGGACGAGATTTGGATGAAATTTTAATAGAGATGGCTTAAATTCTAGATTAACACTAGCTGACCCGGCAAACGTTGTTTTGCCATAAAATAAAAATTATTTCTAGTGACTATTAACTTAATAAATAGGGGTTGGTGATAGAAGGGTGAAAATTTAGGGTTGTATGTATTTTTTAATGCCACATTATAAAAAATAAAAAATAAAAATTTTGTCTAAAAAATAAAAATTTAGGGGTGGACTACCCCTAACATTTAGGGGGATGAAAAATAGATGTTGGCCGATTCTCATAGATACCGGATAAGCACAAAAAATTTCATCAAAATCGGTCAAGCCGTTTCGGAGGAGTATGGCAACGAAAACTGTGACACGAGAATTTTATATATTAGATGTGGTGGTGGTGTGTGTGGTTGTTTTTTTCATGGGCTACTTTTTAACCGACTTCAAAAAAAGAGGAGGTTATCAATTCGACTGTATGTTTTTTTTTATGTTTGTTACCTCATAACTTTTGACTGGGTGAATCGATTTTGATGATTCTTTTTTTATTAGAAAGCTGACGCTTCCCATTTGATCCCATTTCAATTCAGTCCAGTTCTGATAATGGTATCCATGAGAAAACTATATAAGTCTTAAATTTGCATTAAGTACGTGCGCGACAAATAGATGAATAACTCAATAGTCGGTCTTTTGAAGTCGGTTTTTGTTTTTTGTTTTGTAACAATAATGTTCTTGTTTATCATCCCCATCATCGCCGTTTTTGATCACCATGAGGCCTATATAGCTAGTACATTTAACAAAAGCTTTACTTTAAACTAAAAGAGGTGCAATCTCCACATATGCTACAGTAACTATGGTCTAATCTGCACCTGTCACTTCGCATGCGCATAGTATCTCAATTAGCATCAGCAAACAAGTAGTAATGATTAGTGGCACTAATGCCACCGGCTCCCAGTCTTGTAATCTTTATAGCACTCTGCAGTTTGACGACCTCTGGCGAGACGGGCGGGAACTAGAAGTTAGGAGCGTTGCGCAGACTAGATAAGATCAGATGCATCAGTCAACGAAGCATTAAATTCATATTACAGTACACAAATAATTTACAAAAAATATGCATTATGATTAGTGACTAAAATGCTACCGGCTACCAGTCTTGCAATCTTTATAGCACTCTGCAGTTTGACGACCTCTGACGAGACAGGTAGGAACTAGAATTTAGGAACGTTGCACAGATTAAGAAGAGCTAGATGCATGACTCTACGAGCATTGATTTATACATTACCGCGCCCACCCACGCCCCGTGATTTTACAACGCTAATTTGAAGTCAGTGAAAAAATAAATTAAAAAGCAATGCAATTAATTGTCAAGAAGATGATTTGCCAGGTGGCTCAGACCGCAGTCCACGCTTCGAAATTTCAAGAACCTGAAATGGAAGCGACGTCGCAAAAACCCTCGTTGAAGTTGTCCATCTGCCTTTTTCAATCTGCGCTAACACAAGTACATCCTGCAATAACTTAGTAAGCAACATTAAACCTTTTTGAGAGACATTAAGATTCAATTTGAAAGTTTAATACAAATACAGATAGCTTTTCAGAAAGTGCACGCAAAGCGCGAGCTATAACTTCAACTCTTTATCATCTGGTAGCAAGCGCAAGTTCAAGAAAACACGCAATCAAATTCAACTAAATCTTTCCAATAACCCCACATTTACACGTTAAAAGCTTTCAAATTTGTGTTCTTGAAATCAGTGCCTCTATTGATTTCGGTTATCATTAGCGGTATTATTTTTAGAGGTAAATTTAATATTCACTTAACATGTATCTTATGCATTATTCAATTTCTCATGAATTCAATTTCTTGAATTTGACTTTTGATCTTTTCTGGGAACAATTCCCACAGGCGGTCTTTTGGATTAGTTTAGTTCAATTTACTGGTTTTATGTATTTTATTGTTTTATTAAAAGACAACTTATCTCTTGTGAATTTTTTGTCATTTGATTAAGATTCTGCATTCAGAACATAAAACTAAGACGACTGTAGTTTTGTCGTGTCCCAGTCCTCTAGTATTTAATACAGCGTTATAAAGAAAGGGTACATGCTAAGGCGAAAACGGCTCATAGTAATCATGATTATGAAAATTGTTTACTAAGTCTGTCTTAAATCGCGAAAATCGGACCAAAATCTATAGAACTAAAATCCCGCAAAAAAAATAAGCAGCTGGTCCCATATTAAAAAAGGTTCATAATCACGAGTAATATGAGCCCTTTTTAGCTTAGCATACCCTTTCCTTATAACCTTGTATAGTTGGGAACTACACTAATTTAGATCATTGATACTTGAGGTTTTGAAGTTTTCTCAATTCTGAATTGATCGGAACCTAGGACTCGCGGTAATTGTCTACCGCACGATTACCATCGCACTTTACGATCGTTTAAAACAACTTTCAATTAGTTAATTTGAACGTTATCACCCACAGATTACGGCGAGAGGCAGCTAAATGCAGAGCCATGTCGCAGAGGGACTTTTCCGAGGTTAGTTTTTTTTATAAAGAATAAATCCGCATTTAACCACCAACTCGCCTGTTGGTCGAACGATGTGGTCGAAGATGGAGCACACAGATTCAGAAGATACCTATTCACTCTGACCTTGAAAGGTCCAAGATTATATCTCTTAGGGAACAAGAAAGCCGGAAGTCTGTTCCATTCCCGGGCTGTACGGATTAGAAACGTGGACTCAAACCGTTTTGTACGTATCCAGGGGAAAACAACAGTGTAGGGATGGTAAAAGGGCGTTTAGTGGATACCAAATTAAATTGAATTTATGCTGCGCGGCGACGAGGTGACGTTTTATTGCTGCGCGTGTTATGAACAGGCGGTGCTACATTTTTGTGCAGTTACTATTGAATTTCGTCACTGTTGGATAGTCGCTTGGTCTGTAGGAACATATGTAGTTACTTTTCACCGTTAGATGCATAGTAGCTATTAAAATCTATTTAACCTTCGACATTGAATAGGTAGGTACGAGTATGTGTGGAAATAAAAACGGAACCAATGTTTTGACACACGTGCCACCATTCTGAAAACTTTTGCAGAATATCTGGACAGCAGCAGAATATGGATCAGTGGTGGATTTACCAGCAGGCTGAGTAGGCTGGAGCCTAGGGCGGCAGATTTCAGGGGCGGCAAATTCTGGGGCAAGTTTTTTAAATTTCGGACATGATTTCTGAAAGAAAGTATTATTGTGAGCAGGGACGGGGGACGGGGCTAGTGTATCGAATTGTTTAGGTCGGTAGGGGCGGCAAAATGTTGAATAGCCTACGGGCGGCAAATGTGTAAATCCGCCACTGATATGGATACTTATTAAATACGTTTGTATAGAATAGAGTTCTCATACATGAAAATCTTACAAAAAAAAACTGGTACGAAATGACAATTTTTTCCAAGAAATATTTGTATTTTCCCCCAATTTCAGTGTTGTTTCCTAAAAAGTTAAAATGGTTTTTCAGAATTTAAAGTATTGAGGCGTGTTTTCGGCTTAATACGCCCCAATTTTATAACTCTACATATGAAGTTTTCTAAGTTTTCTTGTGTAAATACAAGAGCACTAAAAAAACTTTCTTTTAAAAAAACACTAGCAGAAGACCGAAAAGCTTTGAAATTACTAACTTTTATTGTTATTGTAAATGATTTGATTTGATTTTTTATTCCCACTGGTGAATTAATACGCAAAAGAGATAGACAACTTCTCTCCGCCTTTTTAAGTAAGCTCACAATCACGATCATGATCCGAATCCCCTTTTTTTTTTTTTTTTTGGGGGGTGGGACATCATCAAATGACCCCTCCCACTCTTGGGCAGAGCGGAAGGGAGTGTCAGACTTCTACTGACCAAAAAAAACCCGCTCAAAGGAGTCGGTTACAAACATACATACAAACATACATACATACAAACATACATACAGGTGAAGCTAATAAAAGCGTGTTAAAAAAAACTGCATCTTGGTAATCTTCAAACGGCTACAGCTATTTTTTTTTAAATCATAGCTAGGAAAACTTTCGATTAAGACACCTTTTAAGAAAATATATTTTCTAGGCAAGCGTGCCTTTTCATAGAATATCACATTATTGCTTACATATTTATGCCTATACATACATAAAATACGTATAGGTGTTTCGTCGCTGCTCCCACAACTCATTCAATAATAAACTTTAAGAGCTTTGCTCTTGTCGGTGGAGCAATTTTGACGCTTGGCGGTCTTTTCTTAAGAAACAGTAAATCACTAACATTTCTTATTCTGTTTCTGTCCGTTGTTTATAAGTCTTCAAACATTTTTTTTAGTTGCAAACCACTCTCGTTTCTCCTCTCTTCGACACACCAATGACTGTGTAAGTTACACATAAGGCCCGATACAAATGAATGTGATTCGAGCGCTGTTAGCCGCAGATGTGGCCCGACGTGGGCGGCGCCGGTATTAATAACCTTAGCGTACTTAGGGTTAACTTTAATTTTATTATTAACTTACGGATTAGCATCCTTTTTACACGCCTTTTATTAGCTTCACTTGTATGTATATATTATATGTAACCGACTCCTTTGAGCTTGATTTTGTCCTACTTTGAACGATCAGATTTAATTCAAACTTTGCACACCTGTTAAAGACCGAATGACAATGCGTGTGTTTTAGTTTTTTTAATTATATTTTTTTATTCTTCTTTTTTTGTGTGATGGCTTTCACGGTACGTAAAGTAAACGAAATAATATTAAAACCCGTGGCTTATTTTTAGATCTTCTTAGTAGATACCTACATTATACGAAAGTATCCTCCAATGACATGTTTCTAGATATTATTATGTTACCTATTCAACGATATGTTAGTCAAACTTTTTATTGACCTTTTTATTGATTCGAAAAAGCGAAGCGTCTCAGCAACAGCTGATAAAATTTGATTTCGTTTGATGAATGCACAAGGCTGTGCAGTTATTTGTATAAATATTAGTATTTGGGTGCAGATCCATATTTTTCAGCTTATTTTATCTCTATTTGTACTCGGGTATACGAATATGAAGAATTTTGTTATATCCCATACAAAATTCCGTCATGCATACCTGGCCTAAATATCAAGACAGGATATTAGGATTGTCCAATCAGCCAGTATCAAGACTTGATCGAAATAACATAAAACCTAATCCTACTCATTATCGCTAACAGTACCAGTAATGCGAGATGGCGCCACCGCTGATCGCGCAAATAAGTCGTGTGATGATACGGTACTGTAACGCGACAAACTTAACTTTGCGGGTGGCGAAATGAGGAACTAAAATATTTGTAACTAGCATCGTGGTAGCTTCATCTGTATCATAGTAGTAGTAAGCCTAAATCAAGGGTAAGAGCTACTTTATGAAAACAACAGCCAAGCCATGCCACAGGCCTTTCTGGAGCCTAAAAAATCCGACACAAGCGCATATGTAAAAAATGTAAAAATGTTTACTTTTGACAATCCCAATAAAACATTTCATCCAAATTCGTTTACCCATATCACCGTAAAGTAGCTTACTACACTCACCCCGAAACTGTCACTCACTTGATTAGTCTATAGTCTATAGAGTAGTGAGAATACGACACACGTCAGTTTAGCTTAGAAAATACGATAGTTGCTCCCCCATTCAACTACATACATAAGTTGGTCATACACTCGGATATGATCCTCGTTATAGTAACAGCTATTTAATCTGTGTAGACGTGATTCACTAGTAATAACACAGTGCAAGGCACGCGAGGCAATATCTTGGTTGTTTTATGCTTCTTCGAGTTATGGGTTGGTTACACGTAACGAGTACAGTGGCGAGACAGTGCCTTCAGCCGACTACTCGGTTTGTATAAACATTTCGACGAAGCGAGACAGTCGCTAAAACCATGATTTGTTTGCTCGGCCGAGCATGCCATTTGCTGTCTCGCTACTATACTCGTTACGTGTAATCAACCCATTAGAACGTAATTCTACATATCCGTCACGCCGGCTGCTACAGGTATGCACAGAGGACGGTGATCAAGCGGCACGTTTGCTTGTTAGCCACCTATGGCATCAAATAAGATAGAAATTCTTTGTAAAAACCGTAAAATTTGTTACAAAACAAAACAGACTTGTCAAATTACAGCTTAAAGTGACAGCTTAACCAGTTAAGCCGTTAAGTTAGGTAATTAAGCTCTTACCAATTAGTTAACCAATTATGCTCTTACTAATAACAGCTATCTGCTCTATAAGCAGCTATTAGAAACCACTCTCGGATTGTTGGTCGAAACAACAACATAAATTACTATATTTCTCTAATGTCCGCATTTTGAGTTCAGCAGAAAAGCATCAGTTATCCAAAATATTATCTAGAACCGTTTCCATAAGCAAGTCAGCTTTATTATACAAAGGAAAACGTTTGCGCTGCCACAACGCTTCCGTTCCCGCTGCTACTCTACGCTCCCGCTCCCGCTGCTACTCTACGCTCCCGCTCCCGCTGCTACTCTACGCTCCCGCTCCCGCTGCTACTCTACGCTTCCGCTCCCGCTGCTACTCTCACTCCTGCTACCGCTTTACCTCCCGTTACCGCTCCAGATATCACTTTCGCCTTATTACCTACCAAAGTAAAAATACAACCAGAGAATTGCTGAAAACAACAAACTAATTTTGTCGATTATAAAGTCGATCAATGTTAATTCTGTAGTGGCATGTACAAAAACTAAACTAGTTTAGCGGTATCAAAATTGTTTGCGACTCTTTTTATTCCAATACGCGAGAAAGAGAAATGAAAAAGAATGACATTTTAAAATCGAATTAAATTTATATTACGAATTTAACTTTTAAATTTAAATCTATTTTTGACTTTAATATTCTCTTCTTTAAAAAATGCCAATTACAGTTTCCATAGCGATCGTAGAAGCAGTCAAAATTTAGTATAGGTAGTTTAAAAAATTACAGCTGACACAAATTATAACAGAATCGACGTCAGCAGCTATGAAACTGCAGTTCTGGTACTTGAACTCATTCAAGGACTAAAATGTTCTACTCGAAGCGCAGTTCCGCTTCAAAAGACAGCAAAATGACGGGAAATGAGTAATGCTTAATTTGCATACTCTTACCACAAAATATTGAGAAAACAGAAGCTGAGCTTCATAGTAAGCGCGCCCGAGCATCGCTCACGGACACGAGTTAGAAATCAGAAATATTTATTGACCTTATAACATTGAATGTTACAGATAAGTTACGTTTACAAAGAAATTTATTATTTTAGAATTAAATTTAACGAAGTAAAGCTAACTTACAAAATATAATACTTAAAAAAATTGAACATTATCTCAACAGTTTCGAAACAATTGCCGCCTGTGCAATGGCACAAGCGATATTACTCATATATATTTTTTTACAATTGACTTACGTGACGAGCAAATCCCTATATAGCCTGATGATAAACGTCACGTTTGCCCATTGATCCGAGACTCTATGTCGAGCGATGTCTAATGTCTATGTGTGCGTTACTCAAGCGCGTTTTCTATGAAGCTTAACTTCTGTACTCTTAATATTTTGTGCTGTTACTTACTACTTAGGACTGCTTGAGAGATAGTAATTATTAATGCAACACGGAAGTTGTAAAGTTTTCTCCGTGAAGTATCTGTCAAAGGCTTTTGAGGCTCGTTCCTCTATTTACAGAGTTAAGCGCAGATCTCAGAGTCTAATGGGTCAAATCGGCATTTGTATGTTTGTTTATTTGGCCGACGATGGCGAAGAGCCTGCGTGTAACATTGCTACCATGACCACTCTGCCGAAGAAGAATACTAGAGTACGGTTGGTCTGATCTTCACAAAATTGTACCAGGAATTAGTTAATTCAATTTACAATAGGCATGACGACAGTATCAAAAAATCGCCGATTCAATGCTTTCAGGGGACTAGCCAGATTAAAAAAATTTAAAACACATGTTTAGTTTTATTTTTAAAAAACAGATTATTAAGATTTTCAATAAATTAAAACATTAAAATACAGCAATCGGCCATCTTGTCAGAAACAACAATCACAGCGTATGACGTCACGCCTCAGTGAACTCAGGTCATCCGCCGCTCATCACGCATAGACACAATGACATGTTTACTAGCCGTGACGTCAAATCGACGCACAATGACACAAGCAAGCTGTTTTCGGGCACTGTTGAAAAAATATGTGAAAAATGGCTTCAAACTTCGTTAAACTTAAGTTTATTACCGAAATAAAGGCTTTTTTGTAAATAGTAAATGTGTACTCACATTATGGAAGAGGATTTAAAAATCTTTCGTCACGCCTATTTTAGAGTTTGAATATCATCATCACTAGCATCACCGCGCAGTTGAAACTGCGGGGCGCAGCTAATGCTCAGATTAATATGAATATTTTCACTTTAAATTCCTCTTAGTTATTTTTAATTTTCATTCAGACGCATCAAACTCGTCAAAATAAACCGAACCATCGCATTTACTTCTATCATAGACTTATACTTACTTCGTTAGGACAGGGCAAATAAAAGTTTTCGACGGTACTGGCTCAATGGTGCTGACAAGTAAGCGAACCTCTGTGTGACCGTCGGCGTCGTGTCATGCCATTGTGAACTCAGTCGCACGACAAATTTGGTTGTGCATGATCTTCGCGCGTCGTGTTGTCATTTTTGAGAGCCTGACATGCATTTCCCATACAATAATTAGGCACGCTATGGAGAAATCAAAAGATAACGCTCGATTTACAAGTAAAAAAAACAGATAAATAAAAAAAAAATAAAAAAATAATAAAATAAAATAAAAAAAGATAAAAAAGTAAAAGAATAAAAAAAGAAAATGATAAATTGAGGGGTTCCCAACGAGTCACAAGGTTACTCGTATTGAGACGCAATGTTCGGATCCCGACTCTACATATTGCGCTCAATGACTTTAACATAAAAATACGCCAAACTTGAATTTCATCTTCATTTATAATCACTTTCTTTCCGTTCTCAATTAATTAGTTTATTTAGTTGATAGGCATGAAATCATTTAAAATGTTTTTGATATGAATAAACATTAAAAACCTTTTTAAATTGAGACGGGCAACATTGAAAAGCATTAAAAATGCTTTCTATTTTACAACTACCTTCTGAACGGATTTGGTTTTATTATGTCTATCCACTTGGCGTCGTAAAACGCAAGTGAATTCGTGTTATAATAAAATCATTTTTACTAGTCATCTAAAAATATACAAGGTGTACCGGAAAGGTGTAGTAATACTTAGGGGTGTTCTTCTACACGCCAAACTATCCATACAAAATATTTAGTCAAGCGATCAATTTTCTAAGGAGATTCGATATTTTCTTTATCGAATTTAGCAAACTTTTGTCCTTGAAGTTGTTCACTTCGACGTGTAGAAGAACATGCTTAAGTATTATTACACCTTTCCGCTACACCTTGTATTCTTAGCAAATTGATTGACGTAGTGTTTTATTAAATTGAAATCAGCAATTAAACTAAAATGATGTCGGTATGTTTTAATTTGCTCAATTGAATTACTATTTCTTTTCACGACTATCCACGAAATTATTTTATTACATAATTAGTAAAACATATAGACTTAATCACAGATAAACAAAGCAGAGCTTAAATTATTACCCGCGGGTTAAGTACCCAAAAGACTAACGACGTTTTTGCCTCGTTGAATAGCAATGCTAATTCTCTAGAATATTTTTTAAAATCTTAATACGTAAGAAATACGAGTATGTCAATAAAACCAAATCAGAATCAAGAAAAAAACTAAACCACAATTTTCACGGAACCAATCACCAAAAGCATCCAAGCAGGAGGCATAAAAGCTATAACCGATATTTTTATTGATATAGCTAAGCCTTACGGTTTCAAGCTGTTGCGGTTTCACATTGCTGCGGATGCGGTCGCGGCATCGACAAAGGAAATGAAACAGATTCTGAAAACTGTAACTGTAACGTTTGAACTATATGAATAATCGATCAAATCTAATCGAATAATCTATTTAAATCTTTATTATATTAAGTACCTACGGAATCTTTTTGGTTTTTCGAAAATATATATCTACAAAATAGAATTAAAACCTTGGGAAAACCTTGCTATTTCTTTTCCAGCTTTACCAAAATTTCCAGAATAAAGATTCTATAGTTGTCCCATTATACCATCCCTTAATCTCTTAATTTCGTAAATATCGATTGAGCCATTCAATCGATTTATTGATTAGCCATTCGATTCATGCAGAGTTTCATATAGGATACATATTACAGTCAAATTTTTTTGTTATTTTTTTTATTTATATAAAAAAATATTTAAAAATTCTAACCAGCACAAGATGTAAGTACATAATAGTATCTGCCCGTGGAGTTCTCTCTTTATACAATTGTTTTAATGTAATGTTCATCTTATTGTTCGACAATACATTTTTCAAACATAATTTCCACTATGCCTGTTCATGTTCAACAATACGTAATAGTTACGCCCTGTACCGCCGTACGCCACCGTCCGGCTAATTCGGTCCGGCTAATTTCAGGATAACATCGAACGGAGCTCGGCACGGGCTGCATTCTTGGGCGTCTAATAACTAATTAACTCTGCTCTGCCCAGCGCCCAGCTTAGTGGGACCCACACCCTTCGAACTGAAGGAACGGACTTGAGGATGAAACCTCAAGAAAATTTTTGTTATAATTAAACACGGGAATACTCACGTAAAAATTAAGTCGTCTACTACGACTAGTTTCGGTCAAACAATTACCAACCGCGAGCGCGTCACGTTTGTAAACTCGCCTGATGAAGGTCACCGAATGTGACCGACTCTAGTCGTAGTAGACGACTTAATTTTTATGTGAGTATTCCCGTGTTTAATTATAACAAAAATGTGTGAAAACCACGTTAGTTTCTCAAGAAAATTTTCACAAAATTGGTATCCATATTTTTTTTTACAGAAATGCAAGCAATATGTTGTAAAATTACAGAAAAAAAATCTTTATTGAGGACTTAAGAAAATTCTAGTTAAATTAAGTGAATAAGAGCATTCCAGTGAATTTACAGGGCAAATGGGAGATTAAACAACTTATATCTCAGGGTGACGAGCGCAGTGCTGTGCCGCGCAGGGTCTTGAATTCTGCGAGTTCAAAATTCTGGGAGGCGCAGACCTGTTATGGGCAAACGTGACGTTTAACATCAGGCGAGCGATTTGCTCGTCTCGTCACTCAATTACATTAAAAAAAAAAAAAAAAAAAAAAAAATACCTATATTCAAAATTTTAAACTAGCAAATTTTGAAAATGACATTTTTTAAATATTTTAAGATATTATTATGTAGTACTTGTATGTTTACTTGTACACTGATATTTAGAGGTACTCGTATAATAGATTTTTGCATAATTACCTAGGGCATTTCTTAGAAAATGTTTATATCAACAAAGTTACTTTCAAGGATGTCTATAATAATCTCAATTTATTAACAGCAGATCGAATTTAATAGACTCCGGATGACATAGAAATTTGTTAAAATTCAATCAAAGTCACGATATAAATTAATTTTACTGCCAAAAACCATAAACAAACAGTTATTAACAGTTTACTTTTGATACGGCGCCGGAAATGTTTAACGGTTGACATTGGATTTTATCGTATTTCACGCAAATAAAATTCGTAGCGAATTAAGATTATGTTATGAGAAGGACTAGACTACATAATACTGTTATATAATTATATGCACTATCATGAACTATCACTTGACAATTTTATTTCTGAATTTAATTTAATTCCTAAGTATTTTTGTCCAAAATATTTTTCTGTTTTTTTTTGTTATCTTCGTCACTTGTGGAGATCTCCAATACCCAAAGCTTCAATGTATTTTATTTGTAACATACAATATTATTTAAGTTCAATAATTGTTTCTAATTTCCGATTTTTGACGTGACGTAGGTACCTATTCTTTGAAAATACAACAAAAAAAATTAATATTATTGGAAACTGCAAATGTGGACGGATAAATAAAGCTAATAAAGACCAATTCAAAGCCTACCAGTAATGGCATTAGGTACAGTTTTATTGCTTTTCCCCCACCCACGTCATGCCTGCCATATCCCCCGCCCCAGCATACCTTAGTCCGCTCCTATCTAATACAATCTCTGTACGTAGGTACTATGATTGTTATTATAACCTTTAAATAGCGCTCGATTACAGGTACTACCTCAAATTGTCGACCATAACGCAATTTTAAAACTTCTTTATTTATTACATTACTTTTTGCTCTTGTCGAAAAATCTTTGCCCATATTACTTTTTTTTTGAGCAATTTTTCGAAGCACAGGCTATAAATACGAGTTACCTACCACACCCACACTGGCTGGTTTGCAAGAATTAAAAAAAAGAATATCCTTAATCCGCGATAATGTCCGTCGTAATAACAGAACGAGTGTAATTAAATAAAAGAAGAAACAAATTCAAAACGTCGGTTGTCATTATGCTGTTTATTATTTGGGATTTGAATTGCTACCATTATGTGGTATAAAATTAAGATTGGTCCTTTGTTTTCAGTGGAATAAAGTTGTAGTTTCATATTTTATTTTCAAGAAATAGCCATCATAATAATAACTTACCGACTATTTGTGTAATTCGCGTCTCGTCAATAGGTACGGTAAAGCCGGTAGCGTGCAACGGAACGCGCCTCTAGGCTATTATTTTGACAGCAAAAACAACATGGCGGGCGGCCAGATTGCGCGCGAAATCGATCGTCACGAGCGCATTCCACTCACAGCACACGCGTGCCGGAACAAAAACTACGATATAAAAGTAATTTTCCCCCGGGTATTTCACAAATGCGCATTATAAACGCATAAAGCTGCATACTCACTTATCTGCGTGCTTAGATGCTTAGCCCGAGCGCTTTGCTAGCTAGAATGTTACCTACATAGTCATCTCTTTGCTCTAAGGAGGCTCTAAGTAACATTTTGTGTTTCTTAGTCTATGCCTTTAGTACGAGTACTTAGGATGCTCCTACTCTTTTGAATTTTGATCCCATTATTGTTAAGACTAGACTATTAAATATCTAAAGGAGTTGGTACCTATATAACTAGGAGAGACCTTGAAGGACCTACCCTAAATAGAGAGTTAGATAAGTAGGTACATTAATTTTCGTTTTTTTTTAAGATCACGACAGTTTCAAATTACGAAATTTGTTTTATTATTAGCGTTGGGAATTGGGAATCAGTTTTTCTCACATCACCGTTTTGCTAAAACACATTCTGAAAAACTGTCAATTATTCATTGCCTTCAATTATGACTATACCAAAATTATTGGATATTAAAATCTAACTATTTATGCTGTATCGTCTGTATTTTACGTGTACCTGAGTATTAAAATCAATAACACACTGTCAATCAAATAATTACGACATCATTTTCAAATCAATACTATTATTTCAATTTCGAACACACCTGGAATACCATTAAACTTACTTTTGTTAACTAAAAGTAAATCATCAAACCAAATCGAACTCTGTAGTAAAACTTAGCTACCGAAACGAACTCGTAATATGAAATGGGATTTTATTTACTTTGTTGCAATATATTTAAATGCGACCTAAAGTAGAATACAATGGGAAATATGCATGGTTATTACCCTTATGGTGCACAATCGCGGTCATTATAGCTCCTTCAAGTTTTCCGCTCAGTTAAATCGTATGGCTAACCAGATTTATTTAAACTAATTGACTTGGAATTATTGTATTCAACGTCTTATTTTATTGGGCATTTATTTAGCATCATTAAAATGATGGCTCACTGCGATTGGACATTCTTATGTACAATTTTTTTTAAATAAGTTTAACCGCTCAACACATCCTTTTTTGTATTGTTAAAATGAAGAGATGGAAGTAGTTTTAGCGTTGTCTTATCAGTTTTGTTATGAGGTTAGTGAAATAGAATAAAATTGACACTATTACTGTTGTACCTCAGAAGTGGAATAAAAAGAATAAAGCTATTTTTCTGTCAAAATCTTTTCACTTGATCTGTGTTATTTCTAGATATTTCGTGTACCTATAATATACTATAAGTATCGGTTAATGACAACTTCACAAATAGCCATTTAGGCTTAACAAGCTAGTAAAATAACTTAGTTACTTAGTTGAAATGGTGAGAGGGATAGTCAACGTTACAAGAATACTGTTATCTCAGATTGTTTGCGAAAAGTTTTATCGTTTTCCTCGTTTGCAATTCTTTGTCCATGCCTTAAATTCCCCGGTCATAGCAAATTGCTGACATTTTCGCAAGCTATTCAAACCAATGCCAAAGGTTAAGTTTCCTCCGCTGGAACCAGAGGGACCAGAGCGGAGAGGGGGGTCCCTCACGAAATGGTAATTGTCTTGGAATGCCTGGAATCCGGCGGGCTCGTGTGAGATTTCGCAACAACCGAATAAATGGGCAATCCAGTCGATTCGAACAGACCTCGCGGGATCGGGGACTTTGCATCCTGACCGTATAATACAAAGTATAGGAGTCGTGATGGACCCGCGCCTCCGGCCGAACCGAACAGATGCGCGGAAGTCGCTGCGATTTTTTCCTCAAAGCTGTCGCTTGAAGGCTTAAGATTTAAAACAAACAATAAGCATATCGTGTGCGCCGCCATTATTCATTATTAAAAACATCCACAGCGAATGACCGCGACTGGAACGCCGTCTGACGTCAATTCCCATAAAATGTATGAGCGTGTGTGAAAAACTATTGAGTAAACTATCAAAAATTACCCAAATCCGGTCCTAAATTATTGTGTGATTTGTCTCGGCACCGACACACGTTAATTGTTTCATTTGGAACAGGTAAGAATCAGGTAGAGCCTGTTCGGTAACTCAGCAGACGGGGTCAGGGGATATAAAATCATTATAGTTACTGTTTCGCTTAACTTTGTTCTACAATATTGTGCTACAATTTACTTAGGTCGAAGTTTTTTTTCTGAATGTGTCGGAATTTCAACTTGATGTTAGGGAAAATATCTGTACATCATTCTGTCAAATAAAAATTGCATAAGTATTTATCAGTAGCAATTACAACAGCACTAAGTTTGATCCTTGGTGCTTTCTTCAACTTTAGATATTGATCTAACTTACTTTTCATCTTATATTTTTATCACTTTATATACCTAAGATTGTCCGACACGTCAAAGTTGACGCTACATAGAAATCAATTGCAGAGCCACGTCGGTCGACTTAGCGGACGCTCTATAATTACTCGAGGGATACTCGAAGCCCCAAACAATCAGAAAATAGGTGGAAAAAATAGACAAAGGATGACCGACGACGCTTTTTACTCCTTTTTAAAGCCCTTTATACCTGAGCACAGGTCGAGGGGCTGTTGAGTGCACATCGTTGTTTTACCTTTTATGGTTCATATTGAAATAAAATATGGCTCTTTATACAGGGTTATAAGGAAAGGATATGCTAAGTTAAAAAGGGCCCAAAGAACTCACCATTACGAACAACTTTTACTATGGGAACAACCCTGACATCGCAAAAAAAACTGTTCCATAGAAAAAAAAAATTTTCAGCCTAGCATACCATATGCTTATAAACCCGTAGGCTCACTAGCATTAATCCGCGGTTTCGCCGGTACAATGTTGAAAAAGTGTGATGTTGATGAAAAGTAGCCTATGTTCTTTTATGTACCGCTAACCTAACTTTGGCAAAATTTCATGATGATCGACTGAGTAGTTAAAACCAGCCAGCGTTACAAACAAACAAACACACTTCCACATTTATAATATATTATAATACATAGTTAGGATACAGTGTGTTGAGCTTAAATTCTTCTTGATTAATGGCCGATCATAATTGAGACTGTAGAATATTTAGATTCTACAATGAGAATAACGTACGTCTTACTTTATTAACTTTTTTTTTCAATTTTCAGTTGAAAGACTTCTGAACTTATTTTTATGTATTTATTTTTCCATGTTTTTTTTTCATGTGTGAACAATAAAGAGTTTTTATTCAACAATTAATAACTATTATTTACAATATTGTAATAAGTAATATTGATTCTTGAATAAAAAATGATTTAAATCCACGCTTCCCGCTATATAACATTTTTACCTCCAGGAATACATGTTCAAAGTCGTAGAAAACCGTAAAGGCAGGTACGCAATACGCATGATGTGATCATGATCACGCATCTCGTCATAAACTAGGAAGTTGAGAACGCGCGGAGAATATGCAATCGTTTCATAGAAGCCGAGCCTACCATAATAACGTTTGTAGCTTCTTGGAAACTTCGGTGTACTCGTGACCTAAGGTTATAGAAAAAGTGAAATGAATAACAATAGGATTTAAAAATAACTTCCTTTAGCTTATGTACACTTTAATTACATTTTTTTTAATTCGTTCCCTTGTATCTTGTTTTAAGGGACAGAATGTAGGCACCGTTTCGTTATTTTGAATTTTAGTAATAACTTCGTTACTAAAGTTTAGCTCAAACATAAATAATGGAAACGTATCTAGATAAATCAGTAGTACACAATTGATAAATTTATTTGAAAAGACATTTACGTGCAGTGTGTAACTATGCCCTAACATTTTAAAAGATTTTATTTATATTGCGATGTTTGGGTGGAATCTTGCAACTCAATTTTGAACCACTTCCCGATGTCCGATAGAGCTGAAATTTGGTATACGTGTGTAACTCCGATTACAATACAATAAAAGGCTGTTTTTTTAATAATTTTAAAGTTGAATTATTAATTTTATTTGATTTGATGACATTCTTTTCGAATATTTGTACCTACTAATTTATTACTTGTCTTGTTTTATATGTCTGACTAGCTGACCCGGCAAACGTTGTTTTGCCATATAAATTTAGGGGTTGGTGATAGAAGGGTTAAAATTTAGGGTTGTATGTATTTTTTAATGCCACATAAGGCACATTATAAAAAAATAAAATTTTGTCCAAACAATAATAATAAATTACACTTAGGGGTATGAAAAATAGATGTTGGCCGATTCTCAGACCTACTCAATATGCTCAAGCCGTTTCGGAGGAGTACGGGAACGAACATTGTGACACGAGAATTTTATATAATTATATGAGATATAACTTGATTATTCTACGTTTCTCATTAAAACCTTTTCGCACTGTCTGATTTTGCGCTAAAAAATGCTTCCAAAAGGTATTTCACAAAGCGTTTCTGGGCGGTCCGTTCAAAAGTAACGTTACAAGATAAATGAAAGATCGTTTCGAGAAAAAATAATTACCCAATCGTCCGACGCTCGGTTATCAGGCGCCTCTTTAAACGAAATTTTAATAAACCGAATGAGGCTCGATTACATTTTCCATAATTCAAAATGGCCGAAACAATTGACGCGCGGTCATAATATTGCTGATGAGCTGTTGGCAGTTGTCAAGTGACTTACTTTATTTAATGAAAATGTAAAAAAAAAAAAAAATTTAAGCAAGTTTAAATAGATTTAACAATTTACTTAATAATGCACAACAGTTTTGTAGGTAGTGTAGGGCATCTCCGAGATACACACAGTTCTCAAACGAGTCTCGGCCCTCAGGGATTTAGACTTGAAGTTTTATCGATCTATCTGCGGATCTATCTCTATCCAAGCACTAACATTAGGTAGGTTGTTATAAAGGTAGATCATGAAACAAATGTTAGACAAGTTGGTAAAAATTAGCACCAAAGGATATGCCGAAATTTACGGACGATGTCGAAATCAAAAGCAAATGTAAAAAAAGACAGGGATCGCTTATCTTATCGTTAGATAGCCAGGAAAAGAGATAGATAAATGTATCCAAACACACATTTAAGTTACGTATCCAATCGTATTATGAATCTATTCTCTTTTATAGCTTTTTGTCGCTATAAAATTCGTAGGCATAATAATGTGTCAGTAAGCTTTTTCAATCGCGTCTTGCGTGAAATATTCAGCACTGTTACACAATTCCGAGTAATGGACCCAACTCTTTATAAGGACTTCTTATCGATTTATTGCCCATACGTAATAATCGATAACAAAAAATGAAACATTGATGAGACGGACTCTACTGATTTCGATCGCGGGCATTAATAATAACGGAATAAGTATCCATAGTCCATACATAAAATGAAACTTGAGCTTTCTCGTAGCCGTAGGAGAGCTTCTAAATATTGTAAATTATGCTAAACAACCCGTAATGTCAGCGAACGTGATTCGAGCACGAATAAATCTTCCTATGAACATTATTAGTCGTGTTCACAAAATATCAAACAAGCGTATCCAGCCATCCATCATTGTTTCACCCACAACAGCATAGCACGGGTCGCAAGCCACAGGTAAAAGGGCACTCGCGGCTCCATATAAACAGTTATAAAAATCGAATCAAACGGCTCATAATAACAGCAATGAATGCATTACGCGTCGAAGCCATCTCAAATTATTTAAGAGCACTTTGTGAGCAATAATGTGCGCGCTTCAAAAAGGAATGTCGATTGGCTGCTTATACATTACCGCGTACGTGGCGCATACTCTGGAATTAAGCTGTTTCGAGCAACAATGTACGCGGTGTAAGGAAGACGGTCGGGTGTTTGTGGTGATGCTGGGGAATGCGGTTCGTGAGAGAAAAAAAACTCTCGCTTCCGATGCGTTCGGCTAGATAGCAGGTGGTGAACGCCTCACGCCGAGTCGCCCGTTTCAAATAATTTAAAATGCCTTTGGTTTTAGGGTTCTGTATGGAAAATAAAGAGCGTGTACGGTCAAAGACATTTATTAGAATCTTTTATTTAACTTACAGTGTAAAGTTAGTTAGGATTGTATAGATTTGTAAATCAATTTTGAACCAATCTCGATGTCCGATTGAACTGAAATTTGGTACCTATTATGTACCTACCTGTGTAATTCCGATGTCAATACAATAAAACCTAGTTTTCGAAATTTTTTGTACGCTATTTTCTAGGAAACGGCTGTCATGGAACGGAGTGTAATGTAAAAGTGGTAGGCATTTACCAAAATATAGTCATTTGATTGTTAATAAGTATGTAAGTATAGTGTATTGTGTACGGTGTGTGTTATGGTACGAGTATGTTATACTATAAACAATACCAACTCTAATTTTTTATACTGCTTTGGCTGTTTTTTGCTACGATAAGATTCAAATCAGTATCAAAATTAAAATAACTACCTCAAGTTTTTTGTATTGTGTAACATTTCTATAATATTTTGACGGAACACATTCTTCTCCGAAGGATCACGCCTCCCGATCAATAGACGAGGGGTTAAGAATTCAGTAGCAGGTTGTCATTTGTTTTTTATCGTCATTATGTCCGTGACGAAGAACTCCTTTGTGCTTTTCTTCGAGGTGAAATATTTTGATTTATTCATGGATTTACTACCTTGTTTCTATTCCACTTGTATTCCAGTAGGGATATAAACTCAAGGACGTGACAGCAGTGTTTTACATTTTACATAAGATGTTTAAGTACCTACTATAATAAAAAGAGTTTTATTGAAATCTGTCATGACATGCGTTGATATGTTACACGTATACAGAATGCATATTTTGCGTTCTGCAAAGTAACATTTTCTTTGGATTTACTTTAACTTGTAGGTACTTAGCTAATGTAAGCATTGGCAAATTTATATTTATGTCATCATTATCTTTAGATAAATTAATCGACCTCAATGTCATTATCAGCCCGCATTCGCCCACTGTTAAGCATAGGCCTCTCTTGTTAGTCATTCTAGTCCTGTGCCGATCTTATCTAGCACCCGTATTTTCTGACTGAAAATAGGAATTGGTTTCATTTTGATAAAATTAGATCTCACTGTTGTTCTGACTGATAAATAATAGTTTAAAAAAAACTAAAAAAACACAAACTTTAAAAAGCGTGGGGTGCATGGGTCAATAGATATTAAATATTTTGTAGATACATTTTGTATTGACAGACATGAGTAGAGTGATTAGCATTTTGATAATATCTTAGAAAGCACCCCACGCTTTTTTAAAAATAAAATACATATATTTATTTATTTACACTATTATTAATTTATATTTATTGAAATTTTCAACCCTATTCTTAATTTAAATTTATAAAATTTTATTTTCTATTTTTTTAAGTTCGGTTTTTTATAAAAAGCGTGTTTTTTTAGTTTTTTTTAACTAATAGTTATTTTTCGCTTTTTAGTTCGATTTGCTAACTATTAACCATCCTTAATATGTACAAATGTGTTGGTGTTATCCGATTTTGGCCGTCTGCTCAAGCAAATTAAAAATAAAATTGATGCGTAACAAAAAATATTGAGCAAAAAGATTTGTAGCCGCGTGGTTTCGATCCTCAGACCTCTGGGTTATGGGCCCAGCACGCTTCCTCTGCTCTCTGACACGAGTGACGAAATTACAATTTATAAATTAAACGGTCTTAAAAGTTATAGAAAAGTTTATAGAAAAAGCGTGTTAAAAAGATTAATAGTTAAAAAAACTAAAAAACACGATTTGTTTAGTGTATTGTCATCGGTCCTCGATATATCTACAAAGTTTGAAAGAAATCTGACCGTTTAAAGTGGGTCAAAAACGCGCTTAAAGGAGTCGGTTACAAACATACATACAAACATACAAACATACAGGTGAAGCTAATAAAAGCGTGTTAATAGGAATCGGTTTCATTTTCACAATGTGTCCGGATAAGAGACAGTTTAATCATAAGGCCGCAAATTCGTTCAGCGTTTTAATATCAGTCTGTGTTAAATAAAAATGTTCTATACTTTTATACATATACTCAATGTGACAAGGTGCTGTGGTCCCACGTATGGGATTCAAGAGATTGGATGTGAAAGGTCGTCATTATATGCCATAGTTATAAAAAATAATGTGGAATCAAATCACAGGGTAATGTTAATGTTACGAGCTTCGGTATTATCTCAAGATAGCCTGATTAAAGTCTGGGGAAATGTTTGCGACTTTTCGGCTTTGGATTTTGGCAATTTAGATTTTAAATAAGAACTACATACATATTTAAATACCATATTTACTAGGTACAGCTGTTTTTGTCGTGATTTCGTGGTTATTACTATAGTAAAAGTGGTTCATAATGATAGATAGATAAACTCTTACACTCAAAACTAGTGCAAAAACTGGCGGCCCTATCGCTAGGACCTGATGATCCTTTTTCGGCGTAGCAAACCCTTTCCTTGTAACCTATTTACGTTTCCACACTTTTATGCAAAATTATTTCTTTCGATGCGATAAACTGTAAAGCGCATGTTTTCCCGCCGTATAGCTTTAGTATCATGATTACTCCCATAAAAACAGTCAGCAGAAAGTTGCTCTAGAATAGTTGATTATGAGATATCCAGAGATAAGGTTTCAAATGAATTGGCTATATAGCCCGTAAAGAGTTCTCAGAGACTTCTTTTCTTTATTAGGTATATCTTAGGTACCTACTTATATCTTCATTACAAGTATGAAGCCAGATATGAAGGTAGGTAACATGATCTCACGCGAAAAGCTTTTGATTGTTACGTCTTCTTTTACTAGTTTTGATTGTTTTGCAATACAATAAAAAGTAGTATTTTTGATTCCCACAGAAAAGGAATTAATTGAAACTTAAGAAGAACTTAAGAACTTATGAAATTAAATTATGTAGCGTCTACAAACACACAAACTTTTGTATTATTAGCATAAATATGGAATTGAGATCAATCCATAATTAAAATAATAATGTCGCTAAAAATCTCCACTTACTTAATATATAGCGGTCCTTATATCATAGTCAAGAAAATTGCAGGTTGTTAAGCTCCTGCACCAATATGGTAAGAACCCTTATTTGAATTGACGACCTGTTTGACTCAGCGGCAGTATATCCGCCTTATAAGCCAGAGGTCCCGGGTTCGATTCGCGGTCGGGCAGATGATGAAAATCTGTTCTGAGTATTTGTTTTCTCTAAGTATTATTCGTCCTTGTCTTTGTGTGCGTTCCATGGCATCCCGACACAAGGAACCCTAGTGGAGAGCTTTGAGTGTGAAATGTAAAAAAAAACATAGTTACTGTAAAGTGTGACCAATTTCAAAAATTCAGCTGACAATAAACAAGTTTTAACGTTTAAATTCCCTTGCAGGTAGAACCGACGGGCTCTGCGTCTTTGGGCGCGGCGTCCCGGGCGCTCTTCGTGGAGAAGGTTAGGGCTTCGAACGCGGCCTGCCAGGCCGGGGACTTCGCCACCGCCGTCGCGCTCTACACCGACGCGCTCACTCTTGACCCTGCCAATCACATACTGTATAGTAATCGGTAAGTTTAAAGTCTTCTTCAAGCTGGTTTTGAAACTCTACTTTTGTAGATTTCCGAAGGGGTTTAGTTTTGTAATAAATTAGTTGTGACATATGCCAGATATATTTAGATATCGCCTCTGAGTAGTAGCCAAAAAGAGTTCATAGTAGGTACTCATCATTATAAACAACTTTTACTATGGGACCAACCCGGAATTCGAGAAAAACATTCAGCAGTTTCGTAGAAAAATTACAACGACACTCGACAAAATGTATGGAACAGCTGTTTTTTTTTCGAGAATTCCAGGTGTCCCATAGTAAAAGTTGTTCATAATGATGAGTACTATGAGCCCTTGTCGGCTTTGCATCGAGCTAAAAATAACCCCGTAGTTCAATAATAAATTTTTAATTTGTAGCAAGTTCATTTGAGACAAAGAATGTGAACATGACAAAAGCCTGTTTCTAGGAACAATTAAAGAATACAGGTTTTCGGATCCAATTATTAGCTTTAACTGTATTAAGATAATACAATTGACTAGACATTACCAAATAACCAGGTGTATCCACCCACAGCGGCTTACCCACCTTGTAAATCAAGATTAAGAATTCATTTAAGGGGAAGAACTTGACTCGCTCGCTCTTTCAACATTTTTGAAGTTATAAAATCACTGAATAAAATTATGTAAACTCGAATTCGGTTAAGTTGCTCAAAATAATATCACAAAGCTTAAACAAAAAAATCATTTCGATCCAAAAAGTTTCAATACCTAAACATGGGACTTAAAGGTTTGCCCATTTTTATGTATGAAAACTTGTTTGGATTAAAATGTTTTTTTTTGTTGTAGCTTTGTGATATTATTCTCAACAACTTACAGGATTTATTCCTAATGGGGAGCTATGAGTGTGAAATTACCATTACCAACTTAACTGACAGCAAAGTTCCTTAATTTTATTCAGTGGTTTTATAACTTCAAAAACGTTGAAATGTGCGAGCGAGCGGCGCGTCAAGTTATGCCCCTTAAACGACTTGCTCAATAAATCATAACGCCTGCCTACTCAAGAGAATTAGCTGCAGTAATAATGATTAAACTTTACTTGATTGTGTAGGTCAGCGGCCAGGCTGAAGCAAGGGCAGTTTGCTGCAGCGCTTCAAGATGCGACGAGGGCGCGGGAGCTGTGCCCTAACTGGCCGAAAGCTTACTATCGGCAAGGTATGAAAAAATCCATTTTATAATATATAGCTCCCCACTAGGATTACCTGTGTCGGGGATGCCCTGGAACACAAACAAAGACAGGGGTAACTTACACCCAGACCCAGATCAGATATTTATGGAGCATACGCCGTAAGCTTATGGAGTTATATAATAATTTGCCCGATGGGTGGAAGACATTAAATCAATCACAGAAAAAACGTGAACGAATGACTTGAAAACAGATCAATGGTAGTGAACAGTGGATTGACTTAACTAAAACAAAAAAAAGACGTGTGACACTCGGGGACTGCCGCGGTAAAGCTATTGCATAGCATTTTTTATCAATTTTACTATGGAAACTAACGTGGTAACGTGAGTATTCCCGTGTTCATTTTTTATCAACTTAAGCAATTATATCTAATTATAATTATTTCATTAACCAATGCCACCTAGAGGCGAGTTGCTGAACTAAAGAGACAAGCGTCATATTTCAAAAAGTCATTAAAAGTTCTGCTATTCATCGATAGATGGCAAAACTAAAAAGTATCACCGCTGTGCCGGTCGGAGTGGGTGGTCTTAGGCTAAGGTTATTTTCGTTACGGAATTTCTGGACTCGGCCTCCACGCTCAACGCCCGCGATAGAAGCTATGCAATTGCTTAAAAACTAGACTAAAATATCAACGCATATCAGATAATATATATTCTACACCGAATCTTAACACAATTAAAATCTGAATAAACCGTACCAACTGCTAATACAACCAATTCTCCAGAATGCGTTCGAGATAGAAACAAAGAACTAGTTCTTTAACAATGCGCCAGCAGGCTTATCTTCATCCTATAAAGCAGTTCCTATCTTAACGACAGGGTTCGAGATGTTCGCGCGATTTCTGCTACATTGTATTATCTAATCAGTGATTCCTCCCGTACACTGGCTCAAGTATACAGGGTTATTACGAAAGGATATGCAAAGCTCAATAGTACTCATAGTTTCTTCATGTTTAATCTGGGTGTCTTTAAGTTGCAAGTGAATCAGTTCAATCTAGGCAAGCATGCTCTATGCTATGCTATGCTATGCTCTATGCTCTATGCCGCATCATTGCTTACCAGCAGGCGAAATGGTAGTTAAGCGCAAGCCCAATAATGAAAAAAAACCAAAAAAGAATAACTTTTATTATAGGACCCACCCTGAATTCGCGAAAAAACACAGCTGTTCCATAAATAATGTAAATGACACTCGACAAAAAGTATGAAACAGCTGATTTTTTTTTTGCTATTGCAGGGCTGGTCCCATAGTCGAAGTTGTACATAATGATGAGTATAAGAGCCCATTTCAGCTTACCCTTTCGTTATAACCCTGTATTAAAGCAGTTACATAATTTACTTGACCACAAGTCCAAATATAGCCCTTAGCTATTTAGATATACGAGTACGGTCTTATCTTGTAAATTCAATTGCGTTGAACTTATTAGCTCGGTTGTATAATTACTGGTGT
Organism: Alcis repandata; assembly: GCA_949125135.1. Taxonomy (NCBI): domain Eukaryota; kingdom Metazoa; phylum Arthropoda; class Insecta; order Lepidoptera; family Geometridae; genus Alcis; species Alcis repandata. The sequence goes on from OX421241.1 coordinate 5,755,549, forward strand.
GTCATGATATCTAGGTACCTACTTGCTTTGGTAGGTATTTTTACACTGTTGCGTGTGAAGCGAGCATTATGAGATGTTGTAGTGGTAGGGCTCTTTTGCAGAGCCCGCCTGCGGAAGTACCACACCTTTGCCAGTTATTCAACCGCCAAGCAGTAATGTGCAAACATTACTGTGTTCCGGTTGGAAGGGCATTTTTTCCAGTGAAATTACAGGGCAAATGGGAGATTAATCAACTTATATCTCAGGGTGACGAGCGCAGTGCTGTGCCGCACAGGGTCTTGAATTATGCGAGTTCAAAATTCTGGGTAGCGCAGACCTGTTATGGGCAAACGTGACGTTTAACATCAGGCGAGCGATTTGCTCGTTTCGTCACTCAATCACATAAAAAAAAACTGATGCTATATTGTGTATGTACCTATTAGCTATTGTGTCGTATTACACTTTCGCTATGCATAACTTTTTTTTATCCAATGAAAGACTTTCGTTTGACCGCCATCTTGCCTGAAAAGCAATGATGCGGTCTACGCTGGGAAACGCTTGTTTAGAAGAAACCGATTCACTCTCGACTTGAAGACACCCAGATTACATCTGTCGGAGAATACTAGGAATATGTCAGGCAAAGAATTTCGTACTCTGGGGGTTCGCACAATAAAAGTAGAGTCGAAGCGTCTCCTGGAGGTTTTTATATGTCAATGTTAACCATTAACAGATGCCGGTTTTTCTTGTTCTTATGCGTCTTTTTGCAATTAGGAGAAATTTTTAGCCCTTTTTGTGTTTAAAAAAGTTTTAGTTAGGTTTAAGGTTTTCGTTGTTTATACTTTTGAAAATAAATCCTCATAAAGAGGTTTCATTACAAGATTTATAATGAAATATTGTTGTTCCCCAGGCGTGGCTCTGCAATGCCTGGGCAGGCACGGCGAAGCCCTGGCCGCGTTCAGCTCCGGGCTGGGCGTGGAGCCCTCGTCCCGGCAGCTGCTGGCGGCGCTCGTGGAGGCCTCGCTGAAGTCTCCGCTCCGGACGACGCTGGAGCCGACGTTCCGGCAGTTGGAGGCTATGAAGCTGGATCAGTCACCGTTTGTGCTGATATCGGTGAGCTGGTTTTATAAAGCTTAAATAATTCTTCAATAGAGCTAATTTCAAAATAATGAAAAACCTCTCGTAAACTGCTTCCTTATTTCATACCAAACGACTTGACTCCATGATTTTTAAACCAATAGCAAATATTCTCGAAAATATTTATAGAGCTCCTATTGATAAAAAATACAGGTTATAGATAAAATGCCCCCTCCCCCCCCCCCCCTCCCTCTCCATCTTATTTGTTTATCTTATATCTTAAACAAAAATAAAATGCATGTGTTAACTAGCTCGGTATGGGCGAGGATTTTTTTTAAATCAATATTTTTTTGTGAGGAATTTTGAATATTGTGTGTGTATTATTCCATGACGGAACAGAAATTACTAAATATGTATCATCAAGGGAAGCTGCCAGCGACACGTTTTTGATTACTTCAAAAACTCCGCATAATGCAATTCGTTTCTAATTTGCAAAATGCACAAATTCATACAAAATAACCAAAACTTCGACATTTCGACGTACCAATTAGGAGGTTATTCATATCTCAACTGTCATCAAAAATTGTAAATGAGAATTTACAAATCATTCGTAAACAAACTGTTTATTTAATAAGAATACTTGCTTGTTACTTTTATATGTCGTTATATTACCGAAAGGCCGAAAGGTAAAGTAAATACAAGGTTATACGGATAGGGTATGCTAAGCTGAAACAGGCTCATACTACTCATCATTAAGAACAACTTTTAGTATGGGACCAACCAACCAAAATTATGTCCGACATAAAAAAAAAATACCTTGAATTTGCTGCCCCTAATATCTGCCGCCCTAGACTTCAGCCTACTCAACAAACAAACCCGCCTCTGACTTTGTGCCCTTTTGGGCTTAGCATACCCTTTCCTTATAACCATGTACAAATAGGCAATAAAGTTGCGTGAGATATTGTGCGATTCTTGCGTGCTGGAAAGAGAAGCTAATGTGTGTCGATTCACAATATTAAGGACGTAAAATACACATTTTTAAAGACTGGTGGTTAAGGTAAACAATATTATCGATAAATACCAATAAGAAGTCAATAAGGCACTTTTTAACCGACTTCAAAAAAGGAGGAGGTCATCAATTCGACTGTATGTTTTTTTTTTTTATTATTTTTTTTTTTCATGTTTGTTACCTCATAACTTTTGACTGGGTGAATCGATTTTGATGATTCTTTTTTTATTAGAAAGCTGACGCTTCCCATTTGGTCCCATTTCAATTTAGTCCAGTTCTGATAATGGTATCCATGAGAAAACCATATAAGTCTTAAATTTGCATTAAGTACGTGCGCGACAAATAGATGAATAACTCAATAGTCGGTCTCTTGAAGTCGGTTTTTGTTTTTTGTTTTGTAAAATAATGTTCTTGTTTGTGAGTTTATTTCTAATTTCAGATTAAAAATAAAATACTTTTTTGTTAGTTTAACGTAAAATAGTACATTCTCATTATTTAACCAGGGATAAATAATGGTTTCAATATAAGGGACAATAGGGTGGTTAGTTTTATTTATAATTTCGTAGTCAGAACAACTCGAAATATAGGTATCGAAATGGTACCTATTTACCTAAAGGTAACCAAAAATAATAGTAAAAAGTAAAATAAAATTAATAGTAAATAAGGTAGACCTTATTTATTACAAAACTCCTTTCTATATTATAAATTAGAAACAAGTGACTGGTTTTAAAAAAGTGATTTCAAATTGCGTTCTCAGCCTAAACATTTGTTCGATGCACAAGCCTAAATATTTGTTGTGCTGATTTAATTTTCAGTTCTCCGTAGTCGCAGTGTGCACAAGCCTTATTATGTTGATGCCTCAGTCCTTAAACCGAAATAAAGCCGGCTATTAACGTTTCGCCTCCGGAAATATGCGTATTGTCAGTCCATCGACAGGGACAAGGCACGACTCGCCTCGTTTACATAAAAATCGGAGAAATGTCGCCGCACTGACTCCACTTACCTTGTCTGTACCAGCTTTACGGTGCTGGCTGAATTGGCGGGCTTTTTTTACTTTTTTTTTTGGCGTAGGTGTTATTATGGTATCCTCTTTTTTGGGTAATGAATGTGTTTATCGGTGGCTGGAAAAAGGCTAAACGCTGATGAGACGAAGACGAACGGTTTATTTGTGCAAGAGAAGGTTTATTTGGCGGTCAACAAAACTCAGTGCTGTTTGGGTACAACCAGCAATATGAGCTGAGCTGTAATCGGTTATATACCAAAATCGCAGGTACATTCAATCTTAGTGCGGTATATGTATCTTTTTTGGCGCAAATAAGTTTTTCCCATATTTCTTACTGATTTATTTTCTGTATTATTTAATTATAATAACTAAAACAACTAAATACCATATAAATATCGGTAATCAGTAAGTATAGATGAAAAATATGTAATTTTTCTTTAAATGTATTTATAACACATTAATAGTAATTAAAGATATCTATACAGCTACTTAATGGCACTCTAAAAAAAATATTTAGCGGAGGGGTGAAATTTTAAAATTACTCTTAGATGACTAACTTACCTACTTAACAAACTTTCAATCTTATTTGCACTAAATAAAATAAAACAAAAGTCTTCACACGAAACTCTTCTCTCAAGAAAACAGTGGACAACATTATATCAAACCTGGTCGCACTAAATCAACCAACTAAAAAGAAAAACTCCTGAAACTGGCAACATTAAGGGGCTCGAAGTCAGTAAGCGCTACATTTGCATACATTCCTCGATGCAGTAGTCTGGCGACGTTCTACGATATAAACGCAGTATGGGGACTAAAACAAAACGTTATTGGCCGTACTTATAAAGCTTCCTTAAAGGAAATCATTGCTATAGTCACCGCGTTACCAACTGAGTCGTGCGGCCATAAGAAATTTCTCTATGTCTATCTCGCTCGCACTTGTGGGCCTTATGGAGCCGCATAGTGATGTGCGTAAGATGGTTATAGGCGCATATCGATAAGAATAAAATCAGATAGAAACATAGAATATAGTATTGTGGCCCTGAAAAGGCCCTGAAACGACTCAGTTGGTAACGCGGTGACTATAGTTCACCTTGTTTTCGCACGTGACATTTAACGTCAGCGAGAAGCTGTCAGAGCATTTTAAGCAGTGACTAACTTTAAGCAACGCTTATAAGTAAGGCCCTAAGAATAGAAATTAAACTTTCAATGCAGCATAAGTTCTGTGTTCTCAGTGTTTTGTAACTAAAACATGTAACAATATTTGTTCAGCCGATTAATGACTAGCCAACACGCAAATGTCGACACTAAAAATCTAGCAATACCGGCGAATATAGCGTGGGAAAAGACTTTAGTCGCGACACTCCTCTCGCGCAATCGATAATTTTATAAGACTGTCAAAAGTCATCAGATTACACACCACACCCTTCTAAGTATAAATATTAGATTTATGTAAAAATCTAGAAATCAATGGTTGCTAAAATTACAACTCCTACATTATTGTAAGTATTGCATTTGGAATACAGGCACCTGTTTTGCTTTCGTGAGAGTAGGCGTGACGAAAGATTTTAAAATCCTCTTCCATAATGTGAGTACACATTTACTATTTACAAAAACGCCTTTATTTCGATAATAAACTTAAGTTTAACGAAGTTTGAAGCCATTTTTCACATATTTTTTCAACAGTGCCCGAAAACAGCTTGCTTGTGTCATGGTGTCGATTTGACGTCACGGCATTGTGTCTATGCGTGATGAGCGGCGGATGACCTGAGTTCACTTAGGCGTGACGTCATACGCTGTGATTGTTGTTTCTGACAAGATGGCCGATTGCTGTATTTTAATGTTTTAATTTATTGAAAATCTTAATAATCTGTTTTTTAAAAATAAAATTAAACATGTGTTTTAAATTTTTTTAATCTGGCTAGTCCCCTGAAAGCATTGAATCGGCGATTTTTTGATACTGTCGTCATGCCTATTGTGTTGTGCGCGTATGTTATATGTTTTACAGAGCGCAGTCTTTCGCTCCATAGTTGATATACTGTTTACTTATGTAGTGTGTGGTGACATTGAGCATTTTTGGGCGCATTTACCGGCAGACAATGGGGCTGAGTGATCAAAGGCCCATAAATACGCGACCGAACGCGGATTTACATACAATCTGCGCGACAGTTGATCGGCATGCGGCAGGCCAAATAGCGTCGCTACACAAAATGGCCACCAAAACCGTTCCATATTTAAAATGAATGACACTCCAATGACATTTACCGATTTTTTTAAGCTATTGCATAGTTTTTATCGCGGGCCTTGAGCGTGGAATGCAGAAATTCCGTTACGAAAAAAACATAACACCCCCACCCCGAAGTCGTATTATATCGAACCGCCCCAACATCACATTTGTTTGTATCCAAACCGCGGAAGGGGGGGTGCGGGCCGTATTCGGGGAGGTAAGATACTTGGTCATTATTATCCAACATTTTCAAAATACACGTCTTTTTTTTACTTGAGTGATGAAGTGTGTGATTACCTCATGGTTAAGGAAACAATAGAATTTGTTTTAATACCAAAAGCCTGTGAATGAAATATACGTTTATAACACACAAAACAAAATACAATATAACTAAAATAAAAAAAACTGTGGCTCGTAAAACTATTAAAATATGTAACCTCTATTGTTATCGGAATAAGATCAATTATTGCGTGAGAATTTAAACAGCCTAAAAACTTAAAGCAAGTGGCGCCATTGACATTCTAGCACCCAATAAAGCAACAAACGCATCGTGGGTGTTCCACAAACACAACCGCTACTTTATATCGAGTGCTCTAACCTTTAAGTAAACGCTTTACCGCCATCTTTATACCAAGCTTTATAATCCACTTAATGGGTTCTTAAAAAAAACTATACCTGTCCGCAGTTTGTCTCTGGTTATTGTATGAAGCATGATATTCAAAGTCTCATTTCGTGCATTAGTTTATGATTATTTGCTGAGGGAATGACATCAAACTCAAGATTGCGGGTTTCGATACCGGACAGAATGCCGTGATGATGATTCACAGCTCTAATTCACGCTTTCATGTGCCGCTCTTAATAAATGGTGGTCAAGCGCGAGCATTTTCCCGAAATAAAATCATTTGCTTCATTTTGTAGTGACGTAGTTTACGTAAATTTAAGTAGGTAGGTACCTACTAATTTAGTGGTCTTCAGGTGGTCTACAAATTCAGGTCTACTCGGTCTTTTCGAAGTTATTTTACTGACCAGCATTTCGATTATGAGGTGCCTTGTTATGGTGTGTTGTCGTCACAAAACGCTAGCTAGCACCATGCCCAAAGAATTAGAGATAGGTACTCGTAATAGCAATAGGCGTGACGAAAGATTTTAAAATCCTCTTCCATAATGTGAGTACACATTTACTATTTACAAAAAAGCCTTTATTTCGGTAATAAACTTAAGTTTAACGAAGTTTGAAGCCATTTTTCACATATTTTTCAACAGTGCCCGAAAACAGCTTGCTTGTGTCATGGCGTCGATTTGACGTCACGGCTAGTAAACATGTCATTGTGTCTATGCGTGATGAGCGGCGGATGACCTGAGTTCACGTATTTTAATGTTTTAATTTATTGAAAATCTTAGTAATCTGTTTTTTAAAAATAAAACTAAACATGTGTTTTAAATTTTTTTAATCTGGCTAGTCCCCTGAAAGCATTGAATCGGCGATTTTTTTGATACTGTCGTCATGCCTATTCTACGTGGCAGTGTGGTTAGCATTTTGGGTGCGATGCCTACTAATGGTACTCGTAGCGGTTTGTTAGATTTGTTAGCTTCGATTTAGATTAGAAGTAGTTTGGATTAGCATGCGGCACATACTAGATCGATGATGCGGCATTAGTAATTAAACCGACACTGAGAATAATGGCCGTCAAAATTCCGATCGATTCACCCAAAGTACGGAGCATACTGATAATCACTAAAAAGTAACTAATAATCACAAAAAAGGTGACAACTATCATAATATGGTTGTCACCGTAAAAACTGGTGCTAATCATCGTACTTTTTGATTATTATCAGTATGCTCCGTACTTTAGGTGAATCCATCGGAATTTTGATGGCCATTGCCATTTTTTCTCAGTGTAAACCCACTTCTCTATTATAAACATTGACAATAAACGATTCCCTGCTAATGGTCTTGAAAATATCCTTCTGAACGTAGATCAGTTTAAATTACATTTTGAACTTGTAGGTGGTGGGCCAAGAGCTGCTGGCAGCTGGGCACTACCAGGCTGCGGTGACGGTGCTGGAAGCGGCATTGAGGATCGGCTCCTGCTCACTAAAATTGAGGTAAGCACAGTTATTAAGTGCGTGAATGTTCCCCGACAGATACAAGGTGTAACAGAAAGGTGTAGTAATGAAGTAAGCATAGTTATTAAATGCGTGAATGTTCCCCAATAAATACAAGGTGTAATAGAAAGGTGGCATACTTAAGGGTGTTTTTCTACACGGCAAAGTGAAAAACTTCTAAAACAAAAGTTTGCTAAATTCGAGAAAGAAAATATCGAATTTCCAAGAAAATTTATCACTTTTTTTATTTTGTATGGAGACTCGATATTTTTTTCTCGAATTTAGTAAACTTGTGTCACAAAAGTTGGTCACTTTGACGTGAAGAAGTACACTCTTAAATATTACTACGCATTTTCGTTACACTTTATTTAATATCGATGTATTCAAGTCGAGAGTATGTGTGAGTGTGTCGAGTCTAGGCAAGCGTGCTCCATCGTAGACCGCATCATTGCTTACCATCAAGCAAGAACGCAAGCCTATCGCAGAGCTCCCTGAGATTTCAAAGACTTTACATACATTTTTACAAACATCGATTTAAATTCAAACACTCTTTGAGCTGTGTTTTCATCATTTTGCATAGAGCATGCGACTCTCCTAGCCTGTCGTTGCCTCTGGAACTCGACGCCCAAGTTGTAATTTAGCGAAGCTTTAAATACTAAATACATTTTTAAACGCAAGATTTCACGTAAATGCTCCAATTAGAAATAAAAGTACTCGTTCAGACAAATCCGAACTTGTAAGAATTCATTACTGAGAGACAGATGGACACAGATCAAGTGAAACCAAATAACAGCTTGTAAAATATTATATGAAAATTGTCGCCCGAAGCTTGTACTGCGTTTAGTCGCCGAGCTGGCGCAGCGACAAAACGAACAGTTCGCTGGCACTTAAAAGTCGATCTTTTGAAGAGATATTAAATAGGTTCAGTAGGAAAAAGACAAGCCATTTCGCTCTAATTAGTTCTTTTTTACGTATTATAAGAAACGCTAAAAAACATTTTTCTTAATAAAATTAATAATCTAGCTTTAGGCTAGTAACTAATTTAAATTTAACTTAAATTATAGGTAACTCATTACTAAGAATGTATTCAACACATTTCTTATTGTTTCTTAGTTTCTATACAGACGAAGACACACTGTCCAATGTCCACGTGTTTTTATAACACTACTTATATTGACTCCAACGGTATTGTTTTTAACACGCTTTTATTAGCTTCACCTGTATGTATGTAACCGACTCCTTCGAGCTTGATTTTCCCCTACTTTGAACGATCAGATTTAATTCAAACTTTGCACACCTGTCAAAGACCGATGACAATGCGTGATTTTTAGTTTTTTAAACTATTTATTTATTATTCTAACTAAACCTGTGTGTTGTGACATATACATACTTTAATTAAGGGAAAATATGACTAAATCAAACACTGTTCGATAGCGGCAGTGCTACTAAATATCACTAAATAGCTCGAGTTGCGTGATCGAACCAGATTAGAATCAGATGAGCATTAATAGGCAAGCATACACGCGACCGGCCACATTTAACTATTAACGACATGATTATTTATCCATATCTCATTAGACTAATAACGTATGTCGGTTAAGATAACGAGAGCTAGTTTTGTTTTCCACACTGCTTTGCGTGACCATCCCAGCTGTACTCAAAAACTCTATTTTGAGTACAACTGTAGCTTAACTAAAACTCTTTACATGAGACGTTTACGTTCTTTTACTTTTACAGACAAGGATTACTTCTGCACATAACTATTCATGTTAGGACTTCGTCTGAAGCTTCTGTACCGTGGCAAAAGCACGGTGGTGATGATTTAGGAAATGTCCTGTCGATAAAATGTGAGTGAATGCAATTCGAAAAATTCAAAATCCTTTATTTTGTACGATAACTAAACTTAATGGCTAAAACTTAGAGAAACGATAATTTTTGGAAGCAAGAATTAACTATGGTTCCAGTAATTGTGATTATTGTGAAACCACGTTTTGAGTCGACTAAACCAGTGGCATTAATTGTATTGATGGAAAGATTTATCTGAGAATTGTACAAATTAAGTACCCTGAACTTCAATCATTTCTACAAGCTTATATTTATTGTGGTGACGTCATCCAAAGTAAAACGTATCTTTAAATTACAAAAAAACGCGCTCGACTCGAGTTGTTAAAAAGTGTCATTTGTCCAAAGGTTAATTGCGATATATCCCGCGATATTACACGACATTAACACCTCCCGGCCGGCGCTCTTAATGAGAACAAGACAAATTACTCCGTCCCGAAATACAATAAGAAGAATATACACGAACGAGCAAGTTGGCGAGCTTGTACGGCGGTTTTGTTCGCTGTTTTTTAGATTTAATGTTTTGAAGAAATAGAACAAACGTTTGGTTTATACTGGAAATACTGGTACTGGACCTTCTCTAAATTGAAAATTAACCCAAGCATATTGTCCATGACCAGCAAATGGTAAGATTTTGGTCTGATTATTTAGCTACAGCAATAAGTAATCATTCTAAACTAGTAGTTCTCACGACCTCTGAATCTTTACTTGACCAATTTTTTGAATCTTAAAGTTGTATTAAACTGAAGCTGAAATTGAATCGAACTAATATATTTACCTACTCTTTCCTGCAAAACTTAATGAAGATTGGATTGACCAAACTCAAATTATAATTTAACAAATACTAGCTGACCCGGCAGACTTCGTACTGCCATACGTTTGTATGGGAAAAAAAAGGGCTGTTTTTAGGGTTTTTCAATATTTCTGAGAGATTTTCTTAATATTTTTTTCCGTAGGAACCTTCTCCTAATAATAACAAATACAACAAAAAAAGAATTAGTGAAATCGGTCCAGCCATTCACGCGTGATGCCGTGACCAAGGAAAACGGGTTTCATTTTTATATATATAGATATATATAAAAGCCAGTTTCTTCGGTAAATTCAAATACCTCACTTTATTCTATCAAATATCTTTTTAGTAAATATTTTGGTCTTGCTCGGCGAAAAGTGGCCAAGTCACCGACATTGCTCGCGCGTGAGTACTCACGCTAATGACTTTTACAATAATATTTTAATCTCGAACCATACGGTCATCTTGACGGTGAAATAATTTATATGTGCGTAAACTGAACTGGTATCTTTCGCGGAATTTGGAGTGATTTATTCATTAAACGAATTTGGGAATGAAAATGGCTTGAAGATATTTTGGACCCCAGTTGTTTAAGCGGTTTTAATGACTTATGAACGTAGGCACTGACTGTATTTTTTTTTGTTAATTACTTGTTTAATTGTGACGTAACTATTTATGTTAATGCTTGTTGTAATATTAAGCTAACTTCATACCAAATTCCATCCATTACCATTGTTGCGTGATTGAGCAACAAACATATCAACAGACAAACTTTTAAAATATAATACATATTAGTAGAAGAGTAGGGTTATTTATTACTGCGAAAACAGCCTCCTTAGTTAAATTAAAAAAAAGTACACACTCACACACAATTAAGTACACACCACACACACACACACACAGAGAGACTCACAGACATACACACAAACTCACAGTACTTAGTTTTGTAGTTTATTCCAACATTCAAAACTAGTTTGATATTAATACTTATCTGAGTAGCCCATCAGGTCCGTATTCCAGTATATTATGAGGTGTCACGGTATAATTGCGAGCCCTAATTAATGGACACAGCTCGTTGCAGTTCCAGAATAATTCATCTTCGTTTCAATTGATTTGCGTTATTTATGGCCGAGATTCCGAGGAAAGGAGCGGTGGCATCAAGAATATAAGGTGCTTGGTGGATCAGTAACGGTTTAACACATGCACAATGCAAAAAGACTGTTATGTTTACTACGCCACTAGAAAAACAAAAAAATAAGTCAAACAAGTTAATTTTAAAAATATTTTTAAAAACATAGCGAAGTTACACACGTATACCAAATTTCAGCTCAATCGGACATCGGGAAGTGGTTCAAAATTGAGTTGCAAGATTCTATCTGAACAAACAGTTACATATTACGAGTATATTATACATACTGGTGCCATGACATAACCCTGTCGCATTTATCTAGGGGAGAGGTGGGGGTATTCTGGGCCGTTCGTGATTACCTCGGTCACTGTCACTGCCATGACATTTCTAATGAGAGCGACAGTGACAGATAATATCTCACTCGCCAGAATAGGACTCCTGTGGGGCTAGCACAACTTTGACGTAAAAATACGTAGCGAGTTTTCGATGAAAAAGTGTACGCAATTTACGACTGTCAAGTGTGCTCCTGACGGGTGTAAATGGCGTACACTTTTCTATCGAATACTCGCTACTTATTTTACGTCAAAGTTGTGCTAGGCCCACTGATCTCTTGTATGTCATTTATTGTTACTAGTGCAATAGCCACACAAATATTTAAAAATTCCCTATGAATTTATTTCGTTAAGAGGTCTAGTCGAGTGCAAACATCTCTCATCAACATACATATACCCATATTTACAAGATTCACCCACGAACCCGCGCTGTTAGGGTGTGATTAGACCAACGAGCTATAAACTATAGGCAAACCATATAACTCAGGGAGCACCGCGCGCGCGCCTTCACCCCCGAAACCGCCTTGGGGGACGCCCGCTTCGCCCCGCGGGCGTCCCGCGTTTTATAAGGTTTGCCTCTAGTGGATTGCGCGCTAGTAAACTTATTTCGTATCGCGGTGATACCTACTCGCAGAGCCTGTAAATAGAAGATAGGAAACTAGTAAAGCATTTGCAACCGATTAAGCTGGAACTATAAATAAATAAGCAGTAGTTGTTTCGCACTAACACGTTAACACTATCTAGGCTTCAATCTGCTAGCGAGTACCTGCTCAATCAACAATACGCTGATTTTACGAGCCGAGCTAGTAGGTATCTCAATAATTCGCAAATATATAAAACCGAAAACTATCGAGCACGTATTGCCATTATCTCTAGTACCTCTCACCTAATAAATCCAATGGCAGCGCTGCTATTTGTAAGCTATTAATTATATAGCTTATAGCTCTAAGTTTATAGCCCTCAGTCTGACCGCGCCCTAATGGCTATATTATCCACCGTTAATGACTCCATACTTATACGTTTGCTCACTCCTTGTGAAGTCGCACCTCCCTAACTGACGCTCGTTGGCAGGCTGGTGCGAACTGACCATGTTCATTAGCTAAGGAAAACAGTTACTTAAAATGACACAAGTAATGATGTTATTTTAATGAAATTATGAGTTAATAATACAAACTTTGATTCTTTATCATCAGCCAAATTTTCCTTATTTGCTATTCATTGCATCTTTCAGATCTTTCACTGATTGAGCTGTGCTCGACGGGAACCACAAACTTTTTTAACCGACTTCAAAAAAGGAGGAGGTTATCAATTCGACTGTATGTTTTTTTTTTTTATTTTTTTTTTTTTATGTTTGTTACCTCATAACTTTTGACTGGGTGAATCGATTTTGATGATTCTTTTTTTATTAGAAAGCTGACGCTTCCCATTTGGTCCCATTTCAATTTAGTCCAGTTCTGATAATGGTATCCATGAGAAAACCATATAAGTCTTAAATTTGCATTAAGTACGTGCGCGACAAATAGATGAATAACTCAATAGTCGGTCTCTTGAAGTCGGTTTTTGTTTTTTGTTTTGTAAAATAATGTTCTTGTTGTAATTTTGCTACCTAAACAACATTGTGAAGAGCTGAATAAATGACTAAGAATAAATAACTCAAGTACACCATCATCACATGCATAAGCAAGTCTACCTCAACGTCCAAGCGAAGATCGCTGGGAAAAGAAGTGCCGGCAGAAAAAATCATTATTTATTGAAAGACCTGCGGTAGTGGTTGCCGGCAGCACTTAGCACTTCAGAGCGGCAGCCTTAAACTTAAAATTGCCCTAATATTGTCCAATTTTTTGCAAAGAGTAGAACTTAAAGAAAAATATCAATGAAAGGCTTTTATTAACCGACTTCAAAAAAGGAGGAGGTTATCAATTCGACTGTATGTTTTTTTTTTTTTATGTTTGTTACCTCATAACTTTTGACTGGGTGAATCGATTTTGATGATTTTTTGATTTGTTTTGTAATATTACAAAACAAAAAACAAAAACCGACTTCAAAAGACCGACTATTTAGTTATTCATCTATTTGTCGCGCACGTACTTAATGCAAATTTAAGACTTATATGGTTTTCTCATGGATACCATTATCAGAACTGAACTAAATTGAAATGGGACCAAATGGGAAGCGTCAGCTTTCTAATAAAAAAAGAATCATCAAAATCGATTCACCCAGTCAAAAGTTATGAGGTAACAAACATAAAAAAAAAAAAAAACATGCAGACGAATTGATAACCTCCTCCTTTTTTGAAGTCGGTTAAAAATAATGTTCTTGTTTAACTTGCAATGTATGTAACTATGTTTCTAAGTTTGTTCGGGTGGAATCTTGCAACTCAATTTTAAACCACTTTCCGATGTCCGATTGAACTAAAATTTGGTACAGTTTAAATATATCCTTCGAATTGCTTCCTACGATTGCTGATTAGTTACTAAATGGTCATCCATGGTACACACTGTATATACACAGTACTATGCCTAAATCTGCTTGGCTCTTCGGAGTTGTTTTGTATCGTATAGTCCGCCTGTTTGGCTCAGCGGTAGTGTAGCCGCCTTATAAGCCAGAGGTCCCGGGTTCGATTCCCGGCCGGGCAGATGTTTGAATGATGAATTTAAATATCTGTTCTGGGTCTGGGTGTTAGTTGTCCTTGTCTTTGTGTGTGTTCCATGGCATCCCCGACACAGGATTTATTCCTAGTGGGGAGCTATGAGTGTGAAACGTTTATTTATTTATTATCTAACACAATTAGAGATGAGCTTTCACAAATAATATCTGATTTTAGCGTAAAACTATTTATACCCCATGCTGACTTAAACATTAAGTAGCTTATTTCCTTTGCTCTTTGATCTTACGCTGATTTAGTCTAATTTTAGTAACTTTGTAATACTTAAGTAGTAAAGATCTGAACTTAATTAGTCCTTAAATGATTTTAAAGCTCCGTAAATTACGTAGTTTAATTACAAAAATAAAATATGACGTTCTTTTATAGCGGACTTGTTTGAATTTATCCAAGCCATTAATAAAATTACAGCCTATGTCCAATATTTATTAAAATCTTTGATATTCGCAATTTTACTGCACGACAAATTTCATTAATTAAAACATCCGAATAAAATTATTTGACGATACTTTTATTATATTTAATTGAACTTTTATTGCGGGACATTTTAAAACGACTCGAGTTTATGAAATTGAAAAAAATACAAAACATAGCGACGTTAATTGGTTACTTGAATAAATTGCATTCCCAGTTGAATAAAACCACAGTTGAGACAGGAATATGAATGATTTCAAGCAATTATTTCATGCTCTGTGCATGTGAGGGACATGCGGTACCTACACTTACAAGTATACAGGGTTATACAGAAAGGGTATGCTAAGCCGAAAAGGGCTCATAGTGCTCATCATAAATAACAACTTTCCTATTTTGTCGAGTGTCATTGACATTTTCTATGGAACGGTATACACCCATTTGCTAGAATTTCATTTGCCATAATTTTATCTGCTATACTGGTCAACAGACATAATATTGTTTCTCATAATTTTATATGTTATACTCATTGTTTACTATATTAGTCACGTGCTAGAAACTTTGTTTTCCATAAAGTCAATTTCAATAACATCATTTGTTATCATCATTGTAAGGCGTAATTATCATATGCCTTAACATCATTTGCCATCGAAATTACTTCTAGAAAAAAACCATAAAATCGGTTTAAACTAAACGATCAATAGGTTAGGTTAGGTTAGAACATGAAAAACAACGCACGAGCCGAGCGAGCGTAGCGAGCGTGCCGCGGCAGCGGCCGGCCAAGTGCTAGAAAGCCAATCGCTTTTTAGGAAAAGGCGTTAGGTTAATTTTCTACGGAAGTGACTTGGATCAATCATAGTGATAAGTAGGTATTAGAAATAAAAACGATCAATAGGTTAGGTTATGTTAGAACATGAAAAACAACGCACGAGCCGAGCGAGCGTAGCGAGCGTGCCGCGGCAGCGGCCGGCGAAGTGCTAGAAAGCCAATCGCTTTTTAGGACAAAGGCGTTAGGTTAATTTCTACGGAAGCGACATGGATCGATTATAGTGATAAGTAGGTTTAGGCCAGTAGGAATTTTATTAGCAAATGCATAGCTTGCTGTATTTGCTATAATCAAGAAGGGCTTGGATGTATTTGAAATTAATTTAGTATGGCGTTGAAATATTGTCTGTTAAATAATATTATTGCAATTAATAAAATGGATAATAATACGTATGGCACTCGTATCATTATGAAATCTAATGTACGGGCAAACAAGAGTATGTCACATAACTTTTATGGTAAACAAACAATTCGGGCAAATGAAATTCGGGCAAGTAAAATTCGGGCATATGAGAATTATTGCTTATATTCTTCGGGCAAACATTAGACAACCCTATGGAACACCTTATTTTTTACCTCAGTATTGTAATAAAATTAGGACACGATATTTCAACGATAAACCCTTGTAATCGAATTTAAGTACAGATTTTCAAGTTTTTATAACTTGTATTTTATTATGTACTTAGGTATGTTTCTGTTAGTGAAATTTTGGAAGCTAAATTAGAACAACTTCCCGGTGTCCGACTGGGCTGAAATATGGTATACCTGTGTAACGCCGATGTGGTGGTAATAAGCTTATTTTGAAAAATATATTTATTATATTTTATTTACATTTCTAATTAGTAGAGTATGTCCTTGGTTAGAGACAAAAAGTGTTAATTGTCTTTGCTCCAATCAACAAGTGCATAAAGTCTAAACTCTTCTCAATACATTTCGGAGGCGTAAAGTGATTCTCATACCGAAGAAAGTGTCACTTTAGCCGGCGAAGTGTCAGGTATGGGCCGAAACCCACACCTCGGCCGATTTTATCTCGAGCTTGATGGATCGATCAGAGACCGCGGCCCTATTCTGTTCACTTAACGATAAAAACTCCCAACGATATAAATAGGGATCCGATCTATATCGGAACGATCTCTGTTGACAGATGATGCGATTAAAATGGTATTATAACGACTGTACGGCGTGTTGAAATACTTTAAATTTTTAAATGTGCGTTTGCATAAGTATTGTTTGATGGGAGACACGATTAGTTTAGCTCTACTTGCCTACTAGAATAACATTTCATTTCAAAATAATTATTTAAAATAATTTTGAAACATTAACTTTTATAATTATTTAACTCTTTTAAATTCGAGAAATTAAAATTAAATTAAAAATTTTTAATAAACTCTGATACACAAGATACAATAAATAAAAATTACTTTCAAATAAATTCATTTTCATATATTTCAAAATTCTTATGTACAATACTAATTAACTATAAAATTAATTTTTTTTTCTTTAAATAATACTTTAACCCCCATTAAAATATTATTATAAATTAAAATTATTTTTATTATATATAAATAAATTATTAATTTATTATTTTCAAACTAATTAAAATTTTTAATATCTTTTTAATGTAAATGAAATACTTTTTCAAGCTCTAATTTGATCTTTCTATCGGTATGTACTAACGAAAACATAGTACATTCTAGTACTACTTCTACTACTACTAGTAGTCCTATGTTTACACCAAGGTATAAAAAAATATTATGACCTAAATTAAAATTTTACAAATTAAGTGCATCGAAAGGCTTTTTTTTTTTTTTTTTTTATGTAATTGAGTTTTGAGACGAGCAAATCGCTCGCCTGATATTAAAGAGACAAACACACAGAGAGTAAAGTTGTAAACTGTATTTCAGAAGCTGGTAGCCTCTACTAATGTACATAACAAATTATATTAGTAAATAAAGTGCTTAGTTAAAAAAATATTTATTCAATAAATAAAATTCAGATAAATCAGTATAAAAACTGATATAAAAACTTTCGCATCCTTTTGATCCACCGCAATAATTGAATACTTATCAACTAACTAGATTCCTACAATTCATTATCAAGTCTATCTTCATTAGCATCGAATCCTAGCTATAATCTTATCTTCCAATCTCCGGAATACGGCACAGAGCGATGACACTGGAGGTGTAAACCCGATGTCAAATTACATCGTACCGTGATACATTGCCCCGGCCACGAATTAAAATATTTATCTCAGATATCTTGGATTATTTTAATCGGTTTCACACGAGATATTTAAAGCTGGATGACCATTTTAAGCGATAACACGTTTCTTGTCACGATGAAGTTAGCTAAGCTGAGCTTTTTCGAATATGGGTCGTTCTTCGTGCTGAAACTGTCTCATGCTCTACCTTTATCCTCCTGTGGAACATGAGGATTGTAATGAATTAAGACAAACATACATAGGAACGTACATTATAGTTTTCAGATTTAATTTACACTAATATTATAAAGAGATGAAATCAGTACGTTTATTTGTGAAGTATAAATATCCGGAACTTTTTGACATATTTAAAAAAAATACTCATAGAAATCGTACTAGTCAAATTCAATTCAATTCTATAATTTAATTCTTAAATATCGTACAGGTTTAGTTTGGGTGCAACTTTGATCGTTACACAATTACGTCAAAGCTAACTAAGTTCCAAACATCGAGTTCAATTTTAAACTGATCTTTAAAAACTTTAAATAGTTTGTTGTTGTTTTACTTAAGTACGTAACTCTTTGCTCATAGTGGTCGTCGGGTTTAAGAAGAAAACCGGATCGATCTAGAAATATGAAGGTTCGGTGTTGATTTATCGAGCGCTTTCTACTTTTTACGGCCCAGTGTAGGTCTTTATTTTGTGGGTAATGTTACGGTTATGAAGTGCTCATTGCGGCGACGCATGGCGGTGGCCGACTCACATTTAAATGCACTTGTTTGAATATATCAATAGCTTAGCTTAGCTTTAGCTTCTTTATTATATTTATACTTATAGTGAAACTATAACGTAGTGTTTATTTGAGTCCGTCTCGTTTTAGAGTCCACTTGTGCCAGGCAATATTGTAAAACCAATCAAACAGAATTAATCTTTTTTACAGTGACCTAAGTAAATACTTAAGTAACTACTTCACTTAAAGTGAAGACACCCATATTATAATAATTATAATATACTAGCTGACTCGACAGACGTTGTCCTGTCAAAAGCCATTGCGTCAATTCTATGTCAAATTAACTTTGCGTAACTATAGCAACCGTAGTATGTTGATGCTAACTTGTCAATTTATAGTAAAAAGTATCAGTATATATATAATTTGCAATAAATTAAAATTGCGACTATAATTTGAGATTTAAACTATCCTATCTCTCAAGTTGGATCGAACTGCACATGGTGTGCGAATTTTATTATAATCGGTTAAGTGGTTTAGGAGTCCAATGAGGACAAACATTGTGACACGAGATTTATATATATTAAGATCTATCAGCAGACACCCACTCAGGCAGAATATTTTAAACACTGACAGTTATTTGGAACTATCAGAAACAGCGACAATCCCATATACAATTTTGTAAATTTTATGTAGAGAAGAATGGTCTCGTTTTTCGTGGTATGAGAGTGAGAAAAATGGATAAAAAGAGTCAACATTTTAAAACAGACGCGCACCTAGGCTGATTGATATCAAAAACTTATTAAGCCCTGTTAAATATAGAGTCCAATATCTCTGGGGTTTGCTAGTTAAGCAGAACATAGCAAGGAAATAGATAATTGACTATAAAACACTTCCTACTACGATTTAAGGTTCCCATCTGAAGTCACAGATAAATTAATTCAAATTAACGTGCGTCCGTCTCGGCCGATTAACAAGATTAAGACCGACACGGAGGAAATGTTCATTACGTACTTAGCTCTGCACAAATGCAGTTAAAATCATAGTGGGTTAACAACTAGGTTTAGCTGAGGCCCGCTGGTTCACCCACTGCATGCATGCATGTCGCATGCAACAGTAACTGTAATCTTTCTAAAATAGATAGTCTGCCTGCCTGTTGTTCCTGAGATTTAGCTTATAGTAGATCAAAAGAACAGAGTGACTCTTATCCATCGAATTTACTATTTATTTTTCAACAGAAGTTGTTCTAAGTGTGTAGTTTTCGTGGTTGTTAGGTAGCTTGAAATAAACACTAGTTTTAAGCTTTATTGTCCGATAATTAGTCATTTCTGTGGTGAACAAAAAAGATTTTGTCTAAAGTCTTTGTCTTGTGTGTCAAACTAAGTAAACGTACTTCCCACTTTGTTTGAACATCATTGATTTAAATAGAACTGCCCTGACAGGGTTTAAAGTTAAAGTCCCATAACACAAAAACACATAAAGCTCGTCGCCATCACGGGACCTGTGATCTATGTAAATGATATGACTCGTTTTGAAGTTACGCAAGACTGTGCAATCAGTGGCGGATCCAGGATATTACTTCGGGGAGGGGGGGGGGGAGAGGGGGAGCTTTACCCAGCTGAAAGTAAGATTTATTCAAATATACATCCTGGATAGATAATCCAGGATTTTAATGACCCCCGAATGGAACCAGATGTTTTAGGGGGAGGGGGGGGGGGGTTGAGAGATTTAGCCCTCCCCCTAGATCCGCTGCTATGTGCAATGCCTTTAGCGGTTGTCACTTGAATCTAACCGGTATAGGATAATATCAATGCGGAATTTTTGAATTGCAAAAATGTGCAGCTACTTTACCCATAGGTTTACCTACTGGTTTCTTGCGTTTACCTTTTCTAGCAAATTCTAGAGTTTCTGAATTCTGTTCTATTTTTGATAGGCATCAAGAAAGTTTCCCAGATTTTTTACTATGCTATTGTTTTTTGTAAACACGTTGAATTAGGAAGAAAAAATGGAGATTTAGTTGTATGGACAATCAGATTGTTCTGAGTATCATGAAGTCCACAGTGAAAAAGTTATTTTCTAAAGAAGCAAGGATAAAAAACTTGCACTTCGTTTATTATCGAACCCTTAACTGTTTTATTGTTAAAACTATCGCAATGGTTTAGAGAGAAAAAAATGTTCTAAATCACACCTCATATTTTTCTTCTGTGCTCAAACCTATCCATATGTAGAGGTCTCACAATTTCATATTAAAATTTATATTTGCCTTTTTCATCAAAAATATACTTTTCTAATTTTTATGGTATTTTTATTTGGTTAATTAAATACTAAATATTGATCAACAGGGGATCGGTGTTCAGCGCTCTCTCGTCAGCCCACTGGGCGCTGAGCCAGCTGGATGCTGCCATAAACTACATGCAGCAAGACCTGGCGGTGGCCAAGTCGCTCGGAGACACCGCCGGCGAGTGCAGAGCTCATGGCAACCTTGGGGCTGCGTACTTTAGCCAAGGGTCTTATAAGGACGCCTTGACGGCACATCGCTACCAGCTGGTGTTGGCTATGAAATGCAAGGTAAGTTCTAAATGAAGTTGTTATTTGTATGACATAAAACAATAAGATAGATAAATATTTCTAGGTCTGTTGTGACAACTCATCCTAATTAATATTACAAATACGAAAGTGAGTCTGTTTGTCACGCTTTCACGCCTTAACTACTCAACCGATCATCTTGAAATATTACACACACGTTGTCCGAGGTACTTAAAAAGACAGGCCACTCTTTTTCATCATTGCGCAGCGCAGGTGAAACCGCGGGGTGCAGCTATTCTGAGTTCTGGGGCCCTATTCTGCTACGTGTCACATTATGGTGGTCACTTACTGCCATGACTTTTCTAATGAGAAAGATAGTGATCGAGAAAATTTCGCAAGTGCCAGAATAACCTAGAAGCTTTTATTTAGTTACCATACGATGTGATAGACGCAGTAAGTTAGTTTTAGTCAGCATGTGTGATAGGATACCACATTTTAGACACTTAACACTATCCTAAAGCGTCCTTGATAAAGTCATACCTACAGCCCACAAATCGCATTGCAGGCGAGCAATTCCCAGCTCTATATACGGCATCTTGACAAGTTCCATTCATTCTTACTAAAGAATCGCCCGCGTTTTGCATATTTCTGTAACCAGTACTCAACTGCCACACCATTACAAATCTTTCAAATAAAGTCTGACCGTTTGACTCGCCCGCGAGCCTAGTTCACACAATGGCCATATTTACATAAAGAATGGTGGTAAACCATTTGATTTCTTTTACAAAATGAAATAACAAATGTTTGTAGCTTCTTATTTGGTATAATAACTTGAGCGGTTTACGCCCGCTGCTGTAAAAAGTTAATTTAATTTTTAGTATTGCGCCGGCGGGCGGCTCGATGACGCGCCGTTCTTTTGTTTCGTTCCTTTGTTGGTGTTTTATTGAGCCTATGAAACATGCGAGGATGGCAGCCATGAAATGGTGGATTATGATGCACTCGTCTACTGAATCGAGTGCCACGGCAACGATCGCTCAACTAGGGATTTGTTAAAAAATAAATAAAACTCGAATGCAAAATGTAGCCGGTATATAAAAACAAATCTAGAATTTAGTCGTAAATTTTTTCAGCAGTAAACTTTATTTTTTGGGTATTACACCAATTTTTGTATTTTTTTTACTAACTACCACTCGCGATATAAAATACTTATCGTGAAATTTCGCAGAAGCTCAAAATGGCCGCTTTGAAAACTGTTTTTATTTGGTTTTATTCGTCTGAATACAGGGGTAGTTTGGGAAAAAACAATATTAGGAAAACCTAAGGAACAGCCGAAAATATCGACAAAATCGGACCATCAATTTTAGTTGGTACTACGAAGTTCACCAGCTCATCAGTCATCAGTAAACATTTGATACACCAAAGCAATTTATATTCAAGTTTATATTCTAGCATTATGTGGTCAAATTAATTACCCACAGCACATTGTACTGCGCAATGTGCATATATACTTACCTACTTACTGTCCCACACAGTGCAATAAATTCCTGCCCACATAGACTCCGAGGAAAAAAGAAGCAAAATTGAAATTGTTCACCAAGCAGAATGCTCGCTCAGCCATTAACCGAATCGTATCTTACTCGTATAAATACCAAGAACCGGTGCCCGTATTACGCTAAAAGAAACCTACGAATAGTCGAGTGCACTTTTTATTGAGCCTTTTGATGGGCGCCGACGGACTCACACGGAGCCCTAGATGCTAATTTGCTGTAAGCGAGAAACGGCAGTTGAAACAAGTGCAAAATGGCCCTTACGCAACTGCATTATGCACTTATGCAGGGTTACAGTGAAAGGGTATGCTAAGCCGAAAAAGGGTCATGGTACTCATAGTTGTTTGTCTGGAATCGCTTTAGGCGAAAAGGCCGAATGTACTACCAATGTCTTTACTCTTAGTTTTTTCTTATAATGTGTTTGATGTTCAATAAAGCTATTTTCTATTCTATTCCAATATGAAAAATGTTAAATCTTAAATCACCAAATAAATATCAGCTGGGCCTTACATTTTGTTGTGTCTTGAATTTTTTTCTATGAAACAATTGACTTTTTTCTGCGATTTCAAGGTTGGTCTCATTGTTCATAATGATGTACTATGAGCCCTTTTCGCCTTGTTACCCTTTCCTTATATTCCTGTAGTATAAGAACCTTATAGAACCATGTGAAATACCACTTGTATTATACATTATAAAATGACTATTGACACTTCATTACGATTTAATGGAATTTTCTACAAGTAATAAAATTTTACATTCGAAAGTTTTACGTTGAGCGAAGATAACTTGTAATAATTCAATAAGTACTAAATATCATTTTCTAATTGTTTCTTAGTTTTACGATCAGTTGCACGTCAGTTATTTTATATCTGTACTAGCTGCACCCCGTGGATTCACCTGCGGTCAAAAAGTTATGTTTTCCGGGATAAGAAGTTTAGTAGTCTACACTGAGAAAAATGGCCTTCAAAATTCCGATGAATTCACCTAAAGTACGGAGCATACTGATATCACCAAAAAGTACAATGATTAGCACGTTTTTACGGTGACAACCATCATAATATGTGATTGTCACCCTAAAAACTGGTGCTAGTACTAGTTTTTACGGTGACAACCATAAGTATATCATAATAGTGGTCACCGTAAAAACTGGTGCTAATCATCGTACTTTTTTGTGATATCATTATGCTCCGTACTTTAGGTGAATTTATCGGAATTTTGATGAATTGTGTGAAGTGAAGTGAATTCATCATTCTTTTAGCGGAATTTAGATGGACATTTTTCTCAGTGCATGTGTTAATCCAGACCACAAACGATCTTTATTCCAAATTTCATGTAAATCCGTTCGGCCGTTTCAGTGTTCATTAGTAATAAACATACCTACATACTTTCACTTTTATACTTAATATTAGTAAGATAATCATACTGACTTTAAGAAACAACCTAAATAAACCCTAGGTCGAAAGGACTCCAAATTTGGTGGGTGTATCTATTTGTAGTGATGCGCAGAGGTTTTGAAGTTCAACTCTTATGGGGCCAAAATGGGAGAAAGTCTTTTGTTTTTGAAATTATACAGGGTTATTCATAAAGGGTATGCTAAGCCGAAAAGGGCGCATAGTGCTCATCATTATGAAAATTATTATTCTAAAGTAGGGGTTGAAATGGGGCGATAATGTTTTTATTATGTTATTATATTGTTTGCTGCGCGGGCGAAGCCGTAAGCAGAACCGAGTAAATCATAAAAACTGGTATGGAATGTGCAGTGTGCGTCGAACAATTCATTAAAAAAATTAAATTATTGCGCGCAACGAAAGTTTGTAAGTTGCCAGTATTGCTGCATGCCTCACATACCTGCGTAATTGTTGTACATTTTCTATACGAAAAGCTCACGCCGGGCCCACGGGTAGAGCAATCATCGCCTCCAATTGCGAAACAATCTGACGAACAAATAGTCGTAAAAAAATATTTACTTTGCCCGTTCCACGCTGATGGATTCTCACAAAAACTCGACGGTCGATTTAAAATAACCGCGAAATGTTGGCAACACGGGCTTTGTACCGGGTAATCTGAGACATGGGGCCTTATTCTGGGGAGTAAGATATTACCTCGGTCACTGTCGCTCTCATTAGAAATGTCATAAGAGTAAAACTGATGGGGACAATCTCGAGCGTAAAAGAATAGGGTCCTTGACACATCGCCTTCTTTAACTTTTGCACTGCCGTAAAGAATTTAGCTTTAACATGAAGACGTGTAGCATTACTTTGCTGTGTCTCGCTTTTGCGTAGTTAATCAAATCGCCAACGCAAACCAAAAGTGGTCGAATGCAATAATTATACACTTGACAAACTGAGCAGTTTTCTCGTCTCTCGAAACACGATTACTTTCAAAGCAATTACATTGAGCGTGTAAAAAGCTTAGGGAGAATTATTGCATACCTACATGTGATGTGTAGGCGTTAAAAATAAAGAAAAACGTCTTAATCGGTTACGCATGTCGTGAAAAATTTAACGGAAGGAATTAAAAGGTTGGGCTTCGTTCGTCTAAGCTTCTCCGGCATTTCCAGTCAAAGGTATATACTTAAACAGTAACTTAGTTATTATTTAGTTGTGTTGTACTAAATAAACAGCACGTAACGTTAAGCTAGAACTGGTTCGTCTGCAATTAACAGATGGATACTTAACACATTCTATGCCACCATTATGGGTTGACCACTAGAACCATAATTTGTTGGCTCGTCCGAGTATGACCATATACTGATAAAAAAAGATAAAGAGCGGGCGCTTTTTCCGCAACTAGGCCGGTAATCGGCCCTTTTTGCGTGACATATGCGGGTTTCCTCACGATGTTTTCCTTCACCGAAAAGCCAGTGGTATGTAAATTCGTACATAAGTCCTAAAGAACTCATTGGTACGAGTCGGGGTTTGAACCCGCCACCTCAAGAATGCGAAGCGTCGGTTCTCCCACTGAGCTACCACGGCTCTCGACCATATACTGTCTCGCCACTGTACTCGTTACGTGTAATCAACCCATTATTTTCTAAAAGTTCCCAGCTATGTTGCCCTATATTAAACTAAAGTAAAATCGACAAATAAGGCATGTTCGTTTCGAATTAGTTTATGACTAAGAAAACTTTATTCTAATTTTTCCAACTATTCTATACCTACATATTTTGAATATTTCTACACAAAGTTCAAATCTTTTAAATCTCTATCAATCAATGTAAAACCATGCGTTCCTAAACGACGACGTTACGTTAGTTTAGTATTATTTTGCTGTAATATTTTATGTTACTCTGCCATAACTTGGCAACAAAATGCTTAATGCAACTAAAGCTTACCTTTGATATCTGCCTAGAGGAAGCAGGTGCTTTGGTACTGTATATTAGCAACTTCCTACAGACATCAGAGCAAACACAGCTCTGATATTCATTAGAGTCGAGGCTTATTACGAAATCATTAATGATAGTATTAATCTTATTTTACTAATATTATGAAGGTGAAAGTATATTTGTTACTAAGGAACGCTGAAACGGGAGAACGGATTTACATTAAATTTAGAATGAACGTTCATGGTTCGTTCATGGTCTGAATTAATACATAGGTTTTTTATCCCGGAAAACGCGGGTGAAACCGTAGTTAAGAATAAATCCGCGTTTGACCACCGACTCGCCAGTTGGTAAACAACGATGGGGTCGAAAATGAAGCACGCAGATTTAGAAGATACTAAGATTATAAGAGTTGCAAGCAAAATGATGTTGGCACATGGTAGTGATAAGGATAATAAATAATAGTTTAAAAAAAAACTAAAAAACACGCTTTTTATAGAAAACCGAACTAAAAAAATAGAAAATAAATTTAAATTAAGAATAGTGTAAATAAATAAATATATGTATTTTAATTTAAAAAAAAGCGTGGGGTGCTTTTTAAGATATTATCTTTAATTATTTTTTTAGTGTCATCGGTCCTCGATATATCTACAAAGTTTGAAAGAAATCTGACCGTTTAAAGTGGGTCAAAAACGCGCTCAAAGGAGTCGGTTACAAACATACATAGGTACATACAGGTGAAGCTAATAAAAGCGTGTTAAAAAAATGTTGCTTACTCTAGAATAGAACTCAGCCTGTCTGACTGGCTGTTACTTGGTAGTAGAGATACGCGCCGCGCCGGCGCGCCGCCGCCGAGGTGACCCGGCGCGCCGCCGCCGCCGCCGGGTCATGTAAAAATCCGCGCCGACTCCGAAATTTTTGACTTTTATTTAAAAGTTATGCGCGCTCTGCCCACTGTTATCAGCGTGAAAAAAGAGTAACTTTCCAATCACCAAATTTAAAAAAAAATGCCCCCACGCCGGCTGCGCCGCGCCGCGCCGGGTACGTCACCCGGCGCGCCGCCGCCGGCATTTTGGGCCGCGGCGCGTATCTCTACTTGGTAGATCAGATTTGATTAATCGATTGAAAACTATTAAACGAGCATTAAGTAATTGTATTCTACCAACTATGTGGGTATAGTAGGTATTTTGTTTTGAGTACTTAAAAACAGCTCTAACGATTTCGACTAAAGTTGCTATCCTGGGATTTAGTAAGTTAGTAAGTAAAAGTGAGTAGTGATCCAACTAGGTCTCATCTCTAGGAACACGGGTTTTACAAGTTTTTCGAGCAATGATCGGTCGCCCAGGCACTACAACAGTTATATGGAATAACTAAAAGATTTTTAGATAATATTGCAACTAACTCGTATATTTGGATATAAATATGCATGGTTCCGTTGCATTTTAGTAGGTAGATGTAGATGATCATCATAAAATTGTATAATTAGTATTAAAATAAACATATCAAACGGCAAATATACATATTTGGGATAGCATTTTTGATCACAATCAGATAATAAAGTACCATGTTTAAGTTTTTTAGATTAATTATGTTATATGGTTTTCAAGTTTTACTTCGGTAGTTAGCAACTCCAGTTCTAATTTATGGAGTTAGAGCAATGATAATTATTTACAAAAGTCTACCTATGAGAGTGCAACACGTTATTGGAGATGTCTTCGCCATTAACTATTTTTTGTTGCTAACCGAAGTAAAACTTAAAAACTCTATAAAACGTAATCTAAAAAAACTTTGATCTTTACGTGTATGCAGTTACGAGCTATGACAAAAATAAATTTTTACTCCAGTGTGTCATTTGAATCGAGTATTTTTTACGACTTAAATATCGATATCAAAGTCTCAAAAACCTTCCAAAGAACAAATGCGCTTGGCGGTCGCCGTCGCGTCGGCCTGTCATCAACTTTTCTTTTACTCTTCTTTGGTCCCTCACTTCCTCACTCAAAAGGATGCGGCGCATTCTATGCATGTTTTATTTTCTTTAAATCTTATTTGTTTTGTCTCGTGCAGCTGGTATTTATTATAATGAAGTTTTTAATATTAAAAACGCATTCTTATAATTGGTACGTGTCAAAAATGCGTAAGTTTTGGATGCGAGCCAAGAATTTGATTGTGAGATAATAATTTTATTGGGCGTTTACCTTGGGAACTCGGCGATACTATGAGCTGTGTTCGGGAGAGTTTAAAATATATTTAAAACTTAGAAACTTCTCTACCTCTATGCTGGGAAGAGATCGCTATCAGTGAAATGACCGCATTTTGTGCCTTTTTCTTGTGTTTTACTGTGCTTGTGATTTTCTTTTTGTGAAATCAATAAAAAATCATTGTATGGCACGACTCAAGAAAATTCTAGCTAGAAATAAAGATAGTAACCAAGAGACCCAATCCAGCAATAAAAATACCATCAAATGTTTTGAATAATGACTCGAACATTTGTTAATTAGAAGTGTAGTCACGACAGAGGCCGCCGTTACAGATCTGGGAATCGTAATTGGTTTCGAGCCGAATGTAAGGCAGGTCGTTGCGACTATCTACATACAAACGTGATTGCACATCTACTATAAAGCTAAGCGTATGCTGAGACGCAGGTCCACGCAGCGCAGGGCAGAGCAGATTTTATAATGCATGAACTGAGAGTGCTTGGCCAGACTGAAAGCGCGGGCGCGGGGCGGACGCGGCGCGGCGTACTTAAACATATGAAACCTATTTGAGTGTCCATACTGGGTAAGCGGGCGCGGCGAGCGGCGCGGGCGGTATGGCGCGGGGAACGCGCGGGCAACGCGCGGGCAACTCAAGCAATAGGACGTTCCTACTAGTGGCCGCAATGAGTGCGCGGGCGTCAAGCGGCAAACAAAGCGGAGCGCGGAGATCTCAAACTTTTCCGAGCTAACCGCGCGCGTTGGCAACATGACGTCTTCTGATTTGAATATTGGATGTCGAAACATAAGCAATATATAACAAAAAGGTTGTTACAAGACTGTGGAAAGAAATAAAATCACATACTCCTCTTCATCCATATATTGTATTAATTTGACAAACACTGGACACGACACCGCTCAGACGAGCCGCGTGCTTAACTGCGGACAAGTGGCGACGCGCGCGTCCCCGCACCCGTGCCGCTCCCGCACCCGCGTGTACAGTCTGGCCAAGCACAGAGCTGTGCACGCTAAGGCGTAGGCACGTGCGACGCAGAAATGTGTCTGTCCTGCTCTACGCGCTACGCCTGTCTCGCTTGCTCTGCCCTGCAAAATCTGGTCTATGCTGTGCTGCGTCAACGGCGTCTTAGCATATACACTTAGCGTAAGCGAGCTTCATGGAATTTATTCCAATCGCTTTGCATTCGATTAAGATGCACAATGCTGCCATATAGTTTAAAGTTAAACCTGAGAGTTACTTTCAGGTATAAAAACTACGATTAATCGTAAATAGTTTTTAGAGTACAAGACTGTCTAAAAACTCCTAGTATTGCTTTATTGCAACACTCTGGCTTAGAAACAATTTACTTTGGAGAATATAATTGGCCATTTTTATGCTCTGTGACTATAGATATGCAATGTGTTACACATCTTCGCGTGTGACGATAAAAAACCAAGACAAAAGGTTTACATAGCTGTTCCAGATACGCTAATAGGTGTCATTTATACTTTTGAGAGATTTAAAAATGCTAAAAAACATTCCTCTTTTTAATAGTTGCAATCAGGTTGCTCAATTACAGCTTATCCTATTCTAAATGAAAGTGCCCATAGAGCCTGAGTCTAAGAATATTGCATAATATTTAGAAAATGCCCCATCATAAAAACAAAACGAAATAAAATGTGCCTAATCTCAACGGCAGTATAGGTATTATAAAGATGTAAATCACGTCAAAAGGAACCTTATACAACAGCATTCAATTCGACTCATTTGAACAGCCGTTATTCAGCTCTGGACGTGTAACGTAGATTCATGCAGATACCACTGCGCTAAACGTCTTTGAACAATTTACGATACAGCGCAAAACACATTCAGTTCGGAGCATGCCTATAAAAGTTATTCTCAGTATGGTTCCATAAAAAAAAGAGCAAATAGTGATCAAGACGTCGCCGTCGCCTTGGCGTAGGATGTAATTGCCTGGATAGAACTATAATTCCAAGGAGAAATATGCCTTCGAAAGCAGCACGATATACAAGCCAATTCTGAAGGCAATAGTTGACAGATCTAACATAAATTTATTATAAAAGTATTGATGTCCTCGTTTAATAGAACAAAAATAAGGACAGCTTTATTTCTAGTAAGTTTAGATTTGCCAATGCCTTCAGAAATGACTTGATTGTCGCTATATCATCATCAACATTTTTTCCAACCACTGCTGAGTTATAGGTCTCTTCTTGTCGATTGTTGACTGTCACTATAGTGTAATATAAATAGTAGATACATATGTACAATTGTACATAGGTACATGTATTTGCCTTGTACGTCACACACTACGATCCTCCGCTATTCACACGTCTGATGTGTCGAAGCCAAATCATCCAATTATAGGACTGGGCCTTATCCCGAAGATCTTCATAGCCCGTAGTGGCAATTACCTACAAACTGGTAATTTTGGTCTGCCATTGCAAAATTCGAGTACTTTGCCGGTGGTATCTATTATTTATTGACGAGACTTTATAGGGGTGGGGTAAACTTAGCCAAAGATCAAGTGATTATTAGGTTTATGGAATAATTAATTATCTACTCGTTGAATATTCTTACCTACTGTTCATGCAAATTTTAAACAATGAGCATTTTTTCCGCCGTCATTTAC
This sequence comes from Alcis repandata, assembly GCA_949125135.1. Classification (NCBI taxonomy): domain Eukaryota; kingdom Metazoa; phylum Arthropoda; class Insecta; order Lepidoptera; family Geometridae; genus Alcis; species Alcis repandata. The sequence goes on from OX421241.1 coordinate 5,786,095, forward strand.
GAGTATGCTGTGTCAATTTCTAATTCAAGCTACTTGAAACATCTCTAAAATTATTGTCATTTCTTTCTCATGTGTTGTGTTGTGTGTACTTTAGTTTAGTGAGCGATACACCAGAAATCGCAAATGATGAATAAAGGCATGTTGACTTCTAAAATGGTGAGCATCTCAGAGAGAATACCGATGACATAATTATCGGGTTTATGACATTCCCTTCGATACTTATCTCGGCAATTGCCCGTCTAGCCCAGCCGAATTGTTATTTTAACCAGGAAAAATTATAAGTAGAATTTTTCCTTCGGAATTCGTTAGAGGGGGTCACTGGGAGTCTACATTTCGTTTTTCGAATTCCCAGTGGTATTGCATTTTCCGCCATCTTGATTTTAAGGGTTGTTTTTTGTTTTCTTAATAACTCGTTTATTTTCAATTTTACACAAAAAATGATTATAACCAAAGTTGTTTGAAATTAAATTTCCTACAATTTTTGTCCTAATCAATTTTTTCGTAGGATCGATATTTTTTCATTTAACACCCGGAAAAGAGGTGAGGCATGCATCGAAATATTTTTTATTTTTTTACAACTTACATTCCAATTTTAAATGCTCTAATGTCCCTACCATACGACCACTCTGTCGAAACAACAATTTATTTTAAAATATTGCAAATTTCAATGATAATGCAAGTGATAATGCGCTAATACAATTCCACCCCCTCGATCGAAAAATATCGATCCTACGAAAAAATTGATGAGGACAGAAATTGTAGGACATTCAATTTCAAACAACTTTGGTTCTAACCATTTTTCGTGTAAAATTGAAAATAAACGAGTTATTTAAAAAACCACCCTTAAAATCAAGATGGCGGAAAATGCAAGACCACTGAGAATTCGAAAAACGAAATGTAGACTCCCAGTGACCCCCTCTAACGAATTCCGAAGGAAAAATTCTACTTATAATTTTTCCTGGGTTTGGTTCGGTTCTTGTCTAATTCGGCCATGCTTCCGTTCTCGATATCCGACTAGATAAGTAATCTCCATCAGTACTAAACATCGTAATAACAAGTTGCGAACTGAATTCTGACGTGAAACGGCCAAGTGAGAATGCGAGATTATAACTGTACAAGTAGATTAGCCATTATATCATCCGCAACGATTGAAGCCTAGTTCTCTTTCTAACAGCCGCTAAGCGGTAAAGCAGATATTTTACCGTTGTTTCAGTTTCTGCATACTTTTGTCAGTACCATATCCCGCCAATCTCTAGTTTACTATTCAACTGGAATATCGACTCAGCCATTACATGGCTTTAGTAGCATAATGCTCTCAAAGCCAATTGTGGATTTTCCTAGGATTCGTATAAAGTGAAAGTACTTTGCAAATACAATCTAGAATCTTCGTACGTTCATGGATGAAGAACTCTGTCGGCGTCCTTGTTTCCTCTTCAATGTCGGAGCAAATAGTTTCTAGTTTCTGGTTGGGCGCTCCATCTTCAACTACATTTTCATTTGCCATCAGGATAGTTTGTTAACCTTTATCCTAATAAATGGACAGCTACGTCTTCAAGATTGGACACAGAGTATTTTTTGACCTAGCATGCTGCTGGTATAAATTAACAACTATATAGCAAGACATAAAGAAAAACTCTTAATGCAGTCTTAAGAATCCTTCTTCCAGAAAAAGTAACCAGCAAAGTCGCTTAAAGCCAAACGGCTGAACCAATTTTAATGAAGGTACCGACACCATCAAATGAAGCCTGGCAGATAACAACGAAAATGATGACGTCAGATCAGAATAACCGACAGCAACGTTCCAAAAATCGCTGGTATAATAATCAATAACAATTTTATCTTCCAGGACACACAAGCAGCAGCAGCCGCTCTTACATCACTAGGCCACGTTTATACAGCCATAGGAGACTACCCCAACGCGTTGGCCAGTCACAAGCAATGCGTGCAACTCGTAAAACAAATGGGCGACAGACTGCAGGAGGCTAGAGAGATTGGCAACGTTGGGGCGGTGTACCTGGCCATGGGAGAATTTGACTCAGCTGTGGACTGCCATACGCAGCATTTGAGACTTGCAAGAAGACTTGGTGATCAGGTGAGTTCTTCTAAGTTTTATTTATGCCTTATTGGGACTTGGCTCTACAGTAAATTTTGAATCGGTTCTGTCTCTCAACAACCCATACCTACTGAGCACTGCACTGCACCAATTTTTTCGCATGACAGAGAATGAAACTGAGATAACCCCTATAAAGTTTGAAAGCTACGCTGGTAGAAGTATTCAGAAGCAAACTAGAAAGTAGATGGCACTAATGTCGTTAAGATTATACCTATATTAAATAGTATCATTTTTCTTCTCAGGTGGAAGAAGCAAGAGCCTACTCGAATTTGGGATCTTCGTACCATTACAGACGAAACTTTTCACAAGCCATCGCGTACCATGAAAACGTGCTGCGAATAGCGCAAAGCCTCGGAGATCGAGCTATTGAAGCTAGAGCGTATGCTGGATTGGGACATGCAGCTCGGTAAGCTAAGCTTTAAGCTAAACGCAACTTTAAATTTTCAAAATTATATTTTTTGCCAAACAAAAAAAAATACAATATATTGACGGCCAACCTTTCTACTTTACATGGCTTCACTGAAAAATAACTATGTCATATTCTCTCGAACAGCATAAATATTTGGAAAATTAAACTCGGTTTATTTCTTTTCAGGTGTGCTGGCGATTACGCCCAGGCGAAGAAATGGCACGAAAGACAGTTAGATGTAGCATTAGCAGCAAGAGACAAAGTAAGTGAATTTCTATTCTACGATCTGTAACGAAATAATAGTTATGTAAATATAATTTATTTTTAAATTAGTGGTTTCTTTCATACGTTTCTTCTTCGTTTCAGGTGGGCGAAGGACGAGCGTGTTCAAACTTGGGCATCGTTTATCAACTGCTGGGAGAACATGATGCCGCCCTTAAACTACATCAGGCTCATCTTTCAATTGCAAGACAATTACAGGTTCGTTCATTTATAAGTCGATGCGTATGGCAGAAGCTGGGTCTACTGGAACTATTTCCAGTAGACCCAGCATGGACCGCGGACAAACTGTATTTCCACAGCTTTCATTACGCGAAAAAGAGACAAACATATCCACATTCTAGCTTTCTCACATCTACGCATAGATAAAAACAGATGAAAGACAACCAGTCCTTGGTCCATGCTAAGTCTACTGTTAGCGTTCCAGGGGAGGCTTACGTCCAGTATTGGACATACATTAACTACGCCGATGATGATGTATTTATGTAATGTTCCACAACCATGTTCCACAACCAGTTTCCTGTAGTGCTCGTATAATTGCAGTCTTGTTTTATAATTGCTTTTGTTTCCTTTGTGTACTATCCCAAGATGTCACTTGTCACTTGCAGCTTGATTTCCATACGTTTATTTTAATGTTAACTAGTGGGAATCGCATACCTTCCTGGGTTTCACCGATTAAATTACAATTATGAGTTCTCAGTGCGTGTCACCGCATCAGAGAAGACGGAGCGGCGAAGCGTGAAATCACGCGAACGTCTACGCTCAGGTTACGAAGAAACTAGCATTTAATCTGGGCGTAACTGTTTGGAATTCTGTTTTGTTATGCAACTGATTAAATCTTAAACAAATATCTAGATTATTACGATTGCTTGTAATAATGAAATCTTGTAGAACGTGGAAACCAGACGATTTGAGATCCAGGTAGATGATTGCACGGTGCTTGGTTTTACAGTAGCGTTTTGTTACAAAGGCATTCAGCGATATGATCTTTGAGATATGCCACCCTTGCATCACATTTTAATAACAACTAATTTGTCGTTCAAGCCATGTCTCGATAAGCTTGAGTTTTTTTTTGTCCGATAATTTAATTGATGCATTTTTAGGATAAAGCCGGTATGGGTCGAGCATACGGCAACATTGGTAACGCCTACTCAGCAGCGGGTTTCTACGAGCAAGCCATCAAATACCACAAGCAAGAGCTGACGATATCCAAGGAGGTCCACGATCGGAGCTCGGAGGCGTCTACTCATGGGAACTTGGCTGTCGCTTACCAAGCGTTAGGGGCGCATGATATGGCGCTGTTCCATTATCGAGCTCATTTAGGTACGCAATTGGTCTCAGTTTTTTTTCTATGTCTTAGCTTTTATTTTACTTATTACATTGCATATTGATTGATCTTTCGGATTTTCCAATTTCTAATTGGGTATTTTTTTATGGCAATCGGGAATCTTAATTGTTTAGCCTTAGATGATATTAATGTTATTGAGCTGATCAGACAATGATAGTCGGGGACTTTTACAGCTTAAGACGTTTGAGTTTGTACTCGTTTTCATAATCTCTTTGCAATACAAAAGTTGAGGAACGATTTTTGTTACGTATAAAATCATTTAAATTTTATTTCAGACATTGCCAGAGAGCTGAAAGACGCGGCTGGCGAAGCTTGTGCTCTCCTTAACCTCGGCAACTGCCTCTCATCTCGAGGAGAGTTCGCTCAGGCAGTCACCTACTACGTACAGCATCTGATGCTCTCTCAAGAGCTGGGAGATGTCAATGCGGAAGCTAAAGCGTGCCATTTTCTAGGATACGCCCATTATTGTTTGGGGAATTATAGAGAGGCGGTCAGGTAGGGACCAATCATATTAACTGCTATCTTTCAATTTAGTTCATATAAACGGTCAACAGATGACTGGTGCTGACAGATCCTAACAATAATTTAGTTTTGTTTGGAAATAATACAGCGTAATAGACTTAATTGTGGAGTTTTTGATCAAATAATACTAGATCAAATAGTTAACTAATCTAAATAAACATTGACTTCAGATACTACGATCAAGACCTCTCACTAGCCAAAGACCTCCAAGACAAGATGAACATGGGCCGCGCGTACTGCAACCTTGGCCTGGCCCACCTGGCGCTCGGAAACTTGGAAACGGCATTGGAATGCCAGAAGTGCTTTCTGACCATCGCCCATATGACCCAGCACTTGCAGGGCAAGTTCAGGGCGCTGGGTAACATTGGAGATGTTCTAATCAAGATGGGAGATGTGGAGGAGGCAGTGAAGATGTATCAGAGGCAGTTGGGGTTCGCCAGACAGGTAAAAGAGAAAGTTAAACCCAGCATGTATTAAAAATTCCACATTTCGCTACCTACCCTCAATTTTAAATGTTAACTAAATCATATTTGTACTTTACAGGCCCGTGATCGCTCCCTTGAAGCTGCCGCTTGCGGTGCTCTCGGATTGGCAAGAAGACTGCAAAGAAGACTTGACGCTGCTTTAGGGCATCATACTCAGGTATGCCTTTTCTCATATACAGAGTTAGATATAAGTATGTATCGCGTATTCATATACATATTTAACAATGCGCTTCACAAAATGCGTAATTTTTCAGGAACTAACTCTACGTCAAGAAGCAGGAGATGCGGCCGGCGAAGCGAGAGCACATTCACACTTGGGGGCAGTTCACATGGCCTTAGGGCACTATTCACACGCAGCCAGATGTTATAGGGTAAGTTTCAAAATACCAATACAATACCAAAAGTTCGATAAAAAAAAACCAGACTATTTAATTAATTTTAATTATTATTTCTTTTAGGAGCAATTGGAAAGAGCGCAAGAGCTGCAAGACTGTGCTTTAGAAGCGCAAGCTTACGGCAATTTGGGTATCGCCAAACTTAACATGGGGCATTACGAAGATGCCATTGGATATCTAGAACAGGTATGGCTTTAAGAAACTGACAAAGATAGATTAGTTCTCCTATCTATGCCTAAACAGGAGAATTTCACAATCTACACAGTATCTTAACCAAGATTATTTTGGATTCCAGCAACTAGCCATCTTAGAACGCGTGAACACTCCAACATGCCAACTCGATAAAGCGCGAGCATTAGGATCCCTTGGAGACTGCTACGACGCTTTGGGAGACCCTGACGAGGCCGTCAAATACCATGAACAGCATCTAGCTTCGGCTTTAAAGCTGGATAATGCAAGAGAGCAAGAGCGAGCGTACCGAGGTTTAGGACTTAGTCACAAGTAAGTGTATTTTTTTTGTGGCAAAAGTAGTGATGTAGGTTTATATATCGTTTCAAGAAGATGAACAGATTGTAAGCGTGCAAAGTAACGTGATTTTAAAGAAGCTTGATATCCAATAGGTAGTAAGAGTATCTACATATTACTCGGATGTTTTCAGTTCACAAATTTTATTTTTTCCAGGTCCGTGGGTAGTCTTCAGCAAGCTCTAGTATGTCTGGAAAAGAGGCTAGTGGTGTCCCATGAGCTGGGAGTACCGGAAGCCAAAGCACAAGCATACGGGGAATTGGGCGCCCTACACATAGCACTGAACAACTTGGAACAGGCTGTTTTATGTTTGGATCATCAGAAAAATATTGCTAAGTAAGTAAAATAAAATGAAATAAGAAATTGAGTGTTGTAAAGTTAGTAAAAATAATTCTTCCTTTCAGGTCTGCATTAAGTTTTTTTTTTTAAGTAGACTGTTATGGGCAGATGATTATTTTAGGATGTTTAACCTATAACATAAGGAAAACCTAAATAAATTTCCCATTGTTTCAGGGAGCTGAACAACCAGATTATGGAAGCTGAAGCATGTCACTCGCTAGGAGTAGCTCAGCAAGCTCTGGGCGACCACGCGGCCGCCATCAGGCATCACCGCGCTGAGTTGGAGCTAGCGCATAGATTGGGTCTTACACATCTGCAGGTAGGTTTCCCCTTCTTGGACTGATGCTATTTGAAAAGACTTGACGCAGAGTAGTAGGTAATAAGGACATAGAAGGGCAACGTAGCGCGATATAAGATTTATATTACAATGCTATTGCTTTGAAGGCGAAAGTATCCCAGTTTCAATTACCCTTGTCGTCGCAACACTTCGTTTAATAGAACCCATTTCTTTCTTGTTCATTCTCTCAAAAGCCGTGATTGTTCACAGGCGCGAGCGTGCGGCGGATTGGGCGCCGCGCACGCATCTATGGGAGCACAAGCAGAAGCAGCGCGTTGGCACGAGTCAAGACTGAGACACGCAACTGCCTCAGGTATATGACGTTTCTTACGCACTTGTACCTCTTCAAATCGAGCTACCCATGTCTGAGGATCCCATGCCATCCCATGCCTATCACCTCCAAGTAGTTTTTCTCTCACAATGTCACGCCAACGTTTCCAGTCTTCGACAATATGAAATGCGTCATAAACTATAGAGTCAAGAGTAGTGTAGTCTGATTGAACTTGCCGTCGACTTTCCTAGTCATCGTCAGCTTCTCCAGATTGGCGCCATCATTTTTTCTACAGGATTACGTAATTAATACTTTAGATTAGAGATATATTATATATAGACTATGAAATTGCTTATCTTAAATATAAAATTCTCGTGTCACAATGTTCGTTCCCGTACTCCTCCGAAACGGCTTGACCGATTCTCATGAAATTTTGTGAGCATATTGAGTAGGTCTGAGAATCGGCCAACATCTATTTTTCATACCCCTAAGTGATAAAGGTCGTCTACCCCAAACATTTATTTTTATTTTTTGGACAAAATTTTTATTTCTTCTATTGTTGCTTATGAGCTTATGTGGCATTAAAAAATACATACAACCCTAAATTTTCACCCTTCTATCACCAACCCCTATTTTTTAATAGTCACTAGAAATAATTTATATGGCAAAACAACGTTTGCCGGGTCAGCTAGTTATTATATACTTTTAATAATAATCATTACTTTGTGGCAGGTGACGCTCGCGGTCGCGCGCAAGCGCTGGCGGAGCTCGGGCGAGCTCACCTCGCGATGGGAGCGTGTGGGAGCGCCGTCTCCTACCTGCGGCAGGCGCTCGCAGCCACGGAGTCTCTTGCTGATGCTGACGAGGAGGTAACTAGCCGGGTCTATCTTAGGGCGAGACTAGATTGTAATCTACTATGTTCTTTTTTGTAGTTTATAGGCGGCAGATTTGAAAGGCATGTAATGCCTCAAGTTTTGGGATTATCCAACTTGGAATCTTTGCAGTTTTCTTGTGACTTAATTGTCGGCATAGAGTCACGTAGCAAGGATTAAGTTAAATGCTAAAAGTTAAATGCGGTGCCAGTAACTAAAACAAGTCAAAGTATGACATTATCTTGTTTCCTGCTGTACGTTGATTTAACCTATATAGATGGTCGATGAAGCGCTGCCGAAAGCACCAAAGAAATATTGTGCCCAAAGTTCCAATATACTTAAAATATTCCTTATTTCAGGCTCGAGTCCGTCACCGGCTCGGTTTTGCTCTGTGGGCATCAGGCGAGCTCGAGGAAGCTAAAGACCAGCTCCAAGCAGCACTCACCGTATTAGAGTCCACGACAGAAAAGCACAGAGACAAGAAAATATCAGCACTCTATACTTCCACGCAACATGCTTTGCAGAGAGTACTCGTTGGTAAGAAGTTGATCTTATCCTATTAATATTAGAGGCATAAATGCGCAAGTCTGTGTGGGAATGTTTGCTACCACGTATCTCCGTAACTCCTGAACTGATTTTGATAAAATTTGGAATGGAGATTGCTTATGTCCTGGATTAACACATTGGCTACTTTTCATTATTACCGCTTATCATCGCCATGCGGAAAAAACTACGGGGCACATCTAGTATTGCAACATAAATGATCTACATGTATATTTTTCTACCTTTGGAATATTTATCTATTATTTTTTTATTAGAATTGGGCCGTCATCCTGAAGCGCTAGTGGTGGCCGAGAGAGGACGTTGCCGGTCCTTGGACGCCGTCACCGATAAGTCATTGTCTGGAATCTTGAGCCAGACTAACTTGGAACTACACGCTGCTCAAAGGTGAGTTTATTAAACACATTTCAAGACAAGTACATTTAGAATTAGCAATAAAAAAAAATACGTAGATTTTTAAGACTAATTTTATTCGTCAAAAGTTCTGCAACCAAAAACCTTATGTTAAAGACATTTAAGAAAATCATATATTTCAACTTATTTTCTTTTCATTCTTAGGAATCCAGAGGAGCCAATCAAAGAACGTTCAGAACCATGGTCGCCTGCCAACGTGGACCAAGTTTTAGAAGTGGTGAACAAGCAGAAGGCTCCTGTTCTTTACTACAGTTTGGCTGCTGGTCGGCTTTATGCCTGGCTGCTACAACCACATAAAGGTACAGTACTTGTACCTAGAAGTACCTAAACATACAGGGTATACGAAAAAAGCTCATTATACCACTGATATTATGGTTTGGAGCAACCTTGAAATCGCAAAAAAAAACCAGTGTTCCATTTTGTCGAACGGCGTCATCTATCTAAGCCGACAATGGTGAGCGGCATTGATATTTTTCTATGGAACAGCCGATTTATTTTCCCCTTTTCGGCTTAGCGTACCCTTTCCATATAACCCTGTATAATGTGTGAAACGTGAAATTTCAAACGTGATTTCAAGAACTTTATTTCTTTTGTCAGGTATCCTGAGATTCCACCAAGTATCGCTCGTGGATGAAGCTGAGGACAGTGACAATAGTTTACCAGACATTGGACCTGATGACTTGCAACCAGGCCATGGTAAGTCTTTTCCATTTTGGCTTCACACCCCTTACAAAAGCCATGGCATCACTGTTCTTTATAAAGTTAAGTAGTCATCGTCATCTTCTTGCCCTTATCCTACCTACGTGGGGTCAGTAACAACAGTGTGTTCATTTTTACATTCATCATATCTGAATTCACTTTCTTCTTTTGCATATCATCTTTCACACAGTAAAGTTCATCCACACTTCTTTTGGTCGTCCTCTACCGCTATACCGAAACAAAAAATTAAAGTACAAACAATAAATTAAATCTTTTCAATGTAGTTATTATAAGTTGGATTGTTTTCAGATGGTATTGGAAAATTAGAGCGCTGTATCGGAGAATGGGCTTCTTGGTTGAAATCAGCGGCAGAAAGAAGAGACGAAGACCAGTGGGATCCTGATGAGAGACCAAGCACCGGGCTTGCTAGAATGGTATGTGCCTAGGATTTGAGACTGCTAATAAACTAGAACCATCTTTGCCACTGGAGCTGTTGTGCCAGCGGCCCAGAGCCTCGCTTCGTTATTTGAAAAAGCTGGGGTGGCTCGAGTGACCGCTGGCAAGGGAAAAACGCAACGCACCCTTTGCGAGACGACAGTGCGGAACCTATCGCCTATCTATCGCAGGGTTTTGAATTCTGCGAGTTCAAAATTCTGGGTAGCGCGCAGACCTGTTATGGGCAAACGTGACGTTTAACATCAGGCGAGCGATTTGCTCGTCTCGTCACTCAATTACATAAGAAAAAAAAATCCTAATAAGAATAAACTACATAGGGTCATTACATTTTGTTAATTTTGTGATTTCCTTTCCAGGTAAGCCGCAATCACCTACTGAATTCATCTAACTACTCCCTGAGTTCTCTGTTCAGTGTGGGTTCGGTTGGAGGGTCAGTGGCCGGTTCCGTGGCTAGCCTTCAGGGCTCTACCAGGTAAGATACTCTCGACTTTGAAGAAATTTAATCATCATGTCTTCTTGTCTGTTTGTTATAAAAACACAAATAAAGTTTAAGAACTGTACTAGGATTTTTTTTGTCCATAGATCAAGTGTCCATATTCCGCGAAAGAAGCAGCCATCATGGCAAGGGCCTCCGTGTCTCAATACGTTCTATCAAATGTTACTAGCACCGTTCGAAGATCTGCTGCCTGCTTCATGCAACAACAATCATGGTAAGTCAAGTTTTTATGCTGTTTCGTCAAGTTTTGTTTCAGCCCATGTTATTGGAACGTGAAGCTTAAAAAAGTTTGTGCACCAATTTTTTTATTGGTTTTACCAATATTATGGATCGGTGTAGTCGTAAAATGATATCAAGAGTTATATGCCGGTAGAAATATAGAACCTTACAATTATTTTTCGATTTCATGATAATAATGGCCATTAGGTACCTACTCACATTTTTTTTATTTACGAACTAAGTTTTAACTTATATCGACACTACATATCAGTGCCCTTTTGCAAAGGCCTACCAGCTGCCTCCACGAAATTCTATATCCAGCTGTCCTATTCCACAAGCTGCCTGTCTACCATTAAAGTTTCTTACTATAACTGCCTGCCATTAAACTTTGTAATTATAAATTTTTCGATGTAATTAAAATTAAACTTTCTTATTATAAAGTCGATTGTATTCCAGCATCACACGGTCGTCGCGGCTGCGGCGGTCGCCGCGAGCTGATCGTGGTGGTAGAAGGCGCGCTGTACGCGTGTCCGTGGGGCGCGCTCCGCGGCGCGGGCGCGGGCGCGGGCGGGGCGGAGGCCGAGCCGCTGTGCGAGCGGTACGCGCTGCTGGCGGCGCCGGCGCTGCGGCCCCTGCGGCACCAGCGGCACCTGAAGACTAAACCGCAACATGATCATGGTAAGCCTAAAGAAAATAGTCGAAGAACAGAAGACCATCATGTTCATAATAACCATCTTAATTTAGACGTGGAAAAGTATCTCAGGGCTTGTGTATTTTTTGGATAGATAAAATAAACTCTTTATTTTTCACGCCAGAAATTACAAACAAAAGGATAATAACACTTAAAACTAGTGCAACAACCGTCGGCCTCATTGCTAAGACTGATTTCTTCCAGGCATCATTTTTATTTATAAACAACAGACAGATCTTTCTGGAAATCACTACGCTTACACTACACTACACTTGCATCTATTTACAATTTTACACTCTTTAATCTTTACTTGCAGCAGTTGGAACCTCTGCAGCCAATAACGCTGAAGCGGGCATGCGCTGCCTGGTGGTGGGGGCTCCGAGGGTCGGTTCCAAGTGGGCGGGGGCGCACGCGCAGCTTAAAGAGGCTGAGCTCGTTGCAGACATGCTGAGAGTTACACCGCTTACGGATTATCAGGTATGAACTTATAAAGAAATATATGTACAAAAACAACTCTCGAAAAAAATTTGTTTTCAGTCAATTTAAAGGCGAAAAATTACGTGACAGGTCGTATGTAGAAGACACATTATAGCAATGCGCGATCATAGCGAGCGCAATTTTGGGATGCCATTTTGGACAGATTGTTCCGTTATGAGGTGTGCACAACGGTTATCATACGTTGAGAATACGTGAGTGGTTGGTTTTGAGATAGATTTTACAAGTAATATAAACGCGACGGGCTTTTTACAACGAAAGTTTGGATTTTTTTAGGTACTGAAAGAGATTATTCGTTTTTGCGAACAAAAAGACGAATTGAGAATAGTCTTGTTTTTGAAGTCGGTTAAATATGGTACAAAGTGTCGTTCTCTTTATGATTAGGTCAAGAAATAAATTCAAACAAATCTTTGCAGGCATCTAAAGAAGCAGTACTGTCGCAACTCCCACAAGCAGAATGCATTCACTTTGCAACACATATTTGCTGGAGAACTCCTGCTATCGTGCTTAGTCCCGGTGAAGTGGTAAGTTTAAACTCTGAATTTACTGTACAACAAATTTCAGCATTTTTTAATTTAAAACTGTACTAACAAAGATTTTTTTCAGGTCGACTCTCAAGCTAAGCGGCTTCTTAACACAAGTAACGCTGCTGATACATCTACCGAAAACGAAGAAGAAAGTAAGTAGACATTATAAAAAAAATTGGTTGTCTGTAAAGTCGGTTTTTAGACGATAGTTTAACGTGACAACGTCATACGACATTGATGAAATGATTGCATACTTTTCTCGCTCCTCCGATCGTAACGTTACAATGAGCGTAACGGGACACTTTCGTGCGTGCAGCCGGCGTTCATCGATTTATTAGACGTTGTCACATCAAAAATGTCATCCACTTAAGCAAAGTTTCTACCATCTTTTTACTATTTTGTTTAATACAGATGCAGAAATGTCCCAAAGCAACGAAGAGCTACCGCCAGCATCGGAGTTCATGTTGACCGCGTCTGAAATCATGAGTATGAAGATCACAGCCAGATTGGTAAGAATTGCTTACAAGTAAAATTTGGTCATAAGCCGGACTAAAGTCAAACGTTCGCGTTACTTGTCATATAATTATTGTTTATCAACAGTGCTTTATTTCGTCTATAGGTGGTGATATCTTGTGCGCCAAGCAGCGCAGCCCTGCAAGGCTCTACCAGCGATGAGTCTGAAGACATAGGTCTGGCTGGTGAAGGAGTCTCCAAGCTGTGTCGAGCTCTCTTAGCGGCTGGAGCTCAAGCTATCCTGCTGACTCTGTGGCCTGCACCCCAAGATACGGCTACAAAGATCTTGTATAGAGCTTTGTATTCAGCGTTACTGCAAGGAAGCAGGGTTGCCAAGTAAGTAAAGCAAACTGGATAGTATCTCTAGGGTCTCCAATCTTGGAAATTCAAGTTTAGATAACAAATCAAGTGTTCATAATGTAGTTATTACTAAAATCGTTATGTCCTCTTCAAGTTTTTTTGTACTTTTACAGGGCATTAGGAGATGCTATGCAGACAGTCCGTCATACAAAACACTTCGCACACCCAGCTCATTGGTCCGGTCTACTCTTGCTTGGCACCAACGTGAGACTCAGTAATAAGGTTGCTCTGATGGGCCAGGCTTTATGTGAACTCCTTGCAGCACCCGATAAATGCCGGTACGTATGTGAAAAGGTTGCCTCTATGATTTCATTAGAAGTATTACTTAATTCGTAACTACTGTGCACCATCTCAAAAAAAAATTCAAAATTCAAAATAATTTATTCAAATATGGGTACATCAATGCACACTTATGAATGTCAAATACAATTTTTACGAATAAATTATTACACAATAAATTAAATGTCAAAGAAAACAATATTATTAGAATGTCAAAACAAAATATATAAATAATTGCAATGTCAAAATATCAATGCATAAAATAACTACAATAGTAGGTATAATCAGTCAAGTATTATTATTACAGTCTAAATACAATTTACGTAAAGAGACTTTATCACAGACGAAGTCTTCAATTTTATAGTAAGCCTTTTCAATTAAAAAGTCTTTTAAAATTCTTTGAAAATCTGTGTCTTTCTTATTTAGGTACTAGAGTAACAGGCAACAAGTTATAAAATAGTACGCCGTTCCTTACAAAAGAGTTGCCAGTTTTGGCTAATCTAATTTTAGATAGAACAAGTTTAAACTTGTTCCTTGTTATGCTAGTATATTCTCTCTACTCGGACATTTATTTTTCGTACACCTCTTTATGGTACACCAAAATACATTCAATCTTAAAACCATATGTTCTATTTCAGTGATTCCTTACGAGTATGCCTACACTTGGTAGAGAAATCTCTACAGCGGATAGTACGAGGACAAAAAAATGCCATGTACACCACTCAAAAGAGCATTGAGAACAAAGCTGGCAATGCCGCCGGATGGAGAGAGCTTCTAATGAGCGTTGGGTTTAGGTAAAAAACTTTTTTAGAAACTTTATTATTACGATTGGTATTTTTTACGACGTAAAAGAAAAGCTAAAGATAAAAAACTACTACAATACTAATTTTGTTTTTCTTTTTCTTCAGATTTGAACCAGCAGCCAACGGCATACCATCAAGCGTGTTCTTCCCACAAAGCGACCCCGAAGAGCGCCTCACGCAATGTTCCGCCAGTCTCCAAGCACTGCTAGGACTCTCTCCCACTACCCTACTGGCACTTTCCAAGCTCATATCCAATGGCGACGTAGCTGATGATATTATAGGAGTGATTCGATCAGTGATATCACAGTTCTCCGTCAAGAACTGCGAGACTGATACTATTGAAGTCGCAGTTAATGTCAGGTTAGTAGTTTTATTTTTATGAACTGCTTTTTAAGTGCGACGCTTATTGACCAAAAGTCATTGAGAAGCGAAAATAATTATATAGATTGATATAGAACTAGGACTCATCATCATGAACAACTTTTACTGTGGGACCAAACCGGAATTCGCAAAAAAATAGCTAATCCATACATTTTGTCGAGGGTATTTGTCATTTTTCTTTGGAACAGCTGATTTTTTTTTCTCGCATTTTCCGGGTTGGTCCCGTTGTAAAAGTTGTTTATAATGATGAGTACTATGATTACCTAGAATATTTTAAGTGTCTAAAAATAAGTCACCCTGTATGCATGTTTTGTTAAATAATTTGTATTATTTAACAGGTTATGGCGCGTAAACGGCTGCCATGAGCTTTTAGCATCACTAGGCTTCGATCTCGCAGAAGTAGGGCAGGATGAGGTCACGCTACGCACCGGGAAGGCAGCCAACAGGCGCCACATACAGTTTGTGCTCCAGGCATTATTAGCTCTATTTGGTAAGTACTTTTCTGGTTTAGTCTCAAAATACTTGGTGCATTGAAAGCCAAGCTTAAGTTTTTACTTGGCTATTCCTATTTGTTCAACAGACACCCAAGAAGCACCGCGAAGCCTGAGCTTAGAGTCCAGCTCGAGCGTCGAATCTTTAGCATCCATTGACGACGGTGATCTCGAGCCTCACTCCGATGGAGAACATCCCCCTCCGCAGCACCCGAGGCAGCATCGACGTAAGTTGAATAAATCGGTTTAGCATTATACTATCCTATTTCTATAGGTACCAAAAATTACTAAGATCATAATTTTTTTGCAGAAGAAAGTGCATCATCGATCCCGCCTCCTCCGCTTCCATTAGGCTCGTGTGGCGGAGCCTTCACGATGTATGTACGAGGATCTGCGTCTTCGACAGAAGCGGGGCGCGGGGAACCGGACGGACGCACTGCCCCGCCCCCCGCACCTCCCCCTCCCAGATACCGCGGCGAGAGTGACGCCGCCTTCACCCCCTCCCCGCCCGCCGCTCCCCCGCCGCCAACCTCGGCACCGCCACGGGACGTGTCCCTGGCACTCGCGCATCAAACTAAAATAAGAACTCTGTACACACGACGCCCTCCATCCGATGACTCCGACTGGGAGAGCTCCGGCCATGACACAGTTCTTCGCCGTCGTCCGGAACACGCTCACACTAGATACTTGGACGCGTTCTATGAATTGGCTTCAGCTCAGCCGAGGAGGTCCGAGGAAGAAAAGACTGATCAGGTAATGACTCAACCATCGACTTCGAAAAGAGCACCGCGGCCGAAGATGGGTACGAACAGTAGAGACTCTATGGCGCAGGTCAGACATATGAGCGGAGAACTCACGCCGACCATTTCAGAGGTCTACCATGAACGGAACATCGGGTTAGGCTTAGCTCCTCCACTTTCAGAGCTCCTATTAGCCGAGGATTCCAAAACTGAAATGCGCGCGGCCAGCTCAAGCGAAAACCTGTTGCTGCAAAATCTCGAAAAGCTAGGTCTGTTGGGAGACCCGGCCGAGGCGGAGGAGAGATGGTGTGGAAACAATTCACGGCCATGGCTTTCCGCACCGCCTTTAGAAACCGACGTTCAAGGTTCCGACCTAACAACAGCTGAGATCATAGAACGACAAACCAAGTTTAAGAAAGACATCGAGCCGAAACGAAAAGAAGAAAACGCTTACGAGTTAAAACCTAAAGAAGAGACGCCTGGCCCGAGCGGTATCGAAAAACGTTCCGTTTCACCTTTTTCTGAGCTTTCTCGAAGGGATGAGGGAGACGGAAGGAGTATTGCCGACTCCCACTCGTCTTACAAAGCTCTGGTGCTGAGTCCAAGAGCACCATATTTGCCTGAGGAAGGAGAGACAAGTCTGAGCACAAATGCTGAAGGGGGTAAAACGCATCCTCGACCGCGGCGACCGCCCGTCCCAAGAACGCGGCCTGCTTACACCACGCTAGATTTTCCTACGAACAAATGATTAGCACTTGTAAATTTCCATTTAGTTTTATTAGGATATTTTTAATCTTACGGCTTAATTTATTATGTAGAAAGAGCTTATTTTTATATGGCTATGAAATATTTTGTTAGATAAACAAATAGTAAAATAAGTTATTCAGTAAGATTTAGGAATTAGGTGTATTTTGAAACCTTATAATAAAATTAATTGATCAAAATACATTTGTTTAGTATGTTATCACCTAACTACATTTCCACTTATACAGGAAGTAAAGTATTATATACTGGTATTACAGTATGAATAGAATAGGTATATTATTACATTTATTTTTATTTAATTTTTAATATTCCATGGTTGTAAATTATTTTTAGGTTAAATAAGTTTTAAATATTAATAAGTATTGTAAGATCACTATTTATTAAACTTGTGACTATTAATTTTTATATACCTACGTAGTGTTAGAGTTAAAGAAATACAATCTACCTTTTAACTATATTTGTGCCTTTAATATACATACTCGATCAAATCCTTGCCATTGTATAAAAAATCTGATGTACTCATTAGGCTGTAAAAATATAATTATTATGTTATGTTTATATAAATAAGTAACAATACAATTTCTTGGGAAATATCATGGCTTTTAGTTACCTTACCTACGATACTAATGTTTACCATTATCGTAGGAAACACAGAAATCTGCAAAATTAATCTTATTGTGCATCCATATACGAGTACCTAGCAGAAGGACCCCTTCAGTTAAAAGAACCCCTTGTTCAGAAAGGTTAAAAATTCTAATTTGCACTAATCAATCTAACACAAAAGACGTTCGAGTTGAGTTCCGACTACGTACAGAGGCCGGCTATTGAAGGAGTTTCAGACTCTTCAAAAAACGTTCTGTCATCTCTTCGCTAACGAAAACTGTCTTGGAAAAATTAAACAAAGCTCGACACAAGTGGTGGAGCGAGTCTTGAAATAACGGAGCGAGGCTCAAGGCTCTGGTTTATTTTAAGGAGCTGGGTTGGCTCGGGTAATCGCTGGCAATAGGGAAACGCACAATGCACCCTTTGCGGGATGCCAGTGCGGGGCTTATTGCCCCCATTCCGAATAGGAATAAAAAGTCTTAGACACAATATATTTCTCTCTTTCAGGCACTGGAAGCGATTTCTAGACAGCTTTCAGCCATCGATATGACTCGTCAAAGTTTTTTTAACGTCGATGCCCTCGGCAGATTAGTGATTGCAGCCTAAACAAAGAGAGCTTTGTTGACCAGTACCTTCGGACATTACAGGCTGCAGGGCCCAGGCACACTAATTACGTTAGGAAACTTCGATATGCAATTGCTCAGCTCCATTGGCATTTAGGTCCGTACTCGTTACCGAGTGAAACAACCGGAACTGTTAATAAAACTAAATAAGTATATACCTACTTACAATAAACCCCAGCTCAGCTACCACACAATTATTGGGTAGGACGAAAGTGGACAGAAGGTCAACTTTTAATTAACAGAAACATTGACAAATGACACTTGTAAAATTACCCTCTTGAGTTTTTCTTGTTCGTGTTTCTTTTTTCGTCATCTGCATAGCTTACTGCTTACTTGAGAAATTTACTAGAATAGTTACGTCCACCTTTTTTGTCAGAACTATAAAATTTACTGAAGAGTTTGATCAGGAATTAATTTTTCGTACTACGAAATGAAACATACAAACAATTAAATATGTATATACAAACACAACACAACATATTTTTTGATATCTACTAGTTGTTTTAGTTTTGTCTAGCGAATATTTATTAGTTGTCATTTCAATATCCGCAGTTGCCCTTCTACGGTTTTTGGTCAGCGACTGTAGTGAAAACCATTCGACGAGATAATGTTAATGACCTTGACCCAGCTGGTTTGTGTCGGTGGTTACCTACGGATACCTGCTGGTTACGCATGCGGTACATTTCAACAAGCAGGGAAGCGGTCTACCTAGAGTTCCGCATTCAAAGTTTTAAGTTCGAAACAAACCTGTGTGTTGCGAATTTGAAACGAACTTTTAACTCTACGTACCTATTTGATCTCGCTCCTAGCTTATCTCCTAGCTGGTAATCTTTGGTCGACGCTCCTTCACTCCAAGAGGATCCTCCTTCAAACGGTTCATTCCTGTTGTTAGATTGGTTAAAGTTGGGTCATTATTTTATAAACCATTTTTTTTTCACGTCGATGAGTTCTTTGGCAAATTTTTGAAGTCTCTAAAAGTTTCTAAAGAAAAGATGAAATACTTCCCAACTCTAAATTGAATTGTCTAGCTCAGCATTGCAATTTTTAGACATTTTGGAAAAAATTGTAAAAAAAAAAAACAATCTAAGTTGTTAACATTCTTTCACGCTACTGTTGTAACAGGCTTTGTTTTCAATATCTTCCGCATACGCAGCTACATAGTACAAGTAACTACATATATCAAAATGGTTCTATTACAAAAACATTAAACAGTAGCATAAATATTAAAGAAAAAAAAAAGTTTTTATTATAAAAACTTTTAAATCGAATCAGTATAGCTCGAATAATAGTGTCGTGACCCGTTCCAAATCGATCATCTATGCCAGTGTTTTTCAAAGTGTGGGTCGCCCTTCTGTAATTCTGAATTTCCAGCCTCTGTTGAAATTAAACAAAAGCACGTACCCAAAATATTGTTTCGGTGCACGTCTGTTGCACGTGTTTCGCCCTAAAATGTGTAGCAAATCAATGTTTTGTGTAGTGTCTACCAATGTATAGAGACCAAAACGCATGCAAAAAAGTCACTTTGAGGGTGTCGCAGTTCAGGGCACGCCACAATAGTGGCGGTAAGTCCTCTCTTTGAGGAGTGGCTTGAGAGGCGCCACGGCGCCCTTACCTTCCGTCTGACGCAGGTCCTCACCGGACATGGTTGTTTCGGGAGGTACCTGCACCGAATCAGGCGGGAGGAAACGCCCGGATGCAACCACTGTGAGGATCGGCCGGAGGACACGGTGGAGCACACCGTGGAGGTCTGCCCCGCTTGGGTGGAGCCCCGCCGTGTCCTCGTAGCGGCGATCGGCGGCGGCGATCTCTCGCGTCCGGCCCTGGTGCAAGCTATGGTCCGGGGCGAGGAGGAATGGGACGCCGTCGCCTCCTTCTGCGAAACAGTGATGCTAGCGAAGGAGGTGGCGGAACGTGAGAGGGAGAGAACCTCTCGTCCCAGCCGCCGTGGGAGGCGCTCCGGGCGTCGGGGGTCACGTGACGACCTCCGGCCACCGTAGACGCGGGCCTGTGGACGGTGAGCTATTGGGCTAGCTCGCTGTCCGTCCGTCTTATGACGACACAGGCCGTGTCGACGGCGCGTTCGTGTGCGCCTCAAAGAGATGTCAGCAACATGGAAGGGGCCCGAAAGGGCCCATGCCCGTCAGGGCTGCGGGTAGAAGTTACCGCGGCCTCGGCGTCACAAGGGCGTAGAAGGAACATGGGTGGTTTTTGGTCAGTAAAAGTCTGACACTCCCTTCCGCTCTGCCCAAGAGTGGGAGGGGTCATTTGATGATTTCCCACCCCCAAAAAAAAAAAAAAAGGGTGTCGCAGTTACTTTTAGTTGCAACAAGAGATTTAAAAGTTTAGTAAAGTAAGCGTGGAAGAGATCGCTCTTAGCGATAAGGCCGCCAGTTGTCGCACTAGTTTTAAGTGTTAAAATCATTTTGTTTGAAATTTATGGTGTGAACAATAAAGAGTTTATCTAAGTAACGTTTTTTTTCTGTGATAGATATTTAATTAAAACTTATGTATTTTGAGTCATATTTTAAAAGTATATATTTTTTTAATTCTATAAGTAATATTTGTTTATAAAAGGTTAACTAAAAGTTAGTTACAATACAACGCAAGGCAGATCGCAGCAATTTTTCCACACTGAGAGGGGGGGGGGCACGCGCGTCATAGAAAAGGTTGTGAAACACTGATCTACCACCGAGCATTAGTGAGTAACAAACTTACATTAGGGCATAACCTATTGACATTTCATATAATAAATGATTAATCACCTGTTAAACTAGACATAAATCTAGATACTCAGCCATTATTAGGACTTCTTTCAGTCATTTTTGGGCTGAGACTGAAATCGTGACCGCAATAGGCCTGAATCTGATAAGCTGCATTCAAAACATAATTATCATATCATTGTTTGTTAGTAATGCCGTTTTAGTTTAAATATTGTTGGAGAGGAGATAGTTTTAATCAAAACTAAATTTCAAATCCACTTACAGAATTATATTTCTGAACTATTTTATTTTTATTACAGTAAATCGTTGTTTCACTATCACTACATACATTTTAAAGTCTTTCATGCATGTTTCTTCGTATCTCCGTATGCATCATGCAAGAAAATTAAGATTTCTCAGTTTGCGTTAGTAAAAGAAATTGTCTACCATTTTGCAATTAGTAAACAAATCTAAATCTAATTAACAAATAGAAAAAAAGCAGCGGTCACGTGAAACTAACAATTATCATATCAAATTAAGTAAGAACGGCCCAGTTCGCGTGCTGTGCAACTCCTATCATTGCACCTTTAGCTAGGTGGGCGTACTCAGGGCAGGGCCGGGGCAAGCCATCCACTATAAGAAAAAAATTAGGCAGTCAAGTTAGACATATCATGATATATTTAGGTTAATAATAAAATTTTGTAAAGCTATTTTTGTTTAAGATATTTTAATATTTTAGGAAGTTGGGTCTTTTCTTTATTATTCATTGATAGGCTTGCGTTTGACCACCATCTCTCCTGGTGGGAAGCAACGATGCTGTTTTGTATCGTACTTTTCATGTTGCTTATTTGGTACTTACTTTAAATACTTATGATAGTTAAACGAAGCTATCTTTATTTTCTGAATAGTCTAATTGGACTAAAATATCTTCCAAGGTTTTATCTTAAATGTTTATTTACCAAGAAATCGTAGATGAAACTGCAAATGAAAACTGAATTGTAAAAAGACAAGCCCCAATTTCACAAAATTCTGAGTACGGCCACATGACCAAATATTTCTAAGTGTGTGTACTTGGCACGATTATTATTTATGGCCATTGTATTCAAATTCTCGTGTAAGTATTTCCTACTTCGACTGAGTAGGTACATTTGTAACCGAGTTTATTAAATTAAGTTATTTTACAAGTACAAGCTTATGCTGTGTATAATTAGTTAACTTATTGTAGGTAGTAGTTACTACTATTATAATTATATAGACCAATGTCAAAACTGTGAAACTTTACATTTTGAAGAAGTCAAAGAGTAAAGGACATAATAACATGTGTGTCATACGAGTATGTGCATATCCATGACCTTTCATAGTACGCCTATGTCAAATATACGATACGATTAGATTTTTTTATGTTTGTTACTGAATCAAGCTAAAACGGGTGAACGGATTTGGATTTTTAACACGTCGCCTCTGGAGTACCTACCTAACTAGGCTACTTGTTATCCCGAAAAAATTAACGATTCCTGTAAAATAGCTGATGAAACCGCGAAGCTAACGATGTGATAAATAAAACCATTTGCGCCCTGTTTGATATAAAGTGTAAACCAATATTAAAGAATAATTTTTTTAATTGCGTGCAGGGGCTAATTATACATCTAGTCAACAAAATTTTACAAAAAAATCACTAATTGACATGATTTATTACTCTCACTCAAATAAATCACTACCGATGAAGTTCGCTCGTTGTTTCAACTCAATTAATAACATCCTTTATGAAGACCTGTGAACCTCTCAAAGATTAAGGTCGTTAATGAATAAAACATGTATTTATACAATATGTAGTAAATAACAATAATATCGCTGCTTGAAATTACGACTTCATCAAAAGCCACTGCCGAATAATTTTAAAAGCGAAATTAATGCCTTGCTCGGTGCCGCTGGCGAGAATTTTAAATACAGATTTTATCTGGCGTCTGAACCTGACATGGTTTGGTTTTTATTCGCTGTGTGAATAATAAAGCATGAGCTATGAGAAAAGTGTATGGGCGGATTGAGCCTTCAAGTGAGAGGGAAAGGTTTACTCTTGTTTTAATTTTTTTTTGGCCATTTCCCATTTCTGCACAAAGATCTCCACATCTTCTACCCACACCTTTTTTATGCAATTGAGTGACGAGACGAGCTAATCGCTCGCTTGATGTTAAACGTCACGTTTGCCCATAACAGGTCACCTTGAGATATAAGATGTTTGATCTCCTATTTGCTTAGAAATTTTACTGGAAACGTTGCCCTTCCAACCGGAACACAGTAATGTTTGCACATTACTGCTAGGCGGTGGAATAACTGGCAAAGGCGTGGAACTTCCCCAGGTGGGCTCTGCAAAGGAGCCCTACCACTTATGCTTACGATTATTTTTATCCAGCCCGTCAGTTTGCATATGTCCCTCTCTAATAGTACCTAGACTAATTTTTGTCCTGAGTCCTAAAAAAATTACAGTTCTCGAATCGCAGGAAAAAAATGCAGCTGGTAACCCTACAACCATGAATGATTGTAAAAAAATATTTTTGTATTACAAAAGTGAATGGTAGAGCGAAATATTTTAAGTTTTATTTTAGGATCGCCTTGTTAATTACGCCTTTAACGGTAAAAAACTACATACTACCTAGGGTTATATGGAAAGGGTATGCTAAGCCAGAAAGAACTGAAAGTATCTATTATTCTAAACAACTTTTACTAAGGGACCAACCCAAAAATCGCGAAAAAAATTTTAGCTATTCCATACATATTGTCGGGAGTCATTGACATTCTTCTATCGAACAGCTGATTTTTTCGCAATTTCAAACTCGGTCCCATAGTAAAAGTTGTCCATAACCTAGTACTATGACCTCTTTTCGGCTTAGCATACCCTTTCCTTATAACCCTGTAGCCGTATGACGACGCGACACTGAAACTTGCGTATGCGCACCTCACGACCGCCAATCATTGCCACGCGCTCGGTCGCGCCATTTTCGGACAATAATAAAGTAAATCGTAACATGAATCAGGAACTGTTTAATAGCTGCCATTACTTACTCGATAGTATGAAGAACACTGATTAATACGAATACATGTTTATGAATGTTACTTTGTATGGTGTTTTTGTGTGGATTCAACAGATACGAAAACCATACAAAGAATACGAATAACATACACATAACACAAATCAAATCATCATACAAACATCTGCGACTTCTGGCTTTTGAGGCGGATATACTACCGCTGAGCCAAACAGGTCAACAGGGTAATTTTTGCACATTACTGCTTGGCGTTAGAATAACAGGCCAAGGTGTGGTAACTTCCCCAAGCGGGCTCTGCAAAAGTGCCCTACCACTACAAAAACAACTGGTTGACAACTCACGCCCCAGGCGATAAAGCATTAAATAATAATGTACATACATAATAGTTTTATTATCGCACGACCTCGACGAATCCACGTCTGTAATTACGAACAAGCCTATTTATTGGGAGCTATATATCTTCCGTTTCGCTTACCGATAAGTAGCTATTAAAATCTATTAACCTTCGACATTGAGTAGGTACGAGTATGACATGTGTGGAAATAAAAATGGAGTTAATGTTTAGAGACATTGCCATAATTCTGAAAACTTTTGCGGAATATTTCCAGTGACATACTACGGGAATGACAGAGTCCTCCTATTAATACTATACACGATTATAAAGAAAGGGTAAGTATGCTAGTTCGTCTTCATTATGAACAACTTTTACCATGGGACCAACACGGAATTCGCAAAAAATATCAGCTGATTTATAGAAATTTATCAAAAACACTCGACAAAATGTATGGAACAGTCGTGGTTTTTTTTCGCGAATTCTGGGTTGGTCCTATAGTTAAAGTTGTTCATAATGATGAGTACTATGAGCTCCTTTCAGCTTAGCATAACCTTTCCTTATAATCCTGTATATAATAGAGAAAAAAAAAAACTGAACAAAAAAAAACAAAAAACTAGATGACCTCAAAAAAATTGAAAAGCCGCTCGCTATAACAAATTCAATACCATTCCATATCACAAACCATTATTTTTACCAAATTGCTGATCAAATAATAAGCGCATCAAAATAAAACCAAATCAATTCGATCATTTTTTTGATCAAATTATAATTAATGGTTGCCATAGAAAACCTCACATGTCCATGATATATGGCCACCAATGCTACAAACTAAAACGTAATTGTATCAAATAATTGACTATTATGTCTGTTTGTCCATTCGTATATTGATTTAGAGAATATTTATGGCCGCCCTGAGTTACATACTTAATTGAGTTACATATGAATAATTACATATAATACATTTATGGTCGTAAATGTATAATTATCTTGCCTCGAATGACCAAAACAAATTAGTTTCACGACCATTTCGCGAATAAATCTAAATAACATATATGTATATGTAAATAGACATTTGCTATTTATGTTTTGTTTCACGCGTTTGTTAGATGTCATTTGTCTCAATTAGAGCCAACTTTGACATCTTTATTGTAACATTTGTTGATATTATTGTAAGTGTGTTACAATAAATGTACGAGAGTTTTACGAACTGCAGATTTATACGATCAGGATGGTAGTTTCATTTTGAAATCTTTATAATTAATATATAAAAAAAGTAAAAGTTAAGTCATTGTCATAATTATTTGAAATGATTGGCAATTGTTGTTTTTTCATTGAATATTTACATGGTAAGCAACAACAAATTCGGGGTTAGAAATTAAACTAATTTACACAATAGTATAGATTTAGTAGGCACAGTACAGATGACACAGGCATGGGTTACATTACAGTCAGTCAGTCAGTGGGTCTGTCAGTGTGAATAAAAAAAAATACAAAACAAGAAATATTAGTTATCTGAAAAAAAAAACCCGCGCATAAAACTCCGTGCGTATTTACTGTCCGGATACAAAAAAGAATCTAACTGTACCATACATTATTATTTCCGATATTAATTACAAATTTGCGGCAGGAAGTTATAAAGAAACCAAAAACATTACCCTGCCCAGTGCGCGTTCTTGTGAAAAATTATGGAGCACGCGTTGAAGTTTTTATGCCGCGTGCATAAAAACAGTAGCTCGTGGCGCACGTTCGAGCAAAAAGATATCAACGCGCGCTACATGCTCGTCCACAAGTCAACATAGCATGCTTTGTGCTAACTTGTGCAAAAAGATACCTAGATAATTTTAATAATAAGTAATAACTAGACAAATTAGTCACTAGCGTAAAAAAATAGTAAAGCCACTCACTATGTTTGTTCTAGGATTTCATTTCATTTCATTGAACTCATTATCACGAACAACTTTTACTTTGCAAAAAAAATCTAAAATTGCAAAAAAAAATCAGCTGTTCCTCAAATTTTGTCATGATATTTTTCTATCGAACATTTTTTTGCGATTTTAGGACTATATTTATAGAGAAAATTGTTCATGATGAGGCTTTTTCGGCTTGGAATACCGTTTGCTAATAATCCCAAAATATTTAAAACATGTAGTGTATAATACTCGAAACACTCGTAACAGCGTTCATAATTACTGGACACATGCGTGAACGCATAACATGCGTAACATCTAACCTCAGCCCAATCATTTTTTTCCGCCCCACAGCCCGCTACTGCGCTCATAAATCATTCTACCTACCTATTAAGGTATTAACTAACCACATAAGCAGCGTTCAGCATCTTAATCTATCGAGCGGACAATTGGAATCAAGTTAACGGGGGGGGCTTCAGAGCTTCGGTCGTTTTTGTCAAGGTGGGTCGTAAATCAATTCTGGTCAATATAGGGTAAGGTACATTTGGGATTTTCACAAAAGTTATGCTAAGCTATTTTTATGAAACTTTGCACGAATATTAAAATTAAATAAAAATAAATCTAGATATGGTTTGTCTTACCTCGAACCTCTTACAATTTTTTTAACTTACGATTTATTTTTTTAACCCATCGATTTCTTTAATAATAAGTTATAAAAAAATCAAGTAATTTAAAAGTTCATACTTTTAATTTGAATTTTTGTACTTATACTAAATTTCATCAAATCGGTCCAGTAATTTTTGAATAATTAGCCTTATATTTATATAAAAGTATGAGAATGCCTCGAGCACCGCCCCGCTTTAGGTAATGCCAACAAATAGAGGCTTGTAGGTTTTAGGAATACATTTGTCCAGCTATGCTGACCTTTGAGATTGATTAGCATTTTTATCTAGACGTTATACATTAGAGTAATTTATATTGCTTTTAAAGTTACTTTAAAAGTAGCTATCCTAAAGTCGTAAATGTAATCTTTAGGCATACTAGTTATGGCAAAATTAAATTAATAATACCAATTTTATTAAGGCCAACTTCAAAATATAGCTAAATATAAAGAAACACAGGATGTAATGCTTTGAGGACAAATAGGTACATGTATAAGTGGCGTAAGTTATTTTAGTATAACATTAAATCTTTTGAAAAATATACGTAAATTCTTTTAAAACGTTTTATTCGTCTTTGTTTCTAGTAAATCGAATATTGAAAAACGTTGACGACAAAATTAAATATACGTAAGTAATTAAAACATTAAATCCTTTAAAAATATATGCTTTGTCAAATCATTCTCTTCGACTTTGTTTCCGGTAACGATCGAATATCCAAATAATCGAATAAAGTTTTATACAGAATTTAAGTCAGATGTTTCATGCCGGAAACGTCCGCATGTATTTGAGACCAACAAGTACCGTAAAGTTTCTTCAGTTGCATTGTCTCGTAAAATCGTGACTATCCATGACATACCAATCGAATCGCACCCAGTCGGTTCCAAATAAATAAATGTTCATTGTCTTATAAAAACCGTAAGCAAAAAATAATACACATGAATGAACCGAAATAGGCACTTATCTCATGATACGAGTCACAGATCATGTAAGAATAGACAGCTCGTGACTTTCCCGCTTACAAAAATATCATTGGCAAAGTAGCAGTATCTTATTAAAGGTAAGTTAGGGTGTTAAGTAGGTATCTTTGTCAATTTAAGTCTATCAATAAATAAATTAAAAAAACAATGATCACCTATTATAACTTGGCTGGCTTTTCAAGGCAAGGAAAGCTCGAGAAGATTACAATATTTCTAAATATACAGATTGTTTTGCGTTTGACCGCCATTTCGACCAATGGTAAGCAATGAAGCGTAGTACGATTTTCTGCATGCGCAGTCAATCAGTTATATCGTTGTTACCGTTGGCATAATATACCTTTCACACTGGCCTGGTCACTGGTAAGGCAGTTGGCATTCCAGCGTTCTGTCAAGTTCATACGGCAGGTCGTCCTTCTTGTGTTGCGCAAAACTTTACACATTTCTATATACAAGAGAAGTTAAGCTCGTGTGGTCTCGCTCGAGGCGATCAGCTGACTAGACTGAGTTAAATGTTTGCTCTGAATATATTGACATAGATAATATTACTTCATAGGGATCGGATCGGTTGACACGTTACATTGTAGGTCCTGTTGCTTTTCTTATAACAATAATCGCTATGCCATGTTAGAGGCCTTAAGGCGGCCTAAAAACTTTGACATTTGCGGGCAAACATTTGGCTAAAATGATCTTACTTTTATAACGACCAGGCGTATTGGTAAACGAAGCATCGTCTCGGGTCGAACCTGGACAATATTGGCATGGGACCGGGATGAGTGGCGTACAAGAAGAAAGGCCTATCCTCAGCAGTGGGCGATTATGGGCCTAATGAAATACCAGAAATAGGTACATTAGTAAAGGTTTATGTATTTGTTATTTTTTGTTACTCCTTGACGCTAAAACGGTTAACGTTAACCGCGGCGATCGATTAAGTCAAAGCATCATATGAGTGGAATTTGGATTTAAAACATGTAGATAAAACTAAAAGATTAAAAATGATTAAAATGGGTTTATTTTTGGACTTTGGATTAATTATGATTTTTATATTTGTTAAAAAAATGTTTAAAAGTTCCTGTAAACAAAACTTGTAGAATAGCAGGTGGCACCGCGGCGCTCAACTATCTTTATAAACACAATCATCATTAGCTGCATAGATCGTTACCATTTACATTTTGCAATTAAACTCTATCTTAACGATATCAATGATCTGATTACAAGATCAGTAATGAAGCGATTTAAGAGCAAATCTGCAGATTACTTGTGTTTTAACACCTTCTTACTTGAATTAATCGCCGATAGAATGATAAGCATAATAAAACAGAAATTGGAGCGTTTATGCATTAGCTTTATTAGCTGGCATATTGCATTAGCTGGCATATCACAATTAAATTAGAGGTGCTGAAACTATAGGGCTTAACAAGGGTTGCCAATCTTCCGGGTTTCCTAGTTTAGAGGGCATCTGGGGAGCGTCCTAGCGGGGCTTCATTTGTAGTCCGGGTTTAAAAATAGAAAAATTTTAAATGTATAAAAAGGTGATTTACGAGTCATTTTTCAACTGTGTTTTATTACACTGACTATGTTTAAAAAACCTGTTGACATGTCCGGGTTCTGGGCTCTAAAATCCGGGGTATTGACGCGTCTTGTCCTGGTTGCCAATTTTAGAGATGGCAACCCTAGGCTTAACGAGAATTAGCAGTTACTTAGGCTAATATGTCAAAATGCCGGACAAACACAGACGAGCGCATAGTAGATAATTGAGATTTACTCGTAGTTTTTGTAAGTTAAAACAGGATGTCAACAATTTCAAAGCTATCAAATTTAACCAAACATAGAAAATGGTACTATCGACGTTTACATTTCCTAATAGAATTTCAAAACTGTATCATTAGAGTAAAAACAACGTGAAGTACCACACGCTGCGTTCACGACATAATCGCACAGTTTTATTCTTTCGTCATGTTTTTTGCGGACTTTAACGTCAAGTTTATTCAGCCAAGTTAGGAAAGGAGGAATATAAACACGAGCGCTGGCAACCTCGGTGGAAGCATAGCGAAGTTGCTCTACTTATTCAGACATGCTATTATTGGAACGCGCAGATTAACATCTATAGATTCCTCATTGAAGACTATCTAAGCACACCAAATCTGTCACACAACGAATAAAAAGTTTTAAGAAGTGGACTTTTTTGATTTTTGTGACACTTTTTTGATGTACAATCCGTATTTAAATTTTCGTAAAAAATGTAGTTATATCCCTCAGGCTCTTTATTTATCTGAGCCCGGACTACAGTAACGAATCAGGTGACACTTTATTTATAAATCTTGAGTAGTCAATAAGGCACTATGGTTGAATATACATAAATAAAAACTTTCTTGTGCTTATTTCGAAACAAATATCATCGCAATGCGCTATTTATGGGAGGTAATCTGTGAAATACCTAGACGTGTATTTCCTCTCATTAAACATTCATCTAATGTTATTTAATTTAATTTGTTTGTTCATCTGTTTGTCAACACAAGTTGCTATCAAAATGGTCTATTCAGAACCAAAATACAGGTAAGTAATATAGTAAGTTTTCCTTCTGTCATTCTATAAAGGCAAAAGAAACTAAGGCAAGAAAACCGTTATAACTTAGAAGTTACTCCATTGACGATAGCGCTTTCAATTTAAGCTGATCAGTAAAATCAATATAGCTATATGCTGAAAATAGTTTGCATGACCGAATGTCTTCTAAAAGGCAAATAGAAAAGAAGGATAGGAAAATCAAAATGGAAATCAAATAGTTTTCATCTATTCAAACCAAAGTCACAAACAACGACTAGCATTTTTTTATACAATAAATTATTATAATGACTCCGTATGAGGTAAAAGTAAATCTAATAGTTTTGCACCCAAGTGTAGGCAGTCCGAGTCAGTACGTGACCAGCGTCGAGGGCAACAGGTCAAGTTTCTAGGGTTGCCGCGATCTTAACTGGCCAGATGGGGACTATAGATTGGACCAATTTACGGAATCTGGCCATAAAAATTATTTCACAAGATTGTAAGAGCAGGGCTTACTAACTTTGGTGTTACGCGATTTTATATATCAATTTTATTTGTAACACCGAAGTTAGTTTCACCAGGTTTTACTATAGACAAGATTTGTCTATGGTCTTACTATGAAAACTAAGCTTTTTGAAAACTAACATGGTATTGTACGTTTTTTTTTTTATTTTCTATTGATACATGTTGTTACAGTTACATGGGATTCAGGGCTCATGTAATTCATTGATACCCTAATTTTCAAAACCAAATGAAAGATTTCAAACTGAATTGACTAAATCTTGATGATAATTATTATCGTAGTAGAACAAATTAAACAATTTTATCAAAACAACACCCTGCGGCATCATTTTGTGGATACGATATAATTTATGTCATCTGTCATTGTTATCGCAATGGCCATGAAAATGAAGGGGGCAAAAGATTACCTAAGTGAACAGAAGTGACTGTTGAGTGCGTCAAAATTTATAGCCGCTGGCCACACGCAAGCTTTCTTTACTTTAATCACTGGTTGCGCCCCGCGGTATCTCCCGCATTTTTCAAAATAAAAAGTAGCCTTAATAGGCTATATAAATAATCCAGGGTATAAGCTACCTTCATTCTAAACTTCATCCAAATCCGTACAGCCGTTTGCTGAGTTGAGTTGAGCTGCAACCATCCAAACTCACAAACATCGAAACTTTTACATATTTAATATTCTTTGAAAATAATATTAGGTAGGATTTTCCTTTTGGTCATTCTACTGTAGAGAAAATGCCAGGGTTGTCATAGGTTCCCTAGCGCCCCTGAGAAATATCACACGTCGTGACAGCGTCACGCTACATTCAACACAACACTTGATGTGTGATGACATAACACGCGACACATCCGTGACGAGTGCGGATTGACAGACACGCTATTGTCTAACTGTCTACAATATCCCACAGGGACCGCCCATTTCGCCTACTGGAAAAATATTATGAATAACTTGAATAGTTGTAAGTTTGGCGGAAATGTTTCTTTCCTAAAATGCCAAGATCTCAAACTTTAAAAAAAACTTGTTTTGCAAATCTTACTTCACCTTAATGTAATGCTAGATCCAGCCCTTTTTATATGTCTTTAAGTTGATCCAGTATTTGTTTCGAGACTTCAATAAAAAAATAAAATAAATAAGAAGATAAATAACATAAAGAATTTTTCAATGGTGCAAAAATAAATACTCATCGCTCTCATTTGTGTTTCCTCTCTCTATATACCAGACTAGCTGACCCTTGCCCACTTCGTTGGGCATAATGTTAATTAAACCCGAAGCCATCGCGCGCCGTCCGGACCGTTTTTTCTCCGATTCACTTTGCAAAACAGACTACCACGTAAAAGCCTTTTTATTTTTCGGTTTTTTATTTAACCTATGACACTCAGCAATAATGTGGCTTTCTATTGGTGAAAGAATTTTTAAAATATACGCGTATACGCGGAGATCTTTATAGATGGGTTAGCTCATACATCACTAACAGGAAACAAGCAGTAATGATCGGTAGTGCACGGAGTGACTTTGTTACTATCAGTTCTGGAGTCCCCCAAGGATCGATTCTAGGTCCACTGCTATATATAGCGTATCTATTTGACATAAACGCCAGTCTAATAAATATATTCTAAACACCTTATGTTTGCCGACGATAAAAAAGTGTTCCTTAAAGTAAAAACTGTCGATGACTGCGCAAAAATTCAAAGTGATTTAAACAATTTAGCACTTTTTTATACTAGAAATAGAATCTCTGTTAACATAGCTAAATGTGTTCAAACTACGTTCACTAGGAAGCTAAAGCCTATTAATTACAACTATCACTTTAATAATACCCCAATAAACAAGGTTGACACAGTGCGAGATTTAGGTGTCAGACTAGATTCGAGAATGATGATGGTCGAGCATATTGATGCTATTGTAGATAAAGCCTATAAGCAGCTGGGTTTCATCAAGCGTGTGTGTAAATCTTTTAAAAGCATTGCCTGTATCAAAATCCTATACTTCACATACGTGAGAAGCATTTTAGAATATGCATGCAGTATCTGGTCACCTTGTTACAATGTCCACATTCAGAAGCTGGAATCAATACAAAACAAATTCTTAAAATTTCTAAGCTACAAAGATTTTAAAACCTTTGACTCAAACTCTAAAGCTTGTAAACATTATGGCATAGGAACGTTGGAGCAGAGGCGTCAACAGTATGACGTGGTTCTCCTGCATGACATATTCTCTGGGAGAATTGATTGCAGTGAGCTCCTATCTAATGTCCCAATAAGGGTACCATTCCGCCGTTCTCGGTACACTACACCACTGTTTCACGTCCCTCGTGTACATACCAACTATGCTCGAAACTCAATTCTATCTCGTGCCGCTCAAACTTATAATATTAATTACTCTAAACTAGACCTCTTCCACTTATCCAAAAACGCCCTGAAAATCCAAATTAAGGAATCTCACAAGCTCGGTAACTAATCAATAATTTTTTGCACACATTCATTCGCACACACACACACACACCAACACACACAAACACACACACTAACACAATACACGTCGCGTCGTCTCTGCAAGAACACACACACTTCATGCAAAGTACCTTTATCATTATCATTACTTACTCAATTTATCAATTAGAATAGTATTAATGATCAAACGAACTTACCAAGTGAAGTTCGATCACAATTATGTGAACGGCTTCATTCGACGCGATTTTGTTTTTGTTTACATATTGTAGTTGTGTCTCACGTACTGGCCCTCAACACGGATTGTTTAGAGATTTTATTCCCCGCTTTCAAAGTTTTTTATTCTGGTAACACTAGAGATCGTCCATAGTCGTTAAGTTCGTTACTATCGTACCCCCACCTCACTTCAGAGCCCAGAGGGGAGCCATCGGCCGGTCGAACTTCATTCTGTTTAGAGCAATAGTTTTACTACAGTCCGGCAAGTATAACTTGGCGCGGCTGTGCGCCACTGTGTACTTTTATAACTGCTTCTCTTGTACCACTTTTTATCACTTTAGGCATGATGATAGCACAGTAGCAAATATAATAGTAGCAAAAATATTCGCAACGATGTTTACTATGAACTCGGAAGTGTCAAAGTAAATTTTCAAGATTGCCGATTTAGTTCCTCAAATCGCCACCGCCAACTTAAACTTGTGGCACTGTAACTACTTATTTTGTGACCGGTAATGGAAAAAATTACCCATAAATTGATTATGATTACCAATTATCAATTTCACATTTCATTATTAGGGTTAGGGCATTTATATACATTGTATATAAGTACTAAGTAGGTTACTTAGCTAAGCTATTTATGGGAGGGTGTATATATTAATCGCGTCGAATGAAGCCGTTCACATAATTGTGATCGAACTTCACTTGGTAAGTTCGTTTGATCATTAATTATGTTTCACGGCTTCATTCGACGCGATTTTGTTTTTGTTTACATATTGTAGGATGTTCAGAGAAAATTAGTGAAATGTGAAACAAATTTTTCACAAAATACAAATACATAATTATGTATATCCTTTTATATGATGTTTATAACCGAATCGATCCCGCCACAGACTGTTGGCATGTTGTGAACATTTAGCTTAAAATGTTCTGAGCATCCATCCCAGCATGTCAGTTTTGAAATAAATTTCGAACCGTTAGATTTTTTATACTACGCTAACAAAATATGATAACTTATTTAAGAGCTGGATCTGTATCTATGCTGCTTCTTCTACCTATATAGGTACATAAAATCATAATGTATGATGATACAATATTCCCAGAAGACATTCCCAGTGTAGGTGCTGGACGATACTGCGACATGTCGCCAGCACGAGAAAACTCCAACTAATGAAGAACTAATAAGATAAATATTATTTTATTGGATTTAGTGGTGGAGTCCGTCTATCGTTAGATACGGTTAGGTTTACAGTCTATTTAAAAAAGTTATTAATACTAATATTGAAAAACTTAATAAAATTAATAATCAAAAGCCTCTCCCACTAATAGCATTAAAAAATAATTGTAATTCTGGCTGATAACTGTGACTATGTGTCATATCAGAAAATGTAATCCAAGATTTAGTACATAATAATCAGTTATTGTATTGTATTAGTGACATTATTTCTGTAAAATCAACGAAATGGGTCCTTGGCTAACCAACTACGTTGTTTGAGTCATATAAACCAATGTATGGGTGTGCAGAGTTCGTGTGATAAGACATCAGCAAGGACATTCAAGCTGGTAGAAATTGAAGTTAAAACTTACAATGTCAAAAAAAATAAATAAATCACAAAAAAAAAAAGAAATATAATGCTTACATGCACTAGGATAAATTCTTTTTGTCTTTTAGCATTATTCATAATATTTTGCGAGTATATCACATTACTGAAAAAACTCAAGGGATCTTTAATCTAAAAATAATGAATTGCTTAATGTTTAAGCCAAGTTTTTGTACATATAATTGTTTAATTATTGAAGTTAACTTGATATTATTTGACTGAATAAATGACGATATCAGCATTTGACAGTGACATTAATGATCCATCAATGAGTTTTAAGTTAAGTAAACATTGTGTAGGTACTTTGATTTTTTCAAACAAAATCCAACATTTATTTTTCTTGAATTCTTAAGCCTTAATTATATTACTAGCTCGCATTACTAATATCGATTTCTGGTTGTCATCATGGCGATACTTTATCATAACTTACATATCTTCTTGGAGTCTCTATTTAAGTAAATTAAATTTCAGCTACGATAAAAATAAAAACAAAAAACATTTTTGCAATTAGGATGAGGCACCCGGTCTACAAGAATTTGCGCAAATTCTACTCCTCTCAGTAGCCGCAACTGTCACACGGCGGTGGCAGTGATGGTTCTATTTTCTACTGCTAACAAACTGTGCTCCTCCAACCTGGTGGCGCGGGCGTCTACCAATGTTCAAAGGTAACTCTCCTAATATAAAGCCGTCGCCTAGTGAGAGCGGCTGTCACACCAAATTATGAAGTGAATCGATTAATCGGACCAAGTGTATTTGCATTTTTGTAACTCTGCTTATCTCTGTTTTACTTAATGTGTATCAGCAATGAATAATTGAAAATGTGACATTTACCATTTACTTAAGAAACCCATCGTGATAGACGTTTCTCGTCGTATAAGAATACATAGAGTAGCATACAGCGTAAAAAACTAACCATGTGACAAAATATGTGTCCTTGTATGATCTGAACTCAGGAATAAATTTTTATATAATATACATAATATATTTTTTCTTGTGTTACCCTTCTTTAACTTAATAAAGTATGGTATAAGACTGAAGTGTCAGTGACACATTACTTTACTTTTGAAAAATTTGTATCCAGCAGTTTCCTAACTTGAAAATAATAGTAACATATAGCTCGGTGCTCGGTGGTATTTTGAATCATACGGACAATCCTCCTAAAGATATTGATAACGAAATTATCAAAAATAATGTGTTAAAATAATGATCAATAGGTATATCAATTTATGTGGCAAACGCACACAGTTATGGTTTTGTAGAAACTGTTTGTTCATATAATAACTAATAACTAGAGGTATAAATGTACCTAAAAATAAAATAAATTAAGGAGTAAAAATAACAATTGCTGACTTGGAGAAGTATAGCACAATGTAAACTGTTTGCCCAACTTTTGCATAGTACCTATAATGCGGTGTAAGACACCCATATCGTATTTAGCAGAAAAAAACGTGTCAAAACTTCGTTAATTTTCATAGCGACACACATCGTAGAATACTGCATCCCACAAAAGTTACATAAAACGTAGTGTAATTCAGACTTATTTATTTATTGATTTTTGTTACTTTTAAGTCCTATGGATGTGATAATCCTAAATAAACGTATACTTATTGATATGAATTTTTATTTAATAATTGTGTGTCGCATCCCGTAGAACACTGTACTGCATCAACTAGTGAGGTTATGCATAGTATAAAACAACATAAACACGGCGCGTCTCGTAGGATACTGTTCTGCAGCAACTTAAAGAAGTATATTGCACAGTAATACTGTATAGCATAAACTAGAATGTTCGTTCTAGAATTATAATGCACAGTAAACACGTCGTATCTCGTAGAATACTGTATTGCCTCAAATTAAAGAAGTGTATTACACAGTAATAATACCTACTAGGTATATGTATAGCATAAACTAGAATGTTATTCTAGAATTATAATGTAAGAACATGTTCGTAATGTGAAAAATACTTTAAAAACAAGAGCAAAGCAAAAGCTTTGCAAGGCTTAGCATAGTAGAATGTGTTGTATAAGCACATAATAATTATATTTATACTCTTGTCATGTCCCTGCATCTACTAGCTGTTTATAACATAATTTTTAGACAATATATTAGCCCGAGTGTAGCGTAAGCTATGATTAAGCAAAAATAACGTTAATATTTCATAAAGGTTTAAATAGCCCAACTTGAAGTCAAAATTACAGAAGTACAGCCACAACAGTAAATAAAAATAAAGTAAGTAAGTGTAATAAGTATATTTAAGGTGGTTTGAGCACATAATATACACTTCCTGTAATAATTAGCATACACTGCACAAAATATAACTAGTCAGTTTTCCGTTTGGATATGCAACTTGTAACACTTTGCAACTAACCAAGGCTAAGCTAAGCTGTAGCTTAGTAAAAAACTCAGGGTTCTTGATGTGAAAGTATCAGCACAGACGTAACGGTGACGCATTTCTTTACCCAAGGCAAGAAAATGCGAACTACCCTACTTTTCAGAAAGTTTCGTTTAGTCAGAGGTTTTGCGTATGATGCATGTTAACATGTGTGACAGTATCTGCTCCGATGCTCCGATGCGACAGTATCAGCTCCGATGAGATGGTATCTGCTCCAATGCGACGGTATCTGCTCCGATGCGACGATATCTGCTCCGATGCTCTGCTCCGATGTTGCAGCGACGCATTTTCTCACAAGCAAGAAGACGCGGACCAGCCCTTCTTTTCTTAAAGCAGGCATAGTCACACTGTGTAAACACACACGCGTCACTTCTTCGTCATTTTGATGCGACGGGATCAGGTCCGATGCGACGGTATCCGCAAGACCCATGTAAAAGGGGGGTACAGTGCAGAGTGAGGCTGCGACCCAAAGGGTACACTTAAGCCATTGTGTAAAGACCCAATGTAGAAAGGGTGCAGTACAGAGGTTGTCATTTTTATGCGACAGTATCCGCAAGACCCATGTAAAAATGGGAACAGTACGGTGGACAGTATCCGCAAGACCCGTGTAAAAACGGGAACAGTACGGTGCAGATTGAGGCTGCGATCCAATGTAGAAAGGGCTCGCTGTCAGATGAGACTTCGATGATTTCTCGACGCGCCAATCCTTTATTTCTTTGTCGCTTTTTTCCGCTACCCGCTACCCGCTTTCGGTTTCTCCATTGCAACTTGTTTTAGTTTGCGTGCGAAGGCCTCGGCACGGAAACACGGAATGAAGTTCGACCGGCCGATGGCTCCCCTCTGGGCTCTGAAGTGAGGTGGGGGTACGATAGTAACGAACTTAACGACTATGGACGATCTCTAGTGTTACCAGAATAAAAAACTTTGAAAGCGGGGAATAAAATCTCTAAACAATCCGTGTTGAGGGCCAGTACGTGAGACACAACTACAATATGTAAACAAAAACAAAATCGCGTCGAATGAAGCCGTGAAACATAATATAGTAGATGTAAAATTTATGTATTAGATTTAGATATAAGTAATCTTTTTTGGCCTTATTTTTTTAATTTTAAGATTAAATTTTTTTATATGTGATATAAATGCTGTAGATTACAAGAAATAAATAAATAAATAAATAAAATCGGTTCAGTAGATCCCGAGATTACCCCTTACAATTTAACAAATATACAAACACACAAACTTTACTTCTTTATAATATTATAGTATAGATTACCAGTACCGGACCGTATCAAATCACTGCAACCGTGACACAGCCACGGGTCGGACAACAGTCGCAGTGTGCATTGTGTCCGATGCAGCGCCCACCTGGCGCGACAAGGACGCCGGGTCAGCTGTCACCGTCCCGCCAAAAAATTCAAAACAATCTAGCAACTTTTGGCTCAGGAAACGGTCAAATACTACTTTCCAATTATGTTTATTGCGGTTATAAAGGTCTTTGTATGCCGGAACGGAGGTAGGTATTGTATTTTCCTTCAATCATTATGTGTGTTCAGTCGTTCCTTTAGTTAAATTTTTTTATAATAATATAGTCGAATTAATATTGTGATTATAAACCACTCAATCGAAGTAATAAAACTTACCTAATTATAATTTTTTTAAGTTGACTTACTGTAACTTTGAACTAGATCTACATTTTAGACCCGTAAGCGTTGAAAAGAATGAGAGTGATTTGTTAAAAGTACCGATTTTCCGATTCATTAAAAATTTAATTTCTTTTCCTAGTTATTCAACCACAAGTACCTAAACTGCTTAAAAGTTCAGAACAATTATACATTCAGGTCAGGGTTATAAGAAAAGGGTAGGCTAAGGGGCTCATAGCACTTATCATACTAACTTTTACAATTGGACCAACACTGAAATAGTGAAAAAACATGTTCCATAGAAAAATTTCAATGACACTCGACAAAACAGGTTACATGGAACAGTTAGTTTTTTCATCGCAATTTCCGCGTTAATATCATAGTACAACTGGTTTATAATGAAATACTATGAGCCCTTTTCGGCTTAGCATACCCTTACCTTTCAACCTTGTATAACAAATTGGCCTAGAAATTCTGACAACTGCGCCATCCACTCGGCCTATATCAACTTTCTTTTAACTATTTCTTCACTCGCCTGATTGGTTACACCTCAGCGTTTCATTTCAGTCAATCATTCAGTAGAGTAATGCTCACGCTCGTCTAAAACATAATAAACATAAATTTCCTCCGCGGCAATGCATTCCGCTCCGAACAGTGTGCCTAGCACAACTTTGACGTAAAATTACGTAGCGAGTATGTAATAGAAAAGTGTACACCATTTATACCCATCAGAATCGCCCCTGACAGGCGTAAATAGCGTACACTTTTCTGTCGAATACTTGCTGCGTATTTTTAGGTCAAAGTTGTGCTAGGCACACTGAACAGGCTGTGTAATATGACCTGTCACCTAAAATGATGTTGATGCATGACTGGAGCTCGGCTAGGGCGAGACCACACGAGTGTGAAGTTAAAAGCGTGTGTAAACAATAATAAACATACGAGAAAACCTATTGGTAAGATGTGTATTTATTTTGACATATTTCCTTCTTTTATTTTTTGTGTATTTTTATTTACGTATTATCTTTGACATTTTATTTTTATTTTATTTGATTGTAATATTTATAGTGTGTGGCTGTAATTGCCCGAATAAATGACTTATTAATATTATTATTAAAGACCACCTTTAGTTTTCCCACAGAAATATCTCGGCTGCTTTAAAAAGGCGGAATAGAGTTATAGAGTCTTCAAAGGCAGGTGACACACCGAAGATGCTTCGGACACCAAAGAAGAAAATCGGTCGTAACGTACAGACCAACACCTCGAGATTGATCTGAGAGTTCTGAGACAAACACCGAAGTCTCACCATACAGTCTTTTTTTAACCATTTGTTACGGAGCCTTAAAATATAATTATTATGTTTATATTGTTTATGTTTAAGCTCTTATTATATAGGGTTATTCATAAAGGGTATGCTAAGCCGAAAAAGGCTCATAGTAGTCATCATTATGAACTACTTTTACTATGGGACCAACTCGAAATTCGCGAAAAAAAAATCAGCTGTTCCATACATTTTGTCGAGTGTCATTGACATTTTTGTATGGAACAGCTGATTTTTTTTTTTGCGAATTCTGGGTTGGTTGTAGTAAAAGTTGTTGATAATGATGAGTACTATGAGCCCTTTTCGGCTTAGCATACCCTTTATGAATAACCCTATAGAAAGCTGTTAGGCAATCGTTACACTGTGAACAAGATCTAAGTCATAACGATCACGGAGATACACTGCACTACAAAGGTACGATTTAAGGGGCGTCAGTTTAGGTGTTCATAAAAATGGTGTCTAACTTACCTAAACCCTGACATTTACGTAACAACATGTGGTATTTAAAGTCTTTATTTATTCATACTACATCATATGTACAGGGCTATAAGCGTATAACTATGGCACGAATCCCTAAACCGCAAAAATAATAATTAGAAAAATATTATTGAAACTCGACTAATTTTAAGGAGCAGCTGGTTTTCTTTCGCTATTTAATAGTTGATTCCGTAGTGAAAGTTGTTTAGAATTATTAGTACTTGTTTACTTATATTGGTTTTGGACAACCAAGCTACTAACCCTGTATCTTACGTGTCTAGTTTAGGTAACGCAAAGAAAACCCGACTTAACCATTTATAAAATCAGAGCAAGTAAAATACAAAAGATAAATGTCGTTCGAATTCTATATTTCGTCGGCTCAGATCTGGGACCCAAATCTTGAGCGCTGGATATAATCTCCGTCATTCTCACTCTCATAACATTATTAATGAGAGCGACAGTGACCGAAGTAATATCTCATTCGCCAGAATAAGGCCCTGAACTATTTCTGTGCCTTTATGCTAAAAGGTTTGTAATAAGAATAAAAAACTCAAATATGTCGCTACGAAACGGAAGCGCGAAGTATGCAAGTGGAAAATGCAGGCAAGGTCGAGTACGACAGCCAACTTAACCAATACTACAATCTTATCAATTTGCACCCTTCCCATTGCTGTGTTAAACGCGAATAAATACTTCTAAAATTACGTAAAAAAGGTAATGTATTCAAATTTCGTGCGTACGTAATTATTCGTAGAGATTCTTGGTAGAAGCAGTGGGTTAGTAACCGGAGTAGTTTTTTCGTCAGCTGAGTTCCAGTGACTTAATTACTTCAGCAAAAAACTGAAATAAAAGTAAGTGGTTTTTATTCCTTTTAAGGAATTGGTTAATTGAGTAGGAAGGAATCGCAACAGAAAAATGTGTGTGTATTTTTTTTCAATTCAATTCAAACATTAATATCGCACAAGACATCGCTAAGGGAATTCAAAAGAACAGGATAGGTATTAATTGATTAGGTGGTGTAAATATTAATTTATTTCAATAAATTTCAGTTTAGGTACGAGAATAGGTTTTATTATTTCTGTACTGGTTTTACTACAGCTAAATAAATATTTATTTGTGAAGTAATCATGAACTAAACAAATCACTAGGACGCTCGCTAGCTTGGTGATATTTTAAATCTCACAGAACGATAACAAGCTTGCAAATCGTGTGTCGTCCCGTTCGCTCATACCGCGCAAGTAAGTTACCCTGAGCGGGATGGCACGTGATAACCATAGCCTCCACGCTTACGCAATGAGGCCCCTGGATAACACAGAAAGACAAAAAGAACAGCAATAGGCGACTACAAACTGAAAATTGATGAAGAAGCAAACCACGGTAAATATTCTTGTCGTGCGTAACCAGGTTTTATCCATCCAACATATAAAATAGTATATAAATGTATGTCTCATTAAAACAAAATTCATGATAATAAAAAACAAAGTGAGCAATTTTCGGTGGTACTGATGCGTACTTAATTAATACATTGGGTAACTATGAGTTAGCAAATGCATACCTAATGTAATGAAAGGTCTGGCTAAAAAATTAATAACAGATTTAAAACTTTATGCACTACTTAAAAAATCAAAAACAGACTTTAAATCTAGGTCGAATTACTGCTACAGTGGGTCCAAGTTTCAAGGATTTATTTGACAGATCTAAACCAACTCAAAATAAGTCTGTCTTTGTTAATTACAACCTATTAGACAAGGACATCGATAGTTTTAGAAAAAAATAATCTGTCAACTTACCTTCAAACTAGGGCCCAGTCAGTAGGTATTTGTTTAAATATTTTAAACAAATTACACTTTAGCGTAACTTAATAAGTTCGGAGACAGGAAAGGAGTTTCAAAATGGTAGGAACTTTTATCTTATTCTGCTCTGATTGTGACATTAAAATAAATAGGTACGTATAGTGTGGGTTTACCCAATTTAAAAGAATAGGTATCAGAACCATTTGACTGAAATACAGGACCAGCCACCACGAACGTGAAGAAAAATGATGGTGTGCGTGTAACAGTAGTATACTGATAGAGTTATCCCGACTGGAAATAAACTGTCATCAAAAAGAAAACTCCCCATTCGGGCAGGTGAGATATTATATCGGTCACTGTCGCTCTCATTAGAAATGTCACGAGAGTCAAAGTGACGGAGATAATCTCGAGTGCCCAAGAATAGGGTCCCGGGGCGCAAAAGGATTGGACTAGCAAGACGCAGAGAGCCGTGGTAGCTCAGTGGGAGAACCGCCGCTTCGCATTCTTGAGGTGGCGGGTTCAAACCCCGACTCGTACCAATGAGTTCTTTAGGACTTATGTACGAATTTACATACCACTGGCTTTTCGGTGAAGGAAAACATCGTGAGGAAACCTGCATATGTAGTTCACGCAAAAAGGGCCGATTACCGGCCTAGTTGCGGAAAAAGAGCCCGCTCTTTATCTTTACTAGCAAGACGCTGCTAAAAATGGCAGGAACATAAGAGGCCCTGTTGTCCATCAGTGGCTTATCCAAGACGACGATGGTCCTACTCTCAAAACCAATGCACTGCTATATTCATCAACATGAAAAAGGTCTTCAACCAGAAATGAAACAAAGACACAAACCATAATTTCAGCCTAAAATTAAGCACAATACCGCCAAATAAGACATCCATAACAATAGGTACCAAAAATGGCACACAATAAATAAAAATTACCTGTCTGAAGAGGAGGGATACAAGTAAATAAAAAAACCTTCAATCGAACCATGAAGATCTCAAGTACAAATCGAGTGAATCGATTTAATTCAACGAGTATGAAATTGATAAATAATTGAGGGGACATAAGTGTAATGGTGACACAGACATTGCGATGGTGGTAATGCCAGCGTGGAAGATATAATCGATTGATTATTCGGACCTTGATTTTTAATACGCGCTGAATGATTCTTCAATCGTATAAGCGCTGAATAATATGAAAACTCTTCAAGTCGAGAGTGAATCGGTGACTTTTAAGCAAGCGCGCTCTATCGTAGACAAATCATTGCTATTAACATGTTTATTACCAAAATGTTACATGTCATACTTAAAGTCATTTTGCATTCTTATTTCGTCATAATTATCTTGTACCATATCTTCCAATAAATATATGGATATATAGTCACATAATATATTTATTGGAAGCGTATATTATACCATAGCCATACTTAACTTACCTTAATATAAAATAGAATATAGGTTTATTACATACCAAACCAACAAAAAAAAAACTAAAAATAATTTCATTTGGTAGAACAAGGACGACCTTATCGCCTAAAGCTTGTTTGCTTGTTATAAAAGCAATAATAGAATGGGTACAATTTCAATTGTTTCTTGTCGTTGCTTTATTGCCATCAGGAGTGGTGTAAACGCAAGCATTCCATTGAATTCAAGAAATATGCTTACTTTTTGTTATTCGATCTAGGTTATACCCAAATAATACTGGAACACTCACGTCGCGTCGTATGAATGTTTTTTTTTTTTATGTTTGTTTTGAATGTTGCAAACATATGTATGTGTAAATAATAATTGTTGTTTGTATTTTTTTTTTAATATCATGTTGTTTCGCTAACAGAATGATTCATGAACCACGTTAGTTTTCATAGTAAAATATGATTAACATATGTCCCAAGAAAAACCTAAATAAAACATTTACGTCAACTTGACCCATAAATCACGAATCAAATTACTCAATTTAACTAAATGGCACGCCGATATTCGAACCCACAACCGTGACCTCAAATCTGACCACAGTTTGTTCTACATTACCAGTTATATCACAATTACTTGTATCC
Organism: Alcis repandata; assembly: GCA_949125135.1. NCBI lineage: Eukaryota > Metazoa > Arthropoda > Insecta > Lepidoptera > Geometridae > Alcis > Alcis repandata. Next base: position 5,830,721 of record OX421241.1, read on the forward strand.
ATTCCTGAACATACCAGCCATTGTGCGAGTATATTGCAAACAGTATACATAGGTATTATGAATATGAGACAGCTCTCGAAATATTTAGTAATTTATTTACTATCAAAACTTTGACATTGCAATTAATTTTAATTTTCGTTCTTTTTAATTATTAATTAAAGGACTATGAAGTATGTTCGTTTCTACGAGGTTTCCTAGTCGCGATAGGTCTGATATCGTAGACACGGGTTATCCTATCAGGCAGTTCTGCATCTCGAAGCATATGTGTATATTGCAGACTGTACTTACCTACACTAAGAAAAATGTCCATCTAAATTCCGCTAAATGAATGATGAATTCACTTCACACAATTCATCAAAATTCCGATGAATTCACCTAAAGTACGGAGCATACGATGATTAGCACCAGTTTTTACGGTGACAACTATTATGATATATGGTTGTCACCGTAAAAACGTGCCAATCATCGTACTTTTTGGTGATGTCAATGTGCTCCGGGCTTCATCCGGGTGAATTCATCAGAATTTTGATAGTCATTTTTCTCACTGTTGCTATCTTAAATGTTAATATTCATATTTATGCCTCGGTGTATGACCCCATAATTGCAAAAAACAACACCCTTATTTCGAGCAGTTGAGTAGAAATTAAGGTTGCGTAAGTTCATAACGTTACCTTTTACTTTACTATCTTGTATAAGTGCCTATTTAGGTTAAAAAATAGCAGCATTATAATAATTACTGTTATTTACTTTTCAAATAAGACATTTGAGTTGGTGAAAGATTGAGAAATTCGTTTTGCATTGGCAAATGAACCAAGGATATTGCGATCAACTCAATAAAGTAAACGTGGGCTCAAGTATCCATTAAAATTCATTACGAGTAAGACGTTGACAACTCGTAACTTGTATCATCTGTATACAGAAGATATGGTATAACTAATCTATATATATAAAAAATAAAAGCGTGTTAAAAAAAAAATGAAACCCGTTTTCCTTGGTCACGGCCTCACGCGTGAATGGCTGGACCGATTTCACTAATTCTTTTTTTGTTGTATTTGTTATTATTAGGAGAAGGTTCTTACGGAAAAAAATATTAAGAAAATCTCTCAGAAATATTGAAAAACCCTAAAAACAGCCCTTTTATTTTTCCCAAACTAAAACGAGCTTTATTGCTATTGTATAAAGTTCATATTGAATTGCAAGCACTCACTGTTGTTTAAGCAATGTAGGTATGTTCCTAACGTCCAAGAGTCAATTTGCACTTTATTACCTCTGTACAAAGTTCAAATTCAATCATATCTATCAAAACAGTGTGCGTTTTATACTGATAATTTTTACTATAAATTGACAAGTTAGCATCAACAAACTACGGTTGCTATAGTTACGCAATAGCATGAGAATAAAGGTTATAACAAAGAGTTCCTATAATTATTCTCAACACCTTTGGTCACGCCATCACGCGTGAACGACTGGACCGATTTCAATTTACTCTACGTTTATCCCACCGAAGTCGGATAGATCGATGGTTTATCCCAAAGTCTACCCGTGCGAAGCCGGGACGGGCCGCTAGTTATATATAATAAGGAAGGCTCTGAGTAATATACGTGTATGTAATCGACTCTCGAAAACGGAGTGGGACTAAAGATAAAGATAAAGAGCGGGCTCTTTTTCCGCAACTAGGCCGGTAATCGGCCCTTTTTGCGTGACATATGCGGGTTTCCTCACGATGTTTTCCTTCACCGAAAAGCCAGTGGTATGTAAATTCGTACATAAGTCCTAAAGAACTCATTGGTACGAGTCGGGGTTTGAACCCGCCACCTCAAGAATGCGAAGCGTCGGTTCTCCCACTGAGCTACCACGGCTCTCCGGAGTGGGACTACATTTATGTATTACTGGCTGCGTCCGGCGGCTTCACCTGCGCAATGATAAAAAAATTATGATGATGATAATGAAAAGTAGCCTATATTTTATTCCGAAACACAAACTATCTACATTTCAAATTTCATCAAAATCGGTTTAGTAGTTAAAGAGATATGTTGGGACAAACATTCACAAACGCACAAACTAACACACACGAACCTTTTCATTTAGGATTGAAGTTAGGAGAGGAAGTAGGATTGAAAGTGCACTTTAGATTGGGCAGCATTTCACTACCAATTTACGCTCTGCCGCCCGCTATAGTGTATTGTTTACAAAATGTATTAAAGTGATCAGGACCACTTTTGCGTTGACCCGTCCTAATATGCGCGAACCTTTATCAGACAAACCCTTTAGGGCCCGCTATAGTGTATTGTTTACAAAATGTATTAAAGTGGTCAGGACAACTTTTGCGTTGACCCGTCCTAATATGCGCGAACCTTTATCAGACAAACCCTTTAGGGCCCGCTATAGTGTATTGTTTACAAAATGTATTAAAGTGATCAGGACAACTTTTGCGTTGACCCGTCCTAATATGCGCGAACCTTTATCAGACAAACCCTTTAGGGCCCGCTATAGTGTATTGTTTACAAAATGTATTAAAGTGATCAGGACCACTTTTGCGTTGACCCGTCCTAATATGCGCGAACCTTTATCAGACAAACCCTTTAGGGCCCGCTATAGTGTATTGTTTACAAAATGTATTAAAGTGGTCAGGACAACTTTTGCGTTGACCCGTCCTAATATGCGCGAACCTTTATCAGACAAACCCTTTAGGGCCCGCTATAGTGTATTGTTTACAAAATGTATTAAAGTGATCAGGACAACTTTTGCGTTGACCCGTCCTAATATGCGCGAACCTTTATCAGACAAACCCTTTAGGGCCCGCTATAGTGTATTGTTTACAAAATGTATTAAAGTGATCAGGACAACTTTTGCGTTGACCCGTCCTAATATGCGCGAACCTTTATCAGACAAACCCTTTAGGGCCCGCTATAGTGTATTGTTTACAAAATGTATTAAAGTGATCAGGACAACTTTTGCGTTGACCCGTCCTAATATGCGCGAACCTTTATCAGACAAACCCTTTAGGGCCCGCTATAGTGTATTGTTTACAAAATGTATTAAAGTGATCAGGACCACTTTTGCGTTGACCCGTCCTAATATGCGCGAACCTTTATCAGACAAACCCTTTAGGGCCCGCTATAGTGTATTGTTTACAAAATGTATTAAAGTGGTCAGGACAACTTTTGCGTTGACCCGTCCTAATATGCGCGAACCTTTATCAGACAAACCCTTTAAGGCCCGCTATAGTGTATTGTTTACAAAATGTATTAAAGTGATCAGGACAACTTTTGCGTTGACCCGTCCTAATATGCGCGAACCTTTATCAGACAAACCCTTTAGGGCCATACTTACCTACACCTCGCTTAAACCTAACCGCTTAAAATTCTCTGTCTTGTTTACGCCCGTGACATTTCACGTCAGCGAGAAGTGATCAGAGCATTTTAAATAGTGACTAATTTTATGCAGGGTTTATGAAGACCCTTATTCTTGTAAATATTGAACAGGATTAATTTTATTCGCCTGCGATGTGTCAACTGAATTGATGTTACGAGTATTTCATATAGTTATTGTTTAATAAGTTAAATATGATACGAGTACGTGATATTTTACCACATATGTGTAATAATTTGTTCTGTTGACAACGTCATGGTCATTGTTCTGGTGATGAGGCTTTATGCAGTCGTGACTTTTTAAGACACTTTTTAATACGATGATCTTTGCCAATAAAGTATTTCTGGGGTTTCGAAAGGGTTGAAGAAATTGTATATATTACTAGCTGACCCGGCAGACTTCGTACTTCTCTATAGCGATCATAGGTAAATAAACACTGCACAAAACACTATTATATTACAATTATAATATTTACAATTTTATACTAATAATTTGTTTCGTGTATCAGTTGACAAAAGCAAACTCATCCATGAAAAAAAAAACACTGACATTGACAGTTTGTTGTTGTTTCAACTTTTTTTTAATTTGATTTAAAATTAAAAAAAAATTTCGAAGGATTTGACTCCAAGTCAAATACTTCGAAATTTTTTTTTTTTAAAACAAATGAATGAGCTATTCGATTTCGTTTTCTTTTTTTTGTTTTATCTGTGCTCCAACGCACACTGTTTTGATAGATATGATTGAATTTGAACTTTGTACAGAGGTAATAAAGTGCAAATTGACTCTTGGACGTTAGGAACATACCTACATTGCTTAAGCAACAGTGAGTGCTTGCAATTCAATATGAACTTTAACTTTATACAATAGCAATAAAGCTCGTTTTAGTTAGAAAACGTTTGTATGGGAAAAAGAAAAGGGCTGTTTTTAGGGTTTTTCAATATTTCTGAGAGATTTTCTTAATATTTTTTTCCGTAAGAATCTTCTCCTAATAATAACAAATACAACAAAAAAAGAATTAGTGAAATCGGTCCAGCCATTCACGCGTGATGCCGTGACCAAGGAAACGGGTTTCATTTTTATATATATAGATACATACAATACAGAGGAAGTGGTAGACGATCTAGGCAGCATCTGTGGGCATGAAAGACAACCTCTTTGGTAGCTGTATAATCTATTATGCAGTTGTTCATAAAGGGTATGCTAAGCCGAAAGGGGCTCGTAGTACTCATCATTGTGAACAACTTTTTTGAAAAAAATCAGCTGTTTCATAGAAAAAAGTCAATGACACTCGACAAAATGGAAACAGCTGATTTTTTTTCGCGAATTCTGGGTTGGTCCCATAGTAAAAGTTGTTCATAATGATGAGTACTATGAGCCCTTTTCGGCTTAGCATACTCTTTATGAATAACCCTGTTGAGGGACCGGGGACGGCCATATCTAGTGCAGATATGTGGCTGTAGATAGATGTAATAAACCAGAAAAATCTACTAAGCTTGTATTTACCCAAATTCATGGTGGCTAGTAATAAAATTTATCTTGGTAAGTTATTTCTTTATCTATGATCTGAATCGGTACTACAATACGTTTTACTGTATAGTTTAATTATGTAAGTGCAATATAACAGTCAAGTATACCGCACAACCTGTAGGTTACGAACAATTCAACGCTTGTTAAAATTTTTGAACTTAATCAGTTTCAAAATCTTCTAAAGGCAATCTAATTTTAATTTAAACATAGTATCCGCCTACATAACCAGTTAATTATAACTTAAGTGGACATAGATTTATTAGCAATTAATAGTGATCCAGATGATTATTGTATTTTGTTGATGTGTTGAGTGTACTCGAGTTAAGGGTTCTTGTAATAATTGTATTGTTAAATCTATTTTAGTGAATGTACAGATAAACCAAAGGTGATAAAAACAACAGATCGCGCATGTATCTTTGATATACAAATCACCGCGTCCGTGCTAGTCGCGGCACGAAGTAAGTATGTAGGTATACGCGCTTGCGAATGAGCGGTTTAAACTTCACTGGTACTGACCAATTTTCACGTACCTACGTTACAAGATGATTAATTTTACAAGCATGAGCTTTTTTGAGCGTAATACTTGCGTTAGAGCGAAAAAGGTATACCTATACGTTCTGTCAACAGATTACATGGTCAGCGAAACAAACCAATTTCAAAAACCATTCAAAGATACACAACAGTTCATAAGACAGCTCATAACGAAACCTAATTTACACATAATGAACCCCATATTAGAATTTATTTTACAATGAACTAAAAAGCGCCTCAAGTCGTTATCTAGAATCGATCTAGATGTTATTTCTTCACTATGTTGCGTTTTTGTAAGAGATACCTTTTAGAGTGCAATCTTGGGCCTTGTCCTGTCAACTAAGAGCTTGTACACAAAACTGCGGTGCGACGTCGCATCGCAAAAATCTGCGAGCACGCACGACGCGAATTTCTGCGATGCGATTTCTGCGGCAAAGAATTTCCTTGCCGCAGAAATCGCATCGCAGAAATTCGTGTCGCAAGTTTCTGCGTTGCGGCATCGCATCGCATCGCATCGCAGATTTGTGTACAAGCTCTAAGGTAGGTATTGACATCATATCGTGTGTATTACTGGCAGAAGTGGCATGCAAGGTTAGGAGGAGTGGCACTTTATTGGTCCTATTCTTACCCTAGGTAGAACCTGATATACAGGGTTACACAGAAAGGGTATGCTAAGCTGAAATAGGCTCATGGTAGTACTCATCATTATGAAAAACTTTTACTATGAGAGCAGCACACGAACACAAAATCAGCTATTCCGTAGAAAAAAGGCCAATGACACTCGACAAAATGTATGGAACAGCTGATTTTAGCCCATAGTAAAAGTTGTTCATAATGATGAGTATACTATGATATTTTTCAGATTAGCATACCCTTCCCTTTTAACGCTGTATGTACATAGAAATATAGCTACAAGCTTATTTTCGGATCATATGTTTTTATCCAGTGCTGGTCGGCTTTCGTCTTTGCAAGTTTGGGGCTGTAAAATCTGACCCGTAGTTTTTTTGTTTTTTTTTTATTTATTTTCTTGTAATCTACAGCATTTATATCACATATAAGTAAATTGAATCTTAAAATTAAAAAAATAAGGCCAAAAATGATTACCTATATCTAAATCTAATACATAAATTTTATATCTACTATATACTATTCTAATTGATAAATTGAGTAGGTAATAAGTAATGATAATGATAAAGGTACTTTGCATGAAGTGTGTGTGTTCTTGCAGAGACGACGTGTATTGTGTTAGTGTATTGTGTTAGTGTGTGTGTGTGTGTGTGTGTGTGTGTGTGTGTTGGTGTGTGTGTGTGTGCGAATGAATGTGTGCAAACATTTTATTGATTAATTACCGAGCTTGTGAGATTCCTTAATTTGGATTTTCAGGGCGTTTTTAGATAAGTGGAAGAGGTCTAGTTTAGAGTAATTAATATTATAAGTTTGAGCTGCACGAGATAGAATTGAGTTTTGATTGAGATAAAGTTTGGCATATTGTCCTCTACAAACATACATACCAACTTTGCCTCTATGTTAGTATAAGTAGATAGATCTTGAAATAAGATAAACAGGTAGATAGATTAAACTCTTTACTAAAAAGGACAATAAGAGTGAATCAGAGCGAGTGAGTGAAGAGTGATCTTCTAAGTCTACGTGCTTCATCTATGACTACATCGTTGCTTATCAACAAGCGAGTCAAATGCGGACAAAAAAATTAGTTGAATTTTTAAAAATAAGCTTTGTCATTAAAGTTATACACGTATACCAAATTTCAGCTCAATCGGACTTCGGGAAGTGGTTCAAAATTGAGTTGCAAGATTCCACCCGAACAAATACAGTTACCTACATACATTGCAAGTTGAATAAAAGCTTTTAAAAGTAAAAGATTCCTCAAGATACTTTATGAGGCGCTATTAGAATAAAGTGGCATAATATATACGATCCGATAAACATGTTCAATACCTTACAAGGCAAATTATTAACATCAACTTTTTGTGACCAACGGACATGGCTAATAGGAAATCGTAGCCTTGCCCGCCATTACTGCAGTACTTCCAACATTCAATTAACATATGAAAATACAAGACAGATAGATGAAAAAGAAAAGGAAACAAATGAGAAATCATTTATTTAATCAATTAGGTACAATGTTTAAAAAAAATACAAAAAATAATTATTTGAAAAAAATAAAAAAGAAGAGAAAAGAGAGAGACAAAAAACCGGTACGAGATTCTGCGGATCGTCACATGCAACCATCGATTAAATATCCAGGTATCCACAGGCGACGGTGATCGCTTACCATCAGGCGGCCCGTTTGCTTGTCAGCCATCTATCTATTTAAATATTAAAAAAAACATGCAGCTATCGATCAAGTACCTATCACGCAACCGACGTGACGCTCACAGCCACGTACCGAACACCACCCCTAAACTCCTCCCGACACTTCCAGACGACATTCTTCCCATACATAGTTCGTCGGTGTCTATTCAGCGTCAGTCCCATCAACGTGAAAGAAAACTTTTGGTAGTAACTTTTGTAGTTTTGGGTAACTTTCCGTAACATCAGGGGCCGTGGGAAGCCGCCTTTATACGTACCTAAAGAAAATTAATTACGTGTGGTTCGAGAGGGTTCGGAAAACATCACGAAATATCACCAGGGGGGGGGGAGGTGTAGAGAAATATCACGTGTATTTATGAATTGTCAAATTCTGTTAAAGACAATGTGTACCAAAAAATACATGTGATATTGGGGGAGGGAGGGTAATTTATAACCTCACCATCACCATGTATCACCAGGGCGGAGGGGGGGATAAAAAATTTGCTAAAAAACGTTACGTGATTAATAGACGACCCCTTACTAGCTATAAGTATAACCTACCTACTAACAAGACACTTTGCTAATAGAGAAAATGCAACAAAATGAAATCCAGTCTTTGCGGTGTTATTAATGTTGCAAAACTAGTCTGGCTATTAAACTCGCCATACATCCATGACCTAGGAGAATTTATCTAGGATTATAGCAATTTAATAAAACTTTTCCTTAAAAGTTATCAAGAGAGAAAATTCAGAATTTTTACATACTTCTAGTGATTTCTTGGTGCAACGACAAAAAAAATGTGTTATAATACGGCCGTTCAGAGAATGCGTTCCTGACACGTCGCGATTGAACTGACGACGTAACTTTGTAATGGCGTTGCAGTTACGATAAAAATATTTTTGCTGGTTGTTTACCGTTTTAACACAATTGATGAGCATTAAAATAACATTATTATATCAATAATCAATTAATGTTATAATTTTGTGCCAAACTGAGTGTCAAACGTCAAACGCATTCTCTGAACGGCCGAACTATAAGTTACTGTATACAAGGTTATACGGAAAGGGTATGATAAGCCGAAAAAGGCTCATAGTACTCATCATTATGAACAATATGGGACCATTTTTGTTTTAAATTAACACGGGAATACTCACGTAAAAATTAAGTCGTCTACTACGACTAGTTTCGGTCACATTCGGTGACCTTCATCAGGCGAGTTTACAAAAATGTGTGAAAACCACGTTAGTTTCCATAGTAAAATATGGGACCAACCCGGAAATCGCGAAAAAAAATCAGCTGTTCCATACATTTTGTCGAGTGTCATTGATTTTTTCTTTGGAACAGATGATTTTTTTTTCGCGAATTCCGGGTTTATCTCATACTAAAATTTGTAGTAGCCCTTTTCGGCTTAGCATATCCTTTCTGTATAACCCTGTATTTAATAAATAAATAAAAATAATATGACATGCATAAATTGGTCGGATGAGGTACAGAAAATAACATAGACTTCTTTATTTTTTTCTTTTCTTTTTTTTTTCTTTTTTTCAATATTTATTACTTTTTTTCGTTTTTCATCACCGCGCGTTTGAAACCGCGGGGCGAAGCTAGTCTTAAATTAAAGTAGGCGAGCGTTATGTGATGATTATTTGGCATTTGTAGGTCAATCGAAATAAGATTTAAGTGATAAAGTGATTACGTGTTGTACTTAATTCTATACCGCTGCTATAATAACTGCCGCAGGGTCCCGATGATAGCTCGTAAATCTACGGCGCCTCGAATTATCGCTACTGTGGTTAAGTATAAAAAAGTTAATCCTCTAAGATGATAAATGGCACTTCCACGTTATTTACTTTTAAGAAATTGATCGATGTAAGAAACAAATAGTTTTGAGTTTTTGAATTTTGAGTGCCTACTTTTTAAGTATTTGAAATTCTTTGTTTTAGTTATTTTAGTTTGCTATTTTAGCTTATTTTTAATTTAAGATGTAGATATATAATAAAGTTTAATTTAAAAAATTTAACTTTTTAAGTTATCTTCAGAAACCGTTTTTTTTCATGCAATCATAACAAGACGAGCATTCGCTCGCTTAATGGTAAATTCTAGGATTTTTCAATCTATATATTACTACTACCTTCTCTATCTAAGCTACATTTACACCTTTATTTAGATGCAAATTCACCCAGTAGTTATGGTTTTAGATAGATAGATAGATAAACTCTTTATTGTTCACACTATAAATTACAAACAAAAGGATTACAACACCTAAAACTAGTGCGAAAACTGGCAGCCTTATCGCTAAGAGCGATCTCTTCCAGGCAACCTTAGAATGGAGAGGATAGATACAAAAATAGAAAAACGGGGTGTGCAATATTAAGGGGGGTGTGTTATTAGTGGTATTGGGAGGAAACAAACCCACACACACAAATTCCTATTTATAGTTGGAGCCATCAATGTGCGTATGTATATTTATTCCGAAGTGTGTTTTCGTAGCTCCGTATATTCTTGATCCATTAAAAAATTGAAATAGCTACGGAACCCTACTTTAAACTTTGACAGGCTTTTAGCCATTAGAAATGCTGCATAATTTCTCGATCATTGGACATTGTGGACTGTAGCTAATCTTACATTACTATCGGCGTCGATCGTTATCCGATCGGATCGATCGGATGCTGGCTACAAATCAGTTTACCTTCGGGTGCTATTTAAATAGGTACCTACTTATTGTAGTAGACAGTTATATAATAATATTTAAATAAATAAATAAATATACGGATGCACACAAGAAAAGAGAAGATAAGAGAAGTAAAGAGAGAGACAGAGTTATCCAGGGGGTGCTAAGCGGAAAAGGGACTCATAGTCCTCGTCATTATGAATAACTTTTATTATGGGACTAACACGGAAATTGCGAAAACAAAAAATTTAGTTAAATACATTTTATTGCGAGTCATTGACATTTTTCTATGGAACTGCTGATTTTTTTCTCGAATTCTGGGTTGGTCCTATAGTAAAAGTTGTTTCTAATGATGAGTACTATGAGCCCTTTTCGGTTTAGCATAACCTTTCCTTATAACCCTTTATTGGGTAATAGAAACTTGAACTTGATAGTCTTACTTCATTTATTAGTTTTGTTTAAGCTCTACTTAACTTCATTTGATTAAATTGTAATATATCTTCGACTGTAACTTATCTGTAACATCTAACATTCAATGTTATTGGTCAATGAATATTAAATCCTACATTTTTTAAATATAAATATCTGATTTCTTGAAGCATGAATTCTATCGAAATAAATGTAGCGAATATTCGATAAAAATGTATGAACAAATGTAGATTAAGTTTAAATTAAATTAGTTTTAGTAATTTTTTACCTTCATTGTAATTTAAATGGCAAATAAAAACTTGTAAATAAAAAACAAGATTTACACTATCCTCTTTACATAGGTATATTTATCTATCAAACACTCGCTACGAATTCATCCTGGATACCCTGAACAGGTTTTAGGGTCATCTTTGGAATAATGTCACAGAGTAAGTAACCAATCTACAAGATGATGCAATCGATATCAAGGTTTGCAAGTTTTATAAACTAAGAAAATTTTAAGAAAAATTTAAACAATATAGCTCTAACACAAAATCCGATTCATATTTCAATCACCTGAATAACTGGTCACTATCCTAACCTTAACCTGACTCTTAAACCAGACGACTAATCGCCGACTTTACCTAGCGAATTTTCATGGGCACATCCAATTCCGAAGTCTTTAAACATCTGTTAGATCTCTGAACTAACTAAAAATAAAGCTGTTAGTTATTACGACCTATTAGGTGCGGACATCAACACTTAATCAATTCAGATCTAGTAACTAAAGTCTTCAAAATTTTCTGCATTGGACACTTAACGCACACGAATCTGCACAAGTGACAGTTCCGAAATGTCCCGATGTACTGTTGAAACGCGTAGTCCACACGCTGGATTAAGCCGGTCTCATGGGCTCACACTTTGCCATTGAAATGTATATGATATTCGCCTATTATCAATGACATGTCCCAATACTTTCACGCGGCGTACAGCCCAGTGCACGCTATAATACTTAACAGTATGGGTTGTTGCATGATATTTAGTAACTGTATGAAACGCCTTGTGAAACGCGACCATGAAACGTATTAATGGGATGGATAATCGGCTGTTGTGGATAAGACAGTGAAGAAGCGTCGTTGACATAACTCCAAAACGTGATACAGTAACCTACAGGAGATGTAAGGCAGGAGTAAACGGGACAGCGATGCTATACCGTCTCACCCACGCCTGCTAGGGTCTTACTCACACCACGCGCTAATATCACGCCCACGCCCACGTTGTGACTTGGCCATAATCAAAACCAAGCTAACGTTTTCGTATTTAGTCAAAAGATCAATTTCTGCTCTAGTTCCACAGCTAAAAATAGCAACGGTCATGAAAGTACAAGTCCTCGGCATGCTAAAGTCCATACTGCGTGTACTGCAGGCCGGCGCTGGCTGCGCGCGCGCACCCCCCACCCCCCACGCCCTCGCCCCACGTCGTCGTATAAAAGCCCACTCCCGCCCTCATTTCGACCAGACGCAAGTTGCACTCCAAACATAGCGAGTCCTGGAAGACAGATCTTCCAGCAGCGCTATTATCCGAATACTAAAAAACTATTCCCTAATCTTTCTTTCTATCACTTCTGTGCTTAACTTCTATACAAAATGAAATCCATGGTGAGTACTCTTTTATAAATATTTGCAATCATGTGTGTGAAATGTGATAAGAATAAGTTATTGGAGTCATCAAAGGAATTGAGTGTTTTAGTATCACTTGAGCAGACGGATTTGTTCCTTGTTGTGTGCGCAGCGGTCGGAAGGGTGTTATAACTGGTTATATACGGGGTTGTTTTAAATTTGCCAAAGACCTCTCGCAGGCTATTAAGTATTAAAAAGCAATGTTTCGGAAGTAAGGATTCTAAATGGCATAACTTTACGCGGTTTCAAATTAAAAGGAACTCTGGGTTAAGCGAAGGAACTGATAATTGCACCTTTTTTCTATTCAAGCTATAATTATTTTTTTTATGAAATGCAAACTTTTGTAAAAAGTCGTAATAGTAAAACTTTTTAACTATAATGTAAATGTAAATAAATATTGTTCAATAAAAAAAAAAACTTTAGTATTAAAATACCTACATTCCGCCGAAATTCATTTCTAGCTTCCCACTATTATAATAAATGCGAAAGTTTACTATAATGTAGCAAAGCTATCTACGAAAAGTTTTCCATGAATCAAAAACTGTACGACTTAGAATCTAAGAACCAGTTACTCTATTTAAAGTAAAGCCTTACCCAAAACGCCACCGCAGGACACCTGACCTCACAACTGTAACTACCAACAAGCCAACAAAAAGCCAACAAGCTTCTTTCATAATCATTTAGTCAAACAATCAAATGATAAACATCTAACAACAGCTCTACGATATTGTCTAATAGAAAACTGTGGGAACGAGATAAGATTTATCAATTTTTAATTTAATTAAGAAGCATGAAACGACCAATTTTGACAGATTTGTTGCTCAACGAAGTGTTAACGAAATTGCGTGTTTTCGTTAATCGTTGCCGTAGCAGATGAGTCGTAGACAGTACGTAGCGTGACGTAGCACGGGTGTAGCATCTTCAGTTTGTCTAAATCGGTCAACTATTTTGTCTCGACGTAAAATTCTTTTAACCATTTTTTAACTAATCTTTTTGTTATTTTTGAAATTGTTTCCAACCCTTTCTCACATGAATCAAAAAAAGATGCTGATAACGTTTAGAATGGCACAAAATAATCGACACCATTTTCTTTTAAAATCGTTGAGAGTAGCCCATAACGTTTGGAACTGAAATAGAAATAACATGACAAATAACATTGTTGTCACTAATATTTTAATTTGATCTAATTTCCATTTTACATGTTATTTCCAAGAGAATTGTTAATGAAATACAAACATAAGTTTCATCATTACCAGTAATTAAGCATTCTAACAGTTTATGGCAAGATTAACAGGCGTGAAAACGTGTGTCGAAAAATGTACAAAAAATGTAGAAATGTGTATCGGTATGCGCGTGCGCAGAGGTCAGTGTCAGCGTATTTCTCGCTCTAGTTGATCACAATCCATCGCAACGTCGCGTGAGTAACAAAGATAAGATACTTCCGAAACTGTACATTTATTGCTTTTACTTTACTTTCGATTTTTTTTTCTTGTTTGAAATTAATAACAGCTTGTTAACGTTGACTTGCTTTTAACAATTTTATTTTGTGATAAGTTGAACGTTATTGTTGTTTTCTTTTGTGTCACAAATCATACATTATACAATTAATATTATTTTTGCGAAAGTAAATTGTTTGTCACCTAAACGGCACTACGCACGTTAAACCGGATCTCTACGAAATTTGGTAAAGAAGATAGATATATAAGGCTTTGTTGTAAGAAGTAGATCGCAGGAGATTTCATGAGGACGGTCATGGGACATCTTAGAAAATTGTAAGTAAAACCACAGCACCAATCTAGTACGACTTAAAAAACCTAAACATTACATCATTAGTTGCGAAGTTCATTATAATATCATGCAATTAATTTCCTTAATTGTATTACAGTCACACGCATCATTTGACACGCATTTACGGCTTTACTCTCTCACACTAATTACACTCACACTCTCACACTTATTATGTACGGACAGTTTGCATAAACTTTAGTTATATACAATTTAGTTACAAATTATTACTAGTAAAAAGTATTACAAACAAATTCGAGTGCAAAATAAAAAAAAACTGAAAAATCAAGTTAAAGGCTTTCAGGCAGCCTTAAACTCTGCCAGGGACCCTATTCTTGGGCGCTCGAGATTATCTCCGTCACTCTTACAATGATCACATTTGAAATTAGAGTGATAGTGACCGAGATAATGGGTTACTCCAAGAAAATGTTTCAAAATACTCCACGAAAAAAACATTAAATAATGAATAATCATTTTGGTTTCAATCTGCTGCATTCTCCCTCGTCAGTATAGGGCTCCTGGTCTAGCCACTGAGTTTAAACCAACTTAGTGACTTTTTTAGTAGTATAAAACAACCTGCCTGCATTGTTCATTATGAAATAACTCAGCATTTGTTCAGTAAGTGTGAAATCTGAAGATCAATCTCGAGATCGACCGCATCTGATCCATCATTCTCACGCCTTTCATATCTTTCATCTGGCACGAAACTTTATACAACTTTCGACTCTATGCCATATATAAATTAAATCTTTTTGGAATCTGAGCTAGAATAACACACATCACATTGGTATTTTTTGTCACCATAATATTTTCCCTCTTTATATTAAATTTAAACTCAAATGGGCACCGGGAAGTAGTTCAATATTCAGTTGCAAGATTTTACTCTTAATAACAAACAAGTTAAATAAAAGTTTGTAAAAAGAACAAAATAAAAGAAGTTCGTCATACCAACCAAATCGCACTAAACACAACTAAATACCTAACTCTAATTTTCCTACAAAGTAAAGACCGTTACACATCGCAGATCACGCACTCTATCCACACTAGGTGCGAAATGCCCGCATATTTGTGCAACCCGACGCCTCGGTTAAGGCTCTACACGGTCCGAGCGCGGTGAATCAGAGCACGAATGCTAGATGTCAATGTCACTGAAAGTTGACCGGGGAAAAGTTGCTTGTTACTTGACACTTCCTTTCAATGATCATTGTTGATCAATGTGCAAGCAGCCTTAAATTAGGACAATGATTGACGTTTTGTCAGTAATAATTAATAATTTTACTGATTTTTTCAGAGTTTGTATGTTTGAATGTTTGTTACACAACAAAGGCGCAACCGATTTGGAAATTTGTTAAAATCGCTAAATTTTTTTCACTAATTTCCGACTTAAAAAGAAAACTACGCTCTACTTCTTTGCCAAATTTTTCGAAGATTTTGTTTGAGGCTTTGGTGGAGATGCTTCATAACTCCGTAATTATAGATCATCAAAACGGAGAATGCAATACAACTTTCATTTTCTTTAATAATATATAGATACGGTTTTCGGCATCTATTCGTGAAATAATTACAAATTGATTTAACAAAGAGACTTAAGCATTTATATAAGTGTGAAGTGGTATGCGTTTGTATTTACTGACGCAGACCAATCCCTCGATGCGTCAGCTTTATCTCCTCAATACAAATGTTCGTAACTGACATTCACAAATCGTCCTAGATCCAGATAACTGTTTTGACATAACTTCAAATACCTCCGCGAATGACTGTTAATAACTATCCAATAAGGTCGACATTCGCGTGGCAAGCAGGTGTCTTTTACTTATATTTGTATCGAAATGTTTGCCTTCATTACCGAGATAGCGAGATACCGATCTTTATTAACTTATTACATGGCGGGCGGACAACAGACCCTTTATAGAACTAATAATTGGTAATTAATCGCTGTATAAGGCACAAAACACGCGTATTTGTCGCGTTCACTTTAACGTTATCATAAGTCTTTGATACGAGTACATACCTTTCTAAGATTTTTACGATTCTTTTAAATCACTGCTGTTTAAAAATGAGTACCTAGTTAATTTTTATCAGTACTTTTTGATTTTATTGCCATTGTTTAGTTTTTTAATTCACGAGGCAAAGTAGAGCGTCTTTAAACAAATCATTCATTATCGAATAAAGACAAACTATCGATAAAATAATCGTCATCTGTGTCATAATAATTATAGTGCTCTTGCCCTCAAGCTAATAGATCTTGTCGCGTCCAATCGATTATTAAAACTATTTAAAACTATAGCATTACAGTCCAATAACTTAATGGTAGTTAGAGCAACAATGTTGAGGTCTACTGCTGTCATGCTCTATTTATAAGCAATGCCAACCGGTCGGATGGCTGTACGTATAACACTTCTTCAGTTACGTTGGAATCAGCGAGCTTCATTTTTTTGACGGCTAGGTGTGTCCTTTGTTTGATAGAGTTACTGTATTTAGGCGCCGGCGCCGTTTCACAAACGTTGGACATTTTCTTATACTTGCTTACCTATATTCTCATTATTAAGCAAAAGCGTTAACCAATGTTTTTGATAAAAGACTTTATTTGCAGATGCTATTGGACTCTAGATCATATTTCAGTTGAAAATTGATTGAAGTACAGATTGATAATTTCAGTGTGCAGAATATTGTTTGGACGATTACTTAATATTTATTTTTCAAGTAGTCTCATAAACTATCGATATCGATGAAAAAGTAGCTAAAGTGCATCACTAGCACTTAGTCAATGGAAGGCGCACCCAAGCCGCTGCTAGCGCTGCGACGGCTAGTGTCGCTCGCCTCGTCGACTCGCCGCTCACCCGAGCTTTTTGTCTGCATTCCGTCGCGTACCGATTTAGAAGGGCATGCCCACGCACCTCGCGCCTGAGACCCGTGACACATTAATCGATATCCCTAATTACAATGATAATAACGCCCAACACTAATTCATTTCCCGCACTACATCAATGCACTATCAAATGCGATTACCAATACTGGCCAAACTTAAATTGCGCTTCTGACTACCCATAATTAACAATTCCTAAATTTATCCATGCGACTCATACTTTAGTCATATAATTCCTTCTAGAACATAATACGTAAAACACGTAGGAAATTTAATATCCATTGCACTTACAGCTTAGACCAGTTACATCAGCCGAGCCTTTTTACATACCTACTAGAGGACATTTCCAAAAGGTCGGTTTTCATGCCAGCTACTAAGCGGTTAAGTGGTTTTTATAGGTGGTAAAATCACAGTGTTAGGCATCGTAGATATAAAGTTACCTCTACATAATTCAGAAGAAATAACAGAGATATATACCTAGCACAGGACACTCGAGAGGAACATAATTGTATAATTACAATATTGTATTACTCTTTAGTTTTGTAATAACATGACCTATAACGAAATCTTGTCAATCAATTGTTCATAATTAATTATTACAATGAAACAAAGAAAACTCAACTTTTTTATAGACCAAATGACATGTAATGGAAAATGAAAAGTGTATTTGACATTCGAGGGTAACCGGTCTCTGAATGTGGCTGGGCAGGTCCGGAAGGCTTACTTCCTGATCCCTGACCTTCGGGCAGCCTTGAGCCGTGCCGCCGTTCACTCATTGCTCTCAATTGCTTTTTATTTTTAACGTATTAAGAGCGAAAGCGTGGGCGCGCGCCTTATACGTCGACGGTAATATGCAAGTTGCTCAGGTCCTGTACTATGACGAGTCAAATCATCTCGTGATAAAATATTATCACGAGATATTTACTCCATACATCCACTTTCAGCAATACGATAATGACAGTAGGCTGGAATTAGAATTCTTTATCGATATTTTTTCACGATGATATTTTTAAATTATTGGTTTTTTATTAAGAATTATTTTTGTATTTTTTTTCATGCTTTAAACTTTTATAAAGAACCTTTCCTAAAATAATAAAATTCCTTGAAATAAAAACAATATCAGCTAAACAATCGCGCATTGAACGCAGTGTCATTGACACGGAACAGTCAATATTTTTTTAATTCAATTATTCAGTCATAATTTAACAGCACATAAACATAAATAAAATCATAAACTAGTAACTAGTTTTGTAAGTTTATAACTCAATTGCGGAATTTGTCTGAATAACATACATTTCAACATTAAACGCGTGCTGGCTGTTCTCAAGGGCGAACTTACTTATCTGGAAGTATTGTAAAGAAATAGATATTTATCGTGAAATATAAAAACTCTTTATTGTTCACAAAATATAGTTAGAGTTGCAAAATTGGAAAGACTTGCGAAGTAATGCCAAAAGTGGCGGCTTTCTAAAGTTGTAAGCTATTTTAAAAGTTTTCTGGCTTGATAATTTAGTTTAAAATCAAATCCGGAAATAATTTACAATTTCTTACACTTTGCTCTCATATATTTTCATATGTCGTAAGATTAGAAAAATAAATCTAAAATGTCACGGTCATACTCCCTATGAATTACTTAGTGATATTTATTGTAATATCACTCTACTATTTCAGATTCGTATCCTTAAGAGGTCTTGGTGTAACACCGGACGTGCACCGTTATCTGATTCGATAAAAATGTGTAGTTACACGAAATTGCTATGCAAACGACCTAATGGCAATTAATTATAATTTATTGCTTGGTTTAAACGTGCAAAAACTTACAATTAGTTAAATATTTTATCGAAAAAAGAAGCGAGTGTATTCAGATATGACGAGTGAAAGAGATGAATGGAAGAAGTGTACATACTGTACCGACCCCACGTAGGTTAAGGGTAGGCAGATAATGATTTTATCGAAAAACATCTACTTAGTTAGTAAATGCATTTCAGTAAACTTAATGCATCTACTCTACTCAAACCACTTAAATGGTAAAATGAGTTTAAAAACAAAACTTAAAATTTATCGATAACAGCACAGTCCCAACCCTATGCCTATATCCGATAACTTTATAAATATTAAAGTAATCGTAACGTGAAATTAAACTAAAGCCAAAGCGGAATGTGATAATGCTTCTAATAGCTGCTTTGAGAATAAATCTGCAATCCAATCGATTGACTGAAGCAGTATGTTACGACCAACTTATCTATGCAGTTGAGTGAGGGAGCCACTACCGTAATTTAAGAACAAAATCCCTTGAAATCCCGTGGTTGCGTTAAACATTCGACTCGAATAACTAAGCAACAAACTAGTGCAAAAAAAGCACTAATTAGACATGTACTTGGTAATAAAATTATGATACTCATAAATATTATCGTAAATAGCATCTGCAACATTAATTGTAAATACATATGTTTTGAATTTGCACACAGTTTAGTTGACTTTAATGATTTTATTACTTGACATAAATAGTACGGCGTAAATATGTAAAACTAGTATTTTGTGTCGAACATTCTGGTACCTAGTAAAGCATACTCTACACGCAAAATAAAGTAAAGTCCATAAATATGTTTGTTTGAAAATAATTTAGATCACCATGAAAAGCGCGATCTAGTTTCATTAGCTTCGTATTAAAACAATCTTAATTTCGTATCTAGTAACCAGCTGAATAGCTAATATTTGTTAGAACGCAAAGATACCCTAAGATTTAATACTAGCCAGTCCAAAATAGTTGCAAAGCTACTCAGAATTTAGAACCTCCCAATAATCCACTTCAAATTACCGAAATTTTTACTCTCGAGATATAAACCATACAAGATCTCTTTATGCTACGTAATTTTACTGAAAAAAACACCAATAGCTACTCGGCTCATACGATCATACTTCCGGAAAAAAGAACTTGCAAACTATACTCACCCACTCGTAGCGTCGATCCATTCTTGGTCTGCCATTAACGATCTTTAAGGTCCCCGTAATCGAGTACATTGAGTTTAAATCGAATTCAAGTAATCGAATACGGCATTCCTTATCGATACTGTCACCTCAAAAAACTTGCTTGCACGCATTGCCATAATTTACATTGACCTTTATTCACTGCAAACCAGTGGGTAATATAATTATTTAAAGCTTATGTACCGTAATGGACTATTAAAGAGAAGTTTCACATGCCTTGTATGGAATACGACCGTCAAACTTAGGTCTTTCTCGAGATAACATCTAGCCGTAAAATGTAGGTTAGCGGTCGTAGAGGTTGAAATGTTGCAACGTCATACCTTGTTATGAATTCAATGAAATAGTGTCGGTATTATTTCGGATTTTGGCGAATAGAGGTAATACCTGTCTCGGGTACAAACAAAGCACCTATTTTGCATAATATGGACAAGACAGCAACATTAGGTATTGATCTAAGTGACCGCCCACTATCCGCCAAGCCCTTGCACGATTTCGCATGTAGAGGTACGGCGTGGATAGGCATGACTTAAACAAGCGAACAATGCCTTATACTACGTATTTCTAAAGAAAGTATGGAAAACGTCTACTCCTAACAAAAAAGCACAAAACAAAAGAATGTTACTTTAGTTGTGATACTTCTCACAGCGCAAAGATTAATCTGTTAGCGTTTCGCATCTAAGGTACATTAATGCTCCGAGTCCCGACTTGGGCGATAACATCTCAGCGAGACGAGTTAATATCTTCAAATGTCGGTCAATGTTTCGCGTCAGTTGCTAGTGTTGCTACACAATTATAGTTAGGTGGTAGGTACAAAGCGAACCTTAATTTAGCAATAGACACCTGCCTAGAACGAGGGCGAGTTATCACGACTAGAATTATAAATACCATATCGACCAGTCCGAGCGTAATAAGAGGGCTAGGAACAAGCGTCGCGGCAATTAACTTTGAACAGCGGTCTATAGTTCTGAATATTATCTCGTTAATGCAGGAAATGCTAGGTTGTAGCCCTCGATTTAATTCGAGTCACAATACCTGATAGCGATCCAATCGTAACTAAAGCCCTTGCTCAAGCCAAGTCGTAGGTACGAACAAATTCGTAGCAGTTTATCAGTCGATTAAATATTATTTTCCATTGTCCACAGATCGCATTGGCTTGCTTGGCGTTCGCGTGCGGCGCCCACGCTTCCCAAGGCTGGGCCGGCCCGCCCGCCAACATCGCCCTGTCCCAGGACGGCCGCAACATCCTCGACACCCCCGAGGTAGCACAGGCGCGCGCCGCGCACCTCTCTGCCCTCCAGCAGGCGTCGCAGAACAACCCCAACCCCAACGACGACGGCTCATACAACCCGCAGTGGGACAACGAAGAGTACTGGCAGGGACAGCAGAACAACAAGTGGAACGGTGCCCCCGCTCAGCAGTGGAACGCCCCCGCTCACAACCAGTGGAACGCCCCCGCTGCCCAACAGTGGAACGCTGCCCCCGCTCACAACCAATGGAATGGTGCCCCCGCTCCCGTTGCCGAGACCCCTGAGGTCGCTCAGGCCCGCGCCGCTCACCTCGCCGCTCTCTCCGCCGCCAAGCCCGCCCAACAATGGAACGCGCCCGCCCAAAACCAGTGGGACGCTCCCGCTCAGAACCAGTGGAACGCCCCCGCTCAACAGTGGAACGGTGCTCCCTCATGGCAGTCCGGAAACCACGGCCAGCACCAGCCCGCCCAGATCAGGCTAGCTAACGACGGCTCCGGTATCCTGGACACGCCCGAGGTAGCCGCGGCGCGTGCCGCTCACTTGGCCGCTCACGCGCAGGTCGCGCACGCTGCCCCCGCCCACAACCAGCAGCAACAGCACTGGTGAACCCTTCCTCCTTCCCTCTCTCCGCGGGTGCCGCGGCGTGAGCCGGCCCGCAGGCCCCGCTGGTCCCGGTGACCGCGCGCCTGCGTTCCAGGCTCACGGCGAAGCGTCCGTTCTTCTCCTCCGATCTCTTCTTCTTTTAGGATTTTTCTAAGTGCAAGTGCGTCAGCCTATTCTTTCTCTGTGGCTTTTTGTTACTTTTATAAGAAATTTCTATTGAACGAACTTTTGTACATAATAAATAATTTGTATGTATGCGTAATTAACGAATTATATAAAAACGGAAAGTATCCTTGTTGTTTTAATTGAATCGTTTACTCGTACTGCTGTAGTGTAATATTCGTAGTAGATGCCGACTAGAACTAGGCGAGTGACTGTCTGCTTAGACTAGTGTCCGCAAGGCTAGCAGTTGGAATTTCAAGCCAATAAAAATAATTACAACTGCAATAAAAAGAACAAACAAACAGTGGCGTATTTGCATCAAGTAAAGTTCGATAATTGATGATAAACGTAATCGAAAGGTCCTTCAATCCAACATAATTGTCAACGTAAAACCGGTCTGACTACACGATGAAATTGCTATCAGAATTGCATCAAGACCGGTACCATATTAAAGGTTTGAAGAGCAATATTGCGAAGGTAAATATGATTATTACACTTGACTCTGATAAGCTGTACTTAGAGCACAGATTTACATCGAGCATACTTACAATGAAACATTATAATAAACATGTATGATTGTACTTGTTTATTTAGGAATAGCCTACCTAAAAGCGTCTCTTGCGTCAGGGTTCGCCCTGACGCAAACTAGACTATCAATAAAAAGAAGCAATTAAATTATAAAGCCAGAAACAAAAATAGCTATGTACTAAGTACGATACAGGTCTACATTCTGTTCTGACATCATGCAGTAGGAATGTCCATTAACAAAATTTAATTTAATTTAAGAGAGTAGTCGAATGAAGGGTTTCGTACGCGATTTACGAGCGAGCAAACTAATAATTACGTAGTTAAGCAATTCAGAACGACAAATAACACGAAAATGTATAATTTTGTATCGAAAGCGAACCGGGAGGCGGCGCGAGGTCGATCTATCAAGCTATGGACAAGCAAACCAAACAGTTATTCTACAAACATTTGCCAACCGATATTAGGTCGATCAGAACCATTAATTGGAGCTCATCAAATGAGTTTTACAACAAACTACGAGTACCTACTTTGTGAACGGTCATTTTGTTGCGACAGCTAAACGACGACGGTTTTGTCTGTAGTCGTGCAATGGTGTTGCCTCACAGTTCGGGTGGATTACGACCCCGTAAAACTTCCATGGAAACTTTCAGAAAGGTATTTATTGCTACACAAAACTCTATTCAATATTTAGAGCATTTAACTAAAAGATTTATTTCTAAAGCAAAACTACTGGATGAATCAAAGTGGACAAGATCCGCCACCGTGGTATGTTTGGGATCATACGACTCCGCGGGCCCTAAACGAGGTAAATTAAATAACTAGGAAACGAGTATCACTGTCTTGCATACAAATTTTATAAGTTAATTATAAAACTATTTTTAAATCAAGCTTTTATTGCATTGTCATCGGAGCTACACACGTAGATATACCTCTACAAAAGTTCAGCTCAATCGGATATCGGATAGTGGTTCAAAATTGAGTTGCAAGATTCCTCCCGAACAAGCATAGTTACACAAACAAGCTTTTAAAATTACTTATGTTCTCAGGAAAAATTATCCCAAAACAAAAATAAAACCGACGCAAAAAGTATCTTCAAAGAAGACTTCAGAAACTATCTTCTGACTTCGACATTGCATGGGCTGCGGTATATAGGGGAGAAGAAACTCACTTGGTTTGAAAGGTTACGTAGAATATCGTTAACTATACATCTATCTGGCTTTCAGGGCCTTACTCATAAACGTTTCTAAGCATTGCCTATTAGATTGAGAAATGGCATTTAACTTTTGCGCAATACAAAAATATATCTGTATAGTACTAATATCACTTAACTTTAAGCAGCTTTTATTAATAGTATATGTACCTAAGTAGTAAAGCCCTCAATTTTGTGCTATTTTTCATCGTGTATAATTCAATAATAATAAACAATAAAGCTGTCTATGCTCGGCTTCATAATTATAGTCATAAACTCTAAATATTTGATTCTTGGGCTGACTATTAACACTTGTATAAACATCAGTTTACGAAAATATACTTGCTTGAAGTTCTTGAAATTGTTCATATTACATCATACAAGACAGCAACGCTTTATTTCACGCACAAAAATAATTTCACAAAATACAAAGACTCACTAAAAACGTGCATTTTTCTGCAGATTTTTTTGGTTGGCCGCATTCATAAGCTCAGTGATTTGCGCTGCTTTCTTCATTTTGAACATTTACGCTAAATGGCGTCAGTCGCCGATGATCGTAAGCATCAACCCTGAGAACATGGCTCTGTCGAGCCTGCCCTTTCCTGCAATTACTGTTTGCAATGTTAACCAAGCCAAGAAGTCTGTGGCGGAGCGATACAGGCAAGATGGGTGAGACGAATTATGACTAACTTGAGATTAAGGGCTGGTGCTTACCTCGGCTCGGCCAGAAATTTAGCATTGCTATTCAACGAAGTAACGAACGTCGCTAGGATTTTGGGTACTTTACCCGCGAATAGTGACTTGAGACGTGTTAACAAAGTGTGTTGTGACGTGAAAACTATGAACTATGCTAGCTTTTATCTGTAATATTTTATTTTTGTTGTTCTCAAAAAAGTCTAGTTTCCCTCTTTTAAACGATAAGTCATCTTCCACACCTAGGTAGACACTAAGATGCATTAACTTATTTCATTAGTCAATTAACTGGTTTTTTAAGGGTATCTAGTTTCGACCCTTAAAAAACCAGTAAAGTCTTTTTTAATCAGTTGAAAGGTGCTTTTCTCTAAGCTCAAAATTAGTGTCATTAATCTAAGTCCGAAACGAACATCACGGAAAAAACCTATGAGAAAGACGAGTCGTGCCTGCACCCACTAATGTTGGAGCAATCTTTAAGACTGCTGTAACGGACAAAAGATAACCCATCGTCTTCATTTTTAGCCGAGAAAGTCAGGTCTAGGTCGATTCTAATCTCTGCCGTGATTTTGTTAAAAATCAGTTAACTGAGACATGGTCCAACATAACATGAACCCTGTCTATTTTGCATACTAATCAAGAAAGGGGTTCACTTACATTGGACTATGTCTCATATTGCTTTTTAGCAAAAACACGGCAATCTTGTTGCATTCCAGAGACACCGTCGACAAGAAGTTGCTTCAGAGCTTGTGTTCGTCGCGCGATGATTCCGAGATATTTGAAAATGACATCGCGGAGAGCGCTGATTGGGATCATACACGTACCTTCCTTATTAATGTACTTGTTACATATTATTTCTTAAAATTTGACTGTTTAAAATTATATATCTTTATATTCCGGATATCCCCAATGCCTATAGGTATTACTCTGCCTATGTTTCTAGTGAAATTACGGGAATTCAATAGCTGAAGTATGTCTCGGTAACAAACGCAGAGCAGTATAGCGTTGGGTTCTATTTGTCCAAATGAGAATCGGTAGTCATGAAAATTTGTCCTTATGTGAACAAAGGGGTTTTTGAACTCTTGAAGTTTAACATTCTAGTAGTATTGCAACAAGTTAGCGTTTACGATCAGACTACGACTTGCTCATCTAGTTTTTTACTTCTACAAAACAAAGAAGAACACTTCAGTACCTACCTACTTACTCGAAAAGGCAAAGACTAGCCTCTATAATCATAAAAGAAAATTCGTCAATCATAACAAATTTAATAAATCAACCATTGTTGATTTATGAAAATACCTAGCTGGCTAACAAGTAGCTTGGCGTAACCTAGGAAGTTATCGCCCAAGTCTGGAATGCCGAAAGACAAATTGCCTTCTGCAAGTCTACAACTTTGTAAATAGGTACGCCGTACGTACGATGAATTTTGTAACAAAGCTGTATTCACGCCGAATCAAATTCAAACCATCTATTCAAATATGGGTAGGGGTACCTACATCAATGTACACTCAAAATGTCAGTTACATAAAAAAATACGAATAAATTATAACACATTAAAGCAATGTCAAAATTAAAGAATTGTATTTATCCGTGAGTAACAAGTGCTACATTGTAATGTCCGCTGGGACAGACTGTTGAGAGTTTACTAACATTAATTTATTCCACCATTACACAGTTTTATGCAATACTTTTTTACTTTACTTTACTTTACTACAGCGAAAAGTGTTAATACCCAAGAAATTGGTACTTTAGCTCAAATCGCAATTGTTAACAACGAATTTTTACTTCAGCTAATATTAAACTCCACGCCCCTTAAAAATTAATTAATGTAGAGGAGCTTTAGCATAGCTACTCTGACTTTCTCGAGCGGGTTCAAATTTTTAAAGAAGGACAGCGACAAAACACCATTTAACTTTTCCAAAGGTGGTCGGTACGTAATGCTATTTTTATTAAAAAACATAAGCCTTCTTTTTACATCGCCATGGTCGGGAAAAAGGGGTAAAGATTGCTGATTGCTGGCAAGCTCACTAGCTTTATGGTTTCAGGTAACCCAACCTTGCGCTGAGATGCTGGCGATGTGCATCTGGGACTCTCAAATGATGAACTGCCAGGACTTGTTCAACGCTCAGCTGACTGATGAGGGCCTCTGTTGTACCTTCAACGTTGTGCATCGGAACAAAATGTTTCGCAATCCGTAAGACTTTTAGACCTATGGGTTTTGTTGTGCGAAATTTTCTGACGGTAGCTTTGTAAGGGAGTATTTTACAGAACAATAACTAGGTGGTTTACTGATATGTTCCACAGTTTGCTGATATGAAATTTGATTTTGCAGCCGAGATTTGAACGATCTAAATTTGACGTTTCCTCTACCTGCGGTGGACTGGACTCCTGAAGATGGTTACCCTGCTGATGCACCTCCGGACGGATTTCCTTGGAGACCTAAAGGTTATTTGATTACTTAAGCACTTTGTGAAATAGTGAAGATAGGTACTTTGTCTAACGCAAACGTGAGAATATTGGGCCTGCTTATAAACTTTTCTTAAAGTTAAGTGACAATACCTTCTCAGTACTGCGCATTACATTTTTGTATTGCGCACAAGTTAAATGGCATTTGTCAATCTTAGCAACTGCTAAGCACTGTTTATAAGTTAGTTGGTTATTGTTTTGTATTGACAATAATGATTGCCTTGTTAACTAGGAGTTGGCACTCAACACGGCCTGACTCTTGCGTTGGACGCTAACATTGAGGAATACTACTGCGCTTCCACCAAAAGTGCAGGATTCAAGGTAAAACTATTCAAGTCTGAACTTGCTTCCATTCTATTTTATCTTCTATTTTTTGTCTTGATTATTTTTGACCGAGCGTCTCAGAGGTCTCAGAGTCTAGGGGAACAAAACGGAGCTTGTATGTGTTTGTCCGACGATAACTTGAGTATTGTTTATCCGATCTTCATGAAATTTTGCAGGCAAATAGTTTATTTCGATACCATTTTTAAGTTCGAATGTGAGCGAAATCGATCGAAGGGTTGTGGAGATAAATAGGCGCGAGGTTCAGTTCGCCACGAACGACTATTTACGTTAGACTTCTGCCTTGTAGATACTGCTCCACAACCCCACGGAGACGCCAAAAATAAGAAATCTAGGCGAAATCTACGGACCAGGCGACGAAGTGAGAATGGTCATTCGACCGAGGATCTTGGACGCACAAACTGCACTCCGGTCCATCGATATCAGCAAACGACTTTGCTTGTTTTCTAGTGAGAAAGAACTGGTGTTTTTCAGGTAAACAGAATTAAAAATAAATAAATAGGGTATCTACAAACACCTCTACCTTCCATATAAAAATGTTAATGACTCTCGACAAATTGTATGGTACAGGTGATTTTTTTTCGCGAATTCTGTGTTGGTTTCGTAGTAAAAGTTGTTCATTATGATGAGTACTGGGAGCCCTTTTCGGCTTGGCATACCCTTTTTATTACCTTCTATAGCCATCAGGGTTCGTCACCAAAGCCTATTTACGCTTTGGTTCAACATGTCCTGACATCAATCACCATAATTTAGGTTTAAATATAGGTAACTTTGCCGAGCTGACTGCCTGTAGTGCCTGTTTTCTAAGTATTCCCGCAATTATAGAATCATAAATTAATTTATGGGTGTTATGGCGACCAGCCATGCCAAACTATCATATATCTTTGTTTCAACAGAACTTATACGTTGAAAAACTGCGAAATGGAGTGTGAAGCTCGCGCTATGTTGGACATATGCAAATGCGTGTATTACTACATGCCAAGTAAGTGATGCGTCAACTCAATAGCCAAGTGATTGATGGACGGATAATTATGGAGTTGCATTGTTGCAGAAAACAAATCTACTCGAATATGCGGAAAAGCGGACGCTAAATGTTACTCTAACTTGAGTTTAATCATGCCAGCGGGTAAGAAACTCTTATATCTCAGGGTGACGAGCGCAGTGCTGTCGCGCAGGGTCTTGAATTCTGCGAGTTCAAAATTTAGGGGGGCGCAGACCTGTTACGGGCAAACGTGACGTTTAACGCCAGGCGAGCGATTTGCTCGTCTCGTCACTCAATTACATAAAAAAAAAGTTTCTATAAACCCTTAGTAATGAATTAATCTTTGTACAGGGATATCTTCTATCGAAGGTGTTTTATATTCAAAATCTGAACAGAATTTTCGATAGTCTTGTAAGGTTGAATCAATAAAAATATCACGTATCTAAGTATTATAATTCTTGACTAGCTTGCAATCACCCTCAAGTTGAATACCTGTAGGAAATATAACAATTTCATTCAGCAGTCTTATTTAAGAGCCACACATATCATTCCAGGTTAGGCGACTTATATGGGCGTGTTTATCATTTTCTGCCACGCATTACTTAACATTAGACAAACAATCAATAAAAATTGCTTTTCAAAATCTCTTGCTTTTATCCAAGAATCATATCTAACATACTAATGAACCCTTTAATAGCTTTTTCTCCCTCTCCCTCTTTCTGTCTCTTTCACTCTTTATATTGTTTGGCTGCTGGTCTGGGCGTTGGTTGTCCTTGTATTTGTGTGTGTTCCCCCCGGTACAGGGTATCCTAGTGGGGAGCTATGAGTGTGAAACGTTTATTTTTATTTTATTTTTACAGGTCGCGATGTAACTTGCCAAGAGTGTTTGCCGGCGTGCACAGAAATAGCATATCAAGAGCAAACCAGCACAGCGCCTTTGAAGAAGGCCCTGGTGGAGCATCTCGCTACCCAACTGGGGAACAGGAGCGTAGATTATTTCATGTAACCATCTCTTTTACACTTAGTGTTTCATCCTACTAATGAACTAGAAGTACTCATCATTTTTTGGCTATGAGACGAACCCGGAATTTGCCAAAAAAAATCCATGTTCCATAGATAAAATGTATGGAACAGCTGATTTTTTTCGCGAATTCCGGGTTGGTCTCATAGTAATAGTTGTTCATAATGATGAGTACTAGTCCATTTCGGCTTAGGCATACCCTTTCCTCATAGCCCTGTATTGTGCATACTTAGATGCGAAAGCTAACTACTAACTACTAAACCGATTTTGATAAAATTTGGAATACAGATAGCTCATGCCCTAGATTAACATAGGCTACTTTTCATCAACACTGCTTGTGAAACCTCGGAACAAGCTAGTTGTAATATAACCATCTCTTTTTGGCTACAGAAGTAATAATAAAAGTAGATCACTCATGCTCGCATAGTCGATTTGCAATGGTCAATTTATGAATATCCAAAGCTAGTTGCGGTGATTGGAAGAGTGCCGTAGCTAAGTTGATGCAGCAATGAGGGCATTAACTCGGACAGTCGTGGTGTCGAATCTTGCCAAGGATGAAATTTTGGAAGTCTAAGTTTTATGTTACATCCTTAATGATGCTTTTCATTTTTCAGAGAAAACATGGCCCTCATGCATTTTTACTTTGAAGAAAACAATTTTATGCGGTTTACCAAGGGCGAAATTTTTGGCCTAACAGAATTTTTGTGTGAGTACTATACATTTACTTGAAAACATAAGTCATTTTAACCCTTGACGCAAAAAGATGGGTGTTTTAAGTTTAACCGCTACGTAGCGTGTGTGAATGTGTGGCACCGTAGCTCTTAAACGGGTGAACCGATTTGGATGCGGTTTTTTTTATTCGAAAGCATGTTTTATCAAAATTGATTCAGCCTGAAACAGTTGAAACGGAACCGATTTTGATAGAACAGGAATGAGTTTTATTTCATTTTTTAACCGACTTCAAAAAAGGAGGAGGTTATCAATTCGACTGTATGTTTTTTTTTTATGTTTGTTACCTCATAACTTTTGACTGGGTGAATCGATTTTGATGATTCTTTTTTTATTAGAAAGCTGACGCTTCCCATTTGATCCCATTTCAATTTAGTCCAGTTCTGATCTCCAGTTCAGTTCTGGTATCAATGAGAAAACCAAATAAGTCTTAAATTTGCATTAAGTACGTGCGCGACAAATAGATGAATAACTCAATAGTCGGTCTTTTGAAGTCGGTTTTTATTTTTTGTTTTGTAAAAATAATGTTCTTGTTGTTTAATTGATATTAAATCGTTTCGGTATTGTCTTTCCAGCTAACACTGGTGGCCTCCTCGGTCTGTGCATGGGATTCAGTATGATGAGTGCAGTGGAACTCCTGTACTACCTGACTCTTCGAGCGTTCTGCAACGCTCGCAAGCGACGCCCGAAGCTCACTTTTATTAAATAACTAGCTGCACTCGGCGGTTTCACCCGCTGTTTGCCTTCCTTGAACTTCCACAAACATTTCAAGAACAAAATTAGCGAAATCGGTCCAACGATTCTCGAGTTTTAGCCAGACAAACGAACAGCGATTCATTTTTATATATAAGACATATTTTTAATGTTTACACTAGCAAGAACTTCTCGCAATTTGTTGTATGTACGACTTGCGTCAGTACCACGATCTCTTATGGGTTGATTACACGTAACGAGTACAGTGGCGAGACAGTGCCCTCGGCCGAGTACTCGGTTAGTATAAACAGTTTGACGAGGCGAGACAGTCATTTGTTTTCTCGGCCGAGTATAAATCAACCCATTAGTGGAAGCCTAAATTGGATTAACCTGGCTTTCGTCTCACTTTGACAGCTAAAGAAAAAGCGAGACAAAAACCAACGTGATCCAATCAGTCTCGCGCTAAGAACTCATAACATGGTACGGAACCGAAACTTGAAGTTTAATACGGTTGTTAAAAATTAAAGGAAATTTTTGACATAAATCTACAAATTTTTGTTATATTTTGATTCGACTTTGAAGAAAATGTTTAACTGCAGCCAGATAGAAATCTCAACAGAAATCGTGCCATCTTTATCGCGTCAGCGCATTCACGCCATGCTTGCGTTTGCAATGGCATGCCATACATGCAATTGCAAACGAGATGGCATGGTTACGATTGGGATAGCTAACGTAATCAGTGTGCTAGTCTTGAACAAATGTCTGTTTTGTGTTCCAGATTAAATGGTACTAAGTAATCTGGTTACCGCTTTTTATCTAATACCATTGATCAAGGTCTCGGAAATCCTTAATAAACGATCATTTTTGAGATTGTTATTGTTATTAGTCTGTAACGGGGCTGGCATACTCACATAGTGAGAAAAGCTCCATAAAAATAATAGATAATAAAAAAAAAAGTATGTATCTAATACGGAATGTTTATTCGTATATTTATTGTGCAATTTATTCACCTCCTTGTGTCTTATGTCTAAAACTAAACTCCTTTGTAAGTTCTAAACCTACTCGTAAACTTTGGTGTTTCAAATAAACGAATGTTGCAATACTTAAGTTATTTATTAAACTTACTTACTTTCTAACGTTACTTACGCTACTTTATTCACACTTTGCAATCAACAACAATCCAAGTTTTTGACTGCCATCTTCCCTGATCGTGAACCACAATGCGGTATTAACTTGCATTCTTCCATTAACTTTTCCTTTGAATGGCTAGCCTTTGATCGCCATTTCGCCTGATGGGTAGGTAACAATGCGGTAACTTGCATTTTTATCTTAACCTTCTCTTTAAAAGGCTTAGCTTTGACCGCCATCGCGCTTGATGGCAAGCAACAACGCGGTAACTTTCGTTTTTCCATGAACTTTTTCTCTGAAAGGCTAGCCTTTGACCGCCATCTCGCCTGATGGTGAGCAACAATACGGTAATGCATTTTTCCATTACCTTTTTCTTTGAAAGGCTAGCCATTGATTGACCGCCATCTCGCCTGATGGTAAGCAACAATGCAGTAACTTGCATTCTTCCATTAATTTTTTCTTTGAAAGGCTAGCCTTTGACCGCCATCTCAGCTGATAGTCAACATCGACGCGGTAAGTTTTCATTGTCTCATGTCCTGACAATGGCGGTCAATATTCGTTTTTTCTGATATGCTACGGCTGCTGTCGCGGCGCGGGGTGAAGCGCGGGGTGCTGCCCCGGCGGCGCGGGCGGCGCGGGCGCATCCGGGGGCTGCAGAGTGCGCGTGCGCCGCCGCGTGTAGTGCTGCCAGAGCAGGATGGCCTGGTCGTCCATGAACTTGCATACCTGGAAAAAAAGTGTTTGAGAAACTGTCATACGACTGTGTAAAAAGATCCAGTTTTGGAATGGATATCTGATTTTTTTTTCCAAAAAACCTTGCTATTTGGATTTTTATTATTTAAATATACTCAGATACTAGAGTAATAAAGACGAATCTAATGAAATATCGTTCTGGAAAATTGGTTCTGCAGTTTATGGCAGAACCAATTTTCCAGAAACACGTATATAGTCATGCGGAGCTATTACGTCTGCGGGGTTATTACGACTTTTGTCTATAACTTATGTACCATAATGTTTTATCAATAACGACATCTATGCTGCCCTCCTAATCATAAGCAACGCAATTGCATCCCGAACGGTTTTGAGATATGGCGCCAAAAAGATTATTTTCGTTTTTGATGTGTAGTGAGAAAACTATTATAAATATCATAATAATTTTTACTTATTACTTTGCACACAACGTTTAACTTCACAGGATACAACTTTTTATTGTTCTTAGTATTGTTATTTAGTAATAAAATAAGAAAAACATTTTTTACCTAGTAAACATAAAATAAACTTATGCATATTACTAGGCATAACCAACGCATTGCAATTGCGCGTTTTATAATTAAAAAACATGGAAGTTGTCAATATGTTTGTCTAGACATAAGCGACGCAAACGATGCAAATACGATTGTTATTCCTAAATGTATTGTATTTTGCGGTGCTAATGGCTAGTTAATCTGCTATTTATTTTTCCATGTCACTTATCATAAGCGTCGCAAGTACGCAAATGCGTTGGTTATGTTTAGTTCTTATTTTGATATATAAGTAGCTAAACCAAATCATAATCGTCGTAAGTGATTTTATGATATTTATGTTTAGTATTATATGATTTTTTGAGTGAAGAAGAGTGAAAAAATAAGCCGTAATAGCCATTACGACGGTTATCACTAGTAAGTCCTCTTATTTTTTGTCGATTGCGTTGGTTATGCTTAATAGAAATATGGGATGCAATCAATTTAAAAAAAAAAGAGTCGGTGATACTTGTAGATCTCATTACGCAGATTCTGGATATATATATAACTCAAATCACCCAAAAATGTCGATTACGTTGCTTATGATAAGGAGGGCAGTATGGGCCACTTCTTTTTTCTTTTTCCACTTTCCGCCCATAGATGTCGTTATTGATAAAACATTATGGTACATAAGTTATAGACAAAAGTCGTAATAACCCCGCAGACATAATAGCCCCGCATGACATTATAACCTGCCTGTTTTGGCTTCGTCACAGGGGCTCACATTTCAGTATTGGTAAATCTAAGGTAGAATGCCTACCTGTGCCGAGACACACTCTCTTCTGAATGCCTCATGCTGCAGTAGCTCCAAGAAGTGTAAGCTCATTGGGTACTTGAGGTAGCGAGCATACTCTGGTTCTCTCCAGTACTGCAGGTATTTAAGGTAGTTGATAAACGTCTGTTCTTTGAGGTACCCACGTTGCGCTAGAACTAAACAGAAAATTAGTAGGTTATTTTTACTATTCTCTGACAATGTTTAAGATGAGGTTTGTTTTTTGCTACGTGCTTACATGGTTTATAATGACTTCATTTGATGTAAGTATTCCCGTGTCAATTTTATTATAACATGATGATTCAAAACCATGTTTCCATTGTAAAAGAACAGCATTATTTAAAAAGTAATAACAAAATTTGGAAATACCAGAAAGCCAAGGCAGCATTTTGTAACTGTCAAATTTGGTTATTACCTAACTTATTTTAATAAAATTAAAGTTTACTTACAATGTATGTAGTTTGGGTTAGCCAAACATTGGACAAACTCGAGTTCGACTTGAAATCTTATTCTATTCTGCTCCTCCGTTTCTGCGATTCCTGTAAGTTAAAAAATATTATGAAATCACAGGCACTCCAGTCTGTAGGCTTAATGCAAACCGAATGAAACATCAAACTTTCTTCGGTTGGTTTAGGTCTTCCACTGTCTTCATACAGTTCAAGGGTTTTAATTTTTGAAGTACAAAAACAATGTTTTTAAGCTAGTATGAATTGATTCGATGGAGTTACCTTTGCCAGTCATCATTTTTCAGGCTGGGTTAGTTAGTAAGTAGTAGGTTTACAAAATTCAAATAGCCATGGTGTTTGGAAATCACAACAACTATAAATTGAGACTCATAATCTCAATAATAAAGTAAGCATGAGTGTATTTAAACTTGATATAAGATTTATTTCTTATTAGTTAGCTTATTTGGTTTATTTATTTATTTTGCTACAAGCTAAGATTTGTTTTTTTTCATTGAGGTTGATTTTACGAGTCTCTTACCTTATTGTATGGCCGTTTTTGCATAGCCCGATTTTGTACGGACCGTTTTACGCGACCAATTTTGTACAACCCGGTTTTATGAAGCCACGTACACGAACAATAGGCTGTACAAAAGAGGCTGTGCAGATTTTGTACGGGCTGTTTTGCACGGCCAGTTTTGTACAACCTTGCCATGTACATGGCAAGGTAAATGTCAATGTCAAAGCCTCGTTTACTGTGTGCAAGTACGAATTCTTACAATCGATTATATCGATTAGCGAGATATTATACTAAGCCAGAAAAAATCACTGTCAGGGCTGAAATAACAAAAAATACCTAAAACCCACTGTCACATCCATTATTCATTGAAATAAAAAAAAAGCTAATAACTCACTGTCACGTACATTATTTCGTGGCTGAAATACAAAAAAAGATCGATTATTTATTTACTTGCTGGCCACAAACAAGGCATGGCAATGGGCGAGTTGATTCACTACCTATGTCAGTCTATGGTTTTCTTGGTTTGGCTTCGTAAAACTGGCCGTACAAAACGGGCTGTGTAATAATCGTGGTTGTACATTATTGTCTCCCGATTTGACCGACATTGCGGTCCGGAACACAGTCACATCCAAAAATTGAAACCAACACGACGAGACGCGACAGAAACAAAACGTTCTTCGTGTCGTTGGCACTGTTGGTATGTTTTGGACAAGAATCGTAAAATTAATTTCTAAAATGTCACTGTCATAGCCATAAATACATAAAAATGACATTTAGAAAAGGAAACGTCACGCAGGTAGGGCTGCCAGAACAGGAGATTTTTTCTAGATTTTAGGGAAAACTTTTGCTCCTAGGGAAATTACATCGGTAGGGATATGTCTCTTATTATCCGACTTCAAAAAAGGAGGAGGCTATCAATTCGACTGTATGTTTTTTTTATGTTTCTTACCTCATAACTTTTGACTGGGTGAATCGATTTTGATGATTCTTTTTTTATTAAAAAGCTGACGCTTCCCGTGTGGTCCTATTTCAATTTAGTCCAGTTCTGATAATGGTATCCATGAGAAAACCTTATAAGTCTTAAATTTGCACTAAGTACGTGCGCGACAAATAGATGAATAACTCAATAGTCGGTCTTTTGAAGTCGGATTTTGTTTTTTTATTTTGTAAAAATAATTATTTTTAACACTTTGTCTGCGGCTAATAATCACATGCGCTTGCCTTAGATACGGCTAATAGTCAAATGCGTTGTATTCTACGCGCCTGGCGTGTGTAGCCGCACTCGCGTCGCACAAAGGAAAACACAAGATGTGTGTTTTCCGCAGTCAAAGTGTTAAAATGTTTTTTCAAATACACAGCACTCTGGACTTAGTTATGTAAAATCTAACGATAATCAAAGCTAAGATAAGAGTCTTAAATGTTCAATAAAGCAACAACATCTGTCTTCAGTTCTCCCAGGATTATAATAAACACAGTTTTTGTATCCTTTTGGGGAATAAAAAAATCCACTTAGGGAAAAATAAGAAATCAGACCTTACAACCTTGGCGCAGTCACGTCACGTCACAAAGAGAGATGATTATCTCTGGGAAATCCTTAAAATCTAATTAGGTACTCATAAAGTCCAAAGAGCTTCTATTAGTTATTTAGACCTTTGTTTAAATAGTACATTATAGTGTGAAACTACCAAATTTAAAGGAACTGAAGAAAACAGTAAATATGGCTAAACACAGATACATTGCCAATTCAAGCGATCTGTTTGAAGACGAAGTAGATGATGACACATTTGTTAACAGCTTCAGAGCCAAGATACCGCCCCCTCAGCCAAAGCCTAGTGCCAACTCTTATGGCGGGCACATAGGGGAACTAGAGCGCCAGAGGCAAATGATGCTCGAGAAGCAACGAGAAATCGAACAACGAACATTAGATTCTTCTGCCAGAAGCATAGGCCTTCTTCGGGACTCTGAGCAGATAGGAATCGCAACAGCTGAAGAGCTCGAGCGCCAACGGGAACAACTTCAAAACACCAACAAAAGGCTCGACGAGATTAATACTAACCTGAACTACAGCCAGAAACATATTAATGGAATCAAATCAGTTTTTTATGGTCTTAAGAACTACATTTCGGGTAAGTCCGATGCTCCGCCGTCAAGAAGTGGAGCTTCGTCTAGCATGCAAAATGCTGGCCCCAGCAGCAGCCGATTGGACGATACAATAGATATTTTTTCACAGAGAACACACATGGATAATTTTGATTCTCACCCATCGACGCGCTTGCGTGGCCTTGACGCCCAAACATCTGCAGGACCTATAACCAACAGTCAAAGAGTGAATGATGTACTAGAGGCTAATTTAGATGAAATGGTCCAGCATATCACCAGGCTCAAGGGACTGGGTGCGGAGCTTGGTAACCAAATAGATCATCAAAACGAACTCATCGATTCCATTCACGATAAAGTTGAAGTTGCTGATATAAAGATCGGCAAACAAAACAAGCAAATGAATAAACTTCTTGGAAAATAGTAAACAATGTTCTACAAATATACCAATTTCAGGCCTTGTACGTCAATAAAAATGTTCAATTCAAATAAATAAATACCCTGCATCATAGATGGGAAATCCACAAGATTAATGCATTAATAAGGATGATTTAACATACAAACATGTAACAAAAAATACCTATAAATACTCATTTATACAGGACTTGAGCGTGTGTGCGGACGTAACAGGAAAAACATTGAACAATACATTTTATCAGCGCTTTGTAATTGCCATTTGCTTGTTATTCAGTTGGAATTCAGTGTTAGCCAAGGTGGTTTAGTGAGTTATAATGCCTAGGCATCAATATGTTACTGGTGTTTTGTTTGATGATGACGAAATTGATCCTGCTGAACACAACCCTAATGGCTTCAGGAGAAGGATACCGTGTCCAATGCCGAAAAAAACTATTACAAGCAATGGAAACTTAACAAACCAAGAACAACAGAAACAACTCTTAAAGAAGAAACAAGAAATTGAAAAAAGTACGGTAGAATCTGCTATGAGAAGCTTAAAGTTGCTGCATGAAACTCAAGAAATCGGTATCCATACAGCTAGAGAACTGTCCGGCCAAGGAGAGCAACTAGAAAAAACTAATACAAGGCTTGACGAGATAGACTCACATTTGAAACAAAGCCGAAAAGATATTAATGGCATACAGTCTGTTTTTTATGGATTCAAGAACATAATCTCAGGTAAATCACGTTCGCCATCCCCGTCTCACCACAACAAGAAAAGGAAAGGCCATAAGAAAACCCCTAAAATTGAGAAAAGTAAATTTTATGAAACAAAGGATCACTCGTTCCTTGGAGCTATGAAATTTGCCGAGTTTGAGACTGCTTCTACATCTCTACCTAATCTGAGTTTGGAGTATCCAGCTGAACCTCCCAGCAGCCAACAAGTCGATGACATATTAGAAGCTCACTTGGAAGGTATAACTCATCACATTGAACAACTCGCACAACTCGGCACGGAGTTTGGAAAGGAAATTGATCACCAAAATGAACTGATTGACTCATTACAAGACAAAGTGGAAGGGGCAGATATAAATATTGGCAAACAAAACAAAGACATGAACAAGATTCTTGGAAAATAACTTGTTGATTTGATCACAAGGCCTTGCATGTGGGTAATGATATAACTATTAAGAATGTTAATTGTATTGTACTATAACTATTAAAGTAATTCCTATGTAAATTAATATATTTCACATTGTATTTTGTCAAGGCCAATCTGTCAAAGTAACACTACAATTTACGCTTGTACTATTGTCAATTTTGTATATTATATTAAATTGTCATAAATGGGTCATCTTTTACTCTGAGCCCAGGGCCCGTACCATGACGTCTGAAAACCATGATGGTTGTTTTGTTTCCGACGCTGCGCGATCGCGAATCGTATCGCCGCGCAATAAGGTTCATGGTCGCGCACCGTCGGAAATAAAACGTAACCATGGTTTTAAGAGATTATGATACGGGCCCAGGTAGCCACCAAAGCTGAGCTAATCAATCATGATGTTGACCAATAGTTTGTGTGAAATGGAAAATAATTATGTTACATTGCAATCAGTGGTATGTAATGTGATTTGTCAGTCGCAGCTAAGGTGTAAATGGAGTCTAATGATAATCATAAACTATATGTTTCCAAATAAGGATTGGCACCTGACCTATGCTTATTAATTATATACTTAGTAGTACATGAATCATTTTTTCCAGTGAAAGACTTTGAATTTTTACAAAGACTTTTCCCCTTTGAATTTTAACAGGTACACAAGCCTAAGTAATTTTGCTATGACTGTGTTTTGTTGTACTTGAATTACCTGATAATTTTTAAGTATACTCTGTGGCACTTATTGGTTTTGATTACAAGTTTGTAATGCTTGTGTAAATTGTGTAATATAAATATTGGTGGTTAGGTATATTATTTAGTTTATAATGAGGTTATAACCAAATCTACGGATTATATATATTTTGGCTTCATAAAACCACAAGTGTTATCCTTATCACAAAATATATGTAACTAATGAGCACCTATTAATTAATTTGAGTAGGTACCTATCAGCTTTTCAGTTTAGTTGTAATTTAAATTTTTCATATAGTTTTGTTAATTAGTAAAAAATATGTACCATTTCAAAATGTTGTTTATTTATCCTTCCACTAACAATCAAATTAAAAATCAAGATCATAAGCGAATCAAGAATCAATTATGGTTTCTTTTATTATTCTTAATCAATATTTGAAAAAATCTATATTGTTAGATTAGGTGGGATTTATACTGTTACAGGCAATCTTTTGGCTTTCTAGTAAACTTGATCAAAAAACACATTGTCGACTACAGTTTCGAGTATCATGTCATTAGCGTCCACATCATGAGACTTGATGTGTTTTTGTAACACTCTTTTGTTTGCTAGTATTTTACCGCACATGTCACAGTTGACTTTCTTTTCCGCGTGGGACTCCTGGTGCGTCCTGAGACCTGAGGCAGTTGCAAATCCTTTAAAGCACTTCTCGCATTTGTGAGGCCTCTCTTTAGAGTGGCTGTGGGCAATATGCACTAATAAACTGTGCTTAGTTGGAAAACTTCTGTCACAACCATCCTGGTTACATGAGAATGGGCGAGGTTTCTCTTGACCAGTGTGTACCACATTATGAGCTCTCAGGTATGCAGCTCTTGTGTATGCCTTTGGACAGTAGAGACATAAATATTCTTTCTGACCAGAATGAGTCTTCATGTGCATCAATAATGTGCTTTTTGTTGTGAATGTCTTATCACATACAACACACTGAGAGTTTGACCGGTTGCTTGAATGTGCTATACGAAAATGCTCCTTAAGCGACTGTCTTGATTTGTAGGTTTTGTTGCAGAAGCCACATTTGAATTGAGCTAGATCTTTGTGGGATTTAGAATGCTGCCTCAATCCATTTGAGGTATAGAATTCTTTTCCACATTTTGGGCACAAAAAGCTTTTTGCTCCATTATGTTTGACCATGTGATAGCGCAATCCATATGGTCTAGTAAAGGATTTATCACATAAAGTGCAAGGATATTTCTTATCTCCTTCTTTCCGTGCCGGTTGTTCAGTCGAAGTTATCACAGTAACTGGAGGTAGAGGAAGTAACTCTTTTTTTTCAGGTAGGTGGGTATCAAAGTCTAAGGTAGGGTGGTTGCTGAATAGAGGTACATCATACTCATGGTCTTGGTAGACCACATTGATATCTATGGCGTCTATATCTGTCCTCTGGAAATTTGTGGGGGACTGTATCATAAAAATTCTGGACAGCGTAGAGTTGGCTTTCAAACAGTTCAGTTTGAAGTTGTAAGCTGCTAATGCTGTCGAAATGCATGATGAACAGACCACTTGAGGCCAATTCTCTTCATCGTTATTCTGTAAGAAAATTATATTGATTTTTACATGGTGTTTGTTTCTTTGGCAATTTAACTTAAACTATCTAGCAACAATTAGTCACCTCTAAACAATTCAAGTAAACCAATATGTCGATAAGCTTTATCTTATTCGAGTCATGTTCCACTAGATCCTGGATGTTCATGAACATTGATGATTCAGACTCCATGAGGCAGGTACGACAAATATTTTTAGTAAGTGGTAGTATTAAACTTGAGAATTCCATTTACTCCAAATCCAAGCCGTTTAATTACCGCTAGAAATTAGTTTTATAGGTTTTTTGTGGCAAAACGTACAAAACCAAAGCAAAAACGTAACATTTTATTTTCATCAAACATGGCTTCAGTGTTGCCAATTCAACTTTAACTTTTTCTATCTTCCTTGCTCCTGCGGTGTTGCCGCAATTCTGCATTTCTGCTTATGTCCTCTGTACCTCTAGAGGCACTAAAAAAAAACACTTTTTGGGTTTAAAACTTTTTTTTTATTGCCTCATTCATCTATGTTTTTAACCTGTGTCTTTTATTTTAAATATTCTTCATTCTTTTCGTTCATTGCATTGAATTCATTGAATGAATTTCATTCAATCAATCAGTCTTTTTGACGTTTTGTGTGTCGTGGTCAAGCTGGATTTCTTCCAGTTTTTTACAAATTGCAATTTACTTTCATGAATTTAACCAAATCTAAACTTACTGCCGACATATCTTCTTTGCATATTTTTAACAAGAGGTTTGTAAACCCTAAATAAGTCAATTCGTGATGTTAATATCTTAACCTCAACAGCAGTGATTTTCTCTCGCTATATCTAATTTTACGTTATAATTAGTAGATATTTTATATTTTAAATGTTTTTGGTATAATATCTTTCAATAGTTAGTGTATTCTGCGATGTTAAGATGTGTTTTTGGTCCATTGCAGATAGACTAGTGTGAGGACGCAATCATGAGTCGTTTCTTCGCTACCGGGACGGACTCCGAGTCCGAGAGCTCCTCCGAAGACGAGCCAGTAGTACGCGCGCCGGCGCCAGTATACACGGTCAGTATAATCAACAAAACATCAAACATCTTTTAACGAAACAAAAAACATTTACAGACTATTAACCTAACATATGAAAAGTACTACTTGATTTGAGCTAACATATTTATTTTTATTCTCTCAGTTCATACTTGATTGTTATGGCATACATACCCCAGGAAAGGCAGGCTATAACAACCAACCGCATACAACTGTGTAAACACACTTTTTTGATTACCCACAGTGTATAAGTTATGGAATTCAATCCCTTTATATTAATTTAGGTAACAATATGAAGTTACCTTTAGCCAGTCTTATTAGAGTTTACTATGCTTATGAACTATTGGGTGCAAAACCTGTCATTAAGTAATTACCTAATTCATGATCAAATGCATTGGAATACATAATTATAATTATGATGAAAACAAGTAGTACTTATTTGATTTACCTAAACACTGTTATCAATTAAAAGCCTTTCTTACCTACTTAGGTCTATTATTACTTAAGAATTTCATCAGACTAGACTATTTTATGTCATTCCTTTAGTAACTTGGTTATAATTTTTTTAATTCAAAACAGGTTTCTTGAGACTGCCATTTTTTTTGCATTTAATATTCATCTATTTGCATTTAATTTCATGTAATATACTTAATTCAGTTTCCAATCACTTATACAGCATCCTGTTTAAGTCTGAATGAAGATTAGCCCAAATGCTGTCAAATTAACCTGAATGTAATACCTATTGTTTGATTCAATAGATTGATTGTCGAATCTATTTGGAGATATGTCCTGTTATCTCTTATTTATTAGACTTTGACACTTACCTATCGTAAAAAAAAGACAGCTTCTCCTGCTATAGCAAATTTTTTGTTCTACAGTTCAGTGATGATGAAGAGGAAACCAAGCGTGTTGTACGTTCCATGAAAGAGAAGCGTTACGAAGAGTTGGAAGGCATTATCCACTCATTACGTAACCACAAGAAGATTAAAGACTTCGCCTCTGCTCTCTCGTCCTTTGAAGAACTCCAGAAAGCATACACTAGAGCTGCACCCGTTGTGGCTAAAGAAGAGAATGGTGTTGCTCC
This sequence comes from Alcis repandata, assembly GCA_949125135.1. NCBI lineage: Eukaryota > Metazoa > Arthropoda > Insecta > Lepidoptera > Geometridae > Alcis > Alcis repandata. Next base: position 5,873,687 of record OX421241.1, read on the forward strand.
TAGATTCTTCATCAGGGCTTTAGTTGAGTTGGAAGACTGGGTTGCACAGTCATGGACGGACCGAGATGCGAGGAAAGGCTTGTCAAAAGGGAATAGCAAAGCCCTGACTTCTTTAAGGCAGAAGCTTAGGAAGTACACCAAGGAGTTTGATGCCGATGTGGGCAAGTTCCGTGAAGATCCTGACCAGCCTGACGATGACGATGAGCATAAAGGTTGGTATCACTAGAATATTAAGTAATAGCTAAACAGTGATCAGAATTGAATACTTTCATTGAGGTATACCATGTTATCATAGCTGTCAGTATGTCGTTTGATATTGTTCATGTCTAACCTGCCTTCAATTTACTATTTTTCATGTTAATAGATTCATCATCATCCGACGAATCCGACGATGAAGAGAAGCCTAAAGAGAAGCCTCGTGTGCGTCGCTCCCCAGAGCCTCCACGCAGGCCTCCGCCCCAAGACGACGAGTCATCCGACTCCATGGACTGGGGTTCAAGCTCTTCCGACTCCAGCTCCAGCTCTGATGATGAAGCTCGTGGGGCCGCGACTATCCGCGAGCGGTTCTTAAAGACGAAGGCCGAAGTCGGTGATGATGAGGAGAGAGATAAGCGCAGGGCTAAGAGGCGTGAGGAAAGGCGTGATATTAGAGTCGGCAAGTCGACCAAGCGTGGTGAGCAGGCTGATGATGGCGGCGAGTGGGAGACCGTGAGGAAGGGCGCAGCTACTTCCGACAAGCCGAAGATGTTTGCTAAGGTACAGGATTGTATTCATTTTCTTAGTTACATTAAACAGATTTTTCAATGGTACGCACATTGTACGCTCCTCTATATAATATTACTTTTGGCCGTTTACTAACCTAAGTATTGTTTCATAAGTAAAGCCGTTATATAAAGTATGTCATCCTGTTTGAAATTTCAATTGAAGTTTTTGTCGTATTATCCAGGACAGCGACATCGATGCCGCCTTAGTAGTAAAGAAGCTGGGCGAGATAAGCGCCGCCCGCGGGCGCAAGCGCACCGACCGGCGCGCGCAGCTAGAGTTGCTCCACGAGCTGCGAACAGTCGCGGCTGCGCATAACCTGGGCGATGCTCTACAGCTCAAACTGCGCGCCGCCACCGTTGCCGCACTCTTCGACTACAACCCCAAAGTCTCCGACGCCATGAAGCCGGAATACTGGTCGCGGCTCGTCGAAAACGTCGACCATATGGTCACTCTGCTCCTCGCCCACGAAGATATGGTTCTGAGCGAGTCGTTCACCGAAGATAACGAGCAATTGGTGACTGGGCCGTTCCGCGTTCGCGGATGCGTGTTGACCGCTTTGGAGCGTCTGGACGATGAGTTCACTAAACTGCTGAAAGAGTGCGACCCTCACTCCAATGAGTACGTGGAGAGATTGAAAGACGAAGTCCGAGTGTCTACTCTGATCGACCGCGTCTGTCAAGTCGTGGAACGCGACGGGACGCCTCAAGAGATCTGCCGCGCGTACCTCCGCAAGATCGATCATTTGTACTACAAGTTCGACCCGCGCGCCGTTCGCAAAGACTTGCCGCCGGCCGAAGACACTTCCATAAAGAAGATGGAGAAGTTCTGCAAGTTTATCTACGCTAACGACGAGTCGGATCGTCTCCGAACTCGCGCTATTCTCTCGCATATCTATCACCACGCTCTGCACGACAACTGGTTCCAAGCGCGCGACTTGCTTCTCATGTCCCATCTGCAGGAGACTGTTCAACATTCGGACCCGAGCACTCAGATTCTTTACAACCGTACGATGGCCAATCTCGGTCTATGCGCGTTCCGCCGCGGAAACGTCAAAGAAGCTCACGGTTGCCTCGCCGAGCTGATGATGACCGGAAAGCCTAAAGAGTTGCTCGCCCAAGGTTTGTTGCCTCAACGTCAGCACGAGCGTTCAAAAGAACAAGAGAAGATAGAAAAGCAGCGCCAGATGCCATTCCATATGCACATCAACTTGGAGCTTCTGGAGTGTGTGTATTTGGTGTCGGCGATGTTGATTGAAATCCCGTACATGGCAGCTCACGAGTTCGACGCTCGTCGTCGGATGATCAGTAAGACGTTCTACCAGAACTTGCGTGCGAGCGAGAGGCAAGCGTTGGTGGGGCCTCCCGAGTCTATGAGGGAACACGCGGTGGCGGCCGCGAGGGCCATGCGTCGCGGCGACTGGCGCGCTTGCCTCAACTTCATTGTTAATGAGAAGATGAATGCTAAGGTAACTACTACTGCTACTCCTTTTAATAGCCCTTTATTGTATTTGATAGCTTTTTTTATTAAGAATTGATCTAGGTTTAGCCACCAACTCGCTGGATGATAAGTGACAGAGTAGCAGAGATTTTTAAAAGCGATTCTACTGACGACATCTAGAGCAACGATTCACTCCTTTGTATGGAATCATTCTCGATCACAACTGTGACGAGAATGCGACTTTATACAAATGATGCCGCCATTGCTACCGCTCTCATCCCACCTCTCATAAACTGCGACCAATTTCTCTAAACCAATTATCCTTCCCCAGGTATGGGACCTAATGGTCGGCGCAGACAACGTCCGCGCCATGCTCGGCCGTCTGATCCGCGAGGAGTCTCTCCGCACATACCTCTTCACTTACGCACACGTCTACGCATCTCTCTCCCTTCGTTCTCTAGCTGACATGTTCGAACTGCCGAGGCAGAGGGTTCATTCTCTCGTCTCGAAGATGATCATAAATGAAGAGTTGCTCGCCTCGCTGGATGACCCGAGCGAGTGCGCCATACTGCACCGCTCGGAGCCGACCAGGATGCAAGCGCTGGCGCTGCAGTTGGCTGATAAGGTAATTTACTATCCTTTTAGATACACACAACATTGCGTTGCGTCGCCGTAATGCTAGGACTCAGTCTTGGATTGCTGATTTTACTATTAGGTCCAGTCAGCAGAATTTTCAAGTACTTAGTTCCTATTTAGATGATAAAAGGCCGGATACACTAGGGAACATTTTGTCCCGCAACGTGACGCGCAACACTTAATTTACGTGACGCTGCAACGTTCCATAGTGTCCCGCAACATGCCCCGCAACAATCTACGTGACGCGGGGCATGTTGCTTGCTTCCGCCTCGAGAGCGAGCGCACGTGTCCCGCGTCAGTGTCGCGCCGTTTGTCACCGAGTGTAGTCGCGTACGCAACGTGCCTTTTAATATGTCTGTAGTGTGGGGAACATTTCTATAAACACTGACTAGTGTGGCCTGCACAATGTTCCGCGACATATACTTCGGCACATTCTACGTGTTGATGAGAAACATGTTCCGCAACATGTTGCTCCATTTGCTCCCTAGTGTATCCAACCAAGGCTTTAAGATCTCATTCTAACTTTTTAAATAATGGACCTGAAATCGTTTGAATATAATGGGACCAACCCATATAGTATGATAACTGTCCCGCTCTTTTAATTCGCGATTAATGTCAATTCATTGATTTTGTCATAAATAATAAGAAAAAAATTCTAGTCTCACAAATTGCAATTTGCATCAGTTACATTTTATTAATAACGTTTTTTGTACTTTCGCTTTAACTTCACTTTATTTTTTATCCAGGTCGGTAACCTAGTAGACTCCAACGAGCGAATCTTCGAGAAGCAAGGCTCGTTCTTCCAGCGCGGGGGCGGCGGTGGGCGCGGCGAGGGCCGGGGGCAGCGCGAGCGCCCCAGAGAGGGCTGGAACCGGCGCCAGCGGAACAGACGTCGCGACGACGAACGCACCCACGACGACTAAACCTTCGTGGACCTTCCTTTCCTCCTTTAATAAACCTTCGTGGAGGCCGCATTCGGTGGTCGTTGGATTTTGACTAGTTTTTTATTTTCTTACCAAGTCTTTTCAAACGGTTGCCGAATGCGGCCAAGAAAAATGCAACTTATATTATTATATATTATGGATAACAAAAAACTGTATGCCTTACATACTAAACGTTTTGTCCATATTCATTTGGTAATACCCAGTATTTTTTTGTTTGTATGTATTATATTTCATTCATGTTTTTAGGTATCATATTCGTTCCATATTTCGGAGGATTATAAATAAAGAGTATAGCCAGAGTTTTGTACTTATAATGTATACCTTTATGTTAATTATAGAAATAAGTCCGAGTGGCCAAGTTTACATTTATTTTCTATGGACTGAGCTAAGGCCCCTTGATAAAAGTAAGTTCATATAGGCCGAATGGCTATGTTTGTCAATGAATGGCATGGCGTCAGGGTTTTTAGGCCGTCCGATGGCCTCTGACGAGACTTGGCGGTTGTTACAACACCGAGCGCAGTTTTTGTGCACCTATGAAGGAAGTGCGTTATGTTGCAAAACTACTAAGTTAGGATTATGAATGAAAATGTAAGGGCATAAGAGAGTCCTTGGAGGCAACATTTCTCGATGTTGCGCATAACTTTTATTGTTTTACAATTTAAATATGAACCCTTTGACTCGGGTGACACCTGTTAAACTCTACACCGGTAAGCTCGGACGCGTTTTGGCGGGAAAACCGCCTTCATAGCAGACGTTTAGAAAAATTACGAATCTTTAAAAACTATCAAATATTTTTAATTTATGTAAAAAGCAGTCCATTATATGATAACGCTGCTACATTTTAACGTTAAATTCAACAAGATTTAAATTTCAAACAATTTTAATTTATACAAAAACATGGAAACAAAAAAAAATTCGTTTTTCAAATTTCATTTCATTCATCTCATTTGTATCCAAAAAAACTAACATAATATTGTATTCACTGCTTCATTATTGTAGTGAAAAGGTCTACACATATGCCATGATCAAAATTATAATAGGTTTTACTTACCTTTTACAAGAAAACAATTGATAATCACTCACAAAACTTTGCGTCACGACAGCACGAAAATGGCGTTTTTCGAAATGGCCGAGTCGACGACTGCGCTTTGAAATATCGCTATTATTATACACCAAAATAAGGAGGGTTTATTCATCTCTTTGTTTCTATACAAACCACGCCTATTTAGTTCGTTCAAAACCGATCTATACACCTTTTTAAAGAGGGTAGCGCGTACGTACAAATGTGTACGTTTCCGAGCCAGCCGTGGTCGAGTTTGTCGAGGACAAATGTGTACGTTTCCGAGTCAGAGGGTTGGGCTATCAACCTCTTGGCCTATGGCCCACGCCCTCTTGCAAATTTTCAGAGTTACCTACGATAAATTATCATCTGTGGTTAATGAATAATTTTTTTAAACGTAAGTGAATATCAAGCTTTATTTTTTACTGTCATCTGTCGTCGAGTAGTAATTACGTAAAAAACTAAACTGAAATCGGTTCAGTGGTTCGGGCGCTCTGATGCCACAGACAGACAGGCAAACAGACACGTCAAACTTATAACAAAATTGCGTCGGGGGTTAAAAATGAATTTCCTCTTAAAAAGTTTTTGCATAGATGGCACGTTGTATTCAGGGCCGGTCCTAGGGCGGTGCGAGCGGTGCGACCGCACCGGGCGCCTTCAAGGGGGGGCGCCAAAATGAACCAAAACGTGAAACAAAAAATGCTCGACCGAGCGCGCGAGTCGCGTACGCAGGAACAAAATTGCGGGGGAACGGGCCGCGGGGTGAACTTTCGTCCCTCACTTCCTCACTAGGCAGGCATTGTCTATTGAATTGTCAATTCAAACGCGCGCGAGTGTATTTATTTGTATACAGTGTGGTTAACGGCTAATAGTACGTACTTAGATTACAGTAATACCCAGCTTTAGGCAGTGGTCCGACCGCCAGCGAGAAATGGACTAACTATCGGCGATTTTCTCTCTCAAGTACAATAAATGTACATTCAGTGTAAACGAAAGAGATGCATATTATTATATTAAAAGGTGCTTTCTGACTGTTCACACCGCCGGCGACGACTAGCTTTACTAGTTTTGTCGCTGAGCGACGAGCTTTCAAAAATAAACTCGCTCAGCGATACTCGTTCAGCGATGCTCGCTCGCTTGATCATTTCTTTACAGTGATCTTTTGTTTACAGTACAGACTGAGCGACCGCGGGCGAGTGGCGCGAGTAATCGCTCGTCGCACTTGCACAGTCGCTTATAGCCCAGCGACAAAACTATCGAAACTACACACTCGCTTCCCGCTGATCGCCAACTTGTTTATAGTTCTACTCGTTTCTTGTTCATCGTCGGCGGTCGGACCACTGCCTTACGCGAGGGATACGTTCCGGAAAAAATCGCGTTAACTGAAATTCGCGTATATCGAGGTTAAAAAAACAGTCAAAACAGTCAAAATTTAGTACAGATAAATTATTTTTTCCAAAAAAAAGAACAAAAACCGACTTCAAGGCTACAAACTTAAACTTAAAAGTAGAAAATATTTTTTTTATTAGTTTAAAGCAAAGAGCATTGAAGGACAACTAAAGATATAAAATAATCAGTTATAATTTTGGAGTCGGTGCCATAAGCCAGTCAAAGTAAAATCAGCAAAACTGTCCCTGGCTGGCACCGACTTCAAAAGTAACTGATTCTATTAAATATTATCTTTAGTTGTCCTTAAATGCTCTTCTTTGCTTTAAACTATACCTAGTCAGGCCATTTCAATAGGTCACATTTGACAATTCATCAAAATTCAACAACGTAACCTTGTAACGGCGGGCATAAAATAATATTTTTTTTCGTTTTGTTAGAACTGCACAATTGCTTAACTTTTTTCAATTACGATTACATATTTATTGTAATAATGACCGATACGAGTTATTTTATGATTTATTTTTTTTATAAACCATTTTAATCATAATAAACAATTACTGATCTACGAGATAATCTACGATCTCGTAACGAACTGAACGTTGTTACAATGTTGCGTCAGTTAACCCTTTTTCTTTTTAAACACTAGGGATGATACTGTAAAAATCGAAAGCTGATAAGTTGAATCAAATGCAATGATTGCTTGTGAAGAAATTTCACCATAAATTAATATCCACGTTGTGATTATAATAAAACATAAATATTTATTATTCTTTCAACAAACTATAAAAATACAAAACATAACTAAATAGAAAAATCATTGATGTTAGGTAAAATTTACTTACCCGGCTTTTTTGGACTGATCTTATTGACTAATAAAATAATAATGGGACAGGGATTCGCCTAATGATTTTTAAAATTCACATATGTTTCAAGTCCGTATTGATTCATTCACTTTAATCGATGTTTTTAAGCAGGTCACCTCACTATGAAAATAAAACTGACAAATGTCAAATGTGACCTATTAAAATGGCCTGACTATAATAATAAAATTAATAATTTTCTACTTTTTAGTTTAAGTTTGTTGTCTTGAAGACGGTTTTTGTTTTTTTTTTATTTTGTAAAAATAATTTATTTTTTAAGTGGGAGCAGTCAAAAGTTATGAGGTAACAAACATAAAACAACATACAGTCGAATTGAAAACCTCCTCCTTTTTTGAAGTCGGTTAAAAAGTTGACAATCATTGAAATTGTTTTTCAGCTGTCCACCACTTCACCTAATAAGTATTCGCACAAACTGGTTAAATAAACTTTTGACAGCAGAATAATCTGAAGCCACTGCTTTTTCTGGTGGAAAATAAAGCAACTGCTCAACATATTTTTTATTTAGAGGGGCGCCATTTTTAGTCCTCGCACCAGTTAAAAATGTTAATAGGACCGGCACTGGTTGTATTGCTACAACTAACTCAGCAGTAACAAAACGCAACTCAGACGCGGTTTATTTTTTTACAAACAGTGTCCACAACTCAAGGGATTTTCCTCAAAATCCTGGTAAGTTTATGGAATAGGGTTTTTAGTGCAAAAGGAAAAAAATATTTGGTAGTGCGTTGTGAATGACTGTGATGTTTGAAGTTGGACAGAAACAATAATTTATTACATACTAAAGAATCACAGTGCAAAATACGGCTGTTTCGTTCACAATATCTGAATAAATAACGATCAAAATAGTAATAGTTAACAACTCTCTGAAAATTCAACGATTTCAAAAACACAACCAATACGTTTTGGCTCTATAATTTAGGTACTTTTTCCACATATATCTTGGTTCTTTATCTGGTAAATTGGTTCTTTTTTGTGCAAAGGCTTCTCCCAGTTCTTCCTTGAACTCATCTCTATTTATCGCTATGTTTAATGCAGGCCAATTCCTTTCGAAATGTGAGAATTATTTCAGGGGTTCTGCATTGAGTCTTGGGATAAAAAAATTCGAGTCGAGATGACAACACTGCTAAGTGACCGGGGTGACCTGTCACTTTTAGGAAACTTTGCGAAAATGAAAATTTTGGGGTAATTTTCACAGATTAGTGAAGGGAAAGATACATTTCAGGCTTGGCAACACTGACTCGATAGACGGTGGAGTTAATTCGCGTTTTGCAATAACAATTTTGTGACGATTTATTCCCAAACCGTATTTATTTTCGAATGCTTTGCTTAGCTATGGTGTTCACGTGGACCTCTAAATAGTTATTTTCAATTTCAACATAGGCGTTTTTGCCAAATTTTAAGGTCGAATTTCTGACAGTTCCCCGTCCATACAATGGCTGCAACGAGGAGACTCCAAAAGGTGAGACATCATTATTTAGTCATGAAAATGGTTATCTTTGTATTTATTCCTGTCCAACGTTAGTCACAGCTTCAATTTTTTAACTACAAGCACAGTATAATTCCATTGTAATACTTGCTATAATAATCCAACCCGAAGTACGTAATTTGATAAACAATAACCTAGATTACAGTAAATTCTAGAGTTTCATAGAACTTATTCTTGTTTCCAGGAGCTCAATGATATCCGGCAGTCGGGGATGAAGTCTTTTCGGGAGATACAGGTTGATGAGTCCAACATTCTGACATGGCAAGGACTGATTGTTCCTGTAAGTAAATAGGGAAACCGGGAATTTCCTCCTATCTAGTCACAATTATTATGCCTGAAACATACCTTTTAAAGCTAGTAAGTAAACTAATAGTGTGATGTAATCATTAGGTATTTGTGTGTCTAGTCAATAACTGTTTGTTGCAGTGACAGATTTTGTAGACACAGGGTTTGTAAAGGGATGATTATGAATCTTTGTCTTCTTGTCTTTGTATAGATTTTATTTTAAACCACAAAACAAAGTAACACTTAAAATTGGAAACCCTACCACAGATTCGTTTTAAATAAAAACATATGACTCATGTGTCTATAAACAAAGTTTCTGATGACCTCATCATATTAATATTTAGAATCTTAGTCTTTAATTGAGATTTAAAAATACATACATAGCAATGTAAATACAAAAACTTCCTTATTCTAAACGTGAAAGTTTGCATGTATGGATGTTCGTTTCTCTATTACACTAAAATGGGTAAACAGATTTAGATGGAATTTGGTATGAAGGTAGTTTATAACCTAGATTAACACATAGGTTACTTTTTATCTGGGAAAATGCGGGTAAAACCACAGCACGCTGCTAGTATTAAAATATAACAAATAAAAAAACTCATGGAAATTTACAGGAGAATCCCCCATACAACAAGGGTGCATTCCGCATAGAGATTAACTTTCCTGCAGAGTACCCCTTCAAGCCCCCCAAGATTAGCTTCAAAACAAGGATATACCATCCCAACATTGATGAGAAGGGCCAGGTGTGCCTGCCCATCATCAGCGCTGAAAACTGGAAACCAGCTACCAAGACTGATCAAGGTAAACCTTATCTTACTAATATTATAAAAGTGAATATAATATGTATGCCACCAAAAAACGCTTAAACGGCTGAACGGATTTACATGAAATTTGGAATGAAGGTCTTTCAGGGTCTGGATTAACACATAGGCTGCTTTTTATCCCGTAAAACGTATGTTAACACTTTGGCTGCGGCTAGTAATCAAATGCGCTAGCGAGGCGCGGCTAATACGTCAAACGCCTTGTTTTTACGCGCCAGGCGTGTGCAGCCGCACTCGCGTCGCGCAAAGGAAAACACAAGGTATGTGTTTCCTGCAGCCAAAGTGTTAGCCTTTTGACTGCGGGTGAAACTGTGGGGCACAGCTAGTAATAGATAAGCCTACATAGTAGCTTATAATTATCCATATTACTGCTTCAACACAGTCCATATCTGTCATTATTAGAAAACAATCTACCTATAATTTTATTGATCATCTAACTCAGCTAGCCTTGAACTGTATGTAGCCTTGAAGCTAGTATGATGCTTATCATTTGGTAAAAACTTTTCATCTCACCACTTAATTACTTAAAGACCCAAAATGAGTCATGCCTTAGTACTATGAGATATTATTTCTTTAGGTTTTGTTTATCTGTGTCTAATAAGACAAATAACAAGTTGAAATCTCTTGTGTAAAAGTTCTTTCTCCTGTCTTTTCTTAGTAAATAGTAGGAACTAAAAAAAAAAACTGTACATGAAAACACAACAGCTTTGGTGCATTTTTAGCAGGTAGACTGCGCTGAAATGAGTTTGTTGTTCATCTGAATTTCCTTTGAAAAATAAAATGTTTAACACTTCGGCTGCGGGGAACACATACCTTGTGTTTCTTGCGCGACGCGAGTGCGGCTGCACACGCCAGGCGCGTAAAACACAACGCGTTTGACTATTAGCCGCGCCTGGGGCTAGCGCATGTGATTACTAGCCACAGCCTAAAGTCCGGGTTCAACCTAGCATTGGTGGATTTCTATTCTAAATTATTAGTGTTCTTTTATAAATTGGTGTTTATACAGTAATATCCCGACTTACGCTACCCCGTTTTACGCGAATTCGGAGATACGCGGTTTTTTATTTTGATCGCAGCGCCCTCTCCGCCTTGTCAATCTTCGGTTTACGATAGGTTCGAAGTCGAACGTGTTACTATACAATACCCGTGGATTTTTTTACGTACGCAGTGCACATTATTGATTATCTTTAATTATGTCATCCAGGAGACCAAAAATATAAGTTTATTTTATATGCAAGTAGTAATAAGTTGAACCCCGACTTACGCGAATTCGACTTACACTGTTATCGCTTGGTCCCACCTATCGCGTAAGTCCGGGGTAATACTGTATTCCAGATATAAATTCGTGTTTCTCCACTCAGATTGAATGTTTATTTGGTTTCAGTTATCCAAGCACTTGTGGCCCTCGTAAATGATCCCGAGCCAGAGCACCCGCTCCGTGCAGAACTGGCTGAAGAATACCTCAAAGATAGGAAGAAATTCTTGAAGAATGCCGAAGAGTTTACTAAGAAACAAAGCGAAAAGCGGCCAACAGACTAAGAGGGGAATGGTTCTTATAATTTAACTTGGGCTCACAGCAGAATGGCAGGTCAATGGATGCGACAATTGCATTTATTCTCATGGCTCATAGAGCCTTTTCAAAAGTACCACACCTAAGCCAAAGACCGGTATCTAAAAAAAAATAAATGTTTTTTCTTGCATTTGGTAGCTTCTTAAATTACGCATCTGATGCGTGAAAAACAAATCAATATTTTTTTGAGATACCGCTCTTTTGCTTATAACGACAGAATGGACAAAACTAAACATTCTAAAACTGTATTTTCATTGCAGATTGTTCTGTCAATCAGATGAATAAAGCCATGCTTTTAGTTGTCATTTTAATCTTCAAAATGCATATATGATTGTCACCAAAAATTTCGCTCATTAAAAAATACTAACGCTCGCCTTGACAAACTTAAAGGTCGTAGCCCACCTGCACGACTCTGGCCCTACACCACTCCCACCCAACACCGCCGACTGCTCGCGGTCCACGCGCCGACCAGTTAGCAGTCGCCCAGCTGTCCACGCGCCGACAGCTAGCAGTCGCTCAGCTGTCCACGGGCTGACCGATCGCTTTTAATTTTTTCTACCGACTGGCCGGCGCCGGCGGCGCGGCGACTGCTAGCAGTCAGCGTGCGGACACCGCGCAGTTCGCTTGCTTACAACGTGTAGCCAGAGAAGCGTCAACTAGCAAGCAGTCTGATGGCGGTAAGCTCGCTGTCAGCGAGCTGTCTGCTAAATTATGTTGCCAATATAAACTATACCTAACGGGCACGACCTGAAGCTCATATTTTAATGACATTTTATTTGTCGGGTGGGAGCGGAGTTGTATAAGTGGGCTACGACCTTTTCTGTCATTTCTGCTGAAAACCCAAATTATTTATGACTTAGTTAAACCCAGGTACTAAACCCTGCTTTTCGTCTATCACGATTTTGCTTGCAATAAGAGATAAGCACTAAAGTTAACAGATCTAGGCATTTTATAATTTGACTTTAGCATACCCTCTTCAAAAACCTTCATTTGTATTATGGTTAGGTATATTAAAGCTTAAAAAATTATTTATCATTGAGGAAAATATACTTAAGCCGTTGATATGTTCAGTGAAATGTTAGAATTTAATTCGTTTTGCTTGCTCTATGTCCAAGCTAGCTTCAACTGTAATATGTAAATAAATACTTGGATCGCTTGGTTGTGGGGTAGGATCCAAGCTGAATTGATGTATTGAACAAAACGTGCATTTTATACTTCGACAAAATGTAGTCTGAATAGTGATAATGTCGAGTATTTGCTGTAATGGGGTTTATTTCTGCAATTGGGGCTGTGGTAGTCTCGTGTTGAAGCGACATTGGGAGACCTCCCTGAAAATCCGCATCCACAGTTAAGCCACGTTTTCACTAAGGGCCATGTCGCGGAGACAAGTCGTCCGACATTCACGTAGCTCGCAGAGCGTCGACTAGCGACAAGTCCTGCAACCCGTAAATGTTGTAAGCGACGTCGGGCGACAAGGTCGCGAGACAAACTTTACCTAAGACAGTCCCTGAGGTCGCGAGATTGACTTGTACCAACTGCTGCTACCTCAAAAACCAACTCGGATTAGGTAAATGTTAGGCCTGTTTCGTTGAACCATAGATGATTTATAGATTCTATACAAGAAAATCGATGTGCCAACACATCTTATATGGGTCAAAACACAAAAAGCACTTTACTGGTTTTTTGAAAAACGCGGCTGGGCGTTACTTTGAGATTATCAAATTCTGAACTTTGGCGAGTTTTTGTCGGGTCGAAGATCTTATAACACATCTCTATGGGTAGGGTATGCTAAACCGAAAAAGGATCATAGTACTCATCATTATGAGCCATTTTTTGTATGGGACAAACTCGGGATTCGCGAAAAAAATATCATCTGTTCCATACATTTTGTCGACATTGACATTTTCCAATGGAACAGCTGATAGTTTTTTCGCGAATTCCGGGTTGGTCCCATCGTAAAAGTTGTTCATAATGATGAGTACTATTAGTCTTTTTCGGCTTAGCGTACCCTTTCCTTATAACTTTGTAGATATTCATCTATGAGTGTTGAACTAATAATGACTAAGTTTCTACGACAGGAACTTAAACTAAATTTAACACGTTCGGTGCCACCGACTCGCATGGGGAGTCCAGTGTTTTTCAACCGTCAACCGAAAAATGTAGGCGGCATCCCAGAAGACATCATGAAAATCGTAGTGGTACTGAACGTGTTAAACACTAGACTCCCAACTGCAGAATTAAACCATTTCACAACCAACTACTCTAGACCCCAGGATACAAATAGTTTTCAACACATGCCTTACAATTATGTTACTTGGTAACTTGTGCTGAACGGTTCACTGCGTGAATTTAAAATATATTTTTTTCGATTTATTATGGTGTTTCAATTTCTACAGGAAATCTTACTTATAAAGGTGAGCGTATGTACATATGTTTGTTACAAATTTACGCTGAAACGGAAGGTTTGAATTGAAGGTCGTTCTTGGTCTGGATAATCTGGATTAACACATAGGCTACTTTTTATCCCGGAAAACGCGGGGCGCAGCTAGTCCGTAATAAATTAATATGAGGGTAGATGGAAATAAAAATACATCAAATAGGAAATTACTTCTAATCTACAAATTCATAAATATCTTTAGTTTCACAAGGGTTAGGAATATTTTGAGATTGCTTTGAGCTTGTGTCTTTTATGTTACTTCTCATATAGCATTTTTGCATATTTTGGCTCTTTGGATTACAATATTTTCTCTTCGTTTCAGTCTTCTTTTTTTGCATATATTTTTCTAAATTACCTGTAACAAAAAAATAAGATGAAGTTTCATAGATTTATTTAACACAATATTTCTGAGAAAATGTTATCAACACCTGATTACTTGATTAGCTATCTAGATAATTTGCTAGCTCATAACTAAGCGTGGATTAATAACTACATACTATTTCTGTAGGATACCTAACGAAAGCGGCTAAGCTCGATTTCAGGATTGGTCGCACACTAAAATTTGTTCAAAATGATGAGTACAGTCAACTTGGGTAACTTTGACAGGTTCAGGGCGCATTATTGCTTAAAACAATGTTAGTAAAAAGTCGTAGATTCATGTGAAAAAGTAAATTTGTGTATTGATGCGTGCAGAATAGAATTCTAAAATAATCTAACCCTCATTATATACAAGTTAATTTGAAAAAATGCAAAAGTTTGGTATGACAAAGTTACCCCCCCCTATCTGGGTAACTTTGACAGTAATTTTGGTTTTCACTAAAATCGCTTACTAATTGAATTTTAAACATTCTGGGTATCTTTAGCAACCATTTTATAGATTCTGGGTAGCCTTTACGCAAAATAAAAACACGTGGAATAGGCAAACAGTTATTTTTTTAATAAAACGGTAAAAAATTGAGTTTGAACCAAACTAGACATTGAGCTTAGAACTATTGACAATACAACAAAGAATATAAACAAAAATCATGAAACACAAAACTGTCAATCTTACCCAGAATGTCAAAGTTACCCAAGTTGAGCTACAAGCCCTTTTCAGCATACCCTTTCACTAATCTAAATATATGAAAATCAATCTCTATTTCCCTTGGTCATCGCATCACGCGTGAACGGTTGGAACAATTTCGCCAATTATTTTTTTGTTGTGTTAATTATTTTAAGGAGAAGGTTCTTATGAAATAAGGAAGTTGAGTGGAACATTAGAAAATTTAGATAATTCGAATTCAATATTCATAGTTGAGACAGGACAATGTCTGTCGGGTCAGCTACTTCTGTATAAAAATAAGTTAATACCTAGTACAGTAGCTATACAGTTATCCAAATAGCTTTTGCTATTGTTATCCTTAGCCAGAGAAGACTTTAAGTGGATTGTATAGTCTGGCCCATACTGGGGCCAGTGGTCGTGATCAGGAATGTTCATGTCTAGAGTCACTCCCGCTGCCAGCGCCGTGAGGGACGCCCAGAGGCGCGCTGTGTTGGTTTCGTTGTACCCACCTGGAATGTAAGTTCTTTTAACCGACTTAAAAAAAAGGTTCTCATTTCGGTTGTATTTTTCTTATATGTTTGTTACTTTAAAACTCCTCTAGTTATAGACCGATTTGGAAAGTTATTTTTTATTTAAAGAAATATAATTTCGAAGTGGTTTCATAGTAGATCCAACAAAATCGGTCCAGTACTCCGGTTTTAAATTAAAATAATCAAAGGTACATATGATAAACTCATGTAGGTCACGTTAATGAGATCGACATAGCCTAAACAGCGCCGGCCTTCAGGTACAGCCAAGGGCAGAAAAATGGCAGCTATAAAAAAACATTTTCTAGCTAGAAGGGGTTCAGGGGTAAAATGACCAATTCTCAAAATGGCACATGAGTCTTAATATGACTATTTCTCAATAAGTATAGCAAATTCTAAAAGCGCCTAATTCTCACAATGGCGTTTTTAGAATTGGCCATTTTGAGAAATAGACATTTTATGCCTAAACCTTGGAAGAGTGTGGTGGGCTTAGGTGAAGCGAGCGGTAGCCAGAGGCATATTTAGTATTTTACCTCCTCCCAGCAACATCGTAGGCATCCCAGTATCTAGCACAGTCTTCACACAGGCGCTGTATCCGCGCACAGTGAGGCACGCGCCGCCTATCTGGTCGTGAGCTAAGGCGTACTTTACCTCCTCCCAGCAACATCGTAGGCGTCCCAGTACCTATCTAGCACAGTCTTCACACAGGCGCTATATCCGCGCACAGTGAGGCACGCGCCGCCTATCTGATCGTGAGCCAAGGCGTACTTTTTCACACAGGCACTGTATCCGCGCACAGTGAGGCACGCGCCGCCTATCTGGTCGTGAGCCAAGGCGTACTTTAACATACCTCCTCCCAGCAACATCGTAGGCGTCCCAGTATCTAACACAGTCTTTACACAGGCGCTGTATCCGCGCACAGTGAGGCACGCGCCGCCTATCTGATCGTGAGCCAAGGCGTCCGCGCCACATTGCATCACTATCGCATCGGGGGAGAACGTACTGTATATTGAGCTAAATAACCTGCAACACGATATATTTATCTGTAATTACTTATGCTGTAATCACATCTTGCAAGTAGACCAACTTTTCAGTTTCCGGTTGAAATTTTACAATATTATTATGACAGTGCTTCTCTCATTAGGTGGCTGGGAACTCTGATAAAACGACGCAACCCCTACGAGTTTAGGCTCATTTGATTCGTCTTGATAACTGGAGGTGAAACGGATAGATGTTTTGCCGGATACCGAATTACCGAACATCCGGCCTACCTTGAAGCCGGATGTCCGGCCAAACAGCCGATTGGCGACTCGTTTTGTTACACGAGCCAATCACACGAACGATCGGGTGGACTCGGCTGTCTTCGAGCAATTTCGTTCATGAGTGAAGCTAGTGTGTCGTTGTTTTATTGAATTGATTGCAAACACTGATATTTGAAGTTACGAAAAAAAGTACTGGATACGGGATAGTTACCGAATATCCGTTGCATCTCTAGTTTAACAATGACTTGTTTTTAAAAATATGTTTTAACTTGTCTAATTCGAATAATTATCTTACCTATTAAACACAAACTCTAAAGTGTCATCACTATACCCGGCATGCAGGGGCACATTACAAGAGTACCCCAAGCCCTCGAGACTGCCTATGTCTTCTACACTCCCAGTGCCAGGGTAGAATCCTGGTTCATACTTGTGAAGTGAGAATGTGAACACTGACTTGCTTAACTTGTAGGCATTTTGGACACCATTACCTGAAAGAATAAGAAAAATTTGTAAATATTTAATTTTTATTTAATAATTTTTTTTTAGATTTTTTTATTTCATCTACATCATATTCCACACAGCTTTCTTTAAGTCAAAATATTTCATTCATAATTTTGCATGTCAAAATTGTGTAAATCAAAAAACCATTATGAAGCGCAATCTACTTTTATTCAGTTCAAAACTTCAAACTGAAATGTAGATATGTATTTTGCAATTTCTCAGTACTAAGCTTACAAATACATAAATTATAATAATACTAGCGACCTGCCCCGGCTTTGCACGGGTATAAAATATAGCCTATGTTACTCAGAGATAATGTACTCGTATGGTGAAAGAATTTTTGAAATCGGTCCAGTAGTTTTTGTGTTTATTTAAAACAAACATACAAAAATACAAATGTTTCCTCTTTATAATATGTATTAGTATACATATAGCTGTGAAGGACTGTGGGTGTATTACCGTGATGGGCATCTATGTCTATGTACAGCACTTTAGGGAACTTCTTTCTAAGCTTCTCAATTGCTATTACTATGTCATTCACATAACAAAATCCTTCTGCACCAGATCTGTAAGTAATTGAATGATATAAATACACTACAAAGAAAGTGGCATGTAGTCCATCTGCGATTCACTGTTCGAGTTCTGCCAACTCTGATTTAAGATAAAAAGCTTTAACTTATTTTTAACACGCTTTTATTCATTTCACCTGTACGTATGTAACTGACTTCTTTGAGCTCGATTTTGCCCTACTTTGAACGATCAGATTTAATTCAAACTTTGCACACCTGTTAAAGACCGATGACAATGCATGTTTTTTAGTTTTTTAAACTATTTTTTTTTTAATTATAATTGTCTACTTTCATTTATCACCATCAACAGTTTTCCATTTATTGCTGAGTCTTTATGTTTTCTATAGCTGAGTGTAGGTTTCATTTGAACCTTCTATTAAAAAAAGTCCTTACTAAGTTTTTTTTAGTGATTAAACGAACTTACCTTTGTGAAGTTCTATCATAATTATACGTAGCACTTTGTCCGAAGAAATTAGTATTAGTAGATATTATATACACATGTAGTTTCGCTAGGTGACACCACTCTTTGCACTAATTGTTGAGAGAATGTAGGTAGAATTAAACAAGTTAAAATATCCGAGGGTAGATATAACCCACCTCGCCATTTTGTCGTTCTTATTCTTCATTTAGTTTAGAGATATACATATTTATATTACACACCTAATTACACCTTTGTCATTGGCATGCTTCTTTAGTTCTAATGATATTCAAGGGTTGCGTTTGCTCCTGGGGGGGCGGGAGTACATACTAATTTCTTCGGACAAAGTGCTACGTATAATTATGATAGAACTTCACAAAGGTAAGTTCGTTTAATCACTAATTATACTTCGCACTTTGTCCTCGAAATTAGTATTAGTAGATATTATATACACATGTAGACTTTGAGAGTAATGTAAAGAAGTATTGTCAATGACACGTTAATCGTGTGAAATCAACTTAATGTTTATTAAGCACAACCATAGGTACTGTAGGTATATTTTACGTGAAAATATTCATATTTTACGTTACTACCTTATTACTTAACTTAATTGTTATATTTAGCTTAAACAGTATCTAGGCATCTATTCGCCTGATGGTGTATTATTATTATATTAATAATTGCTCGAGCTAAGGACAGGTGACAGGCATCGGTAACAACCCTGTTGTAAAACGGAACGAAGGTAGTGGAGCTGTGGCTCCATCCCGCAGTGTTGCGGATAGTGTCAAGACTGACACCAAGCGAGCGTGCGGCAGTCGCAGTTTGCCGACTGGTTTAAGTGAATAAAATATCGCATTTGTCTATGTATGCCTGTAGTATTTTTGCTGGGTTTTCGTAGAAAAAAGGTAAGAAGAAAACTGACTGCTTGAAACCAGGAATGTTTATTTATATCAAGCTTTTCATTACCAATTGACAATTGTCAATTATGCATAAGTGACCTAAAACACTGTTGGTGCCCCAGGTAGCATTGTATTTAGGTAAAGGAGGTTTACCGTCGCTAAACATTTTCGATAGAAAGACAATTAGGTACGCTAGGGATTGAGGCCTTATATAGAACAACATTGTAATTGTTTAAGCAATACGACCACCACTTCCAGAGAAATCCGTCATGTTGTTTATTGGAGCTTTTAGTCAGTGAGGCAACTTGTAGGCTTCGACTTGATAAAGCCTGATAACACTCCTGCAGCCAGGGTAAGATTGGAATATATCTGCGATTTGTAATGCGATATCAAAATATTATCGTTAGGTGTAAACGTAGCGATATCAGACACAAGTAGGGATTTGAACAAAGAGAACCATGCTTGTGTAGGAACATTGGTACAATGAAACATTGCTACAATCACAATGCCACATGCGTTGTTTGAAATGTTTTTTCGCAGCCTTCTTAGGACTATTGAAAATGAAGGGAAGGTGTAAATAAAAATAAGATGTCTGACCATGACTGCAAATGAATTAAAAGCGACTGCGTCAAGATCTTTGTGTGACGATATGTATCTATTACATTTATTGATGATTCGACTTTCGAAATCTATTTCAGGCAGCTCAAAAGATGCTGCTAAGTATTGGGAAGCCCAATCAGCTAACTCCTATTTGATATCTGGGTGTGTTTTACGTGATTCAAAATCAGCGAGAACATTGATACATGATCTACTATAGGACGTGAAGATAAAAATCTTTGTAGCCGTGAGGCCAAATTTCTTTTGCTGTTTTAGTAAGATTGGAAATAGAATTCCATCCATGCGGTTAATGTAAGCTATCGCAGAATTGCGGTGGTGTTGTCGATGCAAAAGTATCAGACAGCCGTATAAATCCTTGGAAAAAAATTAAGAGCTATGAAAGCAGCTCGAGGTAATTTCAATGCCTTTCTTGTTTACTACTTGACCATTGAGCACTTGCAGTTTGACCTTTACAGTTCGCCCCCACCCCGTAGTTGAGGCGTCAGAATAAATTTCTGTAACGTGCACAGCACGTCGTTTCTGATATGGTGTGTTGATTGGCCTATGGCACTAATCCACCACTTAATATCGGGCAACAGAGTGTCGGGTACATTCATAAACTTATCACAACATCATAAGTTAAGATATTTGCAGCGTTTTATTTCCTTAGTATAAAGCCCATACCCATACTCAATGGCTGAACAAGCCGACACTAATAAACCTTTGATTTGTGTGAATTTCCTAAATCAACAGCGTCTCTTTTTAGTAAAATTATCTATTTCAGTTTTAATGTGTAACTTTTTGTCCAAGGTTAGACTTAGCGACATCTGATAAGAGTCTATGATCATGCCTAAAAATTAGCATGTAATTGAAGGTGTCAACACACTTTTCTCCTCGTAAGACTCAGAGAAGTAAATGGTTTTCTCGTCATTTCAATATTTATCAGTAGCATTTCAGGGCACTGACTTATTAGTAGCCAATCGACTAAATACAGATTCATAATGTTTGTAAAAGCAAACGGTGCAGTTTGCAGTACTTAAGCCGAACGGCACAATGTTACATTGGAATAGTCGTATTTGTCGTTGAAAATTAACCGAAGGTTTTTATAAAGCCATTGTGATATCTTAAAAGAAAATATGCATCTTTGAGATCAAAGGTGCCATATAGCATTTCTGAGAAAATAATTTTACTGCAGTGCGTAAGTCCCCATCCAAGTTTAAAATGTTCAGTTTTTGTAAACTTATTAATTATATTATTATTATTTTAATTTAAATACAATTATTTCGATTGTTTATCAGAATTTGTATATATGTGTGGTTTAGGAACAGATTCCTGAACGACCGATGAGGAAAACTTCCAGCTATCCAAGAGAGGATAGTACTATGGTCATTTGTAATTTATAAGAACCGGATTATATGCAACATAAAAAGTTTATAATAATTATGTATAATAAATTGGTGAAACATTCGTGAAATTGGTAAAATATGCATCAACATAAGTAAAATATGCAACATTACCTGTTTTTATAAATTTTTAATAAATTTTAGAAAAAAAATAAAAATTACAAGAAGAAAAATGCTGTATTCAGTTTTTTTTTTTTTTTTTTTAATTTATTTATTTATTTTATTTTATTTTATTTTATTTTTTTTTTAAAACAGCGCAAAAAAGCGCGCGACTGATTGCGCTTTACAGACCGAGCGGTTTATGTGCTCGTATGTGTAGGTTTGACCGGTAAATTTTTTATTTATTTATTAAATGTTTCTTAATTACTTATAACAAAAATGTATATTTTTATTTTATTTTATTTTTTGTGTTGCAAGTTGCTAAGTCGCCATATAGCAAGTAATAGTAATAACTTCAGCAAGGCATGATATAACACGTGCCATTTGTTTTTGTTCGGCTTCGATTTCTTTGTCCGGTTTCAGTGCCGTTCTGGAAGGGCAGCTTTTGTTTCAGGGTTAAGCTGTGGAGCATTGATGTGCAAGCATAATTGCTGGCATAGCATGCAGGCATTGAGTACTTAGTCAAAATATTTGTATATTGTAACCTTCAGGCGCGATATATTTGAGGCGGTTGCAACTCTGAACGGGTGTCGTTTGCAATTTTCATTGTGATTATCGGGTGTTTGCCCAAAACCTCCAGTACCTCTTCATCTAATTTTAAAGGTTCTGTTGTCGATGAAGTTGGATCGTCGACAATTATGTCCGCGATATTATTTGCGGTCCTGAGATCGCAAATACTAACTATACTAAGTTACTGGTAACTATAGGGACCGTCGCCGCTTTACCTCCATAAGTGTCGACGAGATCTGCGCCGAAATTATCAACGTCCTATACAGTCACGTGATTTGGAGGCTCTGGGATTCAGTCGTCTGGGCCCAGGTTTGGTTGGGGTGACTCAGGAATGAGTCGATATTGACTTGTAAGTATAGGTTTTTAACCTAATATAATATACGTTTAGTTTATATAATAACAACAAGTCCAAAGGTCTTAAAATTTTGCTCAAAGTAAATGATTAAAAGTTATTGTGTTTTCAGTTTCGAGTAACTGATCAAATTTTGAACGCGGTGGTTAGTTCGGTTACATTCATTGACAGATTAGTGGACTTTAAGGCTGTCTAGTGTCAGCAAAAAGGTTATCAGTTCCAACTGATAAAATGTCGAATGCGGTGAAAGAACCCCAATGGTTAGTTCGGTTGCATTCATTGAGATAATAATTGAACTTTAAGGCTGCCCTAGTGCCAGCTAAAAGTAAAAAGGTTATCAGTCCCGGCTGATAAAATGTCGTATGCGGTGAAAAAACCCCAATGGTTAGTTCGATTGCATTTATTGACAGATTAATGGGCTTTAAGGCTGCCCAGTGCCATCTAAAAGAAAAAAGGTTATCAGTCCCAACTGATAAAATGTCGTATGCGGTGAAAAAACCCTGATGGTTAGTTCGGTTGCATTGACAGATGTCGTATGCGGTGAAAGAACCCTGATGGTTAGTTCGGTTGCATTGACAGATTAATGGGCTTTAAGGCTGCCCGGTGCCAGCTAAGAGAAAAAGGTTATCAGTCTCAACTGATAAAATGTCGTATGCGGTGAAAAAACCCTGATGGTTAGTTCGGTTGCATTGACAGATTAATGGGCTTTAAGGCTGCCCCGTGCCAGAGGTTATCAGTTCCAACTGATAACAATATCGAATGCGGCGAAATAGCACCGCTGGCGATCTCGGTTGCATTCTTATGAACTTTGCTTTATAATTATTAAGGTAATGAATACATAGTAATACCACTACATACCTTGTCGATGTACCTACTGTACTTCGTACTATTATCCGTTGCTCCAATGAGTCCTCGGAATCACTACTAGAAACGTCACTTTTATACGACTTATTTTTCACTTTAATTTTTTAATTTTACGCATTAAAATTCCGCGGTTTTCTTTGACAGCTTTCGAGCGTTTTCTTTTAGGTATTTTTTGAATAACAAAAAGAACACTAAGTATTATACTTTTGTTGAATTGAAAGTGTCCGGAGTGGTTGAGCACTAAATTGCGAATGAAGAATAAGAACGACAAAATGGCGAGGTGGGTTATATCTACCCTCGGATATTTTAACTTGTTTAATTCTACCTACATTCTCTCAACAATTAGTGCAAAGAGTGGTGTCACCTAGCGAAACTACATGTGTATATAATATCTACTAATACTAATTTCGAGGACAAAGTGCGAAGTATAATGTTTATTAAGCACAACCATAGGTACTGTAGGTATATTTTACATGAAAATATTCATATTTTACGTTACTATACTACCTTATTACTTAACTTAATTGTTATATTTAGCTTAAACAGTATCTAGGCATCTATTCGCCTGATGGTGTATTATTATTATATTAGATAATAATTGCTCGAGCTAAGGACAGGTGACAGGCATCGGTAACAACCCTGTTGTAAAACGGAACGAAGGTAGTGGAGCTGTGGCTCCATCCCGCAGTGTTGCGGATAGTGTCAAGACTGACACCAAGCGAGCGTGCGGCAGTCGCAGTTTGCCGACTGGTTTAAGTGAATAAAATATCGCATTTGTCTATGTATGCCTGTAGTATTTTTGCTGGGTTTTCGTAGAAAAAAGGTAAGAAGAAAACTGACTGCTTGAAACCAGGAATGTTTATTTATATCAAGCTTTTCATTACCAATTGACAATTGTCAATTATGCATAAGTGACCTAAAACACTGTTGGTGCCCCAGGTAGCATTGTATTTAGGTAAAGGAGGTTTACCGTCGCTAAACATTTTCGATAGAAAGACAATTAGGTACGCTAGGGATTGAGGCCTTATATAGAACAACATTGTAATTGTTTAAGCAATACGACCACCACTTCCAGAGAAATCCGTCATGTTGTTTATTGGAGCTTTTAGTCAGTGAGGCAACTTGTAGGCTTCGACTTGATAAAGCCTGATAACACTCCTGCAGCCAGGGTAAGATTGGAATATATCTGCGATTTGTAATGCGATATCAAAATATTATCGTTAGGTGTAAACGTAGCGATATCAGACACAAGTAGGGATTTGAACAAAGAGAACCATGCTTGTGTAGGAACATTGGTACAATGAAACATTGCTACAATCACAATGCCACATGCGTTGTTTGAAATGTTTTTTCGCAGCCTTCTTAGGACTATTGAAAATGAAGGGAAGGTGTAAATAAAAATAAGATGTCTGACCATGACTGCAAATGAATTAAAAGCGACTGCGTCAAGATCTGCATGTGTATATAATATCTACTAATACTAATTTCGAGGACAAAGTGCGAAGTATAATACTGTATTGTCATAGTTTTTTTCTTACTATTATTATGTTCCACTACTCTGTCTTTCATCAACTATGGATGGACTTATCCCTCCACCTCTTGAGAGAAATGCTTTTATATTTATATTAGTGTGAGTAATCAAAAATGGTTAACCTTTGAGCATGGTGCCATCCACCGCACCAGTTAATGGCAACATCAGCTATGCCTAGCATCAGGCATTTAGCAGCGGTAATACTTCCACCAGCTATTGTAGTCACCAGATCAAACATATTGGATACAGGATGACAGTCGTATGCTGAAAAAATTGTTATAACCATATATATATTCATTGGTTCTGAAATCATCATCCACGTCGCTATAGTAGCTTGACTGCTGCTCATCTTTAATTTTGACATCTACCCACTGGAGCAGTTGAGCTCGTAGCTCAAATCCTCACTCTGGGTACGCTCGAGTAATCACTGGTAAGAGAAACATATCCTTATGGGGCACAGCCGTCGGGGCGCGACGTTTTACTTCCATAATGAATAATAATCATCTACATATGTATCATCAATAAATTGTAAAGTGAATTCATCAGACCAAGGCCATATTCTTCATCTTCTTGGCTTGGCTCGTAGTCTTCTTCATCAAATGTGGTAAACTTTTTCAAGTGGTCCAAGTATAGTTCGGAATGAAACTCTTTCAAGTCATCATAGGAAGCTGGCGAGGACCGAACCACTTTTACCTTGTTGTGTAGATTGTAGGCTTGAATCAAATTGTTAACTATACTTGCCTGAAATGTAAACACGCTGTCAAGCCTCTGGATGAATAATAATAGTAATAATTACAAGGTAATAGTTATAATATCAAAACCATATCTATCTATACCAAAACTAGCTGTTACTTATGTGAATTGAAAGACTTCTATTCTGTTTACTTCAACTTCAACTCTAACCGTAGCGTGGTGCACTTCGATTGCTCCGAGTGCGGATTCGCTTCGCCGTATCTTATAAGAGGTAATCTGTGATATTGCACCAAGCCAACAAATACGGGTTTTTAACTTACACGTTTTGCAACTGCAGGCAGTCGATCACAAGTTTGAATTAAATTTTCATCCCAAATGTAGCTTACAACTTTAGGTGTATCCATTACTGAAATAAATGAGAATTAAAAAATATTTTAACCAACTAACACTATTATTTTATTATAGTGTTTTTTCTTTATGTCCAACGCACGTTTTACCTCTAGTTTTCCTAACTACTAAACCTTAGAGTACTGTAATAACTGTATATGTCCTACAAAAACAAAACAAACAACCCAAACCAAAGTTGTCAAAACAAAACTTCAGCCGAGTTCAGCCAGTCCCAGTCAGTGGATCAGTCCTGCCAGCATCCTAAATTTCCAAATCAACGATCAAGATATTCAAGATGTATGCACTTTTCTTTTACAGATTTTATTTTATTACTTACTTATAATAATACTTACTAAGAATTGGATAAATTGGTTTATGTAAGGAATATGTATGTACCTATCTATGTAATTTTGAGTAGGTAACTTTAGTTTAATTTTAAAAAAAGCCAATCAATACGTAAAACGGACTGCAACTGTCAGCTTTTACATGATGGCGCGCACAGTGACGGAAGTGACAGAGATTGCGAAATTAGCTTGTCTATGGTTTAAAGCTTTATAATCATTGGTTGAAACAAATAGTTTGCATCTCTGATAGCCAATCAGTAAACGATTTCAATCAGAAAAACAAGCGTCCATTTTCTTCCTTCAAATCAAACCATCAATCAATCTACAATTCTTCAATCTTGACGTTTTCGGTTTGCAGACTCGGATGAAATCGCTGAATTTTACAGAAATATTCCTTAAACTTGTGCTGTTAATTGTGTTAATAAAGGAATAGCTCTATTATAATGTAATTCCGTGACATTAAAATAAGTAATCACATGATATTTTTGTACGAACCCAATACTGTGAACCTAATATGACAAGGTCTATTACAAAATAGTGGTAACTCGACTCGAGCCAATCTGGTTTGTTTGTGTCAGGTTAGACCACTTCTTCCATGGTGTTGTTTGATTTTGTATCAGTGATTATCAAGTTCAAGTGGAAATGGTTCGAGGTTAGTACATTTCCTGAACTCTTCTATGAATGTTGTACGCTAATGTTGTAGTACGGCTGCATCAGTAGCGGGCATCCTTTGTTCGCCTTTGGTAGGTACCTCTCTTGATTTGCGAACGTATGCACCACCTTATATCTTGAGAGATACTCAAATACTTAATTATAACCTAACACCGCCAAAATGCTATCATTTACTATCGCATTGCATACCGTGATACTTCACATGGCATAATAATAATAGCCATGGTGCATACATTATGTCTTGTTAAATATTCATTAGATCCAGTCCTGCATACCTACCTAGTCACTCATTCAGATCCAATAATGATTTTAAGAAAATTAATTTTATCTATTCTGAGGTCTACCTAGCCAGAGCCCTGTGCCTAATAAAAGTAATACCTATTTTTATATGTCCAGATCGAAAGCCCTAATGTCCTAAGCTTTATGTAGCAACCAAAAGGTTCAGGAATGTAACTACACCTCATTTTTACCCTTTTAAAATAAAGTTTCATTTAACTTGTGAATAGTTTAGTAAATAATATACTAGTTAGATACTAGAGTCCAGTATAGTGTTTTTAGTACAAAGTTGGTTGATGCAACAAGCTTAGATTAGGTCACTGACCTCTTAGCTGTAGGTAGACCATTATTCCGTTGGCTTGGCTTTAGGCTAAGTTACAATAGGGTAAGGCTGTTATACACCATCCCCCTGCAAGTTTACATGACTACTCACTATAATTCAGGATCTGTTCATTTTACTGGGATAAATACTAGCCTAAATGTGGATCCAGAGTTCCAAATAACTATTCTAATTTTAATCTATACTAATATTATAAAGAAGAAGTAAAGTTTGTGTGTTTGTATATTTGTTAAATTGTAAGGGGTAATCTCGGGATCTACTGAACCGATTTTAAAAATTCTTTCACCAATATAAAGCCACATTATTGCTGAGTGTCATAGGTTATATAAAAAACCGAAAAATAAAAAGGCTTTTACGTGGTAGTCCGTTTTGCAAAGTGAATCGGAGAAAAAACGGTCCGGACGGCGCGCGATGGCTTCGGGTTTAATTAACATTATGCCCAACGAAGTGGGCAAGGGTCAGCTAGTTATTTTTATATTTTTACTCACAAACTTTCACGTTTACAAAATTAGTGTGAAGTGTGTTACCTAGTGTATACATAGATCTAGCTTATTATGTATTGTTTTTTGCCAGTGTACATACTCTGTAGTTTCTACGTAAAATGCATGGAAACATTGTAGTAGTTTGCTTCCTGTCTTACGTTAATGTGGGCTATGGTTTTTCAGCTAGTAGCTTGGCGGCTGCCCAGGAGGGTGTGAAAACTCCGCATCGAATTGAACTATGCGAGGACCAGCCTGTCAGACCTACGCGCAACTATAGAAAGCGCAGGTAACTGAGGCATTTTTCCTATTAACAGGTTTTACTATGTAAACTAACATTGTTTTTAAAACATTTAGTTGTCTATCACAGGAATACTCAATTAAGTCTACTAAATTTTTATGTGAGTATTCCTGTGTCAATTATAACAAAATATTAACAGGTTCTTTTACGTCATTTCTATACATCCATACATACAGTAATATTTCTCAGGTACTACTTGATTGATTTCAATTAAATTTGGTAAATACATAGTGTACATACATTCAAATTGGCAAAATATATAGTTTTGTAATATTTTTTAACAATTTATTACTAATACTATTACTACTTATTTAATTGTTTAAAAAAAAAAAAACCTCTTAACCACTCTACACCTCTTAACCACTTTTTTGCGTCTTTCAATACTATGCCATACCATCTTACTAACTGCCTGACATAACTGTGTTGCTTGGGTTTCCTTAAATAAACTATATTACTTCATATCCCCTCCATCCTGAAGTTGCGAAAAAGAAATCAATCTTAGCAATAACACCGACAGTTGTTACACTAGTTTGTAAATCTCAAAAATGCATTCTAATTTTTAGCATGATTACTAAAAAGTTTACATATTCAAACATTTTGTTTAAAGGATCTTACCAGCCACTCCAACAAAGACTGAGAATGCTGTAATAAAATCTGAACCTCCATTGAAGAAGGTAGAATTGAGATCGAAGCCATTGAAGACTAGTAACGGGATTACAAATATGACAAACGGGCATACATTGAGGTCCCGGGCGGCTAGAGCAGCCGCCCGTGCCGCTGAGAGTCACAAACTAACAGAATATTTCAAAGAAGAACTCAAAAGCCCTAAGGTTGAGCCCCCTCCTTCGCCCCCACCCATGGAAAATACTGTAAATGGAAACATAAATATGAATGGAAACATAAACATAAATGGGAACTTAAATGTAAATGGAAACATAAATGTTAAAGGAGAGCCTAAAATCACAAATGGCACCAACCACAAGTTGACAGAGTATTTTCCAGTAAGACGTAGCGTAAGGAAGACTTCGAAGTGTGTGATGGCAGAGAAAATGAGGGATTTAGAGCGGGCAGTGCGGGAGCAGAGAGAGGATGGCCTACAGGTAACTTTGAAGTTAACCAAATCTATGTAAAGTTGATATGTCTAACAAACGCTATGATATAGCATTCATTGATAGACTGATTCATTTACCAAACGTACCAACCATTTTTCTACCTACTAACCAAATACAATTGGGAACTTGCAAACTCAAATCAAATTATGCATTGCATACTATCATAATGCTTTCATATCATTGGAGGCATTGCATAAAATATCAACTCAGACAATCAAATCATAAATAAACATTGATTTTATTGCATTATCCCTCATGTGAGTCAGAAAAGATCCTATATTATAAGAAGCCTTTTACTCTTTGTAAACAAAGATACTACATAGTTAACTGATTGGCGCCGAGACATGCCTCCACTTGTTGACAGTGCAAGTGTTAAAATAACAGTTATTGGTATTGCCACAGATTACATAGCAGGACATGGTATTGTATATCATTGCAACACAAGGCCACAGGTTATCAGGCTAGTGGTCAAACTAAGATTATTCTGCTATACCTACTTGCACTTCTGATTAAATTAATTTATGCACCTTCAGTGCGTTGTTATGGAAACAAATCTTAAAACTATACTTTTATAGTTGTAAGGCACTTTCACACTGAATTTTAATTCTAATCTGTTGAACCATTATGTACCTGTTAGTAGAAAAACCCAACACAATAACAGGTGAACTTTCGCGCTTATAATTTATACCTTCAGATCCCCTTGAAATGTCGCACGCCAGTGCACTTATGATTGACAATTGCACTACACCCCTACAGGTTATAAGAGACATGCTTGACCACCTAGTATCTGAAGCATGACAGAATTAATTATTAACGGTAATTGGCAAAGGTCAAAATAGAGACAGTAGGCCCGAGTTTGAAGGCATTTTAAGACAGATCTAAACTAACTAAAAATATATCTGTCTTTATCATTGCAAGCCATTAGACAAGGATGCCAATAGTTTTAGAAAATTTAGATCTGTCTTAAAAAGCCTTCAAACTTGGGCCCAGTGAACTACCAAATGACTCCAATGAATTTATCAGTTTTGCCTTAGCAAAACTATCCACTATCGTTTGGCCATTTTGGCCAATATAGTACCAAAAAATAAGCCAAAATAGGCGATAGTCCACAAAACAAAAACAGTGAAGATAGATTTTTGGTGCGGACGTCCACAGACTCGCTGTTTCTCGCAGATTAATTCAACTCGCGAACTGCGACTCCCGCCAAAAGCTACCAATGCCGAGCTTCAATTCCTTGGCCAAACGAATAAGTCTAAATGAAAGGCTAAAATCTAATTGCTCCATTCCAGGTAGCATACTTCGAAGGCAAGGGTCGCGGCGTCATCGCTACTCGACATTTCGGGCGCGGCCAGTTCGTTGTAGAATACTGCGGCGAGCTGGTCGGGACAGCCGAGGCCCGCGAGCGGGAGCGACTTTACGCGCAGGACCCTGATAAGGGATGCTACATGTACTACTTCAGACATGGAGACCAACAGTATTGGTGAGTGAATGTCATCATCATCAGTGCCATCTTCATATTGAAGTTTGGAGGTTGGAGGTCAGTAGGCTAAACTTTTTGCGATCCCATGCTGTGCTTTTTAAATGCTGGTCCACATCTTGAGTCAATGTGAACCGAGCATACTGTCTGGCTGAGGCTCAGATAAACCTAAAGAAAATCATGGAGCTCCGCATCAGATTTGGTTGAAACCCGATGGTTATAATATGGGTGTCTTCAGTTGAGAGCGAATCGGTATCTTCTAGACAAGCATGCTCCATCGTAGACCACATTATTGCTCCCATCAGGCAAGATGGCAGTCAAACGTAAGCCTATTATTATCATTGAATAATCATAAAAAAAGCTGTAACACAGTATTTCTCCTCCAGTATCGAAGCCATAGCCGAGTCCGGTTGTCTCGGGCGCTTAATAAACCACTGTCGCAACGGCAACCTGTCTATCAAAGCGGTGTGGGTATACGGGCCGTGCGAAATTATGATATCTTTGTCACTGTATTTTTTCCATACTAAGGATACTAAAGTATCCAAGAAAGCCCAAGTGACTAACCGGGCAGACTGGGCTGTAAGCTGTCAGTATGTCCCCCCCAGTATCGACGCCACATTTTTCCATACTTAAGATACTAACGTATCCACCGACTCATTAGTGACTAACATTGCAGACTGGGCTGTAACACAGTATTTCTTCCCCAGTATCGACGCCTCAGCCGAGTCCGGCCGTCTCGGACGCCTGGTCAACCTCTCGCAACGGCAACTTGTCCACCAAAGTGGTGTGGGTGGACAGGCCGTGTGATATCATGATATCTTAGTCACCGTATTTTTTCCGTACTAAGGATACTAAAGTATCCAAGGAAGTGCAAGTGACTAACCGTAACTGGGCACAATATTTCTCCCCCAGTACCGACGCCATATTTTTCCATACTTATGACTAAGGATACTAACTATCCAAAGATGATATGAAAAAGACCGGAGTGAATTCAGATATGACGAATGACAGAGATAAATGGAAGAAGTGTACACACTGTACCGACCCCACGTAAGTGGGATAAGGGTAGGAAGATGATGACTAACGTATCCACAGAAGCGTAAGTGACTAACCGGGCAGGGGGCTGTAATCTATAACACAGTATTTCTCCCCCAGTATCGACGCAACAGCTGAGTCCGGTCGTCTCGGGCGCCTGGTCAACCACTCGCGCAACGGCAACCTGTCCACTAAATCGGTGTGGGTGGACGGGCCGTGGGATATTATGATATCTGTCACCGTATTTTTTCCATACTAAGGATACTAACGGATCCATGGATGCACACTTCTAATTAACTGGACAGATTGGGCTGTAACACAGTGTTTCTCCCCCAGTATCGACGCCACAGCCGAGTCCGGCCGTCTCGGGCGCCTGGTCAACCACTCTCGCAACGGCAACCTGTCCACTAAAGCGGTGTGGGTGGACGGCCCGCGGCTGGTGCTGCTTGCTGCGCAGGATATCTCTGCGGGAGAAGAACTCACCTACGACTACGGAGACCGATCTAAGGAGTCGTTGCAACATCATCCTTGGCTTGCGCTTTGACCTGGGTAAGTGTTTGACTTCATCCTTTGATCATACTTGGTCTGACTAAGGGCGGAAACAGGGCGCCAGTAGTAACAGGTGCAAATGCGCTTCCTGACCTACAACTAAAATACTTAATTTTCGTTAAAGCATCTCAAAAGTTGCGCTCGCTTCACTTGCGTATTCTTTGAGATCTTAAGAATTGGAGGATTCTTTGATTTTTAATTTCTTTGATCTTTGATGATAGATCGTTGATTAGCCCCAATTAATGTATTCATGCTGATCTAACACATCACGAGAAACGTTCCAGTTTCAGCTATTGTTGGTTTTTGTTGATTTGCCAAGAGGAAGTATTAGCGCTGTACCACTAATGTGTGGACTGAAAACGCTCTTTTTCAATTACTTGAGTCTGGAGCGTGTGGGTGTAGTCTTTAGGCCTATTACGCACTGTCGACTTGTCGCCGGCGACCGGCAGTCGCTTGTGCGTCGCCACGTCGCGGCGAGTTGCCCAGCCGCTTGGGCGACCGACGACCAAGTGCGTAAACACCTATTTAAACTGTAGTAAGTCACAGTCGCCAGCGACCGAGTCGCCGGCGACAAGTCGACAGTGCGTAATAGGCCTTAGGGTGATGATTACTATTCTAGAAATTGTGAATATTGCTTTCTTGTTTCAGGTAATCCCTCTGAAATCTCAATCGGACTCCTAATTTATTAGTATTAGAATTATTTATGAAGTTTTTTTGTTATAAGAGTTTTGTGTTTGAGATGGACAATGTATTGTTACTAGTAAATAGTGAGACAAGTGGCCTAACACTTTACGTGGACACGAGTGATACTGCCTTATGCCACTTGATGGCTACGGTTAGATGTTTGATAGGGGAGGGCTGGCGAAAATAGGAAACATTTGACATATTTTTTACTCGAAATATTTTGTAAAAGACGTAACATTTTGATGATACATGTTCCACGTGAATTGAGTCTTGCAGTGAGGGGAAAAGACTCAGTTTGCATAACGTAAGCGGTGTTGACGTGAGACTATGAAAAGTCCTTCATAGCTAGATGTATAGGCGAATTGTAATCAAAATCCTGGTTGGAATCAGCAAAAACGGGTGTTCAAAAATGTATGCTGATAAATGCTACGTTTTCGAAGAAATATATTTTTGAATTGATCGTAAAAGATACTCTATCTATGATGATAGATTGATAACGAGATAATTATACGCTTTGTACTCGAAAGGCTTCGAAACAATCGAAGTACGTTCCAACGCAAAAATAATTTCAAAAGGAGGCTTATTTGAAATTCTACTCAACGAATTGACCAAAGCCTGAAGCTGCCAAGATGTACAAATTATACAAACTGATGATGAATGTAAGATGGATAAGATGACAGGAGCAGTGTGGCAAGTAATCTACAGGGGAATATGAACCACGAAAAAAGTACTGGAAAAGTATTGAATTGTTCTTGGAGCTAAGCGGAGAGAGGCTGAAATTGAATTAAATGTTGAAAGGAGAATGGGCAAACGCGGTCTAACTGTCCACTGGTCACGAGTTTTACGTAAAGAGGCAGAAGAAAGCTGCTTTCAATATGACATTAAAAAAAAATTCCGTAAAAATACATTCAACGCATTGATTAAAGACATGCGGATTGAATGTTTTATTATTTATGATAGAGAGGAGCAAGAGACTAAGAAATAAATTCGTAGAGCGTGGTTGGTCGTGGACAGCCAGACCAGGCTTCCTATTGTTTTGCCCAATACCCTTTGTGTATTCAATACGAATATCATAAGATAGTCGTCTTTACTCCATCCAAAGTTCGCTGCTCTCCTTGGCATGGCCCAAAGACATCAGACAAGATCTGATTGCCATTAAAATTGTAGACTGTCCTTGGTTCGCGTAACTTCGCGCCAATTGCGCCAATCAGGGCTGCCAGACCGTACGATGTACGAAGTTCTAAATTATGATAAACGTGCGGTTGTTTAGGGCAATAATTAATCCTATGTAAACGTTTTATAATTACGTTTTTAGGCGGATAGCAATAAGACAGAAAAGCGGAGGCGATTGACGCTGTACGACGACTTTTTCGGTAAAATGGCTATTTTTATGGGAAAATTCGATAATTTTAACTTGGATTTGGCAACCCTGGCGCTAATGGGAAGATGAAATGGCGCGACCACGACACAAACTTGAATAGTTAACATATTTATGGATTAGTTTAATTTTATAATGTTAAGTAAAGTAATTCAGAAAAACGCGAGGTTGTATGGTATATGAATGCTCAGTGTTGATTTAAGCCAAGGATACACTTGGGGACAAATGTTCCGCGACACTTGTCGGCGATATGTCAAGGGAAGTCGTGCGACTTTGCGAAGTTTGCCCGACATATCCGACGACATCACGACCAGGCCAGATTGGAATTTTTTCTTGCGATTGGAGAAAATGATACTTGATACGGGAAAGATGAAAAATTTTGACCTGGCAACCATGAAAGGTAGTCGATATCATGACACCCACCAAGCGACGTTGCCGGACATGTCGAGCGAAGTCTGGCAACGTCGCGCCACTTCACCCGACGTGACTTGGCGACGCGTGTCGCGGGACATCTATCCTCAAGTGTATCCTTGGCTTTAGTTTAGAATTCCAACATTTTTCCAAAGTTTTATAGTGACGTAGGTATCACATTTTATTAACTACAGTATTCGAAAGAAAATGTCATCAAATAAAAAAAGTTAACTGAAGAAATGCCCACCGATATTTTTATTATTTTCAACTTTAATTCATTTTTATACAATTCCTCATACACATCATTTTGTTTTCCGTGTTTTAAAAGTAACTTATGGCTTTTGAATTTGGGTGGGCATAAATAAAAGTTGCCATGATGCTGATGCATGCTATTTTTTTGTAGATTTAAAAAAATCAGGAACAATAAAAACTGGTCATGATTTCTGAAAACGAAAACGTCCAATTTAGTAAATATTTTTATAGAAACACATTATTAGATTCTTGGATAAATAGTCGATCTCCATGCATTTCCTTTAGTAAAAATCAACAACAAGTCCGAAAGACTTGTAATATTAACTATTGTAGTATTTATATGATATAGTATATAATAATATATGATATGTAAGCGTACGTGTGATAGAGACTGCATCCCTGATTAGTGAATATAATAATAAGGTATTGAGACTTCGTATAGTTAAGTTACAAATAATAGTTACGATGTATTAAAAGGTGTATGTCATTACGAAACTGTTTTGGTCGCAATCAGTTTGTTAGCTTTAAATTAAAATAAAATGACGGCGATTTTGTTGCATAGTTTCTAAATAAAAAGAAAGACAGCTAAAATTATTACCATCTTTTGATCGGATTTTCTCGTTGAAAATAAAAAAGATGCCGATAGCTTTTGTTCTATCAGAATTACGAGAGTAAAGGATGCAACAAATTCGACGCATTGACTTTCAATTAGACGTTGAACATCTTATATCTCAGATTGACGATTGCAGTGCGTATCCGCACATAATTTATAAAATATTACAGTGCAAAATTCAGAATTTTACTTAACTGTTGGGCAAGCGTGACGCTTACCATCAGGCGAGTGACGGGCTCGTCTCGTCTCTCCGTTGAATAAAAAATTCAGTACTAAAATCGTTAACCAGAAAATCTTACCTAAACTCTTATTTGTTTCTTTATCTTTTCTGACATTTTGCTCTCTACATACTTATACATTGTATGACGAAATTGTAGAAGCTACAATACTAAAGATTGCGAAATCACTTCAAAATGGTTTAGCCATGGATATTAATAAATACAAGTCACTAATATTTGTAGTCTAATATTCGAAGTCTATTGAATGTCCGCTTAGTGTTCATCAAAGAACTAAAATGTCATACACTAGGATCCAAAAACGCTTAACAATGGAGGTTGCACGACATGAAATTTTGATACGAATAGAAAAGAATAATCTAAGAAATTTTTATATACGTTAGAATAAATTTTAACTAATAACGTAGTAGGTGGGGTAGACGTGATCACCAAATAAGTAATTATTAATAATAGATATTTAATATAAATTATTATGGTTAGTGTAATGTCTGCCAGTCTATGATTTGGGTTTTTAATTCGCGTGAAAAGTAAGGCGGTATTTTACTGAAGTTGGAAACTCGCTGCCCGTAATGTATGGAACTTGGGGCCCTTTTCTGGCGAGTGAGATACTATCTCGCGTCACTGTCGCTCTCATTACAAATGTTATGACCGACAGTGACCGAGATAATCTCGAGCGCCCAAGAATAGGGTCCTAGGGAGCAAAAAGGGCCCTATTCTGGCGAGTGAGATATTATCTTGTTCATTGTCGCTTATTAGAAACGTCATGACAGGAAGAGTGACCCTAACGGCCCAGCTCCCCTAGCCAAGTTGCAATTTCATAATCGAAACGCTATAGTAAACTAGGAAAATGTATGGGAATGGGTGCGTACTGACTGACCGAGCAGCCTCGCGCGGCAGACGTTTGGCTCGGGCCGCGGCACGCTCGGGCGAGGCAGCGCGTGCGTTGCCTCGGGCGAGGCACGTCCTGACTGGCCGAGCATTTGCTTCGCGCGGCAGGCCTCGCGAGGCTGCTCGGTCAGTCAGTACGCACCCAATGACAATTCTATAATCTATAGATTCTATATTGTATTACAGAAATGTCATTCCCATACATTTTTCTTGTTTTCTATGGCGTTTCGATTACGGAATTGCAACTTGGCTAAGATGGCTGGGTGGGATATGCTAGACATTTGAGGTAATATTGTATTCGCTTGCACTCGTGCGTCCTACCGGCGAACCTAGTGATGTTCTATGCTGTTATCGATATTGTGTCGATAACATAGATCGATATAAATAAAATTGAAAAATAAATTCAGTAAACAATTTATTTAGCGAGCAACAAGAGCTTATAAATGTATTACTTTGCAGGCAGCTACTTTTCAAATCCAGCAAATTGTCGAAGCATGTGTCAAATAACGAATTAACCCAAGATAAGTGTCAGCGACTGGCCGGCGTTAAGAAATAATGTTATGATACCGATAGTGCTCTTGATATTGAATACTTTATGTATAGGAACGCCAATGTGGCTGGATCTATGGCTTTCCGTATATCATTATCATCTAAAACGGAATACTCACGTGAAAAAAAAACACGTTATGTTTCAAAATCACGTTTCCACAGTAGAATCGTTATTATCAACCATTTTTCACCCACTGCTGAGTATACGTCTCTTTAGCACGCCATCTTTTCCGGTTTTTTCCCAGTCTCATTCACTGCCTTCTAGCGGCCTTTCAATGTTCAATGTGTCGATGTTTCTACTTCATTCGGCAATAATTAGTTAGCGCATATTTGTAGAGATGCAGAAATGTCAATATAACTGATCGTTGGTACCAGTACCATCCCTAGTTCCCTACCTATCCACAAAAGTTAACGATAAAAACAGCTGTAACATGAATTGTCTATGACAAGCTTCATACATACATACATTATACACTTATGAATCTGTCACAGACGATTTAAGGCTAGCGCACACCGCAACGCATAACAAAATTCCTCCTGCACCACTTTTGTACATTTTATATGAACTGCACACTACAGGCGGGCCTCAGCGCAAGAATTTGTATTGAAATGCCGCCTTAATGTGTGCGAGCCTTCAAGGAGCGCCAGGCTTCAATTTATTTAAATATACACTGCCTTTCTCTTTCGTTCGTATGGCAAAAAAGAGAGAATGATAGAAATCTCATCCCTTGTTTAAATAAATCATATATATGTTCCTATCTTATGATCCAGCATCATTAGGCTAAATAAAGTTGCTTATTGTAGTTCCTATTTCCCTCTTTGATTCGGGCTTGACCAAAATTTCTTATATGAGTATACGAAGGTTGTCTGGATCGCGTGAGAGAGTGCTCTTAGCGATAAGACTGCCCTTTGTGCCTATCTCTGTTTTTTGTGGTGTCGATTAAGTGTTATTGTACGAGCTGTTGTGTTTGTCGAATCTGCTTTTGTCAATCTATGGACGTTCCCTCATTTGTCTTGCTTATACAGCGTAAATCTAAACGCTAATAAATATAATAATTGTAGAAGTAGTCCATCGACAATTTTGACATTTATAATCGACACTTTTGTCGAATGCAAATGTCAAATTTGTTGGTCAATGAAATACTGTAATATGAAAAGCAATACCGCAACGACAAAAGAGAGAACGCAGCCATTAAAGTAAAGATTGAATTTCTTACGTAACTGTGTACTTTGGTCGCTAATATTAATTTGAGACTAGAATTTCAGAATTACACTTCTGCACTCATTATATTGTTAATTAACGAAAATCATAATATTATTTAAGTAATTAAGTCTTTATTTATACTAGATAATCCATTCTGATATTGTTAAAATTTTCACTTAAATGAAGTTATTGCAGAATAAGTTAGTTTATCCTTTATTGCCCTTACTTATAAAGTCTGTTTAAGTTAATCATTGCTTAAAGTCTTGGACATCTTTTTGCTTAAAGTTGTCCCTGGTTTTTGCACGTGACATTTCAAGTCAGTGAGAAGTTGTTAGAGCGTTTTAGGCATTGACTAACTTTAAGCAGGTTTTATAAGTAAAGCCCTATTAGTGAAAATTAGAACAAAAATGTGTTTTATGCTACAGTAATATAAAATACATTTTTGAAAATATATATTATTAGTTACTATTTAACGTTGTACGTTATTGTTCAAATTAATGTTAATATCAATTTATGAACCATCGCATTCGTATTGCGATGAAAATGTCGATCTGTTTAGAAATTGAGCGTTTTTGTTTTAAGATATAAGAAGCTGCGGCATGATTACGTTGTAGCTATCTCACGTGATCGCGATTTCCGCGAGTGACATTGAACGATGAGTCCGATGAGACAGGAAACACAATCAGCTGCAGATTTTTAGTATAAACTCTTTCTGAAAATACAATTGGAAATCAGTGGCAGATACAAATGACCCCCCCTCCCCCCCCCCCCCCCCCCCCCACATGCAACATAGCTGATATTTTTACACGTTCGTACATCTAGATATCTAAGCTCTTGATTTTTTCTGTATCCGCCACTGTTGGTAATTTTATAAATCGCAATAATGATAAATTGAATGATAATGATACGTATTGACAGTATTGTTAACGGCTATTTTCCTAAGCAGTGTTATGGGACTTAATATTTATTTTAATCGCGGGCGACATCTGCCCAATAAATATTAGTCGGTAGCGATTTATTGAGTGAATAAAATTATGAATTTTGATGACCTTGTATTATTTTGAATTCATGATAAACCAAAACTTAACCAACCTAACTAATATAAATAAATACTAAAGTGAGTTTTTTCGTTTATGCTTTCACGCCTTGACTACAGCTCTACCGATCATCATGAATTTTGCATACACGCTGTCAGTGTACAGAAAAGAACAGGGTACTTTTCATAATCATCACCGCGGGGCGCAGCTAGTTAAAAATATTGATTTCATCAATAAACATTGAAATTTTACCCACTAAATTGTGCTCGAGAGCCACGCACATATTATGTACATCTCGCATGTCCCACGCGCGCTACGATGCGACAGGTTTGGTCTGATGGATCAATTTGCAAGCACTAAACATGGACGGTCTGTATCATCGTCGCTACATATTCCTACTAATATTATAAATGTGAATGTAAGTTTGTTTGTTACGCTTTCACGCGAAAACTACCGATCATCATGAAACTTTGTATACATATTCTTGGAGGTATAAGAAGTAACAAAGCATACTTTTTTATCCCGGAAAACGCGGGTGAAACCGCGGGGCGCAGCTAGCATCTACATACATGTATTAAGACGTGAGATTTCTACTGGTCCTGGGATCTCATAATTATTTAAAGACCCTATTTTACCTAGTGTTGCTTTTACTTCCATATTTTCC
Organism: Alcis repandata; assembly: GCA_949125135.1. Classification (NCBI taxonomy): domain Eukaryota; kingdom Metazoa; phylum Arthropoda; class Insecta; order Lepidoptera; family Geometridae; genus Alcis; species Alcis repandata. Next base: position 5,913,613 of record OX421241.1, read on the forward strand.
GCCATTCCATTTCCTATCTCTAATCATGCTCAGTTTTGACAGCTGCAATAGTTTATTTTGGTTATACTTATAAGTATGGAATAAATGCTAAAACAGGTATATTGCATCATCAGTCTGTTTATTTCAAGCAGTAGTTATAAATATTACACAAATACACATACACTAAATTAATAGAGTTAAGACAGTTTCAAGCTATAGAGACATTATGATGCATCTTGAGGTAATATTGCTGTGTCTGCGATTCCAATTCTTGTAGAGATTTCACCACTGGCGCCATCTGGCTCACGTGATCCTGGGAAACAAAGGAACTATTAGCCAGAAGAAAAGGGGAAATGTGGGTAGGTCCATTTAATTTTACTATTCATTCTACGAAATATAGTAAATAGACAAAAAACTTCAGACAGTTCTACTGCTCACCGCGATAGAACATTGATTTGGGTCAGAAGCAAGTCGTCCCATTCGCAACTCGTCACACATTCGCAGCTTGTCCCATTCTCAGCTCGTCCCATTCTCAGCTCGTCCCGTTCGCAACTCGTCCTATTCGCAGCTCGCCCCATTTATATTTTTTTATAACTCGTGGTATCGATAAAGATTACCAGGATGTTAATTTCAATGCATGCCATAGGTTAGGCGTTAGGGTGATTTCAGTGTATTATTTTTCTAGACAAGCGTGCTTCATCTTAGACCGCATCGTCGCTTAACAACAGGCGAGATGGCGGTCAAACGCAAACTTATTTTTGAATAAAAAAAACAACACGCCTAGGCAAAACATGAAAGCAATCAAGATTATTAATAACATTGTTAGCTGAGTTTCGTGGCCACAATTACTCTTTATTATTAGTACTTGAAGAGGGTAGTTACACATATCTTGTCACTGACACTGTCACTTGCATCAATAATCATTCCCTTTTTAATACTTACGTGAACCACATTTGTAGACGAGTGTTTTTGATATGGATCCGTTTAAATTTATTGTTACTCAAAGAGGTAAACGCAGTTTAATACGAGGACAATACCGATACAATAAACATTGTGATAATCAAGACGGAAGTTCTAAATGGCGATGTGTAAAAAGAAGTACTTGCAATGCGTCAATATCGATAGACCTATTGAGAATTTTGTTGTATTTTGATAAATGATGGTTTAATAAATGATTTGCAGCATTTTTTATTATGATTCAGTTAGTTATATACCCAATGGCGAGCCAAGAACGGTACAAGTAGCGAATGGGACGAGTTACGAAAAAAAATAGAGGATAGGACGAGTTGCGAACGGGACGAGTTGCGAACGGGACGAGCTGCGAATGGGACGGGCTGCGAGTGGGACGGGTTGCGATTTGGACGAGTTGCGAATGGGACGACCTGCTTCTGACCCATTGATTTTATGGACAAATTAGTGATAATGGATGTCCTAAATTGGCAACCCTAACCCGGGCCTGCCGTTTTTGCAGTGTGCTTTAGAATAGAAAGATTCAGTTTTAGATATTTATCGCCAATATCCATACAGTGCAAAAGGTGTTCAAAATGTTACAATAAAAGGTTCAAAATGTTACAACAAAAAGTGTTCAAAAATGTTACAACAAAAGGTTCAAAATGTTACAACAAAAAGTGTTCAAAAATGTTACAACGAAAGGTTCAAAATGTTACAACAAAAGGTGTTCAAAATATTCCAACAAAATGTGTTCAAAATATTACAACAAAAGGTTCAAAATGTGTTCAAAATGTTACAACAAAAGGTTCAAAATGTTACAACCAATGGTTCAAAATATTACAACAAAAGGTTCAAATTGTTACCTGGTAGCCAGTTCCGACGTTAGTCCTCTTCTGCCCGTAGACTACCTTCCCATCGAACTCGTTGCTCGGGACCTTCATGTCCTTCTCGACTTGCTGGATCGTGATCGTCAGGTGGTCTTCTATGTCGGCTAAATACTGAAAAAACAAAAACAGTACATTTATTATTCATATATGCAAAAGTTTGTATGTTTGTTGCACAATCGCAACAACTAAACAGAGTTACATATTTTTTAAATGGAGGTAACTTGGATTACTGTGTGCGCTACTTTTTACCCAGAAAAAAAAAAAATTCTGTATAGATTTAGGCTTTAGGGCAAAATAACATCTGGTTGGCCGACTAGTACAAAATTGGCTTTTCCAGCATAACTTAAAAAAATAATTAATCCTATCCAATTATCTTTTTAACCGACTTCAAAAAAGGAGGAGGTTATCAATTCGACTGTATGTTTTTTTTATCTTTTTTTTTATGTTTGTTACCTCATAACTTTTGACTGGGTGAATCGATTTTGATGATTCTTTTTTTATTAGAAAGCTGACGCTTCCCATTTGGTCCCATTTCAATTTAGTCCAGTTCTGATAATGGTATCCATGAGAAAACCATATAAGTCTTAAATTTGCATAAGGTACGTGCGCGACAAATAGATGAATAACTATCAATAGTCGGTCTCCTGAAGTCGGTTTTTGTTTTTTGTTTTGTAAAATAATGTTCTTGTTTAAGTTATGCACATTGGTACTCATGACTAGGCCCTTGGACAAACGATCTCAAAAAGAGAGAGTACAACTTTGGCATCAAAATTTGGCTTTAAATAAGTGGCGCTTGGTATACGGCAAGTTCTAGCCCCTGCTAGGAAAAATACTGGACGTTGTAGATTCATATCTAGTAGTAGCAACACTATGTGGTAGTTTTAATATAATTATAAGATTGGCAACACTGCTTAACTTCACGTCATTTGCACTGTACCTAGACCACGTAGAATTAAATGTTAATAATGAATACAAGCGTTTTTAATCAACTACGACCAACAATATTACACTACTGACCTGCGGCTCGTTGTACCACATGCAGCACCCTTTAGGGCGGTCGTCGATGAGGTTGGTGTTCCAGCAGTTGCGGCCGCGGGACGAGCACCACTCGCCGTGGTACCACACCTGAGACAGTTCATAGGTTTAGATTGATTTAGGACAATTTAAATTCAATAATTAGACTAATTACTAGACCTCTAAAGGAAGCGCAGATGCCTGTAACACAGGTTTTCAACCTATCACAGACATTGAGCGAAATTTAGTTAAGGCTTTATATCTCATATTGTATCTCATGTAAGAGAAGCATAATCTGTATTACTGAATTAACATTGATTGATTGAACTCTTTGTTGTATATGCTTTGTGTTTGCTCTCTTTTTTATTTTCTTTATTTTGTCTTTTATAACAATGTGTCTAAAACCACGTTAGTTTTCATAGTGAAATTCAGAAGGTGTATACTGTATACATTTCTTTCAAAACAGACATTTGGGAGGGGATTTAAGGAGTTATAGCTTGTGGGATGAAATGCTTCGGATGACCAACACACAACATTTAACAATATTATCAATTAGTGTTTGCGTTCCTTAAGTTTATTACTATGTTTTATTTTTAAGTAGAAAAAGAAAATAAGAGATAAGACGAACAATATGAAAAACAAAAACATTTTTTACCCAACCATGAAAAAACGGTATTGGATAAAATGTACCTGATACCATGATGATGAAAAACTGAAGTGTTATGATTGTCATAAGATTAGACATACCTTCTCCGGCACAGTGGACACAAGGCTAATAGCCAGGCCCATCCGCTCGGCGCGGCCCACGCGCCCGATGCGGTGCACGTAGTTCGACTTCTCGTCGGGCAGCGTTACGTTGATCACTGGAATGGGGAAAATTCGATTAAACTACTTGTATAATCTACTGAAGACTGATCAGTAGACTTAGCATAAAATTATGTCGAAAATTACGCAGCGAATAAGGATTCTTCCCCAAAGGAGGTTCGGAACCCGAAATATCTGGGTGTTTTCAAGTCGGGAATGAATCGGTTTCTTCTAGGCAAGCGTGCTCCATCGTGCACTGCGTCGTTGCTCTATTTGGAGTGATTGTACATAGTCTTTGCTACCTCAGTGAACATTTGCAATGTATTTAAATTGAATAAAAGCCAACCTTGTACACTACCAAAACTTATTTTTTGTTTTTTTCTCATCAGACGAGGTGGCGGCCTATTCAACGCAAGCCTATTTATTACTAAACAAAAAAAAAAAACAGAAAAACAAAAACAAAACAAAGTCTAGAATTGAAAACTTACTGAAAGGCATTCCCGAAACATCAATGCCTCTAGCGGCCACATCAGTACAGATCAGAAACTTGACCGCCGCCCGTTTGAAGGTCTCCAAATTGTCCTTCCTTTCCTTCGGCTTGCGGTCTCCGTGGAGGCAGACGCAAGAGAACTCTGTGCCGAAGGACTTGAAGAAACGCTCCAGGTTGTCGCAGTCGAGCTTGGTGCGGCAGAAGATTATGGCCCTGTTAGATAATAAAGTTCATAGTTTTTTTATTTTATTTTTATTAAAACGATAAAAATTAAATAATTTAAATAATCTCGAAATATCATATGGTGTAGAGAAATATCACGTGTATTTATTTTTTAGTTAAATTCTGAAAATTTTGAAGAGAATTTGCACCTAAAAAATTTAAATTACCCAATTTATTACCAGGGAGAGGGGGTTGAAATGGACGACTCTTTTCAAATAGGACTTCAACAATTGCCCAAACACTCACCTATCCATCTTATGTTCCCTAATAGCCCGGACACAATACTCTCCTTTGAGCAGCTTCATCGCTTCCGAGAGAGTTTCCGGCGTCGTGTTTCCGCTGCGGATGTTGTCTTTACTGTGCACACCGTCTGTTTGTACGTGCCTGTTGTATAAAGATTAGGTTGACATTATTACTACGAAAACTAACGCGGTTTCAACAGCGCGGTCATGAAAAGTAGCATATGTGTAAATCTAGGACATAGCTATCCTTATTCAAAATTTTAATAAAATCGGTGAAATGATTAGGCCGTATTCCACGCTGGCCAAGTGCGGACTGATGGATTCACATACGCCATTGACTTACTTCTCTTTCACGCTAAAACGGCTGAACGGATTTAGATGAAAATTTGGTAAAAAGGTAGCTTATACCTGGATTAACATAAAGACTACTTTTTGTTGCACAAAACCGCGGAGTGCAGCTATATAGTTGGTCCATAAGTTCCAAAGAACTCATTGGTATGAGTCGGGGTTTGAACCCGTCACCTCAAGGATGCGAAGCGGCTGTTCTACCACTGAGCTACCATGGCTTAGCTTTCTGGCTGGTTAGTCTACTGATGAACTATAAATAGTTAGAGCTAGTAACTCACTCGCGCAGGGTCTCCCAGACCCGGTCCTTCTGCGGGTCTACGTTGACAACCACATGGTGCACCGTCTCTGGGACGGAATCCTCGCCCTTCAGGTCCACCCACGTCGGGAAATGCATCAGTTTTTCCTGGACAATAATAATAATGGTTTTGATTAATAGTCAATAAACTACAATTTGTATGAAATACAAACCGCGCCACCTAGTGTTCACGATATGAACTACAGCTAATTCCATACAAATTCTAATTTTCGTTAACGCGAACGAACAGTGGAAAAAATTCGCACTAGGCACTCTGTACCTATCTTTTTTGTGCTTTAACTCACCGCCATTTTCTTAACCTCAAAAGCGTGCAACGTCGCAGAACACACAACCATCTGCAGCCTCCGACCGTCGGACGTTATCTTCGGTATCTGGCGGTGAAGGCGCTCGATGAGCTCCGTGTAGCCCGCCTTCAGAAGACCGTCGGCCTCGTCCAGCACGAAGAAACGGCAGTGCGTTAGAGCGAGATAGCCTACGGAGTTAGGGATAATAGAGTGAGGTAGTCGTGGATAGGAGTTGGTGGATATCAGAGTGAGATAGCTAGTGGATTATCATTAGGATAATTGATTAGGTTTGATAGCTCGAAGGTGGTACTAAAAATCATATTCAATAATTTATTGAATCAGGCGTTACTTCGCGAAAGTTCATGTTCAAATAACTGTTTTCGAATGTATTTCCGCCTACAAAAGCGGAAATACACTAGAAATACATTTGAGAACAGTTATTTGTATCATATTCAAGTTTATTATTACTGATTGCTTGAAGTTAATTTTTTAAATTTTTCTTTTTTAGGGTTCTTACCATAATGGTAAAAAAGAAATCTTATGGCGAGAATTTGGTGTGTCCATTTGTCTGTCTGCCTGTATATCACAGCCAATGATTTTCAATACAATCAATTAAATATCTGTTCTGGGTCTGGGTATTAGTTGTCCTTGTCTTTGTGTGTGTTTCATGGCATCCCCGACACAGGGTATCCTAGTGCGTAGCTATGAGTGTGAATCATTATATTAAATTATTTATTTTTATGCTTACCTCCAGAAATGAGATCCTCCAGCCTCCCCGGCGTCCCCACAACAATATCCACCCCACTGTTGAGCTGGTTGATCTGGTCCTTCACATTGACCCCGCCCACCACCAGCAACTCGCGCACTTTAGGGTTGTCGAGATGCTTCTTAAACTTGGTGATCTGATTGCAGGTTTGTTCTGCTAACTCGCGGGACGGCTGTGGAAAGTATGCAAAAGATTAGCCTATTGCAGGGGTGGCGAACCTTCATGATTCAACGTGCCAATTTTTCTTAAGAAATGTGTATGCTTGAGTGTATTGAAGATTGTTATGTTTATAAGTTAATTCACGCTTGATTTATTTTTTAGTGGAGAATCATTTTTTTTCTCATTTTAACCAAGTTTTCTCACAATGTTATACTTTTTCTTGCAGAAAAAAATTTCGTGAGATTTGCCGAGAACACTCTCCCCCCCACGTGAGATTCGGTGAGACTTTACTCGATCCCCTCCCCCCCTAAGAGCCTTACGTAATTAATGGATGCCCCCTAAGAACCGATATGTACCTCTATAATGATGGCCTGTGGCGCGTTGTTCACTACTTTGGCTTCAGTGATTGTAGCGGCAGAGACTACGTTATGCTTCACAAACTCCTTTGGCGCCTGGCAGATGGCTATGTAGTCGGAGGGTGGTGGGTACTGTAAACATTTACAAATTATTTATAAAAGATATTATCTTGGGCTTTTAAGGTCAGCATGAATATCTTCTAAGTCTGCGTGCTTTATTTTCGACCACATCATCGCTTACCAACACTTGGTGGTGAAACGCGGACTTATTCGAAATAAAAAAAAAAATTGGTATTATTTTCTTTTTCTATTGAAATTCACATAAGTAAAACACATAAGAGAAAGACACAAAAGGTGTTTTTTTTTGTTTTTAGTAGGTAGTAGTTTTGTTTTCTTTAGGAATTAAAATTTTATTCCAACCACCTCCTTTACTTTAATAATCAATTTCCTGTATTAAAAAAACATACTTTAAAAGGAGTTGTTCCAAAGTTGAAGTTTATTTCAGCATTCTTCAAGACGACTGCTGGGAAGTAGCAATCCAACTTCCTAGACTGATCCAGCTTGAAGGCAACTCCGAGGTCTTCACCATTCTTGGTGTAGCGGATCTCTCCACTGGTTAAATTTAGTAGGCAACCTGAAGATAGTAATTTGTATTGTACTATTTTACAAGTATTTGCAACTTGCAATGTTGTATGTAATTACTAGCTGCCCCCCGCGGTTTCACCAGCGTTTAAAACAATTAAACATATCCTATGTTACTTCTAATACCTCCAAGAATATGTGTACAAAGTTTTATGATGATCGGATAAGTAGTTTTCGCGTGAAAGTGTAACAAACAAACTTACATTCACATTTATAATATTATTAGGGATGTATGCATGTTACTGTTCAGGTCAAATCAAAACAATTAATAATATACATATTTTTTAATTAAAATAAGATTTCATTGCATTGTCATCAGATTTACACAGTTATACCAAATTTCAGCTCAATCGGACATCGGGAAGTAGTTCAAAGTTCAGTTGTAAAATAGATAGATAAACTCTTTAGATTTGACCCAAAAACCCAAATCCAAAACAACAGCTAAATAAAAGGTTGTAAAAATAGGCACTACAGAGTTATACAGAAAGGGTATGCTAAGCCGAAACGGGCTCATAGTACTCATCATTATGAACAACTTTTACCCAACTAACCCAGAATAACATTTCGTCAATAGTCATTGACATTTTTCTATGGAACAGATTAATTTTTTTTCGTGATTTCAAAGATAACATACCAATGACGTCATTCAATCCATAGGCAGTGCCATAGTCATCAAACTGCTTTGAATTGGACTTCTTCCCAGTTCCTCCAAAACCGTAACCCAGTCTGTCGGTACCCAGGTCCAGCCTTGCCTGATAACAATGCATAATACATTACAAGATGAGCTGCGCACTGCAGCTTCAGTACAGATGCAGAAGATGATGTATGATGAAAAGGCCTATGACCTTTTCTGATACTTTATAACATGTATGCTAAATTTCATGATGAATGGTAAAGTAGTTAAGGCATAGAAATTAAACAAGCTTACTTTTGCATCAAAAGAGATAAATAAGTAGATCATGGGTACAATTCTGATCTAATATTGTGAAATAGATGGCAATTGTTAATCAGCTTCAGACAATGAGATAAAAGTATAAACCAATGTTGGTAATGTTAGCAAAAATGTATTGATGATTGCAAACTTACAGCCTGTGTAGACCACCCGACGCGGCACAGGCCCTCGTCTGTAACTTTAGCTTCATAGTAATAAGCTCCCTTCGTATGCACTCCCTTGGTGGCCCTGCAGCCGTGCCACGCCTTCTGATCTCTGGATTGGCACCGCAACCCGTCCGGCGTTACCGCTAACGCGTCTGTTCTATCGAAGAACGACATCGTCCACTCACTTGAAATTGACTGTATCGCTTTGCAAGAAGACTTCCCTTCCTGTAAATCTTTTAACGTCTCCCAAACAATCTGAAGTATGGGCAAGCAGAAGGCGCCAGTCTTTCCGCTGCCAGTTTCAGCAGCCATCAAAACGTCTCCACCGCCCAGGATGAGAGGAATCGCTTCAGCTTGAACATCTGTTGGTAAGTTCCAGTCCATCTCTTCTATTGCCTTCCCCAGTTCGGAGAGGACCCCAAACTCCTCAAATGCAGTCATTATGATTATTAAGACTTTTCCTTCAATACGAGTTAGGAAATGTATGTACCAGAAATTAATTAAAATAGAAAATGCACACACAACACCGGCTGCATTAAAAATGAAGAATGATAATCGATCGGATTTGACAATGACAGTGACATTCAAACTTTTCTGATTTTTTATAAATTAGTTTTGCAGATTAAAAAAATATTTTGAAGCCAAAAACACGACCGCGTGGAATACAATAAAAAAATTGGAATGATACAAAAAAATGTCTTCGGGATGCTGTCAATTTCTATCAGCTGTTTTACGTCAAAAATGTCGGATTCATGCATAACCTCAATTTTTGTTTTGATCGCTAATCTCACTGCCGTTCAGTTCAGACATTTATTTTAAAGTGTAGAAGAGAAACATGGAGCTTGAATTGCTCCAAAGCTCCGAGCCAACAAAACCTACGAAATTGTCGCCCATTGGGAAAGCTTTGATTTACACCACAGGTGGCTTAGCACTTGGTGTTAGCATTGTTTGTATACCTTTCGTATCCCCTGCGTTGAGAAAGTTCTGCCTTCCTTATGTACCAGCTACTACAGAACAACTAGCTGGGGTGACAAAGGCTTTAGCGGGTCGAAGCGGCAGTCTGCTCGATGTGGGATCAGGAGACGGACGGATAGTGTTCACTGCAGCCAAACTAGGCTTTAAAGCCGACGGAGTAGAATTAAACCCATGGTTGATATTCTATTCGAGAATTGCATCTATTTTTGACCCTCAATATCGAGGCACAAAGTTCTACCGCCGAAATCTGTGGACTTTCGACTTGAAGCCATACAACAATGTAGTGATATTTGGTGTTGAACAAATGATGAACGAATTTGAAAAGAAAGTGATAAATGAGACAAATAATAGCACTGTAGTGGTTGCGTGTCGGTTTCCGTTGCCAAATATGGTGCCCGTTGAAACAATAGGGTATGGAGTTGATACTGTTTGGAAATATGTAGTCAAGAGATAATCGGTAGTTTAAATATAAGTAATTTATTAGTAAAAATAGATGTATTTACAGTTAACTGACTATTATTTGCTTAGAACCGCCCACTTCTCTTTCTACCAGTATATTTGCTGTCAAGCGCAGTTTCTTTTCCCTGTTTTCTTCTTCGTTCCTTCTTTTCCATTATCCATGTTCTACTACTCTTGAGAGGTTTGCCTCTGGCATTCTTACATAATTCTCTTTTTGCATATTTCACTTGGAGGGATTGATCGCTTTCTTCTGTACCTGTAAAATATATTCAAGTATTTGAAAATATGAGCTCTGACTATGGACAAAAATTGGCAAAGGGTAAGATGTACCAATGGGCATAAATGGGAAGTCTTAATAGAATTAAACCATAAGACTTATGTCAAAAACCAATGTCAAAATAATGCACTGCACTATTTCTGAAGAAATAAGGTTCAAATTGAATTAACATATCTATATATATAAAAATAAAACCCGTTTTCCTTGGTCACGGCCTCACGCGTGAATGGCTGGACCGATTTCACTAATTCTTTTTTGTTGTATTTGTTATTATTAGGAGAAGGTTCTTACGGAAAAAAATATTAAGAAAATCTCTCAGAAATATTGAAAAACCCTAAAAACAGCCCTTTTATTTTTCCCATACAAACGTTTTCTAACTAAAACGAGCTTTATTGCTATTGTATAAAGTTCATATTGAATTGCAAGCACTCACTGTTGTTTAAGCAATGTAGGTATGTTCCTAACGTCCAAGAGTCAATTTGCACTTTATTACCTCTGTACAAAGTTCAAATTTAATCATATCTATCAAAACAGTGTGCGTTTTATACTGATAATTTTTACTATAAATTGACAAGTTAGCATCAACAAACTACGGTTGCTATAGTTACGCAATAGCATGAGAATAGAGGTTATAACAAAGAGTTCCTATAATTATTCTCAACACCTTTGGTCACGCCATCACGCGTGAACGACTGGATCGATTTCAATTTACTCTACGTTTATCCCAAAGTCTACCCGTGCGAAGCCGGGACGGGCCGCTAGTATTTTAATAAAAGCCTAGTGAGTTACCTAAAGCTTGTGGCAAAGGCGCTGCTCCACCAGTCATTAGCACCAAAAAGAATTTCTTGGCCTTCGCAGAATTGGGAAAGTCTATAACAACACCTCCGTAGAAACCGGCCTTCATTGCTTGAGATGTTAAAAGGTTCAGTTGGGTCTCATTTTCAGGGTAGAATTGGAACACAGCTCTGGCTGACCTTGACTGGAAAGAAAATTAGGTTTTAGGTATAGTAAAGTAATTAATAAAGGTTTTTTTTATTACAGGTATTTACTATACAGAAGATTTATTTTCACACTCCTAGCTCATACTACTCGTGCACGAGAAAGCTTTTAAATCTTGAATAAAAAAAAAAAAAAAAGCTCAACTAGGATAACCCGTGTTGGGGATGCCATGGAACACTCACAAAGACAAGGACAACTAACTCCCAGACCCAGAGCAGATATTTAAATTCATCATTCAAGCATTCTGCCCGGCTGGGAATGTAACTCAGGACCTCTAGCTTAAAAAGTGGATATACTATCACTTAGCCAAACAGGTTGTCAAAGGTAGAAAGGTTGTCTCACAGAATGAAGAAAGACTAAAAATAACTTACCAAAGAGGCATACAGTGTACTAAAGAACTTATAAAGCCTTTTCACAGGCTGATGTGACTTTTTATCAGCATTAAACAGCCACTGGATGGCAGACACTGATACTGCACCATCAAAACTACCAGCTCTAAAGGGGACTCCTTCACCCATGTCTGCGAGGATAAAATCTCCTTCGGTTTCTCGCTCCAGTGCCACATCTAAAAATTTGAATTTTAAACATTATACTCTATTTTTTTGTTTATCGTCAAATGGCTTTGCACTACTCCATTACTATCTTGCAATATTTGTATATTTTGCAATATAAACAGCAGAATAATTGATCCAGGCTTAATGATACAATATTTCATGCAAATCCAAGAAGCAAGAATTAATTGTTGCAGCCATTATTTAGCTACGTGGGATTAACACACATTTTAATGTTCCACTATACTTTAGGCAGGTTGAAGGTTTCAAATATTAAGGTCTGATAAGTATCTTCTTTTATATAAAAATGAATCGATGTTCGTTACTCGAGAATGGCTGGTGAAACCACCGGGTTCAGCTAGTAGACTATATTTATTGTTTTTTATAATATTTACCTAACATTGCGGGAGATATATCCATGCCCATCCACATATGTCCATTCTCTTCCAACACAGTACCCGATAGTCCTGATCCGCAGCCAATATCCAGTAGCAGGCAAGGACTATCTTCAGGAAGTAGCAGGAGTTCTATGCACCGCTCTGTCATCGATGCTTGGATGTCTATAATACGAGTGCTAGAATAGAAACCAATTTTTAGTGCCTCTGCAAGTGCAATTTAGGTTTAGAATTCTTTGCAAGATATTCTTAGGTTTCAACGATTGTAATGTGATATGCTTAATATAGTCCATGGTACGTACTTTTGTGTGTATTTTCTGGCTTCATCTTCGTTGTAAAACTGTAAATTGTTTAACAATATTTATTGTTTTTATCTTAAACGATTGTAATTATGAGAATATTATTTCTGACCACTACTAATAGAGTACACTTACCACTTCAGGGGGAGCCTGATGTTCTGGTCTTCGAGACATTTTTAGAGCAATAATTTCTTATTACTGTGAGGAAAATTAATTTTAGTGATAGTAATAAAATAAATAAATAAAGCAATCTATCCACGAGAAATAACCTCAAAACGAAACTGACGTTGACATTTCTTTCTGCTTTCACTATTTCATTGTTTGACATTGACATATCGTCTATGTGCTTTGACGTTGACACTAAAATGTTGATAGAGAGCTAAGGTGGGGAAACAAAATAAATGTAGTTTCCCGCCTTTTGCTTGTGACGTATTCACTAAACTTTGTATCGTCCACGAATGCGATCTATTCAATCTTTACCGATTTGTATCTAACACTCGACTTTAATTTCCTATTTGCACGGTTTCAAAATGTAAATACTAAGAGTACGTCACTTGAACATCAAAGTCCGCCTTCGCTGTCCTTTTGAAAGTGTTAGAGAAACTCGGAAAAAAAGACTAATAGAGATAAATATAATAAATGGCTCTAATATAAAATGTAATCACATTTAAAAAGGTGCATTTATGTAACGTAAGTGCCTTGGGATCTGGATGTGGGCTCAAAGGATGTAAGGTAGGTATGTGAAATATAACTTAATTGAAAAAAAAAAACTCTTTTATGTATACGTTTATTTTCAGATTTTATATTTTCTAACCTACCCTATATTTACCTATTTTTATTTATTACGTAGCAACAAATTAAATTGGTAGGTAGGTACTTACACAAAGGTACACGATCTCTCAGAATACTTTATCACATTTATTAAAAGGACAACAAATAAATACATACATTCGTAGAATAAAATTATGATATTATTTTATCTAATAAATAGAGACTCAAGAAAGGTAGATATAAACAATTTGGCACAATATTTTAGATGGGCCGAGAAAGGTTCCTACATGATTTGGTCCTTATCTCAATATTCAATATGCTACATACACATTCAGGAAGAAACAAAAGCAAATATTCGCAATCACATCGATTTATTAGTAGGTAGATAATTGTTGTACCTATTAGTTCACCTACTATAATATACTAGATACTCCATTTTGTAATATTTGATACACAACAAGCACCATATTTTCATCAAAGCTCCCAAAAAGCTCCTTGTATTGATAAATAGTAAGGATAGAGTACCTACTATGAATTGAAGTAGATTATACACTGTCACGTTCGTCTGAAAATTAAACAAAGTTAAATATAGGTTCGATTTTCCGTTTAAGCTGAAAGATAGCTGAAAGATGGACCAGTAGCTAACAAAAAGTTAGGGACTAGTATGATCACTATTTAAGTAAACGTTACCTTCAGACCCCTACTTATAGAGTGACAATAGACAAATATTTATTTATAACAAAAATATACAAACATACGCAACCAGCGCAGCGCTGGTGGGGTCAGCAACGTTTACTTTACGAACCCTTTTTATCAATTGCCTAATCTGGGGTGTCCGAGACCCAAATTTCGGACCTGAGTAAATGCAATATTACGATTTTAGTCGTCTCAGTATTTATATATAGCACGGATTACAAATGCTGTGTATCGGTCAAAGAATGCCACTGCTCATGTCTATGGTCCGGAAACTTAATGCAATCCATCCAGTGCTTCAATCTCCTGCCTTTACTGGCCGCTCCCAACACTAAGCTGCCGAGAAAATCGTTTGCTTTGCCATAATCTTTGTCCCAAAATGTCAATGTCAGATTTTGGCGCGAAAGCTCCGTTGGCCGCGTCTCGAAAAAGAACTCTTCGTTCCAAACTGGATTCAGGTTCCGCCATTTTATGGAGGTCTTGTGTTTTTTGTGGTACGGGTCTGGGTCCAAATGTCTAGAAAGGAAAGAAATGTAATCATTACAAGCTGGTTTCATTGATTTGCTAGTGCATTTCAAGTAAACAACTGCTAATAAATTAATCAACAAAATATTATTATAGACAATGTCCACAAGTACATTCAAAGAGTATCCTTTAATTCCGTTTCCTTAAATTGCTTCACATCATTTGGTAGCTTCATCAAATTATCGGTTTAGAATTTAACCAACATGCTGTTAATTTGAGTCTAGGGAATGAGTGGGATGCATCTCAATTTGACCAAACTAGCAGCCATCCTTCGAAACTCATGAGACCACCAACAGGTTATTTAAGTTGTTGGTAGGCATGTGCTGTAGCTGTAAAACTCACAATTTAACAAAAGGATCCGAATATCCATTGCTGTCCTGCGGAGGCAGCTCAGCGGCTCTGCAGATTGTCACCACCAAGGCTCTCTTCTTCGTGCTGTAGCACAGCGCTAGCAGAACTCGGGGCCCGGTCGGTTCCGACCCCGAGGACCCGGAGAGCGCCAGCCGCAGTTGAGAGGGAGTTTTGGCACATTCTCGTAAGGATACCGTCGCTGAACCCATTTCGTCGCAACCGTATCTGTGTCAAAGAAAATGTCACTAATCGTTAGTTAATTTAACAGAATTATAAAATAAATAATATAAGTAAGGTGTCAGACAATTTTGAGGACTAAGTAGTAAAAAATTTAACCACCTACCCTACACAGTCGAAGAACCTATTAGATATTCAAGGGTTATTCGGTATGTTTTTGCTTAAAAACCGAAACCGTTGAGTACCTACCTAGCATCTTTACACCACGTTGGGCGCCAACAAGAATAACTCAGATCAGTAATAAGTTTAGGATTGGATTGGGCGCCAATATCACGAAAACGTAGTTGAAATATTTTAATGAGACACAAAAGAGAGAGAGAGAGAGAAATGAGTTTGATAATAAACTCACTTGTCATCATCAAATAGAACAATATCCAGAGACTTGGCGGCAAGATCAGACTCCGTGATTCCAAAGAAATGCAGCGTTTCGTTGTACTCTGGATTCTTCGTCTTGTGCACCGTTTTTGTTCTCAGTCTGTTTGAATAGCTTCCTTCTGAAAATAATAGAGAAATTAAGTTAAAAGTGTCACTAATAAAACACAAAAGTAGTTGTGGCTCGCGGTGTCACATGTGAGTTTTCCACAATTTTTCTAATATAAAAAAAAAACATGGAAGTACGATTTGATATAATCCCTGAGCTACAATTTGATTTCGGTAACAAGATTACTGATTTCCTAGATTACCATTCAGATAAAGTGTTCGAAAACCTTTTCTCACCTCTGGGCAAGACTTCCAATCTGCAGAAGGGGTCGGAAAGCCCAGTCATGTCCATGCCGATGAGGCCCCTCGCTCGTAGCACGGTGACCGCCAGCGATGACGTTGCGTTCTCGTACGCTAGCCGGATCTCCAGTGTCCCGAACCCTGAGTCCGGTATCGCTGGAGCTCGTTCCACCTGAATACACACAATATAACGCCTTTATTTTTTAACCGACTTCAAAAAAGGAGGAGGTTATCAATTCGTCTGTATGTTTTTTTTTCTTTTATTTTTTTTATGTTTGTTACCTCATAACTTTTGACTGGGTGAATCGATTTTGATGATTCTTTTTTTATTAGAAAGCTGACGCTTCCCATTTGGTCCCATTTAGTCCAGTTCTGATAATGGTATCCATGAGAAAATCATATAAGTCTTAAATTTGCATTAAGTACGTGCCCGACAAATAGATGAATAACTCAATACCTAGTCGGTCTTTTGAAGTCGGTTTTTGTTTTTTGTTTTGTAAATATAATGTTCTTGTTTAAACCACTGATTCAAGAATTGTCGTCAGAGTAACACAGGTACTTATACCAAATATCAGCCCTATTGGACAGTCAGGGATTTACGAGATTGGAAAAATTGACCACAACACTCGATCTGTGACCAGAGCTGACACACGTAGCGATGTCAACTGTTGGATTGATTTTGACTCAGATAATTTATTTAACATTTATTTATTCATAAAAAAATTGTGATAGCCTCTTAACAGACCGAGCCCAAGATGGTGCAGGTATATAAATGTAAAATAAACATAAATATAATAAAAACTAAAGTAAAATAATACAATAAAATTAATTAAAAGTAAATGCCTATTTCACAGAGTCTGTGAGCTGAACTTGTGAACTCTGCCAGGTTGCAATTAAATGTGTCCGTATCTTCGGAGACATGAACAATGAACATGGAGATCATCGAATCAGTTCATTCAATGTTACCTATACCTACTTTACTTTATGTTTAAATTTACGTTTTATGAATAAATGAGTAATGACTTCAACCTGAGTCGTTTGCTTCAAGTCCTTCCTCGCGCTTCGCAGACTGTACGCGCTGCCTTTACTCCCAGTCCTTTTCAAAGCTCCTAAAGGCCGCTGGGTGAGGCTGTCTGTTCGATGCAGGCTGAGCCCGCTCACCCCGTGAGAGAGTATCTCTGTCTCGTTCCATTCGTAGTGGGTCTCCTGAAATAGAATGAGAAAATCGTACATTCCCAGTTGACGCCACTGGCTTTATCACCACTGACGACGACTGAGAAACCCAAATATTGCCACTGGTGATAATTGGATCAAAACTGGCAAATTGTATTTATTAGTTATTAAATAAATAATGAATGTATTATAGAATGGAACGACGACGACATACGGAATGGAATTTGGAATTGGAATGAGTGAATTCTGGAAAAGGCAATTCTAATTCAATGTATTAGAATTGCCTTCGGAGGCTCAGCCGTAAATTGCTTCTTTATTATTGATACGCGCGTCGCTAAATGATTTGTCCTCTGTCATAATCAATATTACTTGATTGGATAATAAAAAGCTCTTCATTTCTTACAGACTTAATTCATAAAGAAGAAAACTACAGTTTTGACAACGCGATTGCAGTCGGTAAAATCTTTCATATATTGGTATTTTATGGACCTAGTTTAAAAGCCCTTGGATTATTTTTTTCAATAATATTAATTTACGTCGATAAATAAATGATTTATATAATACGTTTATTTATTTCTTACGATTTATTTAGGCTTACATAACTATATAGTATGAGTAAAAAGTCTGTCACGTTATCTGTGCCTACGACAGATTGCCATGTAAAGTTTCAAGCCTTTTGCATACAAACAAGAACCTAAATTATCTTGAACGAACTAGCCGAGCAACAGCAGTAAAAACATTCGGTGGCCAAGCAACCGTGAACCTAGCCCCCTAAGTAAGTTTTCCATCGAACAATTAGTCCACAATCACCCCTGTGGCTGTTTGTACACAAGACTTCTCAAGTATCTAATATTCGGGGACTCCACTAACGAATCAAGGATTGGAGTGAATCACCGAAGTCGGATCGTAGAACGAGTCGTGCGACCGTCGCGTCGTCTTTTCTCGCGTAGCTGATATTTTTCGGCTTCGTGTACGAAATTGAGGTACGAGTATCTCACACTTATTGAGTTATCGAGATTTTTATTCAACTGAGAGACGAAACGCATGTCACTCACTTGATAGTTAGTAGGTAAGCGTTGCCACCCAGAATTTTACACGGCAACGGCACTGCGCTCGTTATCCTGAGAAATGACTCTTTTAATAAATAAATTAAACATAATTTGTAATGTAGCAGGATATAATTGTCCTTATTATGTATAGTAACTTTGACACAATTTTATTTGACGGTTAAATCACAAAAGCCGTATCTGACGAACTTTACAACAGGTCGTCCAAAGTAGGTGAATTAGAAGGTGCTCTAATGTACGAACAGCCTCACAGCCTCTCTTGTCAGGGGCATCAGGGGGCAGATAATAAATGACGCACGTCTGACGCAAACAAACACGACTCCCATGACTTTTATATTATTATTTCGATATACGGATGGTTAGGTTACCCATGGGTTGGATTTCACTGGAGCGGAATGGAAATGGAGAAGGAATAATCCCCTGCATTTTCCGTACTTTTTTTTGTCAAAAAAGTAATTAGTATGTAGAGATATCATGGCACAGAATGTAGAGGCTACCACGCGATCACATTATAGATACATAAAACTTAAGAGGATCCTTACATGTTTAACTGCCTACCTACTAAATGTTGGCAGTCCTTAAACAGTTGATATCCTTTCCTTTGAGTTTTTATTCCAGGTTGAGTGGTCCATTTCAGAAATGGACAGAGTCTATTGTCTTGTTGTCAGATAAATAATTTATGCGGCGTCAATTAATCATTGAGTTAGAGAATACTCGTTGTTCGAACAAATATTGAAGTTGTTAATGAACTAAACTGACAAAGGGCAAACACAGCTGCTGAGTCTGTTTAGTCTCTATTACCAAGCGCAGGGTTTTTAATTTTATGAGTTCAAAATTTTGGGTGCTGAGGCTGGTGCAGACCTGTTATGCGAAAACATGACATTTAACATTCTGCTCGTCTTGTCACTCAATAGCAAAAAAAAAAACAAATTGCATAATAGGTTCGATAACCTTTGTCTTCTTATAATAAAAAACAAATAAAATAAAAGGTGGCAATGGCAAATTCATACGCAATTCTCAGTAGCCATGATACAGAGTAGAAATAAATTAGAAAATACGAATAAATGATTTCGCTAAGCTTTTTTAGAATTTTCCTTTCAGCTCGGTTTACTGTTGGCTTAAGTATAACAAAATCCTTCATCTAGCCTTTTAATAAAATTCCGGCGTGTGTCTCCGGGAGACTTGTAATTGCAAACATAAGTAGGGCGACCCCTGCGGGGCTGACTCGACAATCATCTCGGCCTGATTTTGACGTTGCCATGTCGACATGTCTACATAAAAACACTTCTGACAGCTTTAACACAGATAAAGGAATTGCTACTTAATTTATGGGGGTTGTGGTTGGTATTGCGTCGGCAGTTTTTAGATTTAAAAAAAGGGAGACAGTAAAAAAATCACGAAATACTCGTCAAACCTCCAAAAATTCAATTGAATAAGTACTGATTTGTCGACTTCGTAGTCGGAACTCTAATTTTACTTCTAATTTGTTTCGGAGCTGCTTTTGATCACTTCAGATAAATTAATTTCTACGTTATTTCTGGATGTTGTGTTGGTGTTGCGTATGTAGTTTTTGACTTCATAAAAGGATGACTGTAAAAAAATATTCTCTAAATACTTGTGAAAACTCCAAAAATTTAATTGATTGCCAATTTGTCGAGATCGTTGTCGTAGGCCTCTGATTTGTTTCGCACCTACTTTTGATTTCGTTTTTTTTGGTTAGGTTTTGTTAAATATTTTGGGCAGGCAAAAGGAACATTTGTCACGAAAAAAATTTAAGTTAATTTCTTTTTCAAGTCGATTTCATTCAAAAAATATTTATTCAATTTTTCAACCTTTCTTTTCAACCTAGCGGAATAAAAGATATACAATACATTCAGTAAAAAATTACGGTATTTTCCTCTTCGTTTGGAATTTGGTTTACTTTTCCGAAAACTTTTGGGAAATCAAATTTCATTCGACTATGTTTCCTTTTAAAGAATAACAGACCAAAACTCGTATTTTCTTTTGTACATTCATTTCAGTCTTCATCCAACAGGACCTAAAAAAACATCTACGTAGTAGGTACAGAATATGAAAATAGCATAAAACGTGCCAGATTTATACATAAAAGAAATTCTAACAAGTTAATTATACACCAGATATTTTAATAATTCCAGTTATTAAGCAAGAATTTTAAGTCGTAAGTGTGTCTGCAAATAGGACAGCTAACACAAGAGACAGGTTTGTAATTAACACAGCTTTTCATACTAAGAATATGATACTGGTACCTCCGAGCACAAAGGGTTTCCGTTTTTCAGTACAAGCGAAGTAAGTGGCTTTTACCTGCTAGATTTACCTACTTAGAACACGATTTACGTTTAGTTTAGTTTAATATTAATTCTGAGTGGTAATTAAAATTTAGCCTACAGCTGTTGGTAAATCTTTGACGTTAAATTAAATATTAAATGCTATTCTGGCAACTGAGAAATATTTTTTTTATTTACCTGCGCAATTTTATGGTTTAAGACTTTGAGAATACTTTTAGTGGACACATAGGAAAGGAGTAGCAGTAAAATCTGCGATGTTTTATATTTTTAAAAGCTCTGATAGAACTTGAATTTATTAAATGCTTTTTTAAGTAACATCAGACGTGGAATACAGACCGTACCGAATATAGATGGATACTACCAGAATTATATTCAATTACAACGGAACATATTCATCATCTACTAAGATTATAAATGTTTCAGTAAATGATAAATTCCCGAATGGTCGAGTATAATCCAAAGGAAAACAAAAATGGCTTTTAACGAGAAAACTTATACTTAGGTCATTAATTAGCCGCGCTTTGTTTGAGTTAGATTAAAGCCCGGAGGGAATGAGGTATTTTTATACCAGCGCCCTTATACTACGGACTTTAGTCGGGAAGAAATAAATTAATTAACACGCTTATATTCGCTTCACCTGTATGTTTGTGACCGACTCCTTTGGGCGCGATTTTGACCCACTTTAAACGGCCGGATTTCGTTCAAACTTTGTAGATATAATAATATCGAGGATCGATGACAATAAATTATTATACAAAAAATATACATAGAAATAAATTAAAATAATTAAATGAAGCTAATAAATTGTGTTTTTGCTCCGAACGCGATTTCTATGATTACTGTTAGCTAAGCTGTGACTCGGTACGCGAATTCTGTGACTACTGCTGGCTAAGCTGTGGTTCCCCACGGCTACTGGTACATATTCTGCTACGTGCCGCGTTTGTCAAAGAGCGACGACAATTCGTGTTTTTTAGTTTTTTAAACTATTCTATATTATTAGGTTTTTAAACTATTCTATATTATTTTATTATAAGCTTCACTTGTATGTTTGTTTGTATGTTTATAACCGACTCCTTTGGGCGCTATTTTGACCCACTTTAAACTTAAACTTAAACTTTAGATTTCGTTCAAACTTTGTAGATATATCGAGGACCGATGACAATATACTAAAAAAAGCGTGGTTTTTAGTTTTTTTTTTAACTAATCATAATCAGTTTATTGGTAATTTTCATTACAGGTCGCAACAGAAATTAAATAAAAATAATGAATAATTATTGATAGATAATTAATAGATAAAATATTCTATTAAATATTCTACGAGCAAGAAGTCTTGCTATGATCTTTGTACTCTATGGTTCTATACTTCAAATCCCTACTGAAAAGGTTGTTAGGTATCGCTTACTAGCTGGTCCACAAGCTCCACAGCCTCCATAAATAGAACGTCCCTGACCTGGTTTACGAAGGAAAACTCTGGATCGCTCCTGTATTTTTTGTAATTATACTTACTTACTGTGGACCGTGGAGAGGTTTACCTTGTCTGTTAAAAAAAAACTTACTCTTTATTCAAAAATGGTAAAGTTCTTTACATTATTTTGGGCGAGAAAGAATTTACTATTTTATTGTTTATAATTTGTTGCTTCTGTTCCTTCTGTTGTTGTATTGTTTGTTGTTTCTTCTGTTGCAAGTTTATTTTCAATTTAGCTGTTTTATTTACATATAATTATTTACATCTTAAAATAAAAATAAAAAAACTAAAATAACAAAGAAATTTACAAAACTAAAAACCAAAAAGTAAGTTTTGCCCGTGTGGCAAAAATAGAGTGAATAGGTTTTTCCTAGGCAAGCGTGCTACATCTTCGACCACATCGTCACTTCCCATCAGGTGAGATTGCAGTCAAACGCATGCCTAGTCCGATGTAAAAAAAAAAAAAAAAATGGCAAAGTACCAAGAACGCTGGCTGGATTCCCGCGCTGAATTGCCAGTGAAATTCTTTGCGCGAGGAATGAGCCAGCCCTCTCATCACCAGCGGCGTCAACTAAGCGAGGTGTGATTTGCTTGACATTTTTTTTTGTAGGTACTAGGACCCCATGGACCAAAAGTTTCGACGCCAAGCTGAAGAAATATGTACTCATTCGAAAGCGACGCATATTTGCGCCGCTTGGCGTCTTCTGCGGCATCCGCCGCGGCTCCGGCCCTCTGCTTTGTTCCGCTGAGGTGAGAACCGTAAAAGTATCGATGCATGTAGCGTCCCATACGAGAGCCCTTCCCCGCTCCCAGGGGATCAAAGTTAGGCCGTCAGGGCGCTGCGGGATGGATGCGGATTCTGCACAGCACACTCTGGAGGAGTGCACAGCGTGGGACGTGCAGCGTCAAGTTCTAGCGGCTAGGGTGGGGCAGGATTTGTCTCTGCCAAGCGTGGTCTCCGCCATGCTGAGAGACAAAGCCGCCTGGACGGCCATGACTGAGTTTTGCGAAGATGTGATCAAGCAGAAGGAATTCGCCGAGCGAGAACGTGAGAAAGCTGATCCATCACGAAGAGGACGACGCAGAGGCGGCCAAACGGCACGTGCTGGCCCCTCAACCCTGGAGCCGGGGTCTTAGAATGCGGCTTCGGTATCCCCTGCCTGTCGTAAGAGCCGACTAAAAGGGGCCTTTGGGCTCGTGGGTGGTCAGATTTGGGGATCTGGCTACCTTCTCGAACGAGCCCAGGGAAGACAACGGCGCGGTGTGGCTCGTGTCGTTGTAGGGGCCGGAAAAGGACCAACGTCCTGCGAATGGTGCCTCAGGCAACTTGATAATTAAGGGGGCACTAGTATGAGTTCGTCAGAGACCCTGGTGCCCCCTGTCAAGCACACAGGCTGGCCACCGAGGGGGTTTTAGTGAGCAACCTCACATAACCCGGTTGCTCCCCAAAGCAGCCGGGTATCTTTCTAAGATTTCCCCCCCGTCAACAAAAAAAAAAAAAAAAAAAAAAAGGCCGTCAGGGCGCTTGCCATCATCTCGGACTATCCCTACTGGTTCTAATATAGTAGGGATGTTGATGGTGGCAAGTGCTCGCTTGATGATGTCGTTCAAGGAGCCGTGGCGAGAAAATTCTTCTATTGTATTTTGTATCCTCTACTTTCATCCAGAGGTCAACTTATTCTATGCTTAGGGTAGTGATCTATCTTTTTAACATGATTAGAAAGAAAACAGTAACAACTTTAAATACTACAGGGTTATCCATAAAGGGTATGCTAAGCCGAAAAGGGCTCATAGTACTCATCATTATGAACAACTTTTACTATTGAACCAACCCAAAATTCGCGAAAACAAATCAGCTGTACCATACATTTTGTCGAGTGTCATTGACATTTTTCTATGGGTCAGCTGATTTTTTTTCGACAGTAAAAGTTGTTCGTAATGATGAGTGCTATGAGCCCTTTTCGGCTTAGCATACCCTTTATGAATAACCCTGTAAATTAATGCGATAATTAATAAAATGATATTAATGCGACTTTTAAGAGTAACGGTTATAAAATAGTTATCTCGTCTTCTGTCTTTTTCGAACGAGTTTAAAATCTGATAGAGAGAAAAAGATAAAACACAAAGCTACCAACTCCAGGTTTTTAATGATGCTTGAGACGTTTTATGAAACAGAAATTGTACGAAATGGCCAAAAACAATTTTAATTACTCTCTTTAGGAATAAAATAACCTTCCTCGCATTTCTAGGGATTAAACAACAAACATTAGGCACGATCTGTTTTCCTGACAGCAAAGGAGTCAACGAAATTGTTTTGAGCGTTTATTTCCTAAGCACTGTTGCTTGTAAGCTCGGGGCGGATTACCTTTGGAACAGGCGTGACGAAAGATTTTAAAATCCTCTTCCATAATGTGAGTACACATTTACTATTTACAAAAAAGCCTTTATTTCGGTAATAAACTTAAGTTTAACGAAGTTTGAAGCCATTTTTCACATATTTTTTCAACAGTGCCCGAAAACAGCTTGCT
The DNA here is from genome assembly GCA_949125135.1 of Alcis repandata. Classification (NCBI taxonomy): domain Eukaryota; kingdom Metazoa; phylum Arthropoda; class Insecta; order Lepidoptera; family Geometridae; genus Alcis; species Alcis repandata. The sequence goes on from OX421241.1 coordinate 5,937,962, forward strand.
CGTGTCATGGCGTCGATTTGACGTCACGGCATTGTGTCATGTCATTGTGTCTATGCGTGATGAGCGGCGAATGACCTGAGTTCACTTAGGCATGACGTCATACGCTGTGATCGTTGTTTCTGACAAGATGGCCGATTGCTGTATTTTAATGTTTTAATTTATTGAAAATCTTAATAATCTGTTTTTTTAAAATAAAACTAAACATGTGTTTCAATTTTTTTTAATCTGGCTAGTCCCCTGAAAGCATTGAATCGGCGATTTTTTGATACTGTCATCATGCCTATTAAAAGGTCTGAGAATACTGCTAATTAATATTTCACTGTTTTTTTATATTTTGTTTAATCCAGCTACCCCACGCTATTTAAAAGATCTCTTCGCTTTCTGGCATGCCTCTCATTCCCATACCCTTCGATCTCAAGATACCTTCTCCCTTAAAACACCCTCTGCTCGCTGTTCAACTTTTTACGGCAAATCCTTTGCTTTCCAGGCGGTTCAGCTGTGGAACGATTTGCCAGTGTTAATAAGAACTGCTACATCGCTTGCATCTTTTAAAGACCAGTTAAAAAAACATCACTTGTCGTATTTGCCATCTCTGTAGTGATTATTTATTTATAATTTACCTATTATTTGTTATTTTGTTTTTAATTATTATGTATTTTTTTTTTTCTGCCCTATTAGTAATATATATTTATATATATATTAGTTTATTTTCGCTAATGTAGGTAGTTTTAGTATTAGAATGTATTTTAAGTATTTTTTACTTTTTTTTTTTATGTAGGTTTATATGACAGTTTTTTTTTTTCTTCTCAATATTGCACACCCCGTTTTTCTGTTTTTTGTCTATCCTCTCCATCCTAAGGTTGCCTGGAAGAGATCGCTCTTAGCGATAAGGCCGCCAGTTGTCGCACTAGTTTTATGTGTTATAATTCTTTTGTTTGTAATTTATGGTGTGAACAATAAAGAGTTTATCTATCTATCTATCTATCTATCACTGTAATTATAGGTTTGTAGGAAGGTTGTTACCTTTTTGGGTTTCGTAGCGGGCTTAGGTACCCTTATAGTTGTTAAGGTATGGTTTGAACACTTTGGGTCGGTGAGTAATAAATAAATCACTGCGGATCACTTACCCCGAGTTTCTAGAGCTATTAAATTTTATATCGAGGGTTTAGGTACTAGTATTTATGGGTTGTTTACACGTAACGAGTACAGTGTTGAGACAGTAAATAGGCTCGGCCGAGCAAACAAATCATGGTTCTGTCTTGCCTCGTCAAAATGTTTATAAGTACAAACCGAGTACTCAGACGTCACCATACCTACTGGTTACGTGTAATCAACCCATTTCCTGCCCAACCTGGCATTTTACCTGATTCTATCCAAATCGATTTATATAGCCTTTATAAAAATTAGAGACAACAAACCTAAACATTCACTGTCGTCAGTCAGTATCACAAAACTTAACAAAATCTCCTTTAATCTAATTTTAGCTTAAAGCCCGTCACACACGTAGCTATAATATATATTAATATAAATATAGCGAGGCATATTACGATATATTTTCAATACAAATATTGAAGTGACCGCACACGGAGCTATAATATATATTATAGCAAGGCATACTAATTTATATTATAGCAAGGCATATTAATATATATTAAAGCTACGTGTGTGACGGGCTTAATGTGTTTCCTCCATTTGTATATTACGACCTAAAAGCTATGTCCGTCCTTGAACTGAGATGAAAAGCAATGGGACATTCGGTCCATTAAGTTGACGTGCGACCGACGCGGGCGTGGAACCGACCGAGTGTATCCAGTCACTGAACTGTAATTGGCGCCCAACGTGGAGCTTAACTAACACTTGGTTATTACAAGATTGAATAACCAGTTAATAAAATTGTATTGTAAGGAATCAGTTAATAGGTTTGTCTTTTTAGAGATGAAATGTCGTTGTCATCCAGTATAGTTAGGCATTTGTATTACAAAACAGTTATTACATTATAAAACATTGGTGAAGATGTACATATCCGTTAATATTTTGTTTTTAAACCTCTAATAAAACTCAGTTTGGATCACTAAAAATCAAACAAAGAACCTCATTATACTTTACCAGTTTCTAAAAGCAAGCAATTTTAACTTGGCGCCCAACGTGGAGCTTACCAGTATGGCGCGCGAGATATCGATATAGCATTGTTATTTAAATCAATCAAAAGTTTTGGGTCTAATTTTATGGAAAGGTGTGCTTGTCTTGAATTTCATTGAGAAACGTTATATTATTATTATGTTTATCCATATTTGAATATTATGTATATAATGTTGTAGACGGAGGAGGGTGCGAAAAGATATTCTACTGTACTTGACACGACGGACAGTTAACTATCACATGTCAAGGAGTTCTTGTAAAATTTTAATAGGTATCTTCTAAGTCTGCATGCTCCCTTATCAACTGTTGACCATCAAGGTCTAACGCGAATTTATTCATTATTAAAAAAATAATATTAAATTAGGCATTTTACTTACATGTGGTGATCCAACAGACTTCCTACTCTCACTGTTACTGGGCTGCCTGGAGAAGGTAGGAGCGTGGATGCTGAGAGGAGACCCTGGTTCGGAGTCGGTCTTCCCATCGTTGCTGCTGTTCCCTGCATCAGGCTGGAAGCAATAGACATTGATGCAGTTCTCTTCAACCAATTCTTCTTGCTAAACTAAATTAATCCTTTATGTGAATTCGTTTAAGCCGAGTTGCTGGCGTCAGAGTTTTTAGGCAGGTAACAATATTACCTAGACAAGCCTGATCGAGGTTTCAAGTCACTTATTGTTTAAAATATACTGTAATACATTAATTAAAAAAAACTAACAGATGGGTACAACTTTATAAAGTTCAGTAAACAATTCTACCAAACTGTTGTTGATGCTGGACCGACCAATTTGGCAAAGGCCTTAGATAGCCGATACGTACTTAATAAGTAATATTGAGAAATAAGATCAATCGAGTGAGGATCACGTGAGTATTGATCTTATTTGTTCAGAACAAGAAAAACAGTGCGTCCGCACCCTTATTACTTAATTTCGCACTAACCAATACCGACTACCGACGTTAGATTGAAAAGTTTTAGTGAATAAAAGCTCGTTCATAGGAAACGTTAATATAAATCACGCACGTCTCGAATTTTCAACAAAAAAACTGAAATTGGTAGTTTCTCCATAGACAAAACCGACTTACATTCGACAAGCTGTCATTATAATAAGGAAAAAAATATGAATTAAGCCTTAGAATTTCAGAATGAAAAGAAACGGACGTGCGCTTCATTAATATCTAAGCTTTTTGAAAACTGTCGTTCTTTTGATAAAAAATTTCAATAAAAATGCCGATAGGTATCTATTTAGAACTTTTCCTTCTATCTTCGCAACTAGGGCGAGTGTACACAGGCTGACTTCCAAATGAATGTGAGTGAGAATAAAGCAATATATTTTTATTTATACAAATTGTAGCTATTTTTAGAAAGGTAAAACTAATTTGCGCTCGGTTTTCAATTCGAATCTAATCCGTTTCTCAATTTTCCATGCTTCAAGCCTCTTACGAGTTAAAACCTTTTCCAAGTAATCAAAGACCGAGTAACAATAGAATTCCCTTACAGTGTAAATAAGATAATCCTTCTAAGATGCGAAAATCGATGGCAAAACCGGTTGGTGTCAGAGTTCGAGTAGCTTATTTGAGGGTTAGTGGTATAGTCAGAGATAAGATAACAGGACGTATTAGCCATAATCCTTCAGAGGAATTCGTAGAATATTCTATTAATAAACCAGCAAGTTTCTGATAAAGGACGCCAGGCGTATGTAGGTACTACGGTCCCGTATGGGCCTGCGGCAATATTGTCTAAACGACTGGAATCAGAAATTCAGCTTTATTTTGTGAATTGGAGCTTGCTTCAAGTGAGCTAAATCAAAACGAAGCTGAACCTTATTGCCATTCAGTTAGACATAGACTGCCGTATCGTACCAGATGACAAAAGTAAAGAAATGTGTAATTGAAATTTGAGCCGTATAAATTCAAATGACAAACAAAAGTTTGTGTGTAAATTAATAGAGAATCGTGTTTGCTTGTTGTTTCAAGCAGAAGATGCGACGTAGTTTGTCTTGAGAAAATATGCTGTATGTGGGTAAATAACAATTTATTTGCTTACATTTCTATGCTTGGCACGATTTGTGTATGTTCATTAATTCGAAATTGTACTTTTGGATTGTACTCTTATTAGGACTAGGAGAATAATCGCACAACTTTTTGCGTTAAACTTGTTGTCCTGTTTGTTGTCCTGTTTGTTGTCCTGTTGCAGCTCTACAATACAGAATTATAAGGAGAGGGTATGCTAAACCCAAAAAGACTCATAGTACTCATCATTATGAAAAACTTTTACTATGGAACCAACTCGGAATTCGCGAAAAAAATCAGCTGTTCCATACATGTTAAATGTGATATTGACATTTTTCAATGGTATTGCAGATTTTTGTTTGATTTCCGAGTTGATACCATAGTAAAACTTGTTTATGAGTCATATTTTATGAGTCATGTTTATCATACCATCTTTGCCACTTGAGCAGTTGTGCAGCCTCGCTCCATTATTTTAGAGCTGAGTTGGCTCTGGTAAACCCTGGCAAGAGGGTAACGCACAATGCACCCCTTTGTGGGACGCCAGTGCGAGACCTATCGCCCCAAACGCCCGAATAACAATAAGAACAATGTAAAATTGACGCGACGGTAGAACAATAATAGTTTCTAGGTTACCTGTAACGATCTAGCCACTTCCATGTCATTATATCTTCCAGTGGCTCTCCTTTCAGGTAAGACGTACTTCGGCAACGCTTTATAGAACCAGGCTCCAGACTTCTTCCACATCTCTCTGGTTTCCGCGCAAAGGTTGCAAATATACCCTTCTCTAGAGTATATTGGTGATCTGCAAATAATTCTGCATTTAATTCAGAGGTCCCGTGTTCGATTTCTGCTGGGGAGATGTTCGAATGATGAATTTAAATATCTGTGCTGGGTCTGGGTGTTAGTTGTCCATGTCTTTGTGTATGTTCTACGGTATCCTTGACACAGGATACCTACGACAAAGCTGCGAGTGTGAAACGTCAATTTGTTTTGCTAGGTTTTGAAAAAAAAATGTTGCAAAAAACACAAAACATACACACAGAGCTCACAGAACTCATTTGAAAAATATTGATGGTACATAAACCAATTTTCTATCAACATATAGCTGTATTTATTTTATATCGTTACTAAATTGTGCCGCCCATCGGTTCTAAAAGGTCACCCCTAAGAGAGTTATTTCAAATGGGGATTCCGCTACCCGAGACATTTTCTGTCCTGCCACTGAAGCCGCCCATAAGCTTCACTATAACCAATCTTACTTAATCCGAGACTTACTCCAACTACTTACACGTCACTTACAACACAATAAAACTTTATTGTGACTACAAAAGGAAATTACAAACAAGGTAAAAAGAAAAACATTAGAGATGGGCACAAAACACCACATTCTAACATTTCTAACCTAACTTTATCTAATATTATAACTGCGAAAGTGAGTTTGTTTTTACGTTTTCCTGCTTTAATTACTCAACCGATCATAATGAAATATGGCAAACGCGTTGTTATGGGTTGGTTTGGTTACACGTAACGAGTACAGTGGCGAGACAGTAAATGGGCATACTCTGCCGAGCAAATAAATCATGGTTCTAGTGACAGTCTAGCCTCGTCAAAATGTTTATACAAAGCGAGTACTCGGCCGGGGTACGCGTAATTAACCAATTAGGGAAACAGAAAATGACACAGGCTACTTTTCGTAAACAAACCGTCAGCTTACTCAAGAAGTCATTAACAGAAAAATCAGTGCCAGGCTGTACGTGACTTCAAGCGCATCCCACTTGTAATTACTCCTCGAAAATGATCACTGAATGTGATCGAAATTAGTCAAAGAATTAGACTTAATAAATGGTGTACATTCTCGTGTTAATTATAAACAAAAAAGTGTCACAGTTACGTTATTTTTCATGACAAAACAGTGACTTTTTGCAATTATTGACTTCTTGCACTTAGGCGACGAAACTTACTTATGCGGTGGGTTTTGTGTTTCTATAACACACTTGGAGCACGCCGCATGTCCGCAAATGTTACACGTCCTCAACGGCGAGAGGAATCTGGAGGTCTCTCCACAAAGGAGACATGTTCTTGGGGCCGGACCTTGGGCTGAACGACGCATACCTAAACCAAAATTTGCTTAATTGTAGAATTACTGTATTCATCATATTCCATCTCCATCTATCTTAGATGGAGATGGCATATGCTGCCGAAATAAGCCTAAGAGCGGTATCTAAAAAAAAAAGTGATTTCAGTTTTTTCACGCATCAGATGTGTAATTTTTAAGTTAGTAAGTAAGTAGATGCATTTTTTTTTTGATGCTGCTCTTGGGCTTAAGGCGAGAGTAAATCGGTCTTTTCTAGGCAAGCGTACTACGTCGTAGACCGCATCATTGCTCACAATTTAAGTATGATAGCTTGTCAGCATACGTTTGACCGCCATCTCTTTTTTTCAATGATGATCGAATATAAAAAAAAGAGGCCTGGGTAGCAAAGTTTAACAGCTTCAACTAAGCAAAATGTATAAGAAGTTGAAGTATTAAGGCCGCCTGAGATCCTCTGACAATTTAAGTAACTAAAATGACTTCATAACAAAATGTTGGGATAAAATAGAAAAGAATAACATTGCTCCAAAGATACTAAGTTACAAAAAGGGACAAATTGATACACAAAAGATTCCATGACTCGGAAACACTTTCAATGTCTTTTAAGAAACCCAAGACGAACGCGATATATCTATCATAATGTCAGCACCTTTTAAAATCGACCTTCACACGGCCTTCACAGTGTAACGCCTTGATCCATTCAGCTCCCATTTTGCCTTCAAATGTGAGGTAAAGATATTATAATAAGTACAGTCGATGAGTCGGTGTTTACGAGTGCTTTGAAGGCTTTGAATTTGAAAACCAGTCAGGCTGTTGAGGTATTCTTTTGTTTGAACTTTATTTATAGAACATGTTTTTCATTCACCATAATAAATAGGGAGAAGACGAGGCGTTTAGTAGTAGGAGTTTGGCTGTACTAATATTCGCTGAGGCCTTTGATTCATGTTCGCGAGGCGTATTAATAGCTGAACGTGATTGCGACGTTATTAAGGTTTCCTTCATTTTCATTTCCATTTCGAAATAGCTTCGAACCTGGGATTATTAAATTGAACTACCTACTTCTATTTGATATTTGAGGGATGTTATTATATTTGTGAGCTAGTTCGTACTCGGCATAATTTAAAGTCAAGCAATTAGTTGCCCACGCAATCTGATTTTTTCTAGTTGTTTTTCAACTCGTTTGACGATTGAGCCCCGGGGCTCTAATCTGCCGAGCGAGATACGTTCTCGGTCACTGTCGCTCTCAATAGAAATGTCATAAGAGTGAGAGTGACGGAGATAATCTCGAGCGCCTAAGTCCCGGTTTTCTGTCACTCGTTCGGTTATCTAAAGAGATTTGCCTATAGCCGTGTTTTAAAACTAGTCAGGCCATTTTAATAGGTCACATTTGACGTCCTATCTTCATAGTGAGGTGACCTGCTTAAAAACATCGATTAAAGTGAATGAATCAATACGGACTTGAAACAAATGCGAATTTTAAAAATCATCAGGCGAATCCCTGTCCCATTATTATTTTTTCATTCGTAAATTTAAGGAGCAAAATAAGACAAGTACATAATTTAACAAAAAAAAAAGCATTTATTCAGTTGAACTAATATCAGAACTGTTATTAGTATTGTCATCTTCATCACTGCTGTCAACACTCAGAAATGTTATTAATTCATTTTCAATAATATTGTCTATTCTCACATCTCGTTCAAAATTTTGTAAAATTATTTTCTATGTTTTCTCTACGACTCAACATATATTATCATATCATATCATTGCATTCGATTCAACTGATCAGCTTTCGATTTTTAGAGTAATATCCCTAGTGTTTAAAACAACGTTCAGTTCTTTACGAGATCGTAGATTATCTCGTAGATCAGTAATTGTTTACTAAGTTTAAAATGGTTTATTAAAAAACAAATCATAAAATAACTAGTATCGGTCATTAATACAATAAATATGTAATCGTAATTGAAAAAAGTTAAGCAATTGTGCAGTTCTAACAAAACGAAAAAATAATATTATTGCCCGCCGTTACAAGGTTACGTTGTTGAATTTTGATGAATTGTCAAATGTGACTTATTAAAATGGCCTGACTTATAGCTGTCAATCTGTAAGTTTCGATCTGCAAATCTTGCGACCAGTCGCTCAACGAGTTTTTCCTCGACCTCGACAGTTTTCCAATGCGTTTGAAGATTGCGGTAACAGCCTTTCACTAGCTTGGGCTTTACGGAGGTTCGCTATCCAAACGAATAGAAAATAAATCTGTTTAGAATTTGAGCTAAAGCTATTGAGATACGCTTTCTAAATGGCTAGATAGTAAATCTCTTTAAAGCCAGAGCTAGAGCTCCGCTGTCTTTAGCCAGCCCCTCTAGCCAAGTTGCAATTCTACAATTGAAACGCTATAGCAAACTAGAACAATGTTTGCGAATGTCATTTCCATAATAGAATATAGAATCTTTAAATAGACTAGCTGCACCCGGCGGTTTCGCCCGCTGTTTTTTTCTAACTTTTAACTTCCCTGAACTTTCACAAATATTTCAAGACCAAAATTAGCGAAATCGGTTCTATAGATAGATTACATTTAGATTATATTTTATAGCGTTTTGATCTTGCATACCTAATACTAGTTTTATGGTTTTGATTATAAAATTGTAACTTGGCTAGGCTTGGCTAGGCAGATCGCTGGCTGTATCAATCTACCTTCGAGTCTAGCGACCAGTCGCCCGACGCGTTTGGCTTCGACCTCGTCCAGTTTCTCAGCGCGTTTGACGACTGCGGCGATTGCCTCTCGCTCGCTCGGGCTCAGCGGGGGCTCGCTTCTAGCCGCGCTCCAGCCGGTCCGCAGTCTGTAACAGACAGCTAATGTCAGTTCTAGGATTTTTTTTATTTTTTTTATTATTGCATGTTTCTTGCAAGGAACAAACTTATTCTGAAATTGAAAGATGTAGAATGTAGATAAAAATAGGTTAAACGTTTTCCAGTTGCTCCGAATTGCTTTCGTGAACTTTTCACTGCGGTAATTGTATAGAGTTCACGTAAGTGGTGGGTCGTTGCCAGAATGGAAGGATAATGTATTAACGTTGTAAGGCCCTTGATCTTGGCCTTCGGTTATTGGCGCTGAAAGGCGTTTGGGTACCTGCCTAATGGAATGTATGGGGTTTTATTCATGGTACGGCTTTTATTGCTTTCTGAACTAGAAAAATACATTTTTGGTGAGCAATTTTGCTTGTACCTACCTACCTACACTAGCATAATGCATTAGGTATAGGTATAAGTAAAGCGTTTTAGAGAAGACTATTAACTAGAACACTTTCTTTGTTTTCCTACATTTCATTACATTATAGCAAACGTACCTAATTACCTATACTGCCCTCATAATCACAAGAGCGGTATCGCAAAAATGAATTGAATTCTGTATTTTCACGCATCTGATAGCTTGGATTAATTTGGATAATTACTATAATTAACATGAATACTGTATAATGTATATATATGTATAGTGCCACATATAATGGTTCCTAATTACAAGACTAAACCATAGAAATAGATGAAGTCCCATATGATTAGATACCGAAAAGTAAATAAGAAAATGTACAAGAATCAATGAATTAAAACTGTCATTGCTCTGATAATACCTAACACAAGTGTATACAAATATTTGCTACACATAAAATCCTATGCGTGTAATAGATTAGATGATTATGATGAAAAATAAAAATCTAAAAACAATTGTTTTAAACCATTTTATTATTTAAATTAAATTTCATTATTGAAATTGATTTATATCAGAAATCAGAGATATTTATTTACCTTAAATAACTTTAAATGTTACAGGTAAGTTAATATTTAACAAATAACTTACTTGTACCTACCTCTTTAATCAAATAAATAAATAAACGTTTCACACTCATAGCTCGACTAGGAATAAATCTTGTGTCGGGGATGCCATGGAACACACACAAAGACAAGAACAACTAACACCCAGACCCAGAACAGATATTTAAATTCATCATTCAAATATCTGCCCGGCCGGGAATCGAACCCGAGACCTCTGGCTTATAAGGCGGATACACTACCGCTGAGCCAAACAGGCCGACAAATCATGCAGATTTGATAGTTCTTAGTTTGCCAACTAAATGGCATCCGAATTCTACAAACCTAATCCATCACGGCAGCTTGTACAGCGTGAGTGATCGCCGAATTCCATTTCGGAACAATCTACTGGGGAAATCAAATCACATTAGCTGTCCGAAGGGTGACAAATCACCCAATATTGTTTGCTATAGCCATTCAATTCGTATGAATGCTGAGGGCTTGTTAGGTCATCTTCTTTTTTTCATGTTTATGCATCAATTTGGGATGTGAGCAATTTTTTTTCATGTCGATGTATTTACGGCACTGTTGAATATCGATGGGAAAAAGAATCTGATAATAAAGATATTATAGTAATAAATAACGAAGGGGCTGAGTTTAGGCAGCATCTTCGAAATAAAATATAGACTTAGTATTCAGAGAGGTTGGGTTACTTTTATTTGCTTCAGATTCCTTTACTTAGGACCCTATTCTTGAGCGCTCGAGATTATCTCCGTCACTCTTACTCTTATGACATTTATAATGAGAGCGACAGTGACCGAGATAATATCTCACTCGCTAGGGCTTCTGACTAATTACTACGGATGGAGTTTTTCTAAAAAGGGTAAGAAAAGGTACAAAAATAACCAAACCCACAATCTTACAGAATTATGAAACAGCTGTTTATATTTTAGTTTTATTTTACAGTTTACTTTGGTCCAGTTTATTTTCCGAGATTCAAATAATCTTATTTATTATGAAACACCAACAGTGTATATATTAAAAACTAGCTGTTCCCTGCCACGCTTCGCTGTGGATAAAAAAAAAATATATAGCATAGGTTACTTTGGGATAATGTAGCATTCGAATGGTGAAAGAATTTTTGAAATCGGTCCAGTAGTTTTTGAGTTTATTCCACACAAACATACAAACTGTCTAATAATGGTAATAATCTACCTACAATGTTAATAAGATTGTAAAATTGTACGTAATTACTAAACTTATTGTCTTAGTATACAGGGTTTAAGGAAAGGGTATGCTGAGCCAAAAAAGGCTCGTAACAGTGTTGCCAACTCCAAAACTTCTGAGTCCTTAGATTCTTAATCAAAAGTCGCTAGAAAGTCGCTAAAACTAACTCCACCAAGAGCGGATCCAAAATTTTGTCTGGGAGAATATTTATAATTTTGTCGGGGACAGAATTAAATAGGCGGTGTCAAATGTTAGGATAGGTAAAAAAATTAAGGTAATAATTATTGGAGAATTGGCCGTATTCAATGGCAAAACTTAGATTTCCAAGAAAATTGGACGTGTTTCTTTGAATATTTTTTGAAATATCTAAAGCTAGGTCTGTTTTAATTTGTACTCCAAAAGTCGCCAGATATGTCGCTAAACAATTTTTGTCGTCAAAACTTTATTTTAGTCGCTAAGACTTGAGCAAAAGTCGCCAGTTCTAGCGACTAAGTCGCTAAATTGGCAACACTGGCTCGTAATAGTCATGATTATGAACAACGTTTCATAAGGGATTAGTCAGTAGATCGATGTCAGTACAGTACAGCTCATTTATTTTCGCGAATTCCGAGTTGACCCTATAGTAAAAGTTAATAATAATGATGATTAATACGAGCCCTTTTCGGCTTAACACACCCTTCATTATAACCAGATATTATTAAACAATACTTATTTCATACTCTCTCATTTATTAATTTTTTTCTTTTCTTTTATCATTTGTTCAATAAATATTTCTGAATCTGAATACTACCTAGGATTGTGTCCAGTTGGTATGTTATTCTTATTACTGAATTGACAGACGCGGTATAGACACCAACCCCATTGTTTGAAATGTAAAGCGACAGTTCGATCCACAACAAAGCGCTGCAATCTCCGCTCGTCAACCATTGTCATACCATTCATACACCATCGTGCAATATTTGAGCTACAGAGGCTTGTCATTGTGATACCTGTCATACATTGGCGGATCCAGGGGGGGGGGGGGGGGGCTAAGACTCTCCACCCTATTTAAAAAAAAATAAACGTTTCACTCATAGCTCCCCACTAGGATAATACTGTGTCGGGGATGCCGTGGAACACAAAGACAAGGACAACTGGCATTCAGAAAATTCATTAATCATTCAAACATCTGCCCGGCTGGGAATCGAACCCGGGACTTCAGGCTTATAAGGCGGATATATTACCGCTGAGCCAAGCAACGTCAAACAGGTCGTCAATCCCAAATACAAACCATACCCTTGTTCTTTTACCCTTAGCTGACTCAAGCTCCTTCCCCCCAACAAAAATCTAGATACGGCCACTGGTTTCATATACCATTGTGTAATACTAGAGCGACAGAGAAAAGGCTTCGTTAATTAACAAGCTGAAAAGCTGGGCCAAACGTAAGTCAAACTTTCAAAGAAACTGAGGGTCAGTAGAGCTGGCACCAAATAAATATGTAAGGACCTTACGCGAGGTTTGAGTGAAAGGTAACAAGGTCGCCACATCATAAATGTTGGGGTAGAGCCTGGAAATTGGAGTTATTTTATGTAAGTTTTGTTGGTTTTCATATGAGAAGTCTTTTTATTTTTTATGGGATAAAATTTAGTTTGATTTTCATTTAGCTTTTTTAATTAAGATGGTGAAAAATAGTTTTTCGGCTGTTTCGTTTAATTGTAATTTTGTGTTTTAATTAAGACGGTAAAAACTAGTTTTCGTAGTCAAACAAAAAAGGCACCGGCTGTAATGGGCTCATCAATATGGGATGTAGGGATGGATTTATAGTAACCCAATTTGTTATCATGTTGATGAATGGGCTGCAGTGTGTAACAGTATAGTGATTACTTTAAAGTGGAAATCAGAATAAATTTCAAATTCGAATTCAAAATTAAAAATATTTATTATCAGACACATACGAGTATTAGTCCGCATCAGGCAAAAAATAACAATTACAACTAACACACACATTTAAGAATTTCTTCGTTAGTCAGTACATGAACCATATAACAATGATTCACGTACTGACAGTCAAACCTACACGGAAATATTTTAAATTGATTGTTATTTTGAATTTAACGCTTCAGAACTAGAACTAAAGAGTAGCACTCAGTTGTAAGTGCCACCCACGGTCACCGAGACAAAAGCCTACCGAGTCGACACGATTGCTGTCAGAAAAAGCTCCTTGCTACAAATGCTACGTGGGCGCTACGACGAGTGCTACGACACGAACCTAATTGACCGTGCAAGCGAAGCGAGCGAAGCGTCTATGTCATCTGTCGAGATGTTCGTATGTTGGAACTCGCGTCTATGCAACGACTGCTGGTACCTAATTACCTTGCTACAAATGCTACGCGGGCGCTACGACGAGTGCTACGACACTAACCTAAGTAACCGAGCAAGCGAAGCGAGCGAAGCGTCTATATCATCTGTCCGGATGTTTGTATGTTGGTAAGTACTCGCGTCTATGCAACCTAATTATTATTTGCCACGCTACCTATTCTGGTTTCTGTAGGCCACAGGCTTACAGAGCTTCATTAGGCTTAAAGGCAGGCTCGACCGGATCAAAGGATGGCGATTTAGTCTATACATTTACAGGGCTATAAGGACAGAGTATGCTAAGCCGAAAAAGACTTATCGTACTCATCATTATGAACAACTTTTACTATGGAACCAACACGGAATTCGCGAAATAAAGTCAGCTGTTCCATAGAAAAATGTAAATGAAATTCGACAACATGTATGGAACAGCTGATTTTTATTGTCGCGAATTTCGATTTGGTCCCATAGTAAAAGTTGTTCATAATGATGTGTACTGTGAGCCCTTTTCTTTTCGGCTTAGCATTCACTTTCCTTATAACCCTGTATACTTACTTACCGACTCTCATATTCGTATCCAATTATCAGAACATGTGAACGCAAAAAGCGCCAATTATTGGCTTTCTATTTTTAGTCGCAGCTTAAATTCTGTTGTCATTGGCACGGATTCCAAATGACCTAATCTGCGATATCTACATACTCATCAAATTGCGATTACCTATAGCTAATACGGGGCCGTGTGTCTCACACGATATTATCGCGGTCACCCTCACTCTTATGAGTTTTGTAGCGGGAGAGACAGTGACTGATATAATATAGTGTGTTATAGAATAAGGCCGTTGTTCATGCAGTTTTATCTACCCCCGGCTTTAGATAGTTTCAATCTAGAGCTTAGATACATGCTGACACTGACACGAGGTAAGTATTGTATAGTTCGATTTTGATGTATTATAACTTAAACAACAGTTTCATATGAAGTTTTGATAGGTAAGGAATCTATTGAACAAATACGAGTAGGGCCATAGAGCAAGAGCCCACAACGGCCAGACTTTCGTTATTTTATCAGAGCATGTCTCCGATAGAGGTTAGAATGATTAGTGAGTATGGAGTTGGGATTGTAGTTAATTAGGCAGGTAAGTACACTGAGAAAAGGGCAATCAACATTCCGATGAATTCACCTAAAGTACGGAGCATACTGACAATCTCCAAAAAGTACGGTTTACGGTGACAACCATTTTTAATATTATGATAGTTGTCACCGTAAAAACTGGTGTTAAACATCGTAATTTTTGGTGATTGTCAGTATGCTCCGTACGTCCGTACTTTAGGGGAAATTTTACTCAGTGTAAGTAAAAGTAAAGGGTACCTCAAATTCGTTACACAAAAAGCTAAATTTTTATATTACTTAGTTATATTGCCAATCTAAGATTTTAATGCTTGTATAATATTTTTTTAATGTAACAGAACGCTAAAAGAACTTTCGACAAATAAATTGTAATCTACCCTCAGACTAATGAGTAGGTAATAAATCTGAATTAAACTTTTAAGATGATCTTCCTTTAGTTTTTCTTTGAAGCTTTTTTGCCCGGGATTTGAGCAAACTTCATGGGATAGCGTAGTAATTAATTATTCTTGCCACCGCTCAGTCGTTCCAGAAATATAGTCTTCTTTAGAAAATAAAACTCATAAACTTACAAACTTAATCTATTATATGTTATGTCATTAGTGTAATCTTAGACGAATAATCATGTTTTAAATATTGAATGTTTATTTTTTTTATTACTAACTCAAGTAGCTTACTAACAAGGTCCGGAGAACTTTAACTATTACCATATTAACTCTGCAACCCAGGTTCACAAATACAATAAATTGAATTTTGACCATATTTACACAAAATTATTACACATACTATCTGCCACCCGGCGGTTTTACCCGCTGTTTGTTTTTTCCTGAACCTAAACCTTCCCTGAACTTCCACAAATATTTCAAGATCAAAATTAGCGAAATCGGTCCAGCCGTTCTCGAGTTATAGCCAGACAAACGAACAGCTATTCATTTTTATATAAAGGTATTAAGATTTGATGAAGTAATAAAAATATACAACGTGGTAATTTCCTTATACAACGTGGTATTTCAATATAAAACGTGGCCAGCGTTTTGGGAATAATTTCCACAGGTGGCGATCTTTTAGATTAGTTTTGTTATATTTAGTGAAGTAGTTTTATTTTATAGTAGTTTATGCAACTGTCATAGAATGAAGGGTATTAAAACACGAGTGTGTTTATGAAACGAGCGCAGCGAGTTTCATAATAGTAACGAGTGTTTTAATACCTGTGTTATATGCAGTTGCATACACTACTTTATCTTCACTAATAAAAACGTGTATTGTCACAGTGAACTTGGCGCGCAGGGCGGCCAATCAGGAGCGAGCGCGCACTTGGCGCCGCTGCGCGCGCAGGGCGGCCAATCAGGAGCGAGCGCGCGATGTTATAATGAGATTTTACGATATCGCTGTGGATATTATAACATCATGTGAAATTGCTTAAATGTTGTCTGTGCTATAACAGTAGTCATTATAATTCAAGTATTGGAAACATAAGTAGAATGTAACAGCATTAGTGTAGATAAAATCTTATATATCTACGAGTACTCGTACTTCTAAAATCTAATGATATCTTGTAAAGACATTTGACTTCAAAAACATTTTTAATATTAATCCTATCAGACAAAATGAAGGGTCAACCAAAAACCCGAGGGCGTGTCCTTACGAATTTCGTAACATATCACAAGGTTTACTATCGGCCGACTATCCCCGACTTGTGCCCACACGTCGAGTAACAAGACCATTTACATGCCTATGCCAACATGCATTGATTATGCCGGCGCAATAACTCGGAACATCGAGGTTATGATTATGGATACGGCTTGAACGTTAGGCATCCAATTTATGATCTGCGTTCAAGATTGGACTTTATGGAATAGTATAGGTACCTACTTAAGTATTGGTTCGTGGAAAGTTTGTGGAAAGTCACGAATGTTAGCAAGATCTAGGTATAAATACTAGTGGCGTGTCTAAAGGCTTTTAACTTTACATTAAATAAAATCACAAGTCAAAGAAATAGTATCAAGAATTATTAAAGAAGTAGAATCAGTTGTTTACATGAGTTTACATTGTGTAATTTGGTTAGTAAAAAAGAAATGAGGAAGCTTTTTTTGGTGTTGGTGGTCAAATGCAGAAAATGGGGAATAAGAGAGTATCTAAGCCACTTATTTTCGATAAAAAGGTGCTATATAGGGTTATTCATAAAGGGTATGCTAAGCCGAAAAGGGCTCATAGTACTCATTATTATGAACAACTTTTACTATGGGACCAACTCGAAATTCGCAAAAAAAATAATTAGCTGTTCCATACATTTTGTCGAGTGTGTTTTGTGTGTGAGTGTTTTTTTTGTGAGTGTGTGTTTGTTGACATTTTTCTATGAAACAGCTGATTTTTTTTTCGCGAATTTTGGGTTGGTCCCGTAGCAAAAGTTGTTCATAATGATGAGTACTATGAGCCCTATTCGGCTTTGCATACCCGAATAACCCTGTTTTGAAGAATCTGAAGTCTTAAGACTTGTAAGTCCAAGACTTTCCATGTAAATGAAACCCGTTTTCCTTGGTCACGGCAACACGCGTGAATGGCTGCACCGATTTCACTAATTCTTTTTTTGTTGTATTTGTTATTATTAGGAGAAGGTTCTTACGGAAAAAAATATTAAGAAAATCTCTCAGAAATATTGAAAAACCCTAAAAACAGCCCTTTTCTTTTTCCCATACAAACGTTTTCTAACTAAAACGAGCTTAATTGCTATTGTATAAAGTTCATATTGAATTGCAAGCACTCACTGTTGTTTAAGCAATGTAGGTATGTTCCTAACGTCCAAGAGTCAATTTGTACTTTATTACCTCTATACAAAGTTCAAATTCAATCATATCTATCAAAACGAAATCGAATAGTTCATTCATTTGTTTTATATCAAATGTCATTGTCAGTGTTTTTTTTCATGGATGAGTTTGCTTTTGTCAACTGAATAAAAAAAAGTTGAAACAACAACAAACTGTCAATGTCAGTGTTTTTTTTTTCATGGCAGTACAAAGTCTGCCGGGTCAGTTAGTCATTAATAAATAAAATAAAATAAAATAAAATAACCTTTATTTCCCAAAATATACAAATAACAATATAAAAATAAAATAATTTAGTACAAAAAAATAAAAATAATAATAAATAATTAGAATTGTTCTTCTGGGACACACAAATGTGGGTTAAGGCCTCCTCCATGCCTTGCCATTTCCAGACTTTCCCATTATTACAGTCATAAAAAGGTTTTTCGCTCTGAAAAAATCAAAGTATTTTTTTTGGGTTATACGCCTCAGGCCATTAACGTTCGTTCATAATACCGTCAGAATTTGTTCAAATAATTCCTTCATTTTTATGTCAGAATTATAAAGGGACTTTGTTTGGTTAACTTAGGGATTACATGGTCGTTTCCACGAATATTTTTTCCCGTCGGAATAATGTTTTCTCGGCGGAGAACACACACATAGAGCTATCATACCGCAGGTTAATATATTATAATTTCGTGAATAATATAAGAAAAACGTACTCACTTTAATTTGTTCAGTGGGTAATCTAAAAAAAAGTCAAAGGCTGAGTCGACAGCAAATAATTTCGAGGCCGCAAATAGTAATAGACAATAGACAAATATTTATTCAAAACATAAATATATTGTATGTGTTGTTGTTTATTGTGTATGTTTGTTGTTTGGGTTGTTGTGTGTTGTGTTGTTGTATTGTTGTTGTGTTGTTGTTGCGTATATTGTGTCGGTCCGACCATCTTGGCTTATCATATCTTACCATCTAAATTTTTCCGCACACTATGCGCAGGTCGTCGCGTATCAGAGAAAATAGCACAAAATCATCAAAGAAAAAATAATCGAAGGCCCACATTGATATTTCTTTGGTCATGCATGGCCCTATGGCACGAGGAACACAACGAGAAGAAGAAGGTTAATTTAGTTACACTCGAGGTTTTAGAGTAAATAGAACAGGTACAAGTACATTTTCCAATGATACTATTATATATTATAAATATAATAGTATCTATTATAGTATAATATTACAAAGAATGGCGTGATTTCGTATCTATGATTTAAATAAACAAACGCCGAGCCATGATGATCAGAGCTCTTCAGGAGGCCTAAAAACTCTGATCGGGCTAGCCACTCGGCCTATACAAACTAGTTAACTAACAAATTGAAATTTTAGTGAGCCATCACCGGCAACAAGAATCGTGCGTGTAAATACTGCTTTAAGAGGATAAGGGTATTCGCTTGGGTCTCGAAATGTCGGTATTGTCAGGGAAGAGTCGCTATTATGTCACCGGTACTCGTGCGTGTAGATCCGCAAAGGAGACTTTTGGGTTCGCTAATGACTTATTTGTTAGGGAAATGGGATGGTCCCGGTATTTTTTCGTTGTTAAAATAGCAGCGAGGAGAAGCTACGTTTCGTGTGATTAACTGGCGTCCTTGCCTCTAGCGCTGTGCACTTGCCAAAGACTGGGACGTAGAATTATATATATGTTTACATAAGTAACCTGGATCTGATAAATAAATTGTAACTGTTTACTCTGGATATGAGAGCTGGCTCATTTCTCGTGCAAAGAATTTCCCTAGCAATTCAGCGCGGGAATGCAGCTAGCGTTCTTGGTACCTTACCACACGGACAATAATTGCAGTTTGATTTTTAGTTTTTTAAGTTTTTTTTTACCGTGATTGCTTTTTACTGTAAATAAAAATATATTAAATATCTTGATAATGTGTAGTAGGTACATATATTATTTCATACGTAAAGATGTTAAAAGCAATGAGAGAAAAAGCGAAAAATATCCGCAGGGAAAAATATTCCGCTTGAACGCATCCCGTCGTTCTTAGACATCGATATGAGATGAAAGATTTTTTTATTTATGTCGATGTTTCTAGAGGCAGGATTTTTTTCCTTGCTCGTAATCACTGGCAGCGATCGAGACTAAATTACGAAATACTGATGTGACCAATAGATCAAAATTAGATGAGACGAGCCCATAATATTGTCGGAGTAGCCATCTAAGTACGCTCTTTTGCTCGCGGTTTATCTCAGCGAGGGTGTCCACCCGGTATATTCGGCGAGAGTATCCAGTCGGCAGGGGCGTAGCTACCGCCGTATCTGCCGTATCAATTATACGTGGCCCCGGGCCAAGGGGGCCCCCGACGTGCGTAACAAAAATTAATAAAAACTACCCTTTTTTTTTTTCAGAAATGACGAAAGTAGTCGATAATTTTAGAAAAAATATTTATATTATAATAGTATATCTTTTTTTACGTCTATTTTGTTGTCCCCATACAAAACGCTAATTTCGTAGGTAAGGACCTAATAAATCAGTTTGCCGAAAATAAGGCAAGGAGAGTGTATATTTAATTTGAAATGTTAGTAAAAATTTTGGAAAAAGTGATAGATGATAATTATGATGAATAAATATTTCTTTTAATTTTATGCAATTAGTTTTTTTCTTTTGTGAGAAATCTTTACCCTTCATAAGGGCCTCCAAACAAATTTTTATACGGGGCCCCGCCAAGACACGCTACGCCACTGCCAGTCGGTCTAATATCTCCTACGCACATTGTGATAAAAAAATATACTACGTGAAGTTATCATCGGCCCACGGGGCGCTCTGTGTGATTAACATTCACAAATGGTATTCTACGAAAATACAAAAATATCTGGGACCGTGAAAAAACCTTTTTAGTAAAGGATTAGCAATTTTCTAAATCTGTGCTATAACCGAGCGGATAATAGAAAAAAGGCTCGAACATTAAAATAACCAATTTTTCCATGAACCTTTTCAGAACGGATTAGCTTAATTGGTTTGATGAAATTCGGCTAGTTACAGCATAGAAACATACAAATTACAACCGGTTATAATTTCATCTCTTTCTACGGAAACAAAAGTAGAATGCGGAAGAGGAAAATCGCAGTCACTCATACTTTCAAAAACCTCCCGTGATCCCGTCTACGTTTTAAACTTTCGTAGAATTTACTGTCTTGCCACTGTAGGTACTCATTACGTGTACGGTGTAATCAATTACGCGAAAAAAAAGATGCTGAGGGTGCGAAACTTTGCACAATATATTAGATAAAATAGATATGTTTTTGCGACTCTACAAATCAATGTCGGCTTTGAAAAAAAATACGTCATTTTTGAAGCGAATAAGTTCGCGTTGGACTACAACCTCGCTGCGCTGAAAAAACAAGCAAAAAACAGAAGAAACGCAAGGTCTTACTCTATTGCGTCTATTCGCATAGTGTGCACCATGTCTTACATTAGGTACGGTACATACAACTCATAAGTAGATCCACGATAACATTATTAGAGATAAAAGGGGTTTCCTCTCTCTAAATGCAATTAATGCTTAGACTTTGATAGATGGTGCTGTGCTCGGGTGAAGAACTTTTGGATCCATTATTTAGTTAAAATTATGGATGTGCGAACTTGGTAAGTAGGTAATCATATTAAATGTAAAGGAGAATAGAAGTGGAGTAATTAAGTAAGTTGGGGTAGACGGGTTTTACAGTGGAGACCACGGATCGGCAAACGTAAAAGTAGGGCGCCCAGCGGCCAGGCGGAGCGACGACCTGCGTGAGGCGGCAGGTACTACTTAAGTGGATGCGTGAGGCAGAAGATCATGCCTTGTGGCGTTCTTTAGGAGAGGCATATGTCCAGCAGTGGACAAAAATCCGATAGGCTGATGATGATGAAGTAAGTAAGTTTCAATAGGATGAGTAGCTAGCCCTGGTATACCTACGAGTTATACGCCGTCACTGTCATGGATTGGCAGATAGGACAAGCAATAAGGATCTACAATTAAACGTGTTATCAAAAAATGGGATAGCACACGCCATACGCAATCACCCTTTCCACTTGTCAGTGACCCATCCGAAGACTGACTCGGTCGTCCGTTGCTTAAAACCGGTGACCGGCGAACATTTGGTCGAGCTACGAGCGTTAAGCCGGGTCCAGATATGTATCATTTGCCCGATCCGATCACCGTATCCGTATCGCTGACGCGTATCATGATCGCATATGTGGACGGGTGATGATACACGTATCATGATAGGAGATCTCGATACGCCGTTACGATACGGCCTGACCCTTGTATCATTTGCCCGGTGATCGGATCGGGCAAATGATACATATCTGGACCCGGCTTTACTCGCGGTCACCCATCCGAAAACTGACCGTGTCGTGCATTGCTTAACATCAGCCAACACCTAGCAGAGTTACGCTACGAGCGCTATATAGTAACGAAATGCCCAGGAATAAAAATGCAAGGAAAAGTAATACGTCGCGCAATCACTTCAGGGTTCGTTATTGCAAGTGGCAGCAATAAGGTTCCAGAATTATGAAAAAAGCTACATTTTTGCACACGTTTTACTACGTTAACGTCAACGTGACACAACTTGGATAACAACGTTAACGGTATTTATGCTTCATTGCTGCAAAAGCCGTGCTACATTTAAATTATGATATTTTACATTTTATAAAATGGTAGGTAATTGTAGATCGACAAAGTTGACATTTACGGTCGAAAAAATTAGTTGTATCCTCAGTTTTCTTTGACATCTTTCATTTTCAAAAATCAAAACTAGATAAATAATTAACTAGCTAGAACCAGTAAAGAAAAAATTATAAAAAAATTGTTAAATGACTACCTACCATAGTCGCGGCGCTGGTATATACCAAATTCAAATTGTATTTTGTATTTAATAGATACGATACGATGGTGATATTTTTTTATGCGATGGCGACGAGACGAGCCAATTGTTCGCCATATTTTTATCGTCACGTTTGCTCATACTTTAATCGTGTTTTAAAATTTTGGGCCTACGCTACCCAAAATTTTAAACTCTTATCAGTTCAAGACCATGGGTTCAGGGCACAGCACTGCACTCGTCATCCTGAACCATTATGCCTTGTGCCTGAACTGTAAAGTTGGTAGTATTATGTTTCTACATAAAATTGGCAACAGTTTCTTGTCTGCCGCCTTCCTTCTCATGTTAACCCTCATTTGCATAGCCTTGTGTACTTATTAAATCCACTTCCATCTGCCTAAATGTTAAAAGCCAACGTGTTATGTCATTATGATAATTACAAGAAGGTTGATTCATTATCGAGTTTCATTTTGCCGACATCCCTGCGACTAACACCATCAGTCTGCAACATGAACTACGCTAAAACAAGCCACTCGGTCCATACCGACTTACTTTTTTACTTGTATCTCGTTTACTAACTTAATTACGAGTCTCAAGAGACTCTATAAAAGTTCTCAGCCGCCTCCGCTTCGTGGCGGCGGACTGCTAAACATCTGGAGGAAGTTTATCGCTCATTGCCACTCGAGCGTACGACAGGCTTGAGCGAAACCCATTCCAACTTCAATAAAACAGTCGCCTTTCACCTCTGGATTCCAGTTAACAGGGTGTTTGGGAAATGGTGTATAGATCAACACGACACACTGAGAAAAATGGTCATCTAAATTTCGATGAATTCACTCAATACGGAGCATACTGATATCATCAAAAAGTATGATGATTAGCACTAGTATAAGATAGTTGTCACCGTAAAAACTGGTGCTAATCATCGTACTTTTTGGTGATATCAGTATGCTCCGTATTTTAGGTGAATTCATCATTCTTTGTGTGTTCTTTGTGCACTTTTATGAACAGCTGCTTACTACGCAACATAAATAAAGAAGAAATCAGATGTAAGTAACGCTTTACAAGACGGAAAAATGCGTAAAAACTAGTGATACCAGTGCGTTATCGCTAAGAGCGATATGCGAGCGAGTGAACGTTTTAATTCATAGTTTTACGTTTTAATTCATAGTTTGGTACATCTTTTAACGCAGTCCAATCATTTTTATTTTTTACAAAGTCAATTTAACTCATGACTTAACTAATCAATAATTATGTAAGTAGTCAGAACGGTCGGTAAGAATTTGTGTTCTAATACGGTTTTCGTTTACAAAAAAAAAAAAAACTAACATTATATTAAGAAACACAAACATCCTGTATAAAACCATTTCAAGCACCCATTTGATACTTCTCCAAACTGTGACTTGGTCTTTACAAATTACCTCTATTTTCTGAACATTTTTTTTTAAATATGATGAAAAATTCCGAGAATCAAGTTGAGAGGGCGTGCCAATTGATCGGAGAAATTTTCGAAATTACCTTCATAAGTACCTGTTGAAAATTGGAGAGCACGTATGAGTGGAGCGTCAAAATACTTAAAGAATTCTCAGTATTGTTTTTACATTTTCTGATAGGTTTTCAAAAAAAAAATAGGCGTTTTAGTGAAAGCTCAGTGGATTCTACTTTTATGAAATACGTAATAAGTTACTGATTTTTGGCATGGAATAAAATACATGATTGGTTGCCATGGCAAAAAATAAATAGCAGTAATAGTTCTTAAATAAGAGCCAAAAGTTTTACCCTTTGGTCTACGACGTAGAAGCGCTACGGTCTCCAGGCACGCCTGAGGGGCACGCACTCTACGAATCTACGCATTACGTCATAGATTCGTAGCATTTTAAAGACAGCCAACATTTTTGAGACGTTTTCAACGACCGATTTTCAAAACTACAGCTTGCAGTACTTTCGTAAATAAATTTCGAAAACACGGCAAAAAAAAGTCTGACCTAACTTTTTTTTATTGCGAATATGTCCGCGTTTGACCACCAACTCGCCTGATGGTAAGCGACGATCTGGTCAAAGATAAAGCACGCAGACCTAGAAGATACCTAATCACTCTGACCTTGAAAAACTCAAGATTGTATCTCTTAGGAAACAAGGAAGCCGACAGTCTGTTTCATTCCTTGACAATAAACATTACAATTATTCAAAGAACTAGACTATAGTAAATTTTTGGTTAATATGCAAATATCTAATTTCATCTCAATCTTAAAGTTATGTCATATTAAATTATGTTATATTGTCCCATTATGTTATGTTACTCATTATTTAATGTAGCCTCAATTCCGTAAACTTTAACAAAGCTATTTATTAAGCTATTTATTACATAACTCTATTGAATAGTCCTCTAAAACAGTTAGTCAAAAGTTTAATTGCCTATTCAAGTTTCGTTGAACTCCTAAGTTTCATGCGTAATACATTTCAGACTTCACAATAGCACATCAACCGTCCACTCTGATTCTTGTTATTGCAGGTCGTAGAATCGTTCACGACGCAATAACATTTCAATATGACGCGCAAAACAATAAATATTTACGTGCACTTGAAGTTTAGTAAACAAATAAAATTGATAAAATAATGGCCTAGCTAAAAGCAAGCAACTAAATCCTGCTTTTTTAACCGACTTCAAAAAAGGAGAAGGTTATCAATCCGACTGTATATATATATATAT
The DNA here is from genome assembly GCA_949125135.1 of Alcis repandata. Taxonomy (NCBI): domain Eukaryota; kingdom Metazoa; phylum Arthropoda; class Insecta; order Lepidoptera; family Geometridae; genus Alcis; species Alcis repandata. The sequence goes on from OX421241.1 coordinate 5,963,062, forward strand.
ATTAATGTTTGTTACCTCATAACTTTTGACTGGGTGAATCGATTTTAATGATTTTAATGATTGATAGTTCTGATAATGGTATCCATGAGAAAACCATATAAGTATTAAATTTGCATTAAGTACGTGCGCGACAAATAAATGAATAATAGTCGGTTTTTGTTTTTTTGTTTTGTAAAAATAATTATATTATGTAATTTTTTGGATGTATGGACAGTGGTGGATTTACCAGCAGGCTGAGTAGGCTGGAGCTTAGGGCGGCAGATTTCAGGGGCGGCAAATTCTGGGGCAAGTATTTTTAATTTCGGACATGATTTCTGAAAGAAAGTATTATTGTGAGCAGGGACGGGGGACGGGGCTAGTGTTTCGAATTGTTTAGGTCGGTAGGGGCGGCAAAATGTAGAATAGCCTACGGGCGGCAAATGTGTAAATCCGCCACTGTGTATGGATGTGTTTTGCTCAATCACGTAAAAACGGCTCAACGAATTGAAATTTAGTATAAAGCTAAGCTAAGCCTAGATTACCATATAGAATATAGACTACTTTTTATCCCGGAAAATGCGGGTAAAATCGCGGAGTGAAGCTAAGAAAGATTTAAATAAATAAATTAAATCTTGTCTGAGACCATGTTGAATTGTTGAGGGTTCCAAAACTTTAAAATTGAGAAACTGTGACCTTCAGGTTTTCGACCCCCTGCACACGTTGAAAAACACTGCTCCAACTTGTTCGCTTTGCCCGTTAAGTGCCTCCGTCCGATTGTACGTACGTTATCTAAATATACCTACAAAATACTTATCTCCACAAAATATCTGTATAGTCATGTGTGGGGTTTCCACCACATAACTGCACGTGCGTGAGCAAGAGATAGGTACCACCAGTGGCGTAGCTTGCCTTAGACGGGCTCTAAATCCTACAGCATCCGAGATTCAGTTTTTTCTGATGCTAACACCCGTTTAAATTTACAAAAAAAAAGTTAAGTGTCAAAACTTATAAGACTAACGATTGAAAAACCATTGTACTATATAAACGGTCGATACGTCTTTCACCGAAAAATCATTGGTACGGTTGTCTGGAAGAGATCGATCTTAGTGAAGACCGCCTTTTGTGTCTTTTTCTTCTGTATTTTATTACGTTCATAATTTCATTTTTTGTGTTGTCAATAAAGAGTAATTATATCAAAATTCGCTGGGGGGGCAAAGGATAACATTTTTCTCATACACGTTCGGGGCCCCTATATCCCAGGGGCCCCGTATCATTGATACGGCTGATACGGCGCTAGCTACGCCTCTAGTACCAACTTAAAACAAACTGCAAAACAGGAAACGGATGTACCCGCGCAGCGATAGTGTTGTGCAAGGTTGTCACAGCAGCGTGGTCCTTGCATCTATTTATAGTTGTTACGAATGACTCGATTTTCCTTATGATTGCATTTTAGGGTTAACGCACGGTGTTTATTTTTGACAGGGTTAAATGTAGCTATTTTTCAGCGAGTTTTGAGATTATTCGCAGCTATAAGACTGCTACTTGTAACACTTGTTTAGAAGTCTATTCAGTTTCTGTATCTTTAATTTGTACGGTGTGGATCACAAAAGAGTTTTTTATCAATCAATAATTCTTTATTTATCACTATGTTATAAATAAAGATGGGTGATTTTTCTCAAGCTACTTGTTCGCAATTTCAAGAAAAATATATATAATTATGTATATATTAAATCCTTCCACATAGGTAATTCAGTTTTGGAAAATGTCATTACGATCGGTGAAGCTGTTAAATAAAATTAAACGCTAGTATCCAAAATGACAAGATATAGACATGTAACTTTTTTTTTAAGTAGGTTCATTTTGTTATAATTAACACGGAAATAATCACGTAAAAATTAAATCGTTTACTACGACTAAGTTTCAAAAAACAATAAAAATAACGAAAAAAAGGGGTCCAAACCACGTTACGTTTCCATAGTAGTTTTAAGTAGGTAAATACTTAAATAAATAATTAGTACTATTTACATCGGTCTAAAATAGTCGAGAATCTGTGTTTGGGTAGAAACCGGGGTCCCTACAGCTATTGTTAGTAAAACGGCCATAGAAATGCAATGGGTAATGGTTAGGCCTTGGCATAATCTTTCAATTTAATTTGACTAATATTTTTAAAACCATAAATATTTATGACCTCAATGAATGAACTTTAAAAAAAACTCGATATAATTTACACTATGGTTGCTTAGGAAAATGCTCCGGATATTTTCTGGATTACGTGAAATTTTAATGAAGCCTAATGAATATTCAAAGAGTTCTGGTGCTGGCCTTGACAATAATCCCCTGTCTTATAAATATTAAGTTCTTACCTACGTATACAGATTTTTCTATTTATTTTAACATATGAAAACGTACTAGCAAAGATGTTTATTAATTGGTAGGTAGGTACTTGTTAGAGCTTAAATTCATTAAAAAAACATGAGGAATTCGTACCTATGTGTATAAAATATTTTTATTCCTTGTCCTACTAGAGGACATACTGTTTAACTAATACGTAATAGCTTTACGAAGAAAAGGCTATAAATTGTCACCACTAATAAAATTAATAGATTTAAATTTACCATTTCCACTCCAGAAAAAGAATACCATTGCATTGAATCAATTTTCTTAATAACGACTCCTAGAAAGTACTTCGTAAACATAATTAATAATTATATGCAACTGAGAGACACGATAAGCAATTCGCTCACCTGGAGGTAATCGCCACGTCTCCCCCCCCATAACAACTTCAAAACTTATCAAAATATAAACAAATCTGTCCTTGGAAATTCTAAAATAATTTCACTTACTTGGCTCGAAGAGACAGCTGTCGGTCGTTGGGGCACACATATTTATTGGCTTTACTTTGGAAGTTCATTGCACAGAAAATAAAAACGTAAAAAATAAAACGTTCGTTTTTTAAATTGCGCGGGAAATATGGCACCGCTGTTCCCGCCTGTTGATGCCATCCAACTGTTGCTTGGCGCGTGGCGAGCGAGTCCTAATAAATCGATATTATAACAACGTACTTGAAAACTCACATAAAATTACGGATAGCGACATCCCTTTATCTCTGCGAGTGAGATAAACATGACAATGTACATGTTTTAATTTTTTGGCATTGTTTGGTTGTTTTGTAACCGTTCTCTATATTAAGATACCTATGTCTCTTCCTACGCCATAGTTTAGTAGTAGGTCCAAATTAGGAGTAGGTAGGTACCTACTATGCATAATCTGAATAAGTTAATAATTTTATACTAGGAAGGCACATAGCTAATTAGGTGATATTTTACGTTTAAACTTTTTTTTTTTAAATAGCTCTCCACTCTCCACCAAATTTCGATGTCCTGATACCATGGTCAACTAGCACCCAGACCCAGAGCAAATATTTAAATTGATCATTCAAAACATCCACCCTGCCGGGAATCGAACAATCGAACCCATGGTATTTAGCTTATAAAGCCGATGGTGCTGTTACTGAGCTCAACCAACAGGGTCCTATTTAAAAAAATATTTCATTACTTTATAACTGCGCCATTCCTGAGTGAAGTTTATGTTATTTAAAGTCCTAAACTTGTAAGGCCGAGCGGCACCGGGAACAAAGTCTCGGGAATCCGCTAGTAATCTGAGAGTAAAGCTACCTATTACTTTGGCCTGCGGTGTGCCTACCGTAGCGTCGTTTGAGCAGGCGAGTTAAAATAATAGTGATTTGAAACAAATAGTAGTTTCAGTGTTTTTGAGTTATTCCCGCTTGACCGGGAGACCGGATTAAGAAAAATATAGTGACATGGTAGTTGGTAGGTACCTTGAAAATTTTTACAACCCAAAAAGGTAAGTTTTACTCTTGAAAAATAAATATTTGTTCCCTTTGCTTCAAACAAGTTCACTTGAAATAAAGTATAACTTAACACTGGTTAAATACACTGAGTGTAAAGCCAAAACAAAGAAAAAAATACTGACTTGACTTGACACTGACATTAACTTTCAGCGTATCCGAACGTGATAAAAAGAGACAAAACGAAGCACGTTGTCTCTTTCTTTCATAGTGATGGCCACATTTAAATCATTAAAACGCCGTGCTAAAGATCATTTGAACGAAAATAGCGTAATGCTATATTAATATTATTTTTCTTAAATAATATACACAATATTTCTGGCCTACAATTGTACTATATCTTTTAAATAAATATTAAACTGATTTGAATAAATAAACTTGCGTAAGTAATAAATTAACGTTCCATTTGTGCTAAATGCATCGAAACTACATAGTACATATTTGTATTATTATAAAACTATTGCCTAAGGTGCTTGTTGTCTATTTTCTTGATCGTATATCAAAAACAAAAACTGAATCAGTAAAAAGTGTTTCAATGCAATTGTGACAAGAAAAAATTAGCATTTTCTATTAATTCGCAAATATGCTATTTTTTCACAATGCAAACGTAAAGTGTGAAGTCTGTATATGGCGCATCACTAAATCTAGTTTGACATTTCACTTTTTTTTTCTTTCAGTCATGATGGCGAGCTTGCGAAAGGTGTATGTTTTATTGTAACAATTATTTTGTGGTGCTGTGAAGTGAAAACAAGAAGATTTTAATGCCGTACCGCAGGCGCTTCTCCGCCAAGATGCCGGATTTCGATGACGACGTAACTGTCGTCGATGTCTACGATTTGGCATCGGACATTGGCAAGGAATGTGAGATAATTATCGAAAAATACGGCCCTGACGCCGTAACAGCGCTTCTTCCGAAGGTGATCAATGCGCTGGAGCTGCTGGAGAACCTGGCCATAAGGAACGAGAAAGAAAACCAAGCTTTACAGGAGTTGACGGCGAAGATAGCTCAGTTGGAAAACGACAAGATCGAAAAGGCAGAATACAGACAACGCTTCGAAAAGGTAGGTGTTAGAGGTCACTGTTAGGTAAATTGGTACGATTGGTTATGCGTGCTGCGGTACTGAACGCACGAACGTTCATTATTTCGTCACCAGAATGCATTCAATGCAGTTGCAAAAGAGCCTTAGCCGGTGATGGAATGATGCTCGATTGCGCGACATAATATTCACTTCTAAACACAGCTGTTTTTTCAGTGCTTACATTACCATGTCAGACACAGGCATGTTGACGTGTTGACTCAAGTTATTGACTCGCTAAAGTGTATTTATTAGTTTTGATTATGCAGTTTCATTAGGATTGTTTATATTTGTTTCTCATTTGTAATGGGTGAGTAAACTATTCAATAATTTGTCTATGATGTATGTTTTATCTAACAGTGACTGTTTGAAGAAAAGGAAGACATGTGACTCATTGTTAGTGTAGTCTATACAGTTTCTAGACTTGCTTTACTTCATACCGTGTTGCTCGCACAGATAATCTGTTCTAACACTCTACCCTTGCATTCAAGCGGAACTGAGCTGATTTTAGTCAAAACACCCCATGATTTGTGATAGAGAAGTTAAAACTCAAGCAGTCTTCCTCTGTTTGTAACTGTCATTGGTCTCTAATCACAACCAACCTTGCATTTGTTTTGGAATTGATGGCAAAAATAATAGTTAAAATGAGAAAATCGTTTGTTTATGTACACATTTGTGTTTGACACATGCAAACTATTGTGAGCACAAGAGACGTCTTTAACTGTTTTTCAAAAACAAACAGGTCTCAATTATGTTAAGTCTAAACTAATTAACTTAATTAACTAACTAATTGAGAATGGTAGAACTGGCATGTCGAAAATGCCTCTTTGGCCATCCACAATCGGCAAACTTTTGTATGTACATAAAACATGAAATGTTGTTCTTGCACAGGCTATTTTGTTGAAATACAAATTTGATAAATAAAAGTAGATAAACTCATTAAATTTTATCTATCGTCATTAATAAGGATGCTGCATCCTATCACTCGCAGGAATGTTTGATAAGCTTATCTATTCTATAAAGTGTTCCGTCAACTTCTTCAACAATACGACAACACAATGACTTCAATTCTTTCGGACCATTATCTTAACTTAACTTAATTCGACAGCTCTACAATTATTGCTATTCTTATTATTTTTATTTGATACTATCAACCTGCCTCGGCTTCGCACGGGTATGAAATAATATAGTCTTATGTTACTCGCTGATAATGTAGCTTTATATTAATCGAAAAATTGTTTTAAACTGCTCCAGTAGGTTTTGAGTTTTTTCATTACAAACATGCAAAAATACAAATCTTACCTCTTTTTAATATTAGTGTAGATGAGGGTGATAGTTCCTACACTGGTGTTCTGCAAGGGGTGCATTGTGCACTTCCCCCTTGCCAGTGATCACTCAAGCCAACCCAGCTCCTGCAAATAACAGAGCGAGGCTCTCGGCCTCTGGCACAACTGCTCTAGTAGCAAAGATGCTATTGCTATTATTAAAAGTGTCCGAATTAGATTATGTTTGGTACATCCAATCAGCTTAGTTCATTAAATAATACAACAGAATTGACACCAGTATGTCTTTCTTTTAGTTGAGAGCAATAATGCAGTCAGAACTAACTTATCAGTAATATTTCAAGAAAACAAACAAATACCTTTGGTACCTCTAATCTTTATGCATACTAGATAAGATTTTCAATCTCACAAAAATTTACGACTACAACAAAAACAAATCATATCAATGGTAGATATAGTTTATTGATGATGTACATGATTTTAGTAAATTAAATCATATAGGCTTTAGCCGGCCCTATTGTCAGAGATTTAGAACCATCTGAAAGTCTAACATGATAAATAGTTGTTCTTGGATATGACACCCCCGTACTACTTACATGTCATCTTACTCAAAGTTGCATTAGTTTTTCAATGCCACTTCCGGCCATCCAAAGACTGGTATTTTCATTGTTATAATCAGGGAGCAAGCAGTTACAGCAAGTTAGGCTGGCTAGCAAGCTCTAGTTTTAATTTCAGGCAGCTCAATAGTTTCTGCCATGAAAATGAAAAAAAATCTATATTGTTACAAAACAAATAAACAAGACATAAAACATATTATCTGTAATATGTGCTGCTATGTTTAATGCCACTTGCAGTCATTCATCAACACATAAAAGGTCTAATAGTTATTACTAAACTCCAGTGACTAGAGAATCTTAGTAGAGTTATCTTAGCAGTAAGTAATCTTTGTAGAACAGTAGTAACTTCTATGTACACAGTATTACATAACAGTAAGAACAATAAATCATTTTGTAAGCTCGTAAACTGATCTAATCATAGGTCTAGATAGAGCTTTCACAAAATACTTGGCGTTATGAACATTGTAAAACTTTCACTTGCTAAATCAATTTTGAGACATGGTTATACAATGTACTATTAAGATTGTTTTATGGATTTGTCTTGAGGCATTTAACAAATACGTAAACAAGTACGTAATACAACATTATTTTGCCCTGTAAGTATAGCTTTCAACTAGGAAATAATTAGCGAGTTGGGGTTACGGCTCATGGGCCTGAATGCCAGGGCAATAAATCACTTGTAAAAGCCTACTCAAAGGGGGCGCTAGGTTTTAATGGTGGTCCGAGTTGGCTGTGTGGCAATGTACTGTCATGGGGAAACGCGTTACAAGTCAGCATGTAGCTGTCCCGGGAAGTGCTCATGTTTAATGCCTTCCTCTATAAACTGCGGTGCGTTTTCGTCTATAAATTCTGATTCGCCCCACCAGCTTCAAGACACCTTCAGGGTGGTTTTGGTGGGTGTTACTGCACACAAAACAAAGCTATGTTCCGTCACAGCCGCGTTACTAATCGCCCTGATTAGTCCGAATATAATAATATTCTATGCACCTGTCTTTTGATCATCTTGATTTGTCCGAACCTGTTTTACACCTTCTGTTCTGATTGTCATCTGTCTGGATATTTTGGCTAAGAAGGAAACGCAATTCTATATCGCCAGTAGGAGAATCTTAAATCTTTTGTTTATAAATGAAACAAAGCATAGGATCGTAATCTACTATAATATAACAGTACTATGAATGCCGCGTCTGTTGAACAATCAGCTGAATGCTAGCAATTGACCGTTTCCTGTCCACACGCGTGGCTTGTAGACCAGTATTACGGTCTTGCTTATTTGATTGTGTGAATAAATTGACTGTAAAGTTCAATACCTGCTGTACCCTTAAGGTTCCTTGCGGCCACAAGATTCCTTGCGGCTCATGGGGTGATTGCACGTATCGAGTACAGTGGCGAGACATTAAAACGGGCATACTCGGCGAGCAAAAAAATGGTTCTATTGACTGTCCCGCCTCGTCAAACTGTTGTATGCAATCGGTTAAGGGCACTGTCTCACCACTGATCCCGTAAGGTGTATTCAACCCATTAGCGGTGTGCTTGGCTTCTTTTTAACTCGGTCTGGCGTATGATGGTCCGGCGGCCACACGGGCGCTGCGACGCGACGTCCGTCGCCGCAACGCATAACTTAGCCGGGCCGATGTTCCCACATTTCTCACCGAGTTCATTAACCAGCATAGAGCCCTTTTTAATAAATTCAGTACCAAATTGCTATTTAATTAAACCTGTGTTTCATTTCGTTTTATTTAAACATCATTCTTTAATGTTGCTAAGTGCTAACACTAATAAATTTGAATATACCTATTTATATACATATACATTTTTTTATTGCACAACGTACTATAGGTACATAGTGTACATACTATAACAATACTTCTAGATATTCAGTCGTATTTTTGAATCACGTTCTTTTCATAAACCTATAAGTCAGAAGTTTTATGTAAAAGTTAAAAATGCTGCGCAATTACTGTTGTTTACGCGTGTATTTTTATCCAGTAGTTGAATCATAGCATGTGTAATTTTAAACTAAAAACAATCTTTCAACATGTTTTTCGATAACAGATCGGACAATTTAATTTCATAAATCAACACAAGCAGGTATATAAGTTGATCGAATTACTTAAATCTGAAATACACAAAAATTAGAAAGTACAAAAATTTAAACAGACACTAGCGACTAGCAAATTTTAGCATTGCAAATCAAATGTAGCCGCGGACATGAAAGTCTGGCCCCAAGGAAATGGGACAAGGCAAGGCAAGAGTCAACCCTCTTCTGCACTCAGTCTTAGATAAAGTAGAAAGGAAGATGTAGTCTAGTGAAAAAGTCCGATGGAATAACTTTCCACTTGTAAGTATCGTAAATAAATAACATCTCATAAGACAGATAAAAAACATGATTTTTTAGGATATAATTTCGAAAATGTCAAAATGTTAACAACATTTTGAGATTTGTTTTGACGTACACGGGGATCAGCGACTTTTTTGGAGGTTTTGGCTTCACCTTCACCAAAGGCACTATATCTTGATTTCTACTTGATCTAAGCACTCGGTTAACACTTTCGTAACGATTCGCCCAACAAACCGACCGCCGCGAAAATTTCCTCAACGCATTCAAAGAATGTGACTCTTTAATGTCTCAACTATCACCGCTTATCAGCTACCTACATAACAATGAGAGCAGATCATTGCGATCGCAAGCTGATAGGTACTCTGTCATGCAATACAACATAACATTACGATCAGAAACAGCTAATACTCGTAGTTGAACTGGGCCTGAGTTGTACTGCCTCTAGTTAGCGCAAAGCGGACAAATAAAAAAAATATACGAGGTTATTTCCAGCGCTATCATCATCATCATATGCAGCATGCAACCTTTAATCGTCCCACTGCTGGGATACAGGTCTAGCTAAGCCGAAAAGGGCTCATAATACTCATCAATTTGAACAACTTTTAGTACGCGACCAATTCGCGAAAAAAAATCAGCTGTTCCATAGAAAAATGTCAACGATACTCTACAAAATGTATGGAACAGCTGGTTTTATTTCGCAAATTCCGGGTTTAGTAAAAGTTGTTCATAATGATGAGTACTATGAGGCGTTTTCAGCTTCGCATCGAGCTGAAAATAACTCCGTATACACTTCAAAACATATAGGTAACATTTCAACCAATATCTAGCTGACTCTTAGACATATTTAACAGTAAGTAAGTATATACGTACTCAACATACTCAACATGGCTGAACAGAACACGCTAAGTAGTTTTTAAAGGCGGACATAGCTACTCACCAGCCCCCGTGTCACTTCTAAAACGTTAAATGCACCTGCTATTCTGTCCCATACACCACAACCTAGCTTTAAGATAAAGAAGAGACTGAATTGTATCGAAAATCTAAGGCACGTCGCTTTAACCAGTGATCGTGCGACTCGGCCATACGCGACGCGAAGTTGTGAAACTTTTTGTAACAGACTGTAACACCATGGGTAGACTGTCGAGCAGGTTTGAGCAAGCGTATCTTAATTGAAATTTGTTTTAATGACGTCATATAGCTTATTCTACGCTATTTGCGCTGAAAAGCTGTTACTTCCAGGGTTTCAGTCGCATTGTCATTTTGGCTGTCAAAAGGCTGACATGGCTTTTATTTTGTTTACGAGGAGGAAATCTTCGCAAGATGCCCGGCCGCAATGGGATGCAGCCGGGTTATTTGGGATTATACCCACTAAGACCCCCCCGGTGACCTACCTTGATGCTTGACGAGGGCTCCGAGCTCTCTCTAAGAACTCACCGGAGTCCTCAACACTGCGTTTTCGTTCGTTCCGAGACAGCTTGATGCTGTCCCGAAGCATCTTCCGAGCGGTGACAACGCGGGCCACCCAACGTTGTCGTCCTCACCCGGGCTCGTTTGGATGGGTGGTTGCAGCCCCACCTCCAACCACCCCCGAGCTCAGAGGCCCCCTTTAGGCTCTTACTACAGGCAGGGGATACCGATGCCGTATTCTAGTGCCTCGGCATCAGGGCAAAGGCTGACATGGCCTAACGATTGGTAAACAAACAAACAACCATGCAGACCTTTAATTTAAAACCGCTGTGGTTGTGTAGTTGACCGAACCGGAATGGCGCTTAGCTGTTGTTTCTTAGTTGAGTTTTTTAGAGCGGGTTTGACCCATATCCTGATAATCTCGGAGTACGGTTCAGTAAACAGAGTTAAAATGTAGCTCGTCTAGAGTCAAAACAACAACAAAATAACGCTAAACTAAAGTAACCATCTATTTTACGGTTGAACCGGTATTGACCGGTATTGTTTCATAACATAGGAGTCAAGATGGAGATAACATTTTTTCAGCTGTAAAGAAAAGTTCAAGACAGCTGAGAATCGCGGCAAAATAATATTTTTTTTTTACACTAAAAAAATCAAATAAAAATTTTTAAATTGTCCACCCATATATTTTACTCTTCAAGAACAGTTTGACTGCTTTATTATTTTCCTCGTGAGGTTTTAATGTTTTTGAGATAATGCCAAGGTGAATCCTGCATCCTAACGCAAATGCTGGTTGTGTAAGGTTGACCATTAAACGAAGGTTTTCGGCAATACTTTATCAAAGGAATTGTGGTTTTCAAACTGTTTCCTAATGTGCTCTGCCCAGCCTAGCACAGGCCGTGGACGCTTCGTCTTTTTTTCATTTTTATCCGCGCGTCGATGAGACAAAGGTAGACTATGAATATGTTTGTCTCTTTCGCGCGGCAGCAAAACGGAGGAAACACTAATTCTCTTCGCCGCGTGCTAGCTCTGCTGGGGTCTGAAAATGTCTTCAATTTGTAAAGCGTCTTGTAATTTGGCTCAGAATTAGTTGACTTATCCGACCTTCCAAAATCCAAGCCGTTTATAATCCAACTAATGATTTATCTACTCTATTAATTTGTTTTCGTTGCCCTTTGGATCTTTTAATTTTGAAGTATTCTTGCATCATCAGCTTTAGCAGTTTTTATTACATTTTTTGGTTAGTTACAAAAACTGATGACATATTTACGTTGTTATCGTGTTTTGAAATGAGACTTCTTGTATCTTATATACGTTCAGATAGTTACTTATAGCTTGTAAGTAATTAAGTGAGTTTACCGTACCGGTAAATGAGGCGTTGGTCGTCTCCCAGCTCGTTGGGTCGACGATATAAAAATCGCGGGTCGAACCTAGACAAGATTGCATTGATACAAGAAGAGAAGCCTTTACTCAGCAGTGAGCGATAACAGGCTGTTCATGATGATGAATTAAGTTACTATGACAAAAGTAAAATGAAATTAGTTTCTTGACTATTCCAGTACTATTCAGTATTCATACTTATAATAGCGACTGCTTTCCTATTCGAACTAATCTAGCTCGACCTTTCACTCGTAGGTAATTATTTGCCTTGACTATCTCAATCGTAATTTCAACTGCCATAAGTAGATCCCTCTTCGTTTACTGTGACTAACTTTGAACTTTTTGTCGTAGGAAATAGAAGCTATCGAAGAGCAATGGCGGACGGAGTCGGCGGAGCTGGTGACGGCGGTGGCACGGTTGCAGGATGAGAACAAACGTCTGAGACGGACCCTCAATGCGCCCGCGGATGGTAAGTATACTCTTTATTTACTGTACACTTACTATATGACAAAACAATTAAACAAACAAAGCATAAAACGCACAAACATCATACGTACGTAAAGCACGACACAGGTCATTATCTGGATTTTAATCGTAGTTACTTCTGACCTGCGCCGTGTGAGGAAATTAGCATATCAGGGCGTTCTAATATAAAAAAGTTCAAACAGAAATTAACTAATGAGATTTTTCCGTGCCGGCCTGTCAGGGTCAGGGTAAACTGACGTATGTTTGCCAGTTCAGTTTGCGATGACCGTTATGTGCGTCACGCTTGTCCATAATTGTTTAGCGCCAGACAGAATGTTGTACTTTAACAGTTCAAAATCCTGTACGGTAATCCACTGCGCTCGTCTCCGAGATAATTAGATATTACATTTCTGTATTCCCAGTAATTTAACTGGAAACATTGTCTACAATTTGAAACAGCAGATAATGTTAGCACGCTACTTGGCGGTTGATTGACTGTCAAAAGTGTAGTACTTCCCCAAACCAGGACTCTACCAAAACTACTATAAACGCTATAATGTAATACTTGATTAGTAAGAATGGTGATTGACAAAGCTCTGCGTAGGCGCTTCGTCAAAAGTCTTTATCTTTAGCAATGTTGAACACCTTCAGTCCCCAGCATATCTTGTGAGAAGCAACATTTCTTGTTGTGCCTAGGGTTACCATATCTCAGGATTTGTCCTGAGATTTCAGGATTTTTTCGACTTTTCTCAGGATTGCGGCCGGATTTTGCAAATCTCGTGATATCTCAGGATTTTCCATAAAACACAGGTTACATTTTAAGGATCTCTTTAATTAAAAGTTAAACAAACTAAAAATAATCTTCTGTTGGTAACAATTGAACAGTTAAAATAAATACTTATTTATCCAATATTTCTCAAACTGCATAAAATCTCAGGACTTTTCCATGGAAATCAGGCCTTTTCTCCGGTCTTTTGATTTTTTCATCTGGTAACCCTAGTTGTGCCTGACGACAGGTTTTCCAGGAAAGCTAGTTTGACAACTCGGAACCCGATACAACTGGCTTCCGCGCACTTTTCGACAACTCGGTATAAAAATGAGAGATTTTAACTCCGCGCTCTAGAGTTTCAAGAGCGGACTCTACAATACGAGTAGGTAGTAATTAACACATTTTGTCGCGAATATTAATTAAGAGAGTCGGGATACCAAAGAGTCTCGAGTAAATAAAAGGGTCCATTAAGTTAACGAGTTCAAATTTATCATGTACAAAGGTTAACTAATTTGTGATTAAATCTGCTTAAATGGGATAGATTTGTATTTTAGACCTGCGCAGATGGCAGACTTTATTTCGCTGGCAACAGGAATTCTGCGCATAGAAATATTTATGAAAGATCAATTTTGCGAAAGAAATTTTTATTTAATGTTTTCGCATAGTAAACTGAACTCCTTAAAAATTTCTCGTTTTCCCTTGGAAATACCAAATGGTTCAATTTTGTAACTAATTCTTAGATATTAAACAGTAGAACTTTAGTCATTGAGTTTGGAGCACTGGCTGTATAATTCAGGTATAATAACCCCAATAGCACCCGAGAGGAACTAACGTTCATAACCTTGGACACAGGTTTGCAACGCCCAGTCTAGAGTTTAGGTATTTATGTTTATTCATCGTAGTCACGAACGCTATTGTCAATTAAATTGCTAATGTAAAAGTACAGGCATAGGTCATAAGCGTTTTAAAGTAGGAATATATTATATTGGTCGATTGTGAATGAGTATAGCGATAGTGGACGATTCAGAAAGTGTGCATGGGCTGCGTGAAATATGTTGGACTAGCTGCGCAGCTAGTCCAACATATTTCTCGCCGTTTCACCCTCGTTATCCGGGATAAAAAGTAACCTAATTGTTATCCAGACCATGAACAACCTTCATTCCAAATTTCAGGTAAATCCGTTCAGCCGTTTTTGCGTGAAAGAGCAACAAACATACATCCACACATACAATTATGTTTAGTAGGATGAGGGAGTGAATCCAAGCGAATGAAAGAAATTATAAGAAAAGTACACACTGTACCGATCCGACATAAAATGGGATTCGAGTAGGTATCCAGAAATGACGATATGAATGAAAGAAATATGTAAATAAAAGAAACGTACACACTGTACCGATTTTACCGAATAGGGTTGGGAAGTTGATGTTTTATTTTAGGCATTCTCCACGTAACGATCGGTCTGTGTTTAGAGTTAACTGTACTGTATTATGGCTTGGATCTTCACACAGTATTCTTAGCAGTCGGATCGCGACTGTTCTGAAAATACTTGCACGAATTTTGGACTCAAAACTATGGCGCTTGCTGTGTGGCCGGCGCTTTATTTTGTAACCGTTGGTGTAAATAAAAAGCTCAAAAGATGAATGTAATTAAGTTGGTTAAAACAAATTGTGTTCAAATTAGAGGTGTAATATTATAGGAGATCTATGTCACTTATTAGTTAGTTCAAGAGTTTTTATAGCTACTCTACATCACCGACCAACAAGGAAATTATGATTAGTGTTCAAGGATGTAACTGTATATCTGTGAGTTCCTTCACTCCTGAACTCCTGGATGCGAGTGGTACCTTTAGAATCCTTGTATTATTCCAAAAGTGTATTACAAGCAAGGCTTTTATTTTTAGTCGTACTTTTTTCTATACGTTTTTTATCATCAAAATTATAAAATCAACCTCATTCCCAAAAGGAAAGGAATCATACTTTCCTGCATATTGATTTTACTATGTGCGCTATATTTAGTATATCTAGATAAGCCCTAAAGAGTGCTGTGACCTAAAACGTGTCTCGGCCTTCGATAAATATCTAGACCGGTAGATAAACAATAACCTACTGTCAGAAATACTTAAAACTATGAAGAATGAGCTTTTTAGCGCTCTGCTAATGATAAGGACCCAACCTACTTATTTTACGCTGATATAAATAAACGTAGACTATTTAGCACGAAACTAATGAAAACCATCATAAAGGAAAAGAAGTGATAAAGAGAATCAGAAGGACCAAGGAGAACATTCTTAGACCAGTCGGCTGATTCAGCTATCCGAACATCGAATGTATTCGACGATTGTCTTCGAAAAGTCTTCCGTCTTCGGAAAGAAATGTCAAATCTCGAGCCTTATCCTTGGGTGTTCGAGATTATCTCCGTCCCTCTCACTCTAATGACAGTTCTAATGTGAGTGACTATATCTCACTGGCCAGAATAGGGCCTCAGATAAAAGAGAAGATGTAATGTCGTACAAGGAAGAAAACAGAAAGCCACTAAGCCTGAAAATTACTCCACCGACAAGAAAGATTGTTTGAAATATAGAATTAATGAATTTCCATAAGGCGCGTCGCTCACTGGTAAGTCGAGGCGGCGGCGCGGCGTCGCAGCTTGTATATACCTTGTATATGAAGCGCACTGCCATTCATTTGTAAAGAAATCCTTTGTTTTCTGTGTTTGTAAAGGATTTCTTTACAAATGAATGGCAGTGCGCTTCATATACAAGGTATATACAAGCTGCGACGCCGCGCCGCCGCGCCGCGCCGCCGCCTCGACTTACCAGTGAGCGACGCGCCTAGCTCAACACAAACTTTGATCAATGAAATAAATTCCTATCTAAAATTCCTTTCTGTGGAAAAACAGTAATGGTTTACTTAAGAGAAAACAGTCTTTAACAGTGATCCAAGTGTAATTAAAGCTATTAATACACGAATACAAGCTGCGACCCGCGGTTTCACTCGCATTCTGATGTAAATCAGTGTTGATGCTGATGAAAAGTAGCATGTGTTTTTCTGTAGCGGCAGGGCTCTTTTGTAGAGCTCGCCTGGAGAAGTACCAACCGTTGTCAGTTATTCCACCGCCAAGCAGTTATGTGCAAACATTACAGTCTTACGGTTGGAAGGGCAGCGTTTCCAGTGAAATTTCAGGGTAAATGAGAGATTAAACATCTTATACTCGTATCTCAAGGTGACGAGCGCAGTGCTGGGCCGTGCAGGGTTGACTTGTAAGAATTCAAAATTCTGGGTGGCACGGACGGACATGTTATGTGCAAACGTGACGTTTAACATCAGGCGAGCGACTTGCTCGTCTCGTCACTCAATCAAAAAAAGACGTGTGGCACTCGGGGACTGCCGCGGTAAAGCCATTGCATAGCATTTTTTATCAACTTATGTGTTAGGTTATTTTCGTTACGTAATTTCTGGATTCGGTCTCCACGCTAAAGGCCCGCGATAGAAGCTATGCAATACCTTAAAAACCAATGACAACGTGTATGCAAAATTTCATTATGATCAGTTGAGTGGTTAACTTGAAAGAGTAACAATAACAAACAAACGAAGGCATTTTGGCTTTGATAACATTGGTAAGGATTCTTAATCAAAATACGAAAACAATAAGAAAACCAAGTTCAAATTTATGTCTTCTACAAAAAGTGAGTTTTGTTTTGAATTACAAATTACGTAACAGAAACTCGATTAAGGTAATATACTTACGACTTATGAAAATTGTATTTGAATGAATCATGCGCAGTATGAATAATACTTATTGAAAGAAACCAAAGATGACTTACTCGTAAAAGCGAGCGCTACTATGAGATCATTATATATAATAATGGGAACGTTTAAATCAAACCGCACTTACAGCACACTTTACAGCCGCCATTAAGTTAAAACCGTGATGACGATGATGATGATGTGCTGTAGCCGAAACCATCCTACTCGGTTTCGGCTACAGCGATTTCTGCTTCTGTTAAATTGAGATAAATAGATAGATAAACTTTATTGTTCACACCACAATTTACAAACAAAAAAGATCATAAGACTAGTGATAACTAGTGAAACAACTGGCGGCCTTATCGCTAGAGCGATCTCTTCCAGGCAACCTTAGGATGCCTAGATTGAACAGAGCTAAGATTTGCAGTAAAAAATCTCAAACAATGGATGGATGGACATATTGTAGGTTATAGTTGTACTCTTTATTATGACCAACTTTTACTTTAGGTCCTACCTTGAAATCGCTAAAAAAATCAGCTGTCATTTCAGCTCACATTTTGTCGAAAGTCTATGAACTTTTTGCATGAGATGAGTAAAATCCTAGACTAGACTAGAGAGACTCCTAGAGTATATTTGAGGGCCGATTCTTGAGCTTATCTCGTTTGATAGTTGAATACCTATCGCTATAATAATAAGCAGTGTTCCATGTAGGCTCGAGCGCGCCGCCGTCGCCGGCCCGCGAGCACGACCAGGAGGTGCTGTCGCGGCTGTCCAGCACGGCGGAGAAGCAGCGCTCCACGCTGCGCCACCAGGAGCTGCAGCTGCAGGAGAAGCAGCAGAGGATTGATGGGGTGAGTGGTTTGCAGCTTTACAACACACTTTTAGGGTACACTGTTTTTTTGTCGTTTTTTAGAGGAACGTTTTTGGCATCTGAAATTCTGAACGTCCTACAGGGAATAATTATTAAGGCGAGACTTCGGTGTCTGTATTTTTGTATGTCACACTCACAGCCAATTTTTTTACTCCATTTAGATCCTACGTGAAAGTTTGTGTCTATGTACCAGGAACCCAGAAAACTTTGCTTCGACTGCGTCTGCTTCGACAAACGGTCCTAGTTTGATAATTCGATTAGTTATCCAAACCATGGAAATAAATTCGAAATTTGAACTACTTGTGGAAATCCGACGACAATGGAATAAAATCTTATTTTAAAAATATTTTAACTCGAACCCTGAATTAACACATTTTATTTACGCGACATTATTTACACAGGCTACTTTTTATCTCGGAAAAAATAACGGTTTCTGCAGTATATCGGCTGTAACCGCAAGGTACAAGCTACTAAATAGATTAATTATTTTTCGTCCATACCACAAATTACAAAAAGATTACACGCAATTCCCTACTGAACCAATCTGTCAGCGCTAAGCCTCACTTTTCATTTGCTTGGTAGCTCTAAACCGGTTGATGAAGATGAAGTCGTTCAATAAAACATCTGAACGATGCCTAAAAAGGGCCTTGAAAGTTAATAAATGATGTAAAAATCCTTAGGATAATAGCAACGCTTTATATTTTAATAAGCGCCGAAACACAAAGAAGAAAATAAATTAAAAAAGAGCTGTCTGACGTCGTTCTTTTCTGATAATTTTATCTCCTAAAAGCTTTGGGAGTGAAGACTGATTTTAATCCGTAATCGAGCACTTTAGGGACCGATTAACGTAATGATCACGATATCTTCGCGAAGTTACACAAAGGCCCAAGGGTCCAAAGTAAAGGAACTCCACTTCAGAAGTTATAGTTATGAACTGAGACTATGTTGAAATTATACAAATTGTCTAAACGTGACTAACAGAGAATGAACACTAAGTAGAGCATCTTTGGTTATTCTTTTTGGACATAATTTACATCGGTACGACGTTACTGAAAGCCAGTTTCGCTCAAACAATTTCTTATAGTATTATTTGATTTGAAAACGTCACGATTTTTCGTGAACATCGTAATCTTTTATGTTTAATTAAGTAACCAAAATATAAGCTTTTCAACTTCACGATAAAGAGCTGTTCAAATATCGTCGTTTGTCTCGCAGCCGTCAGACATTTAAGGGCTTCACACACAGCAGCTATAATGTAAAGATGTACATTATAGCACGATACATCTCATTACAAATATACATTACTAGCTGACCCGTGCCCACTTCGTTGGGCATAATGTTAATTAAACCCGAAGCCATCGCGCGCCGTCCGGACCGTTTTTTCTCCGATTCACTTTGCAAAACGGACTACCACGTAAAAGCCTTTTTATTTTTCGGTTTTTTATATAACCTATGACTCTCAGCAATAATGTGGCTTTCTATTGCTGAAAGAATTTTTAAAATCGGTTCAGTAGATCCCGAGATTACCCCTTACAATTTAACAAATATACA
Source organism: Alcis repandata (assembly GCA_949125135.1). NCBI lineage: Eukaryota > Metazoa > Arthropoda > Insecta > Lepidoptera > Geometridae > Alcis > Alcis repandata. Next base: position 5,982,412 of record OX421241.1, read on the forward strand.
AACACACAAACTTTACTTCTTTATAATATTAGTATAGATAATAAAAAAATTATAAAAATATACATTATAGCTGTCGTGTGTGGTCTCCTGACGATTTCTATGGAAAGATGTAATGAGATGTACCTATCGTGCTATAATGTACATCTTTACATTATAGCTGCTGTGTGTGAAGCCCTTTAGTTGGCTGATTTTTCCTCTATGCTCTAATTTACGAAGAACCTTTCTGTTTTTGTTTTGTTTTTGATTTTTGTCTTCTGTTCTACTCCTACTCGCAAAGTTTTCTATGCTTCCGCCGACTAAAAGTCGAATGCCTGTGGTAGCCAGTAGCTTCCCCGTGGCCCAACCGGTTGGACCATAGATAGTTTTACTTACCCGTGGTCCGCAACGTGTTGGACATAGCGGTCGGGAGCGCTACTTTCTATGGTCCAGGAGAACTCCCCACCACTGCCAGTATTCTTTCAAATGTGGACCCTACTCTCAGAAAATCATATAACAAAAGACCCTACCGGTAAGAAAAGAAAGTACTTTGGTCACAGAATAACTAGCATACCAATATGTAGTACGGCCAATAGACTTTCTCGCGGAACCCCACTACTTGCTTAATTTCTAACCGCTTCACTACATTCTCTTTACTAAAGAGGTGTCTCAAATGCCAAGGTTCGAATTCTGCCGCCAACGATCCCTTAAGTTATGCATGAGCAGGCGTGCTTCTCTAAATCTTCGTGTCTTTACAACCCTTGGAAATGGCGATACTTTAGACACGGTACCGAGATAGACAGTTCATGAGATACACATATACCTATTTGAATGCTTCTCTATCTCTCTCCAAGAGAGTCAAGTGATTTTTTTGTGAAATTATTGAGTAAATTTTTAACAATCGATTTTCAAATGTCATAAAAAAGTGGACACAGGCCGAGTGGCCTAGTCCTGTTGTTGGAGTTGTAAGGCCATCTGAAAGCTTCTGACATGGCTTCGCGGTTGTTTGTATAGAAAACTAAATGGGCCTAAAATGTGACTTCGTCTACATAGCCAAGAAAATTCGGAAAAACGCATGTGAAAGGTAATTTACCAGGCCTTATTTGGCCTTGTTTGTTTGTCAGCTGTGTGAATGTTAAGTACTCATACGTCTACGCTATGTGATATTATTATGTTAAATTCTGAGTCACTGATGTGCTCCGCAATTTGTCGATTCATTTATACGGCGGACTTTGTGAAAATATTATCATTATCCGTCCGTGTTTTGGTAACAAAAAACCAACTCAATGTACAGATCATACATGCATGAAATTGATACCTTGTTAATCTAAACTATTATTAAGGTCCAAAATCACGAACGTGCTAGCTAATGATTACGAGAGCAAGCCATTAGTGGTATACTACCGTCATAAGCCCAAGAGCGGTATCTCAAAAAAAAAAAAACCGTTTTTTCACGCACCAGCTAATAAGTATTTTTTCAAGATATCAGACGCATTAAAAACAGTTTATTTTTTTTCAGATACCGCTCTTAGGCTTTTGAGGGCAGTATGGGTTTTCTAAAATCCCCTCAGCACCTGTGCTGTGATTGAAACGTTTTCACGTAACTTCAGTACTGCCCAACATCTCCACCTACGCCTCAAGCAAACATTATCTCACCTTAGTGTTTGGTGTTAACGATCCGTCTAGAACCCCTATTTTATACGCAATAAGGCTCAAAATCTATTTATTTTCACAGCGCTATACCTCGTAAAGTGTGCGTCGACCTCGTTTAGTGTTTCTTTTATATCGGCGATAACAAAAAATAGGCACTTTTCTAATCTGGACTGGTCTTTGTTCTCAGATAGACATTTCAGGGCCTGAAAATGGAAATTGTGTCGAATGGGCACTGCTTAGTACAACTAATTATAATAGATAACATTATCATAAAAATACTATATATCGAAGTAAATTTGTCTCGATAGATCATTTAATAGTTTAACATTAGCATATCTTCTCTAGCTCTAGATCTGATGATAAAAAGTGTCGTGCGGTAAAAACTCAGCCGAGAAAAAAAAGTTTTATTAAAAAATAAAAGAAATTAAAAATCATTAAACATTTTTGTATACTCTTCCTAGATATAATATCAAAACTTATAATAGTGTTATTTTGTTTGAAATTGACTTTATAAAGAAAATGAGGCTTACCTTTAAAATTTTCGGTTAGTAGAGTTTGAAAGACATTTCAATTACACGAGCAAAAATTGCAAAGACGCCCGTATTAACATTTCAAAGTGAAAGAAGTTATTAGCACTTTGCTAGCAACTTGATTAAATTCATAAATACTAGGAGATATTCTCGTGGCTTACCGGAGCTATTCTGTTGTCTTGTAAGGAAAAAGTAATTTTGTTTGCTGCGTTGTCTCGGTAAAGTTAAAAAGTTGTTATAGTAAATAGACATAGACAACTTTACTGAGTGGAGTGTTTCGTTTGTAAACATTTTTTTCATTACAGGGCCATAAAGAAAATGTATTCTAAGCCGAAAAGAGCTTATGGTACTCATCATTTTAAACATTTTTTTACTTTTGAAGTATGGACCAACCTTGAAATTGAGATAAAAAGTCTTCCATAGTCAATAACACTCGACAAAATGTATAGAACAGGTTCTTTCTCGTGGTTTCAGTGTTGGTTAATAGTAAAAATGGTACATAATGAGTACTACAAACCCTTTTTGGCTTAGCATCGTGTAGTTTTTTAACAGTGTTGCCAGCCCGTACGACAATCATGGGGGGCGTACTATAATTTGGCCTTCGCGCTTCGGTACGATGTACGATAGTGGCTATCTAAACTATGTCAAACGAACGATATCATTTAGAACAATTGATAATTTCTTTATAAACTACAAAAAACTGTTTTTCTTATGATTCCAAGCGAGTACCGTAGGGGTGGAACGAGAATACTGATGCTGTTCGAAAATTTTTTGGTACAACGCGTAACTTTTCATGAGGAAATGCTATAATGTCAACTTTTAGATTTGGCCATTCCGCATAGTAGGTAAATAGTGTAAAAAGCACTGTACATTCGTATTGCACATACGCCAATTGTCAAATCTGGTCTACATTTTAAATTAGATAAAAACCGAAGCCCGAAGCATTTATGATTTGACGCGACACTCTCTATTCTCGTCAAATGTTTCAGATTTAATTCGCATTCAGTAAATCATTTTCCAAATAGGCAGCGTTCGAAATATCGAATGTATATCACGTAGACCGATACAGACAGCTGAATACATTTTGTTCTTCAATATCGACTGACTACTTTCGAGGCTTTGTGTAGGCTTTAGAAGTTTCTGAGACAAGAATAGCTCAGGCTTTCGTACTATAGGCAATACACGTCAATGACACTAGAGGACGTAGCGGATTCCATCGTGTACTGGTATCTCGTGGTGACGCCGCGTCTTTATGTTTTTGCGCCATGCATGCAGCATACCAAATTACTGTACAGTAATCTATGAGTAACTGGACAAATGATTCAGAGTTACGTTGTTAATTTACGATGCGATCAACTTGTAGTTGACTGAGAGTTATACATGTAGCAACAGTAACTGTCCTTTAACGTTTTTTTTTTAATGACTAAATGCTGTTGGCCACTGAGGCCTCTACAGTGTACCGGGTGTTTGGCGAGCGCAAATGGCGCTGGGCCTAAAGTTTTTGGGGGCGACAAGCGCAAGGGCACCGCGTAAGTGGGGAATCTGACTTGCTCTCGCATCCCAGAAGGGGTATGCCCTAGAGCTTTAGTAAAATGATCAAGTTGATTGTTTTGATGTGCATTTAATATTCGGCAATCGGGTACATTGATTTAGAACGCTTTGATTATTTAGAACTGGGTTGATTATTTAGAGTAAAATCAACTTGATCTGATTGATGTCCTATAACGTTTACTTTACAGCTAAAATTGGGTATATCAGCCATGTGAACACGCATCAGTATTATTCAATCAAACCTGATGCTTCTTGAAAAATGTTGTTTTAATCATTAGACTAACCTTTGAGACAGGTTTGTCGATCCGTATCTATGTTTAATACTTTAATGTCAACGACCATAAAGTAGACTTCCTTTATTTATACCTGCAAAAAAAAGCTTTGTTGATGTTCAATACAGTATTAGTAGCTCAAGGACAACGCACAGGTTTATGCGATTAGTTATTTAAGTTATGCAAGCTGCATAATAGGCCGCGTTTTGGGTTCAGCTGGCAGCCAGGCGGGCAGTAGCGGAGTGGTGCTTTAGCCGCGTTTGTATGGCAATGCTCTACTCAGTGCTCTATCGTAGATCGAATCGTTGCTTATCATGAGCTGAGATGCCGGTCAAACACAAGCCTATGATAACATTCAAATAATGATAAACAGATCAATGAATAAATGATACAGCCACCATTATCCACGTCATCAAAACATCTTCGCTCTCGACTTGAAGACACCAAGGCTATATCTATCTTCAAGTCGAGAGTCAATCAGGCTCTTCTAGGCAAGCCTGTGTCATCGTAAGCCGCATCATTGCTCACAAACATGCAAGATGGCGGTTAAATGCAAGCCTATGACAGGAAAAATAATCCATATTCATCACCGCTCTCTTATCGCTGTCGCCTTGGTACCTGATAAGGCCTAAAACGCGGCCTTACACAAAACATTATGCATATTCAAGCAATCCAGTTTTTCCAGAAATTGAATTCTAAAGAATAGTAAATTAAATTATTACCTAATTCTCATAATATTATGTGTCTGCTGCTTCTTTACTTTGGGAATGTTAAACATTGAGATTTGAGAAATTTGAGCAAAGAAGCTTGAAGGAATGCGGGCGAGTGTTTGGAAAATAATATAACTTGGCTTTATAATAATATTTTGATAAGAAACATTTTCGGGACTGAGTTCTTTGCATTCGCCGCCATCGCTTCAGATCTCCTGAATCTTACGTATTCCCTTTATTATTAATTAACAATAATTCTACTTCATACTTAGGTTTTACTTGAAAATGATGTACTCATTCGAAATGAGCTTCTTGTACTCTTTGCGATCAACTCCGAAATCGCAAAGAAATATCAGCAGCTACAAGACTACCAACACATTTCTAAGAGCGAATAATATTTCTTTATTAAACAGCTTTTCATTTTCCCGGGAAAATGCAGAAATTGCGGGTAGTTTACAATAAAGGCAGCTTCGTTATGTGGTAAGCCGGCAAAGAAATTTATCGCTATCTCATATCTGTGCTGCCAGGATAAACCGGAGATGAAAAGCAAGCAAAGGAAATGGAATTACCTTATCTGATAGTGACCGAAGTCGTACGACCTTTCTAAAATGATAAAACATCCTTTAGATCTTAAAATGTTTTTGACCGACGTAAAATAACGGGCAAAATAATTTTGACTCAATTTAAACTTTATAGTTTCTGATCAGTTTTCCGGATCACGCGGAACTTTTGGCACCGTTATCAGATTTAAAAAATTCTTTATGTATTTATTGTATTTTCATAGTCAATTTTTAATTACTGAAAATATTCCATGAAAAGACACTAATATTAAGGCGCACTAAATCAGCAGCGCTATCTGTTGCACAAAAATATTACATTTGCAAAAATATCACTCTGCAAAAGAGAGGATCAAGGTTTTAATTTACATTCAGGTCGAGTTCCCTACGTTTCTATGGGCTTAGCCGAATGTTTACAAAGGGTAAGCTTGGGGTAGAATATAGCTTGCCCAGGAAGGTCGACGAAACTAGAATTCACGATCAGGGGTGCTCGTAGAGTAAGTGATTGTAGGAGGTGACGAATTTGTTTTTGGTGGCCTACTAAAGGGGGTGACACCCCTATATTTCACCCTATTTGTGTAGGGGAGACTCAAAGGTCAGATATTAGACTGGCAAAAATGGGGTTGGAATCTGGTTTTACTTGTACGGTGTCTTTAGATTTTTCAATTTGGAAATTCGTTTTTCTATAGTTTCTCTACGACATAAGTTGGCATTTTTACAATAAACTGCGATTTTCAGTTTTACTTACAGTTTTTCTTGTTTTCCCCCCATGTTTAGTTAGAAATCAGTATTGCATTTTTGTCTTCACAATCCAAACAACTTTCTTGCCTAGTTTCATTCATATTTGTTCAGCCGTTGCATCGTGGGCAAGACACAAGCAGAGACACCAAGTTAAACGTTTGTAGGTACTAATAAGATAGTGCGTGTGATTTAAGAAAACCTATTGGATTTTTAAGCATTATCTTTTAGAGCTAACTTGGTTAACGTAGATATTATTACAGGTAGTGTATGAATTTCAGTGCTCAATCAAAACAAAAGGAAGCACAGACTGAACAATAGTTACTATTAAAACAATTTACTTATCGAGCACGCTTCTGTATCAATCGATCATGTTCATGCAACATCAGTATGTAGATAATGTTTACGATACAAGTACATACATACGCTAGTATAAGCAATTCATCGGTTATGTAAGAATGTTTTATGACTATCATATGCTTTCTTCAGCAGGCTTTCTTATGAAAAAATCAATCTTTCGTCTGGAAACAGCAAGGTGAGTTTTTACTGTTCAAGCTACCTTGAATATAAAATTTGTCGTTTACGACATATGTATTTCTTATATGGGTGTACTTGGTCTTAAATATACCTGTTAAAATAACGCATTTCTGTACCATGTAAGTACTCATCACTCTTTTGCTTTGGCTATCAAATTATAAAATATTTTTCTAAAGGTGATTTTTATGTTCCAATATTTACCTTACATTAAATGAGTTTTAAGGTCAAATAAATATTTCATTCACTCATTCATCTCTATGGATTTTTATTAGCGTCTGCAGAATTCATCTTAATTTGTTCAAATTAACTTGTCCTCCAAAGCGAGTTGCGTTCGCATATTTAACATAAGTTGAAAAAGGATCTACGAAAAGTTCGTTTATGTCCAGAATTCAGCAAGACTTGTATTTAACTGGCTTACAGTGTTCCATTGTCTAGGCTATTGTAGTACTGGTCTATTGTGTAGTAATATAGTTTGCACAAGTAAAGCTATATTTGCCGGTTTAAAGGTTAATTTTCGGGTACAAGCCTCGCCCTGGCTGAAGGTTATGCTCATACTCGTACGTCACAGCATCCCCAGTGGATTTTTGTTCCAACTTTCATTTGCCGAGTTTTTCTGTCGTTTTTCCGCTATTTTTTCCCTAAAAGTAGTAATTTAACTTCTGGCGAGCTCTCTCTTGGGGACGTGACAAATATTTCGGTTACGTTCTGATATTTATTATGAAAGTTTTACTGTTGTGTACCTACAGAGAAGGTACTGAGAGCCTCTGTAATTTTGCTCGTGACCTGTGGTCCAACCGCTATGTCCAACTGGTTGTACCACAGGTAAGTAAAACTCCAAACAAATCCATGGTCCAACTTATAAGTAACACGTGGCCAACACCGTTTTGTCGTCATGACTGTGGCTCAAAACTAAATTAAAATAATTGGATACCATAGTTGACGATGTCTGGCACTTCGCACCCGGTGCGATGCTGCTCGCCCTTCGGCCTCGCGTGTAGAAAGTTTTAGTCAAATCGGTCCAGTCGTTTTTAACCGACTTCAAAAAGGAGGAGGTTATCAATTCGACTATATGTTTTTTTTTTTATGTTTGTTACCTCATAACTTTTGACTGGGTGAATTGATTTTGATGATTCTTTTTTTATTAGAAAGCTGACGCTTCCCATTTGGTCCCATTTCAATTTAGTCCAGTTCTGATAATGGTATCCATGAGAAAACTATATAAGTCTTAAATTTGCATTAAGTACGTGCGCGACAAATAGATGAATAACTCAATAGTCGGTCTTTTGAAGTCGGTTTTTGTTTTTTGTTTTGTAAAAATAATGTTCCTGTTAAGTGATACGCTTGCCAACAATCCGCAATACTTTTTTAATACGAATTGACTATGCACAAGTAATCGTAAATTCTGTTTATTCCGAATAATGGTGAATGACAATACAACACTAATCATTTGGATTACCAATCGAAACAGCAACATCATGAGCCTAAGCCAATCTATTTTTTAACACATTCTTATAATAAATCATTGTACTATTTAAGCGTTTTCAAGTACAGTTGCTTCAATGACGATTCGATTTCCTGTCAATTTGATAAAGGGCTTATTTGACAGGTAGGGACTACAAATGCCGTATTCTATCACCATACTAGTCCTATGAGCCCTTTTCCGTTTAGCATACCCTTTCGTTACCCTGTATAAAATTATATCTTACCAAACCATAGCCACGTTCTATTTCAAACGCGCTCCTGTATCAGACTGTGGCTACACAACTAAATTTATGATTCTGTCAGTCATGCTTACTGACCGACGCTTCCGAGCTTAAATAGAATTAATCCTATCCTACCTCGGATAGAAACTGGCCCGGCAAAATTTAATTCAGGATAGCGTCTGGCAGCTAAATAAAATTAGACTTGCAATTTTCGAAATATTAACTTCGGGACATTAGGTATTTTGGAAGTAAATAGTAACATCATAATTATTCTTAGTAATTAGACAGTCATCCTATAATTAATAATTACGTAGTAGTTTAACAGTAGTTAGATAACAACAACAATGGATACAATTTACTCCATGTTCAAAAATATTGTACTAAATATACCTCAAGGAAGTATTCTTGGCCCATTACTATTTTTGATCTACCTCAATGAATGCCCCTTATTACTAAACTTGCTTTTTGTTTGCTGATGGCTGAACCTACATGCCTAAAAAACCCATAGTCTTTAAGCTTTTGAAAAATATATTAATTAATATAATTAGTTAATCGTGTTTGTCTTTTTTACAGCTTTGTTTAAGTCTTCGATTTGGTATACCTGTATAGGTAGACCAACTAAGATGACAATGTAATAAAAGCTTGTTTTAAAAATATTTCCAGAAAAAAAATCTTATTCTTATTCGATGTATGTTAGGAGTGAAAGGTTCCTCACCGGTATTCCGCAGAGAGTTCATTGTGGGTTTCCTCCTTGCTAGCGGTCACCGGAGCCAATCGAGCTTAATGATATACCGGAGCGAGGCTCTGGGCCGCTGGCACAACTGTTCCAGTGGCGTAAATGGTTGTTTTTTTTTGTACTGTCTCGGTATCTTATGAGGCAACTTTGCCATAGACAGTGCAGGAAGGGTATCGAAAAAAGAAACCGAATAGGAAAATAATACTCATAATACAATTAATATATAACGACAGATGATGTAATTGATGAGGAGGGGTTGTTGTTCATTCGTCACGAAGTAAATTCGTTACGAAAGCAGCAGTTAGGTCAAATATCCTCTCTTTTGAATACCTTTATCGATTAAACAACAGACGTGCAAACTATTCCTAGCGAGTCTACTGCGCGTTTATAGGAGACTAATTCCATTCTGACCTCATTTCACATTCTATTCGATAAATCGTCTAATTTTTCTCGGCCCGTGCTTCCGAGTTGAATTAAAAATCCGGCAAAGCTTATTACTCAATCGTGTCGATGTCGGTGCGAATTGGATGTAATTTCAGGTTATTTATTACCTAATAACCAGCTGCAAATAATATGCTCCGAGTTTTCTCTGTGATTTTCTAGGTTCATACAAAATTGCGGAACTTGAAGTAGGTATACGTGACTGCTGTAATGATGATTACAATGTTCTTGGATGATTGAGCCAAAATTTAAGGTAAAACTGAAACAAACTGACTGGGACAGATAGAAACCGTTACTGCGATTGAAATGTAGTAGGTACTTTTATTTAATTACATTGACAAAAGAGATGTTTTTGTTCTACACCGATTTTTAGCCATTCACAAAACTGTAGAGGTAGTAGAAGATGGAGTAGTAGTAGATAATAGGCCCGAGTGTGAGGGCTTTATTTCACAGATCTAACTAATAATATATCTGTCTTTGTCTTTGTCATTGCTATTAGACAAGCACATCAATACTTAAAAAAAATAGATCTGTTAAAAGCCTTCAAACTCAGGTCCAATATCAAACTAAAACAGAACAAAAACTAGTCATCATAAAGAACGTAAAAGAAAGAAGAAACAAACCACAAAATAATAGTGGGTGTGTCATTTCTAGAACATAGGTTTTCCCCCCCCCTAGTCCCCCTACGCAGTCTAATCTAATCTTTCAATAGGTATGTTATCCGTCGCCAGAATGGCTCAATAAAAGAATACAACTTACACTCCTGTTGGCCGATAGCGAAACGAAATACGAGCTCGATATCTTCACTTTTATGTCACAATATACATAGATACAGGGAGGCGGAGTATTCTGGGTCGTTCGAGATTATCTTAGTCACACTCACTGTCATGACATTTCTAATAAGAATGACAGTGATCGATATAATATCTCACTCGCGAGAATAGGGTCCCTGATACGAGTGTATTCGACTGATATTTTGAAACAAACCTAAGAGCATACTGTTCATTTTCAACACGTGTTTTTTTGTTGAAAATAGGTGCTTTCGCTTAGGTTTCCTCGTTGAAACTCTTCGAACTATCAGGAGTATAGTTTGTTCGTAGTTTCGAGTATTCAAATGGCGATTTTGTACACTTTCCAGTTGTCGAGTCAAGTGGAGAAGTTGGCGCAGGTCACTCGCGATCTCAAGAGGAAACACAAGGCGCTGCAAAATCAGGTATGTTTTTTTATAATGGTAACTATGTCAGGAGGACTTTTAAATTGACAGTGATTGCCGTTCTACGTAACTTTCAACTATGTTATTATGAACGTACACCAATTTTATTTCTGCGTGTCTTAGTAGCCTCTTTACACTGGAGAGAAAAAACCGACTGGGATGAAATTAAGACATGAAGTGTGTTTTAGCCTTACCAGGAATGTCTTACCTCATCCAAAGGTTGTCTGGAATATCGCTTTTAGCAATAAGACCGCCTTTTGTGTATTTCTCTTATGTTTTACTGGGTTTGTGATTTCCTTTTCGTGGTGTTAATAAATAATTGTATAAAATAAAAATAACATAAATAATTGTATTGCATTCATTTCATTTGCCATTCAGTTCATAGCTAAACATAGGCATATCTCTGTCCCAAGGCACGTCGCCCTGTTTGAGCTTTAGCGGTTTGCTTCCAGCCTAATTAACAATGTGCCGATGATTCCCAGTAGTTCAATTTATTAGCTCACTTAACTGTACCTGTGAGACTTTAGATTCTCATCGGTCATTAGTAGTATTAATAGCGGTTGCTAACTAATGAGTAGAGATCGGATTATATGCATTTGCATATGCATATGCAAATTTACCCCATTTTTCATGCATATTCCAAGCTTTTTATGTTGCTTATAGTCCGGTCCTTATAAATGACCTATCGTCCCGTTTTACGGGTTTCTCACGCCCAGTTTGGAAGGCAGTGATTATAAAAGTAATGTACAATTTATCTAAATAAAATATTGAGAAAATTTGAATTTTGAATGAGTTTAAAATATTCAAATTCCAGATGCGGCTAGTATGCGAGGAGCGCTCCGAGTTGACCGCCATAGTGCAATCACAGCAGAGGGACATCGCCGCGCTGCAGCAGGCTGAAGCGCAGAATAAGGTGACTTGCTACTCTTTTTACAACTAAACTGTCCACTCTTAAACGATGAATATTTGTTGCATTTGACTACAACGCAACAGATGTTAAGTGTCGACGTTTTCGAAATTAGTAAATACGCTGAATGTACAGTCCCGATCAGAGCTGTCCGTGAAGCACTGACGTTTGACGGTAGATTTTATTGATATTGAATGTAGTTAGTATCTAGACACATGGGTATTCTACCAAATGGCTTGCTTTGGTTTTGCCACCATGCTTTGGTTTCTTCGTGATTCAAGCTCTGCTTGTACTCACCGCACCGAGGTTCCATCGAAAACTCAAGCTTATCGTTGAGATTTGAACCTACACCTCATTTTCCACAACTATAAAACACAATGATAAGTTCGCCAGTTTTTGCACTAGTTTTATGTGTGGCCTTACGTTTGTTATTCCTGGTGTGATTAATAATAAATAATTTATCCATCCACCCATCTAATTCACCCTAGTGTAGACTGCAAAGCACACATTTTTGAAGTGAAAACTTCTTTAGCGGCGTTGTACACTTTTTTGGAATGGGTAAAAAATGTTAAACTCCCGACAGGATCACGTGACCTGATCGAAAATTCGTAAGACGGATGGAGAGTAGACAGCTAGTATTCCCCTCTCTTTCTACGGCGCGGCGAAAATGTATGCCTGCGCCGGCTGTTTCGTTTAGGCGGCGCAGGGCGCTTGCGCGAATGTTCTAATTTGACAGTTATAGTGTTGTGACCTAGTGATTATAGTGGACACGATATCGATTCATTTTTCTATTATAATAATTAAAGCAATTCGTGCAAAATTATTCCCTAACCATTCCAAAATATCCAAAACGCACAACGTTAATACTTAAGTTTTCACTTCTGCCGGCACTCCCGGAGTGCAACCCGTCGTTTTTTTTTTTTTATAAAATAAACGTTATATTATTTTTTATTATTTAACTGTTGCAGAAGTGCGCTGCATGCGGCGCGGCGTCGACCGACGGTTTGGACGAGGACGACCACTCCTCCAAACCGACTTACAGCGCTCGCCAACTCCGGGACATAATGCACGAGCGCGACGAGCTTAAGAATAAGTTGGGCCGCGCCGAGGAACAGCTGCTGGCGCTGCAGGGGCCGCGGCCCGCGCCCGACAGGTAATACTAGCTACCTTCACATACTTATTTACCATTCAAAACGAGTTAGTCAATTTATGATGTGCGAACACTGCTTCACAATGCAAAACAAGTTAGACAATTTATGAACGTATATTTCACAGAGACTTAAATTATGAAAATACATACGAATATTAAAATATAATTAAATAAAAAATTAAACCAATAACTTTATGAACTTTGTGGTGGTCGGACACAAACCCCGAACAAATAATGTATTTTACTATGAACCCTAACGTGGTTTTGAAATGTTACAAGAGTGTTCCCGTTTTAATAAAACAAAATATATAATAATGGGATAAAAAGTAGCCTACTCGTATGTTAATCCAGAGTTCCAGACCATGAACAACCTTCATTCCTCATGTAAATCCGTTCAGCCGTTTTTGCGTGAAAGAGTAACAAGTATACATCCATACATTCTTCCAAACTTTCGCGTTATACTTAGTATTTAAAACTAGCGACATGCCCCGGCTTTGCACGGGTATAAAATATAGCCTATGTTACTCAGGGATAATGTAGCAATCTAATGGTGAAAGAATTTTTGAAATCGGTCCAGTAGTTTTTGTGTTTATTCAACACAAACATACAAAAATACAAATCTTTCCTCTTTGTAAAATTAGTATAGATAATAATTAGTAGGACAGTAAGACTAACCCATGTATTCTCGTCGGGCAGCAGCGCGGAGTCGTCCCCGGGGGCCGCGGGCTGCGACGACGAGCCGCCGGTGCAGGGCCCGCTGCCCGCCGAGCCCGACGACGCGCCCTGGAAGCGGAACTCGGGGATCAGGAAGTTGTAAGTATACTATACTATACAACTGTAGATTGTTGACTAGACTATACAGTGGTGGTGGTAGCATTCGAGGCAATGTCGAGGGAGGTGGTACAGAGTTCAATCTATGAAAACGTGCCTTACTTTTTTATATATGTTCTATTTGGTTGGTAGTTGTGTGTATTTGCATTTGAAAAAAATCAAGTGGGGTGATAGCGTTCATTCTACAAAAATGCATCGTACTTTTTTATAATATATTTGTATTGCCATCTGACTGAAACCGATCTGACTTTTAGGTGAGAATTTTAGGTGGGGATGGTACAGTATTTAATCTGCGAAAATGCAAATTCATGTGAATTTACTCACATCTGTGATAAATGACAATGCCGACATTTGGCAAGGATTGTCGTTAGAATACCTTCTTATTTTAAAATTTTATGCATGCGAAGTATGAATCAGATATTAGTCTTCTTCTAAGCCCTTAGATAGAGTAGAATACACTAGAACATTGCAAACTTGTACTGTGAAACATAAGAAATGGTTAGGCAATTTTCATGGATTGGACGAGGTCTATACATGGTGATGGCATTTTTAGATGAGATACATTGACTATTTGGTGGGAATTAAAGATATAAGATTTTGGGGTGATTCTTTTTGTAAAACGCTTGTTATTCAAATCTCAAAAAATAGAAGCAAAGAAGACGTGGAAGAGAAGAAATCGTTAGATCGGCCATTATAAGAGTCAAAGGGTGCATGCTGTATAATAAATGATCTGAATCAAATTCACTTCATCAAAGATATAAAATATTTGCAAATTATATTTTATATAAAATATAAAAATATTGTGCATCTATTATCATTCTGACATTCCACTAAAGTAAGCACGATTAGCACAAAATCACTCAAATACTGTATCTGTACTTCATTTCGAATAAATCGTAATATAAGTGTAATCGACAAAAAAAATATTATAAAACTATGCATGGTGTACAAATTCATCAAGTCTTGTTTAATTTCACTTCAAATAACCAACTATTATGTCTCAGACAGATTAACGTACTAACTTCACATATAATCCTTGTTTTCTCTGGAATTAACACACATTTCATAGCCAACTGCATCGATTTGACAATGGACTTAGAAGCAAAGTATTCAAAAGTGATCCCTATAATTATCTTGTTAATCAGAGCAGAATTTTGTACATGACAAAAAACTTTAATACGTATGTGTTTTTGAAATTCTGCTGTAAAATTCGTAATATAGAGCTCACTTCTAAATGCTTCGCTATCTGTTTTCTGTTAGGACCTTTATCATTTTTGTGAGCTTATGACATACGTTAAGTTTCTTCATTTAAACAAGATGGCGTGGCAATCTGCAAACTATATCAGTCAATTTTGACAGGTATTCTGTCAGATTTGACAGATATTGACAACAGATGGTCACGCCATCTAGCTTAAATAAAAGAAACTCAAGGTTATGACATAAATTCTCAACAATGAAAATGGCTTTTTGGTACAGTGTGCTATGATCATTAATTCGTTATCAACACTGAACATCCTTTCTATACAGCTTTTTATTTGGTTCTGGTACATTTTTCTGTACTATTTTTGGTTTATTATTTAACCTCGGGACAAAAGAGCATGATCGGGTAAAGTATACCATAAGTTGTGAAACCGGCGATATTTTTTCAAAATTTTGTTTGTCTTTTTAGGTGTGTTATTGCTTAAAAAATGGGGAAAATGACACCAGGGCCGAAAGAGATCGCACACGAAGATCATCGGTACACTAGTCACGACGCACGGCTATGCATGATTTTTTTTATTACGAAAAAAAAATCACACGGCTAAAACGCTTTACGCTTGTACCCGACTACCCTCATCCTACCCTTTTTTTGTTTTTATTTGTTCATCCTTTTCAATGTACCCTTTTATATCATTATGTAAAAATAACATGTTTTTCTGTTCATCAAAAAGTTAAATGTACGATACATAAATTCACTTTGGCACGTATTTTTTCTTTTGAACTCTATAAGCTGTTTTATAACTTAGCTGATTGCTAGAAAATATTTGTTAATTTGATTTTATTATGATTCTTGTACTCTACATTATATTATTATGTGCCATAAAACTGAGTGCCTGAAATTCAACCTTTTGCGCTGCTTGACTGCGTAAATGCTGAATGATATAAACAAACCGTCCTGTATTTGACATGTTGCTATATACATATTGTTAAAGATATTTTAATTAAAGACTGTTTTTTAAGAGTAAATTAGCATTTTCACTCATTTATGTCTATTTATTATGTTAACAAGAAGTCCATTATACTTTCTTGAATCTAACAAATTTCATAAATCATTTGTACTTTTCAGTGTCTAACAGCATACTTACCTAATATCAAAGAAATAGGTTAGCTTTATATTTCATTTATGAAATCATAGAGGTTTAGTCGACATTGGTCCCAGTTGCCTGTTTGTTTGTGATTGAATTTATAGCTTTTGTAAAAGACGAGTTGATCGTTGATATGAATTATTTAAAAAATGCAGTTCTAAAACTATATATCCAGTATGGATATTCCACGCAGACGCTCCCTGCCTTGTCCTTAATATCTTACAGTGCAAGGTTCTGGTCGTATCAGAGTATGGTACCTATACTTATAAACTATACAACCGTTTCACATTCTCGACACGTTGTGGGGGAACTGTGTCGACACAGCCACTGAAATATATAACCATTTACTAGAATGTAGACCTTATAGTACCATTGACGGAAAGACAAGCAGTGTTGCCAATATCTTAACAATATTTAACTACCACATGATGTTGCTAATAATAATAAATATAAATCTACAAAAAAAGTTGGGCGTGTCTTTGTTGCCTCGAACTATCCATACTGAAATACGTAACTAAATACAGATGTCGTATCGTAATCTGTTTTAGTGCGCATGGTAATTACCGCTATATAAAAAAACTAGCGACTTGCCCCGGCTTCGCACGGGTATGAAAGGTCTATGTTACTCGCTAATAATGTAGTTTTATATTGGTGAAATAATTTTTAAAATCGGTCCAGTAGTTTTTGAGTTTATTCATTGCAAACATACAAAAATACAAATCTTTCCTCTTAATATTAGTGTAGAAAATGTTTTATTAAAGTTTTGCGCGTTAAAGTTACCAATCACAAACAGATAGTCCCAACTGGCCCCTCCCTGTTCTCTTTTGTTCGCCCCTTTATGTTTTGTTTGGCCGCGCGCTAGGTTCTGGCTGGCGCTGACGTCACGGGACGCGGGCCGCCGCTCGCCGCCGCCGCGTATCTCTTTCGGCCCTTGGTACTGATGCCGATCGTCACGGTAGGTTAAGGCTTTCGTGTAGTATAGACTGGAGGGTTGTGAGAAAGGGTATGATAAGCCGGAAAGGGGTCATAGTCGGCGTAGAGCAAGAAGTCGTTAATTGCCAAAACTTACTATCTGGTTTGCTAACGTGGTTATAACATTTTGGTTAAAATTAATACGGGTAGGGTTTTATTGGGTAAGATACTGCGATTAGTTTCGATCACATTCGGTGATCATTTTCAAGGAATGATAACAAGCGAGATGTGCTCGATGTTGCGTCCAGCCTGGCGCTAATTTTGCAGTTAATGACTTCTTGCAGTAAGCCAACGTCATAGTTCTCATCAATATGAACGACTTTTATTAAAGGACAAACCAGGAATTCGCGAAAAAAAAAAACAGCAATAACATAGAAAAATGTCAATGACATTCGACAGAATGTATGGAACACTTGTTTTTTTTTGCGAATTCCGGGTTGGTCCCATAGTAAAAGTTGTTCTTAATGATGAGTACTGTGAACACTTTTCGGATTAGCATACCCTTTCCGTATAGCCCTGTATAGATTTGTACTATACGGAAAGTGTTGGTTGTTGGCGGAAATGGAACGACTGATTGGCGTTCGTGAAAACGTTGACTATTTTCGTGCACCAACTGTTTTCTGCTCATCTGTACATGTTCTAAGTGAAATGGCGATAGTATTTGTGTCGACACAAAACGGTTTATAATAATTGTAAAGTAACGGTAACATACACTCTTTAATAGCATTGTAGCTGTAAACTTCTGGAGTTGGTGTGCGAACTTAGTTGATGCCGGGCTATTGTGATAAGATGCCACTAAGTATTGTGGACGTGTTAGCAAAAAAATTGGCGCATATGTGAGGGGAGGTTTCATATAGAGAAACTAGTCATGAGCGGCGCCATCTTGGAATCCAAACTTGCAATATACCTTTTCTGCATTTATAAAAATACATAATTATATGATTGTCTCATTTAAGGATTTCACCCTCATCATATTTTATAGAAGAGGCATTCATCCAGTTTGCTATAAAACTGTTATTATTATGCTTTTACTGTCATCTATTCGTTAGACGTCATTCGCGTTTATTTGTTTTACCTACATGCTTTCATCAAATACACAACAATGTCGTTCCATCGTTAAAATTTGTCATTGTAATGTTTTCGAGTCGTCGTCGTTAAGTCGAAAATTATTTGGTGACATTATTCCGCCAATAGTCAACGCTGCATAGACGCTTAGTATTAAGTTCACACCACACGCTTGCAATATTATCAACTCTAAAATCGTCGTCAATGGACCCTAGTTTGAAAGCTTTATTTGACAGATCTGAACTAACTAAAAATATATCTGTCTTTGTCATTCCAACCTACTAGACAAGGACAGCTATACTTTTAGAAAAATTAGATCTGTCAACTAAAGCCTTCAAGCTTGGGCCCAACATCCCTTTGATACACGACATTAACTGTAAGTTAAAATCGTCGTCAACGGGCCCTAGCTTGTACGCTTTATTTGACAAATCTAAACTAACCAAAAATATATCTGTCTTTGTCATTCCAACTTACTAGACAAGGACAGCTATACTTAAAAAGAATTGATCTGTCAATTAAAGCCTTCTAACTTGGGCCCAATATTCCTTTAAAGCACAACATTAACTGTATGTTTTCCTCCACAGTTTTCGCAAGTTCTTTGCTGAGTCTGATTTCGCCGTGGGCACATTCTCCCGCAGCTCGCTATCCTCTCTCGCCAAGATGTCCGCGACCGGTGGCGCCGCCACCGCCCCCGCGTAGGCACTCCGACCCCACACACACCCACATCGACACCAACACCGACACAACAGAGAAAACTAGACGCTACTCCGAGTACAAAAACCCGAAATCCAAACTCGATCTCAGACAGGAACTGGAAAACCTAAACCTCAATAGGCAGGAGTTCGTCGGATGGCTCGGAAACGAGTTCGAGGAGAAGGAGGAGTTTGAATTCGATCACGAACAGTTTAAGCATGAGATACCTTTACAGCGCTCGATCTCTCTCGATGGAGGGATAGACGTATTCAACTACTTGCAGACGATAGGTTCGGATTGGTCAGGCAGCGATATCGGGTCGTCGTGGACGGTGCACTCCGACGAACGCGAGAGCCTCGTGTTCGAGCAGTACAGAAGCTTCGAGGATATCCCAGCTTCTCAGATCAAAATGAAAAGCAGACGAGTATCCGACACGGATGCGTTCGGACGTAATCTCGCGCTGTCAGTGCTGAAAGATAGCTACAAAGGCATGGATATGGGCGGCGGTAGCTTCACGCCCCAGATAAAGAAGTTGCAGAGGAGTTTTACTTTTCCCGAAAGATTGGAGGACTTCATAGAGGCCGTGAAAATTTCGACGGAAAATCTGAACGAGTTCGGGCGAGACTTTTTTAGGGTCGATTCGCCGAGCAGTTCTAAAGCCTCGGAGGTCAGCAGGAGTGGTTTGGAACGCATGAAAATGTTGCAAAGAAGCTTGTCTTGCAGAAACTCCGCTAACCAGTTCGAAGTCTCAAAATATGGGTCGTTTGACGATGACGATGAGAAACTGGAAGTTAGAATACCCTTCTACAGAAGCATATCGATGGATTCCAATAATCTTGAAAAGGAGATGGAATCCGCTAAAAATATGCGTCAAAGAAGGATCGGCGTGACCGAGCTTTCCCAACAGGGAAACAAGAAGGAAGTCAATTTGAGGAAAGAGGTTCTTATCAAAAGAAACCTGTCTGATTTTAAAAGCTGCGATAACATTGCCGTTAAAACTGTTAAATCACGTCGTGGCTCGGCTGAAGAGGCTGATACAAGGAAACCTACGCTTGTAAAAGGCTATGTCGTAAATTTAACTGGCAACGTGGCGGAGACACAAAAATTAAGTAAAACATCACCCGCTATGGATTTACCCAGCATAGTTGTATCCGATCATTCTGTCGGTGTTGCCAACAAAGAAAATGTACCCGCAAATTCTTCCAAAATAGTAGAAAACGTAGATATAAGTAGATGTGATTGTAGGATTTGTACGGACGACGAGGGAGAGGACAGGAGTTGTTTCGCGCGTAAGATACTCGGTAAGCTGTTGCTGAAAATGGTTTCTGTAACGGAGTACGGTAGGAAATTGACATATTGCGACGAGAACAACAATTTAAACGATAGCGAGATGTACAAGTGTTTTGTTCATGTTTTGAAGCTGATGCTTGGTCTGTGGTTGAGGCATTTAGATCACAATAATGATTAAGCTATATATTAAACTACATATGTGTAGGTGTCAAACCCCGAAATGCAAGATGTGTGTCCGTTTTAAGTGTTGATTATGCCGGGACATTGAAATATATGGTCATCGAGAAATTGAATGCTATTGAATACAAGTCATTCCAATAAAATAAATAAAATCTTTTTTTGTGTGTGTTCTTAATGTTTTTCTGTGTTTGAACTTCTCTTTTAGTGGTGTGAAGTTGTTATAAAAAACACGGAAAGCCTATGAAGAGGCTGTTCTAGAGGTGTCCATTTTATTATTTAATGGAAAAAGAAATAAGGGACGGAATTTCTGATAAGAAACCTAGAAAGTTGACGTTTTTAGGATTCCGTAACAAAATGGTAAACCGATTTCTGTCTGTGACGCCAATTATATCACAATTTCGGTACTAAATATTTCAATGCCTCTACAGTTTTGAATGAGTGTCGAGAATCAAGGGGCTATATGATATTTTAGTAAGATATTTATTCAATCCATGTTATTATTCGCGATGTTTTCGCTTGAACTAGATGTACGCTTTATAGTTATCGTTGAGTGTTGCATATTATATCGTAGTGCCTAAGAATAAACGCAAAAACGAGAAAAAAATGCTTGATTAAATGTTGGCAGTTTTATGAATGTCGTAGAGTAGAAGATAGCCAAGGCTAGCCACTCTACCTATACTATCTCACTTACTTTATAGAATAGAAGTATTAAACGACGCCTTTTCCAAAACTTTTTCTTCGAACTATTTATACTCTGGCAACATTAAAAAACTTTTTTTTTGTTTGGCTGCTTTGACAAATTATATTATCTATTTTCTTGTACAGGCCCTTCGACCTGTTTAGTTAATCCAAATGTTTAGCATATCGGGTACCCACTGAATTAGGTATATTATTTAAATCAGCAGAATAACATATTCGGTAATCGACTTTTTCTTAATTTTAGCTGTGGTGTCAATTTAAACTTTCCTAACCATATCTTCTAAGGTAGTCTTAGTAATCTAATGGCTTTGATTCTGTCATACCACGCACTAAACTAAATCGATCTGAGACTAAAATTATCTGGATCTCTTTTCATTGCAATCTGTAAAAAAAGGATAGCAAAAGTTTAGAACTGCCAGATTTAGTTTAGAATATGGTGTTACAGAATCGACGTCAATCGTCTTATGAAATGTCTTACCATTCTGTGTCAATTTCCTACTCGTACACTATCAAGCGTGAATGTGATTTAAAAATATGTTTGTAAATTATAATTTCTAAATAACATGTTATGTTAATTTTCTATCGCACGGGTGATTCTCTGTTATTTTGTAATTAATTTTCGAATACACTTTCAGTGATGTTGATTTTCAAACGAAAAAACTAAAACTGAATCCGGCCTAACAGGCTGTAATGAAGGCAACAATGCTTCACTTATAAGTCAAATTACTTTTCAATTTATTACAATATTCTTTCATAACAGCTTTTAAGAAATTGAAAACTACATTTATAATCTCATGCGTGTTTTGTTAAATAAAAAATATGATGCGATCTTACGAAACTGCATGCATCCGTATCGTTTTGAAATAGCTTCGACCTATATCGTTGCAACATCAAATTCTTTAAAAAATCACGTAAACGCATACCAAAGGTAGAAAAGATAGGTTCGGTGTTTGTGGTTTCATGTCACAATGTATTTATTTACTTTCTCTTGACTTTTTAGTTCACGTGTTCGATTAGCTATTTTATATGTAATTTTGGTCGGTCTATTCTGATTTCTTGCCAGCCAGTTCTAAAGTAATCGGTATTACTTCTTTTCCCTCTCAATTACAATGTCTAGTAATTTGTAAGTGATCGGATCTGAAATAATGTCGATTACGGTAGAATCAGCCCGCTAAGCTGAGGCTTGTTAAAAGTATGTAATGAAATTATGAGAAGGCCTAATAGATTGTGGACTATTTCTACATTAAGTCTCTATTATATTCGAGGAAAAAAATGTAATCGAAAAACAGTAAAAAAACTGCTATATTTTTCGCAGTTGAAAATAACTGTGACCCATCAATTTGCTATCGAACACGTGTATTGATAACGGTTTAGCTGTATGATATAATAATTACTCTCCAGTATTTATATCTACTATTTGAGAAGTAGTTTAATAATTTGGATAGATATAAAGAGTGTGAGTGCCATGTGAAAAGAACATATCTTCCTTCTTCGTGTACTTTTCATACGATTTTTATACTAGCTTCTTCTTGACACTGCGATCCGAGCATTGCTAAAGTGTTCAACACTTTAGCAATGTTTTGCCAAACAATTTTAGAAAGATTGCTCAAGTGTTGTACACTTCAGCAATGTTTGGTTCACGATGGCCTAAAATTTTACATCGTTGGTCTAATTTTATCACATTGACTTCTACTATTCCATTTCTCAACTATTCATTTAACTAAATAAAATAACCAGTAAAATAGAACTTTGAATCTTATCCTTAATACTCGTAGATCCCTTTTAGCACTTGACAATAAAATTACAATTCTTCAAACTTTACCCGAAATTATGGTAAAAATATAGAACGGAGGTAGAATAGGTGATAGAAAAACGATTTTGGAAATATTTTCACGATGTTATTAAAATAGAAGTTTCTCGAACTATGACTAGATGTAATAGACCAGTTGACTAGATTTAAGAATGTCTCTTTCCATGATTTACACATTTAACACTACTTTGTAACTTAATCATAGAACGTAACTGTTAGGCCACGATTACACTGAGCAACAATTGTTTATAAACTCTGTTTCAGAAACGAAATCTACGTGTTTCTGAAACATATCACTTTGTTTCTGTAAACACTACGTTAACATACGAGAAACACTTAGTGTTTACAGAAAAAAAATGTTATGTTTCTGAAACAAAGTTTATAAACAATTGTTGCTCAGTGAATACGTGGCTTTATGGTGACATTTCGATGTTGATTTAAGCGACAATCGGCATGCTTGCACGGGAATATCAATCTAAAACACCTTACATTATGATAGGGTAGCATTTAGATAAAGACATGACCAGCGCCGCAAAAATGCAGCGAAATGAGTGCATAGATCGAAATGATACTTAATTGAAAAGAGGTTAGGGTGGATATTCGCGTGCAGCCGATTAGCACGACCTGAATTGCTTACATCGAAATAGCACCATAGTGAAGCTGTTTATTACATTTAATCATCTAAATTTAATTAAAGCCAAATTCTTATCGTGTCTTAAAATCCAGCCAACAATTTAGTGGTTAAAATGTAATGGCAGTTATATTTCAGTGTAAAAACAAGACATATTCCAGACTTAAGTGCCTCACAAATTCACTGTACTGTCACTTACGTCGCTGTTATGTACCGTCGTAGTTGATGGCGTTTGTAGACCTCAGCATTTACTTGTAATAGAAGTTGTTTTGTGAACTAAGAATAAAAAAAAGCTAAAGATTGATGGATTTGTCGAATATTATTGCGAGCGCTTAGAATATAAATAATCAATTCGGAAAGATATAACCGAGATATTTATACTTCTGGTCGGTAAAGAGTTCGAATAAAATTATTCACCAGTTGATTCGATGCTCCATTTTGATCGTATCATGTTGTAAGCTATTCACTTAAATGCTAATTACAAGTGAATGCTAAGGCTTATCGCCGTATGTGCTATTTTATAACGTTATATTGTTCTATCTATAACGAGTTATTGTGAGCCGTTTTATTTGCTCGCAACTGTAGTTTTTAGGGTTCGCTTCATTCCACGTTTTAGTTGTTTCTAAGGATTAATGTATGAATAAAATAACGGATTATTTCTAGTCACAGTCTTCAGTGCTAGACATTCTAGACCTAGGGTTTACTAACATCACACGTCATGGAAGTTTGTTAAAAGTAGATTTTGTCAGCATATATTAATCATTAATGTATTTATTAGGTAACGGAAATATTGAGGTTTACAACTTTACGCCACAAATTGAGACATTGACAAGCCGCCTCGAAAGAACCTTGTTCTACAACATTGCTACTGCTATACAGATTAGCAAGTTAACGTTGTTTTGCTAATTAATTAATTATGCTATTGAATGCTATTTTTAACAATCGTTCCATCTGTCGTACAGGTTATAAAATTAAAACACAATTTTCATGGGTTTTTGGGAACACAATAGGCGTTGATTAGTTTGAAAGAAATAATGAAATGAATAGTTTTACTTCGAAATCAATGTAGGCATCACATTGATTTCGAAGTAAAACTAACGGACCTCAAAGGTTTTTCACGTAGTAATTTAATTGTATAATGTTGTAAAGACAATTGGTATCTACCTAATGATATATTGTAATATTTATAAGTTGACGGTGTCAAAATAATTATATTATCTGTTTATAACGTACATCGTGTTTTATTTGTGTTTTAGTAGACATCGACTAAATAAGGACGGGTCAATGAAGCAATGCATATTAGGACATGTAGCACGAAAATATTAAGTAACGTTAAATTATACTATGGAAACTAACATGGTTTTGACACATTTTGTTATGATTAACGCGACTTAATTTTTACGTGAGTATTCTCGTTTTTATTATAACAAAACGTTAAATTATACACCTATAAAAACAGAAAGGGGGTTTCCTATATTTCACTAGCCGGGCTTTGGTCAGGTCTTGGAATATGAATAATACCTAAGTTGGTAGCATCATAGTTTTAATAGAATAAATACCTAAGTGTGAATGACACCAAAGTAGATTTTTCTCAACCTACACAACTTCAAGTTCAGTAGAAGTACCTACTCACAACTCGGAAATGAATAGCCTTTCCAATTAGGATTTAAAATAGTACTTTCGTTCCGTATTAATTAAGTTGTACTCGTAATTAATGATCCAACTCGTTTGCGCATTCGTCAAAGCCATGTATTTGACATGAATAAAAATAAAAGCAGTAAATCAACTCTGGTTTTGTTTTCTTGTTTTCTGTGAAAAAGAAATGTGCTAGCCATTCACCTAATGGTAAATGATCACCACCGCCTATGGACGCCTTCAGTATAGTTTAGTATAAAGGCGCTGTAGGCCTATTAGGTACAGACTAAGCAAAACAGAGCTCAGCAAATAACTTGAACGACGATGTCATGAGCGAAAGTCGTTTTTAGCTCTTCGCGGAAGAAATGACACGAGGCGTAAATTGTACGTAAATGTATGCTCCAAGTGGCGCTAACAATTACCGACTACGACACATTTTTGCAAGTTCAAGAATTTGTACCTGATGTATAACATACTATGGCATACTTTTACCTACATGTTGTGTGGCTGTAGTAGTACACTCAGGAAAAAATATTGTGGCTCCAGCAATAAAACTTTAACGGGGGAGAGCCCACCTAGGTCCATAGTTGGGGAGACAATGTTTTTATTGTCAGCATAAAGTTGTGACAACAACAATTTTCTATTGTCAAAAAGTAAGTTGTCAATACAACAATATTTATCAACAAAGTCTGTTTTGTTACTAAAACAATGTACACTTTGTGGTAATAACAATACTATGTAATGACTGCAACAGCTGTACTTTGTTAAATAAACTATGTTCACGTTGAAAACAACTATACGTCTTTTGTCACTACGACCAAGCCTTTGTTCCAGTACCTACTGTCCTTTGCCACGACAACTATACTCCCTTTGTCACTACGACCAAGCCTTTGTTCCAGTACCTACTGTCCTTTGCCACGACAACTATACTCCCTTTGTCACTACGACCAAGCCTTTGTTCCAGTACCTACTGTCCTTTGCCACGACAACTATACTCCCTTTGTCACTACGACCAAGCCTTTGTTCCAGTACCTACTGTCCTTTGCCACGACAACTATACTCCCTTTGTCACTACGACCAAGCCTTTGTTCCAGTACCTACTGTCCTTTGCCACGACAACTATACTCCCTTTGTCACTACGACCAAGCCTTTGTTCCAGTACCTACTGTCCTTTGCCACGACAACTATACTCCCTTTGTCACTACGACCAAGCCTTTGTTCCAGTACCTACTGTCCTTTGCCACGACAACTATACTCCCTTTGTCACTACGACCAAGCCTTTGTTCCAGTACCTACTGTCCTTTGCCACGACAACTATACTCCCTTTGTCACTACGACCAAGCCTTTGTTCCAGTACCTACTGTCCTTTGCCACGACAACTATACTCCCTTTGTCACTACGACCAAGCCTTTGTTCCAGTACCTACTGTCCTTTGCCACGACAACTATACTCCCTTTGTCACTACGACCAAGCCTTTGTTCCAGTACCTACTGTCCTTTGCCACGACAACTATACTCCCTTTGTCACTACGACCAAGCCTTTGTTCCAGTATTTACCGTCCTTTGCCACGACAACTATACTCCCTTTGTCACTACGACCAAGCCTTTGTTCCAGTATCTACTGTCCTTTGCCACGACAACTATACTCCCTTTGTCACTACGACCAAGCCTTTGTTCCAGTATCTACTGTCCTTTGCCACGACAACTATACTCCCTTTGTCACTACGACCAAGCCTTTGTTCCAGTATCTACTGTCCTTTGCCACGACAACTATACTCCCTTTGTCACTACGGACAAGCCTTTATTACAGTAGTAAATTAATTTATTTAGTACCAGTAACTAATACTCATTTGCTTTCCCAGAAAAGTAATTTTGACATCGTAAGGTAGCTGTCAAATTACTTTTCTAGAAAAGGCAAATGACTATTATTTACTGGTACTAAATAAATTAATTTACAACTGTAACAAAGGCTTTTCCGTTGTGACAAAAGAAGTACCTACAGTTGTTTTGGCAAAAGAATGTAGCTATTGAAACAAAGGCTTTTTCGTAGTGACAAAGGAAGTAGTACAGTTGTTTGGGCAAAGGAAAGTAACTACTGAAAGAAAACCTTTTCCGTAGTGACAAAGAAAGTATGGTTGTTTTTCACAATTCGATTGGCTACTGGAATTAGATTCTAAACACAAAACACAAAATATTGATAGAGACCAACAGGTTTTTAGTGTACCTACCTATAGTATTGAAAATTAAATGAAAATACATTTTTAATTACACATTTTTATTTTTTTATAAATCTGTATTTAAACATAGCATCAAAAGTTGGTGACCCATTTTAAAATAAATAAGTGATTAGATTTAGCATCATAAGTAGATCAGCAAAAGTCCAAAAGAAAGTGACTGTATATTTATCACAACAGAGTTATCGTTTAAGATTCAAAAGTATCTATCCAAAAGATACTTTTAGAAATAGACAACACCGTCTATTAGACAGTTCATGGACTTTTCAGATCAGCAAAAAGTTCTCTGGAACTTTTTGCTGATCTCTGATAACACCTTCAAAGATACCAATGATCTTTATTTTGGTATCATTGGTATCTTTGCAGGTGTTATCAAAGATCAGTTAAACGTTTTGTACCATAACACATTACCGAACATCAAACAATACTTGTTTATAATACACATCATTGAGGGTAGCTACTGCAAGAACAATTTGCCATACAATAATTAACTCCAATAGGTCGACAGTGTGCTTGCAGCAACGCCAAAGAACGCCTATTATCTCAAATAACAATTTTATCTTACACACAACGTGAACATTTGAGTGTAGGTATATATACTTTTTATATATGTACATACATCATTAAGGGTAGTCACTGCAAGGACACTCTGCTATAAATAATTAACACCCAATAAGTCGACAGTGTGCTTGCAGCAACGCCAAGAAAAACGCCTATTATCTCAAAGATAACAATTTTATCTTACACAACGTAAGTGAACATTTGAGTGTATATATACTTTTTATATACATACATCATTAAGGGTAGTCACTGCAAGGACACTCTGCTATAAATAATTAACACCCAATAAGTCGACAGTGTGCTTGCAGCAACGCCAAGAAAAACGCCTATTATCTCAAAGATAACAATTTTATCTTACACAACGTAAGTGAACATTTGAGTGTATATATACTTTTTATATACATACATCATTAAGGGTAGTCACTGCAAGGACACTCTGCTATAAATAATTAACACCCAATAAGTCGACAGTGTGCTTGCAGCAACGCCAAGAAAAACGCCTATTATCTCAAAGATAACAATTTTATCTTACACAACGTAAGTGAACATTTGAGTGTATATATACTTTTTATATACATACATCATTAAGGGTAGTCACTGCAAGGACACTCTGCTATAAATAATTAACACCCAATAAGTCGACAGTGTGCTTGCAGCAACGCCAAGAAAAACGCCTATTAAATATCTTTCTATATCTGATGCTGTGTTTACACGGCCAATGAAGCTTGAACGTACTTCTTCTTTTGACAACCTCCACAAGTTTCTTTCTTGGTACAGTAACTGCTGGTACTTGGCGTAAAAGATGTATTATTCCCATAAACGCTGCTAGCGATGCCTCTTGTTCTCCAACTAAAAAAATAAAAACGAATGTAAAATAAGAATATAAAAACCGCAAAGCGCTTCTAGACAAAATTGTACTAGAAAATAAGTCAAATAAATACTTAATCTTAATAATAAAAATTACCGGTAGCTAATTCCAGCAGCTCAAGTGTAGTTTGATCATGTCTGGAAGAACTTCCCTTTTCCGCAAGTAAACTCAGAATCTTTATTTTCACAATTGGGAATGTTTCTTCAAAAACGTTGTTAGCATCTGGGTACACTGTCTGGAAGTCCAAGGATAACTGCAAGGAATACAATTGGAAAATTAGAATTACTTACAATTAACTAACTAAAGATGAGGGCAAAGATCGTAGGAGAATAAGTCAATTTGTTGATGTTTGAACTTTCTGGGAAAGCATAATCCATAGTAGGCCGCGTAGTCACATTGCATCAGGTGAGACTGTGGTCAAATGGTTGCCCATTCAGGAATAATAAAAAAATTAAACTCACCAGTTCATGTCCATCAGGTAAAATGAGGGCAGGAAAGCAGTTGAAATATTCTGTGTAAGATAGACCCTGTGATAGTTTCTCGTTTCGTAACTTAAAAGTAGCAAGCCACTTTGTTGCCACTAAATCTTTAGGCGATGAAGAACCTCGCAACCAGTCTAAGCAGTCTTGTGGAGATATGGTTGATTCAGAATCGTTATCATTAGGAATGTCAACACTAAAACTCTCTGGAAGTGGCCTTATACGTTTAGAATTGTCAGAGTAGCTGCAGCTGCTGTCTAAACTAGTTCTCCTTTTTTTAGTTCCTGGGGAAAGAAGTAGTCGTCGATGTGTAATCAACCTGTTGTGAAAGAGGCCACTGGCCTGCGTGACTTTTCCTCCAGTGACATGGTATGGGATATAATACACTTCGGTCACTTCTCCCTTGAATAATGACCGCACTTCACTGGCCCACTCTTGCCATATATTTTTTCTAATTGTTGTTGAAATGTCTTGTAACGTTCTGAGTTCAGTTTCCACTACGACTTTGGCTATAAATGCGCGGTCGCGCGAATTTAGCTTTTCTGAATTGTCCGCTTTTTTTAAAAGCAATCTGCCTACGGTTCGCGACGATAGCAAATTGCGTAAATTTTTCTTCTCTTTTCCATTGTTCTTGTCATTTTGACTATTCAAAATTTCCAACTCTTTGTCTAATTGTAAATTCCAGTTCTGAAAAAAGTAGATAGGATAGTACATACTTATTTGTTTAATTTTAAGATTTTAGGAAAACTTACAGCTAGGTGCAAACAATAATTGAAGAAACATAATACAAAGAAGGCCAATTAAAAGTTTCTACAATAAAATTACTATGAAAGTATACTTAGAATATATTAAAAAAAATATGTTGTCTAATAGCCTAGCCTAAAGAAGCACAGAATAGGGAGGACTGGCTTGGCTTAGGCGCCCAGTGTTCGACGCACCTGTGATGGTCAATTATAATTTGCAGCCCCGGTCACTACAATTTGATTTAAGTTTTTAACCAAATGTACTAGTAGGCGCAGTCAGGTTTTGTGCAGGCATTAAAAGGTAACACAGAGTAGGAGGAAAGAGGCATAATAGATGTGCCTTAGGTTACACATACTTAGGTTGCCAACTTAAGATGGCAGATAATTATGAGCTGATAATGAGGATAATCAAATTATTACCTGAATTGATGTATCTTCTACTGGCCCTTCAACCTCCGTATCAGTTCCAGAAAATATTCCTATGGTAAGTGGTGATGTCAGTGGTGTATCACTGTTTTCCGTTGAAATCTGAAAAATAATAAGTAATATTTTAATACGATTATATAATTTAATTCTGATTAATAAGTTTAGTAACGGGAATAGTACCTATCTATGTAGTGTCAAATAGTAAATTACCTCATCTAGCTCCTGTAAATAATTTAACCCAGTTGATGTTCTTTGTGATGTACTCGTAGACGTTTCTCCAAAAATTGATGCATATTCCTAAAATAGATGATTGTATTTTATTATCATTTAATATTTTATCAAAAAGTACGTGAGAGCTAAAAAAAATACCTATATCAAGTTTAATTGAAATCACTTAAGCCGTGAAAAGGTAACAAACAGACAGAATGATGGAGTGTTCCTTTCGTATTTACAATAATATAAAGTGGAATACCTGAGCACTTGGTTTGTAAATAGAATTTTGACGCTCAAGTGTTTTTACATTTTCATCTTTTGACGACTGAAAAAAAAAAAAACGATAAATTTAATTAATGTATTATACATATCATGTACTTCTATATACTGTATATACATGTATATCATATACTACTTCTTACTACTTCTACTAGGTACGAACTACATTACGAATAGGTATCATTTTAGACTATTGATTATCCTGATCGTTGAGTTGAGTGAGCGTGATATGGGATGATGATGATGAAATTACAACTAAGTACTAATAACATAAAAATTAATAGGCGAAAATCATAAACGAACGGTTAAACTTTGTAATGCGTTTCTTAATTTTATTTTGTCCACTATTCTTGGTATAAGTTGTGAAAGCTCTTGATCGTTGGTGACTTTTAGCACGTCTAAGTCGACGCCTTGTTCTATAAAAATAAAAAAGGTAGATATAGGTAATAATCGTTCAAAAGAAAACGTTTTAAAAACGTTACCACTTGGCTTGCCACGTCACGTGATCGCCACGTGGGTCACGTGGTAACAGTAGGCTCGGAACGCGTATACATGTGTACGGACACGCACCATTTTGAAAAGGTCGTTCGTTCGTTCGTTTTTTAATCGAATGGGCGTAACATTTTCAAAATGACCAACGGTCAACGTACACATGTGTACGCATTCCGAATCAAGGGGTAAAAACGTGAAAATCTCATTGTACCTAATTGACAATTGGGTTCACTACGCTTTTGTTACATTTCACCTATGTCTCATCGAACGCTTAAACTGCGCATAAAATGTCAATTCATAAATAAGTCAATTCAATTCACAAAATGTAGGTATGTTTCTAACTTTTGTTAATTTGACAATGTAAGTTGTCGTTTCAACGAAGCAGTTTTAGGTTAGGTAAGCAATATCACGGTTTAAAGTTAATGCAGTTCTTTTCGGGGAGTCATCCCTTTCTGCTGGGTACTTACATAAATATATAAATAGCACTTACCGATGAAATGATTTCTCAAATGGCTTAAATGAGCAGCACTTAGAAAATCTTCCATTGTTCACTTTCACGTATCGTTTTAAAGCAGATAGATAGAGGAAATGCGCGTACGCACGAGTGAATGATTCGTATTTCGTGTATAAACTAGTGTTTTTTTAACTGGGCGAACGCAAAGAGAATAATATAATCACTAGATCACTACCTACTGACTGGGCGGGCGAAAGAACGACCGCGGCGCGGGCACGTGCGGGAACAACTGCCGGCCGCCCGCCCGCCACCCGCGCCCGCGCCGCCGCCCGCCGCACCGAACCAGGACCCAGGGTTGGATTTAGGCACGTTGAAAACGATAGCACAAAAATTAAAAAGGATAGTATAGTACAGTTTATTATTTTGAATTTAACATCCTTAACGTATTCATTAAAGTCAACACGTTTCTACAAAATTTACCTACTCTTCTTCCAAGTTTATTAGTTCTTCAATATTAGTTTCATCCATAGAAATCTTAGAATTTAATGTTAACATATCCTCAGTAAGAATAAAATCAGTACAATTCCCACTTTTGGCGAAATGAGATTACGGGCGGCCGTACCATAAGAATAATACAGTAAGTCGTACTATTAGGCATATCACCAACAACTATCATAGAGTGCATTATGCAAAATTACTATACGAATAAGTGGAATATTTAAAAAAAAGTATAATTCACGGGGAGTCTCCGTAAATAGTTCATTGATGACGATTATTTTTCTGTGTTAGTAAAATAATTAACTAAGACGTAATATCCTTAAATGACAGCCCAACGAACTTTTTTTAATATTGAATTGGGATTG
This sequence comes from Alcis repandata, assembly GCA_949125135.1. Lineage (NCBI taxonomy): Eukaryota > Metazoa > Arthropoda > Insecta > Lepidoptera > Geometridae > Alcis > Alcis repandata. Next base: position 6,014,848 of record OX421241.1, read on the forward strand.
AAAGGTTTTTTTTATTGATCATTTATGTAAATAATTATATGTAGTATGAAATCCAACCCTGCACCGAACGCACCCGTCAGTGTTACCGTTACGAACTCTCAAAAACATTTCCCCATAAGCTAAGTCAAACAGCCCTATAAACACTATAATTTCTTGAAATAAGCCCTAATTTATTTTAATTACAGATTATTTAGTCCTAGAAGCGCCTCGCGGTTTCACCCGCGTTAACTAGTATCCCGCGGGAACCGTTAATTTTTACGGGATAAAAAGTATCTAGCCTATGTCACCCGCGGATGATGTGATGTAGCTTTCCAACAGATAAAGAATTTTTCAAATCGTTTCAGTAGTTTCGGAGCCTATTCAATGCAAACAAACAAACAATCAAATCTTTCCTCTTTATAATATTAGTATAGACATGTCCAGAAGGAGCATAGATCTCCCGTTCTTGTTTTCTAAGTGTCCTTAATGGCTATCAGTACATAGCCGATTGGATTTGTACGTCGCCATTTGACCCCTCTAGTTAACCTAAATGACGGCGATATTTCGCCTAATCTGGCAACCCTGCCTCTCTTAGGTGAAATGTAACCAGTTCAAACGTGTTTCGGTAAAGCCACAGAATAGGTACCTAGTAGTAAAGCGCGCTTACCGAAACACGTTTGAACTTGTTTACTAAGAAAGTAGTACCTACCTAATATTTAGTGCCTATGTTTTTTCTTTCATCAGAACGCGAGTGAAACCTCATAGCACAATTATTACCTACGTATACGTATTATATATGTGGCAAAAGTAGTTAAGACAATGGCTTCAGCTATTTTGTTACATTTATTTACAATGTTTACATTAACACACCTACAAAGTTCCATTGTCACCACAGCCACGTACAAATCGTATGGGAAAAGGTAAATAAATACTATGGCAATAGTTATTTTGTTAGATCTATAACCAATAGTCACATTAACACATCTACAATGCTCCACCAGCCACATATTTACTGTATGGCAAAAGGTAAATAAATACTGTGCATGGCAATAGCTATTTTGTTAGATCTAATTGCATTTCATTGCATACTGTCATGTCAATGTTTTGATCAAATTCTCGATAGGTGTTTATTTAGTTATTCAAATTATATACCTGCATAATACCTTAATTGATCGGAAGTATGGGTTTATAACCAATAGTCACATTAACACATCTACAACGTTCCATTGTCACGACAGACACATATTTACTGTATGGCAAAAGGTATTTATACACCATGGCTATAGCTATTTTGTTAATTTTTTGCAATGTTCATATTAATACATTTACAACGTTCCATTGTCACTACAGCTACATATTTACTGTAGCACATAAGATATTTGAATGCGGCGGCTATAGATAGTTTGTTGGATTTATTGACAATTTTCATATTAACACGCTAACAACGTTCCATCGTCACCACAGCTACATATTCATTGATTGCATGGTATGACAAAGGGTATTTAAATGCTACGGCTATATTTTACTTTGTTAGATTTATTTACAATGTTTAACATTGACACACCATCAAGGTTCAATTGTTACTAGATCCAAATTATTATAAACTATGTTGTGAGGACAAAGCTACTTTGTTCCTAGCGCAATAAATCGGCTAACAATAAAAAAGTTGCTAAGCTCCACTAAGTTCTTTCTGTTTTAGTAACAAAATATTTGGTTAGTCCCACAATAAATTCTTAGCAACGCATTTATTGTGGCTTTGTTAGCCGATTTTTTCCTGCGTGTAGATATTGCTAAAGATAAGTACATGTATGTAAGTTATTATTGAATAAACCAAGTTTACAAATTTTGTTACAAAGTCAGGCTGCATAAGCCCAACAAGAGCACAACATCTATGCTCAATTTAACAGAAGTAAAAGTCGCTGTGACCGAAATCGAGGAAGACATCACAAAGTTGAGTTACTGCTACACTTGTATCAGCCGTTTCAAATACCTTGTAATACGATAAGTAATTCATAACAAGTTGTGGTAATAAGTCATGCGAGATACTAGACGTTGATTGAGTAGGAAGGAAGCCGGCAAGTATGTTTACAATTTTGCTTTTCGTGGTTTTAGTTAGAGATCCCGGAATTGGTAACTGTAACTAATAGTTGGACTGTAGTATACTTAATAGGGTTTTTAGCAACGTAAGCTATGATTTAGGACTACGTTCGTTTGTGACGGACAGGGCATGAAAGCTTTCGAAACGGGCACTCGCATTTCTTCATGTTTCGCCACTTTATGGGAAAGTGTCCCTACGCGTGCTTCTCTTTACGGGCCCTTTTAATTATAGATGTAGCAATTAAAACTCCGCTATGTCATTAGGGAACGTCTTATATCTAAGCTGCAATGCAGCTAAGAGGTCTACAAGGTTACAAGGAAAGGATATGCTAAGCCGAAAAGGACTTATGATACTCATCATTATAAACAACTTTTACTATGGGGCCAACCCTGAAACTTCAAAAAAAATCAGCTGTTCCAAAGAAAAAAGTAAATGACTCGACTAATTATTGTCTAGGACATGTGTTGAGGATTCTGTGCCTACTGCCTATGCTAGATCTACCAAATAAATAAAATAAAATAAAAAAAGCCTTTAATTCCTACATTACAATTGTAACACTATATTAATACCTATCTAAAGTAGATACTCGTCTCGGTCTCGGTAGCTCTTGCCTTTGCGGCATAGGCCTCCCTCAAATCGCGCCATACGTCTCTGTCTAGATCTACTTTTGGCTAAAAACGAAGCCATTAACTAAATGTCTCTACAAAACGTCTTACAGTCATTCAAATTCCTCAATGCTCGGCTTGACTCGCTATCTGGCCAAATCTCCACTTGGTAACCATCTAATTTACATTCATGGGCCTATAATTTCGGAGTGGCCACGGGACCGGTCCGGTCAAGTTCACCAGCAGGTTGCGACCCACATGCTGGTAACTTTCTTCGGCCCGATGGGTTGACAGATTTTGGAATTTGGTATTTTTTGTGGCTGGAAGTGTGGGGTTTAGGAGTTTGATGATATGTCTGATTTTTCAAAATATACCTAGCCCTAATAGGTATATATTCTACCTAGAACACCTTAACCAAAATTACCTTGATATGAACTCGACGTTAGCTTTCGTAATTACGAACTTATCTTAAAAAAAATGGGATTTATCTGAGGCCGCATTGGACAAGGTACGTTACGTAGGTATCTACCCTAGATGAGGTAGACCAATGTAAACTTATTCTGGCTATCCATAGTTGGAAGATGTACTTTTATGCGATTGAAGGTCGAGACGAGCAAGTTGCTCACCCGGAGGTGCGCATAAAATTTTATTTATAAGAATAAATTAATTACTTACCTACATAAGAAATTACAAGCAAAATAATTATAATGCTTTATCTAGTGTTGCAACAGCTGCATGTTTGTTATAAGTATGCGTTTAAATTTGCAGAAAACAGCAACTTATTTATTGTCCTCTCAAAATAAAATCTCTTGGCGAAGCACAAAATTTTCTCTAAAACAGCTTAGCTTAGCTATAGAGCTTTAATTAAGAAACTGTGTGAAATCATCAGACAAATCTCGAAATCTCCGAACTTGATCAAGACCAGCGACACCAAATTGAGGACGATTTTTCGCTCCGATGTTTATTTCGTTTTGATTATGCATTTACATGTTAATATCATTAACAGTATGGTTTCGTTTGGCCTACTGAGGACTGGTCAAATTCTTCGACGAACTTGAACTAGATTTTAGATACGCCCCTATAGAAATAATTAAGAAGGCAGGTACGTAGGTAGGTACATTTATAAGTATCAAACACACTAAAATAACGTTTAAAAAAAAGTGGCAAACTAGCGACTGGCCACCTGCTGGTAAGTAAGATGTCAACGTCGTCTATGGACACTTCCAACGCCCCAAGGCACCTTCAGTGCGTTACCTTCATCATTATTTGATAGTCGTGTATCTACTAGTTTGTTATTTATTTATAATACCTATTGACTACAAACCGCAATTGGAATTAACTGGAAATGGAAAAGCAGTAGCAACAAGCAGCGAGCTGGGACAAGCTGCAGTTCTGAGAGAAGCGGGAGGGAACAACGGCAGCGAGGAGCCTCCGTATACCGTTAACACAACCACGATTACTCTTTGAGCTACTACAAACAATGCTGATAAAGATAGGGCCGCCAGATGTTACACTAGTAAGGTACTCAGTAAGTACTAGCATAGTAATTGTCAATTGTTTGTTTTTGTCATACTATATGTATTTATTTACCTAGATAATAGCCTTAGATTTTGACAGCTTTAGATAACAGGTTTTGAGCCTAAATAACTACTTAAATTAAACTTAGTGGCTATAGGCTGTTATTAAGGCTCAAAACCGCTTTAAGCCTCGCCTAGCCTCTGAACCTCATTTAGAGAGAGCTATTTTAGTTGAAGGCTCAAATCTAAGCTCATAAAACGTAGGCGTGCAGTCAAGCCACCAGGAAGCGGTAGGTACTGCAATGGATATTTAATTAAATTATTGTTACATACTTGAGGTTGCAAGTTGCGTAACCTCCAATTAACACTCGGTAAGGTGTTTATTGTGCCGGTTGATAATTTTCGTTACGTAAGTTTCGGTACTGGAAGCGTGTAGGAAGTGTTATGTGACTGCTGCTGAAATCAAAATACTTACTTGACGGCTGCGCCGGATTCTTGACGGCTGCGCCGGATTCTTGACATGAAAGGCGAGTATTGCTAAGTCAGTCAACAACAGCCCTCCTCACTCTTGATAAAAATAAATATCTCCAAAGGAAATACCAGGATTTTGTTATGTAGCGAATACTTTACAAAATCCTGGGATTTCCTTTTTTGTTCGATGATTGGCTTGCGTTTGACCGCCATGTTACCTGGTGGTGAGTTATGATCCGATCTACGATGGAGCACGCTTGTCTAGAAGAAACCAATTAGGTACTATTGAACTTGAATTGACGACCCAATAATATCATTCGGAAAAAATCTTTCTTTTTATTTGCTGTCAATTGCCTTCTGTGCACTTTCATTACACTCCATTGAGTCGCAGGGTGTCCCACGCCCACTTATATTTTTCTAACTTTTCATAACAGGGTTCAATAAAACTAAATTCAAGGAAAACGTAATTTAAAGGGTTTTTACTTTTTACATAGAGGTAAAACTTTTCATAATAAATAGAAATGGGGTAAATTTAAATATTTAGGCATCTTATTTGTAGCAAATAATTGTTGATTTAGCTATTTCTATTCAGGAATTTAGCCGTTTTCAGTACAAATGTAAAATAGCTCGATGGAGCGTAGAGAGGTGTTCTGTTCCTCCGAATATCGAGGCCGTGGCACGAGATGTGAACTGCGATTGGACCGGTTTGATACTTGACGAAAAAGCTCGCTTGTTTATTTTCATCATCATCATCATCATCAGCCCGTTATCGCCCACTGCTGAGCATAGGCCTCTCTTCTTGTACGCCACTCATCCCGGTCCTGTGCCAGTCTTGTTGTTCTTGTTTTTGTTGTCTTGTCTTCTTGTTGTTTGTTTATTTTACTGTTGCTTAATTTTATTTTCCTACATAATATATATAATTTTACTTACCTATCTGTTGTATAGCAAGAAGGGTCAATTAAAAAGAAAATTAAATGTTTGCAGGGTAAAATTCTTAGCCATTAAGGATCACGAATTCATGACGTATTGACATTATAATATTTTAGATATTCAATTTCATAATCCACTTCGTATTCTTTCCACTCGCATCATTTTCATATTTGGAGTATATTAGAGTATCAAAGTTTAAATATTATTTGTTAATCATTTATTAATTCAACGAGGCGTCATTTTCATTAACTCATTAATGTAATCGTTCCACCAATATTGGTTTCACAAATTTTCCTCAATTTCTTTAATGTTTTTGTTGTAATAACCAGATACAAACTGTTGAGAACCGACCCAGTAAGTATCAAGATATTAGCTCCAACTACCAACAAAGTAAAGGTGAGTTCTGCGCGGGCGCAGCTTGTGACGTGTCTCTTCTCGCTTCTTGTACCTCAACCTCAGTGAACCGCGAACCGTCTTGCCAGACGGACGTCTTGTTGCCAACGTCTTCGACTGAACACAACAATAATCATTCCTAATTGGTGCCTCATTGATCCAGTGTGAGTTTGCGAGTTCGCTAATCGATAACCAAATAAAAACCCAGCGCGGATCGTCTGGTTCGCTATCCTCGAAGACTTTTCGAAAGTTTTACCGTTTAAAAGTTTGTTTTTCAATTGCAAGGACAGTGTTACGAAAGTTTTTGATTGCCAGCACGAGAGTACAGTGAATTTTGTAGATTTGTTAATTCCGGGATTGTTGCGTGTTTAAGAATCGAGAGGTAAGTGATACTTATTTTATGAGATATCTTGTTAATGGTAGTTTGTCAGGAAATAATGCTGTTGAGAAAATCGAGCTACATTGTAACGCAGTTCATATGGTCTAGCCGACAGGGTTTATGGCTTACAGCTCAAGATTACTCGGATATACTATAAAACATAAGAAATCTAATCCTTATACAGTTTTTTTATGAAAACTAACATGGTTTTGGCACATTTTGTTATAATCAACACTAGAGTACCTACTCGCGTATTGAATATGACAAAATAGCAGTTTATTTTTGTAAAGTTCAGATTATTTTGCCTTTTCTTGTACAATTAACACTGTCTATAAAATAACTAATGTTTAATAAACGTAATGTTGCACCTAACATTTGGCCTTTAGAATTTTAAAATATCAATTTAGGAAGGTAATTAAATAGCTTAATTAAGAGTAGATATGAGAAATATTTATAAACCAAGGTTGACGAGATATTTTTTATTGCTTGAATATTTGCTAAAGAAAAATGAGTGACTAGTTACTCTGACGCTAAATTTCGAAAACAACTAGCAAAAAACTGAGAAGAATTATTATAGAAACGAAAAAAGAGGCATTCATAGCATAACCCAATTATAAAATAGTGACAGTCATCCTCATCATTGGTTGTCTCTGTATTACTAGAAGTTAAAAGTAAGAACTGTAACATAATCCAGCGAATAATCTGTTGCTAACGTAGCAGTGGGTTCTCCAAGCTGATGATAATGATGATGAAACTTTTCCCAATGATAACTTCAGAGACTGACGCTAAACACTATCATATAAACTTTACGACCTAGGTACATTATTTTTTGCAATGGGCGGCGCACAAGCGACATACTGCCTTATGGTAAGCGATCACCGTCGCTTATAGATTTATATAAAAATAAATCACACAAAAGCATTGATTGTCAGAAAACAAAGATCCATTTGAATAATAAAATAATACCTAATCAAAGCAATAGTAAAAACAACAGAGTGTTTCCATCCTGTATTTTTTAAATCCGAACAGCAGAGGTGTGGAATTCACTACCTTCTTCTGTATTTCCAAACAAGTACAACCCGTCGCTTAAAAATTAAGCAAACAGAACCTCCCCAGCATGCTACATCTTCGACCAGCTATCTCTATTCCCAATTTCATCCAATTCCGTCCAGCCTTTCAGCGGGGCGGAATGGATTGATAACAAACATGCAGTCAAACGCATTTTTACCATTATATTAGGCTATGGCATGAGACCTCTCCTCTGTAGACGTGCATATAGTATCTACCCAAGTAGGTACATAAAAGCGAGTAGGTATCAACAAGAAATGCAATAAAAGGAATGTCAATTTCCCAACTTTCACGATACTTTTGTTACGCAAATGTAGGTAGGTCCAAACAAAATAAACATAAATTCCTATATACCTACGTTTTTATTCATTATCGTTCAGTAGGTCATTGGTGCGCAGTAGTAGAGGTGTTCTTTGGAATATTGCATGAAGTTTGTGAAATTGTGATAAAACGACGGTAGCTACAGAATTCAAGTAAGTATTGAAATGTCGTCATCATTTATCGGCAGTCCATTCAAAAGTTACATCAATTCTTCCCATCGAGCACACATTGTGCTCGATGATTCTTCCTAACTAATATTATAAACGAAAGTGAGTTTGTTTGTTAATAATTTATGGTACTCTCGATCGTTGTCAGTGGTCAATACCAGGTAAAAAGATCCCGTTTGTGACCACTGGGAATGACCGTACGGATTGGGTAGGAGCACGATCGACATTAAAAAAAAATGGGTTTATACAGGGTTATTCATAAAGGATATGCTAAGCCGAAAAGGGCTCATATAGTACTCATCATTATAAACAACTTTTACTATGGGACCAACCCGAAATTCGCGAAAAAAAACAGCTATTCCATACATTTTGTAGTGTCATTGACATTTTTCTATGGAACAGCTGATTTTTTTTCGCGTATTCCGGGATGGTCCAGTAGTAAAAGTTGTTTATTATGATGAGTTAGTACCTACTATGAGCCTTTTTCGGCTTAGCATACCCGTTTCTCATAACCCTGTATTACAAATGTTTAAGTTTGTTTGTTTTTTATTTGTAATAATAATTGTTCCCGAGGGATAATTTCTAAAGTAACTACAACGGTATTCTATGACATTTAAAACCGATCAACATCTTGACAGATACCACACGGAGCCACAGATAAAGGCTAGTTCATAATAAACTAAATCACAACGGATATAAGGTTATATTTCGCTTAAACAATCTCACAAAATCTAATTATTTCGTTAACAAAGATAGATCATGACCAAAGTGTGAAATCGTTTTAGTGGCTATTGGACGCCATTTTCGCAATTTTGAACGGGTTTTGTACGCGGCTAATCAAAATTCTATACTATTTAACAGTTTAATTAGATTCTGTTTGGAATAGGATAAAAACATGAGGATATATACTTACATAAAGAAATATAGATAAGTCTCGCCTCGTCAACTGTTTATACAAACCGAGTACTCGGCCGAGGGCACTGTCTCGCTACTGTACTCGTTACGTAAAACCAACCCATAAGTATTCAAACAAGGGCCTTTATTCGCTATGAGCACACGAGCACGTAACGCGCCGCGTTACGTCAAATCCATGGAATCGACATGGAATGGTATTCCGTATGCCAATGTCAAAATTTAAAACGCGATGCCACGCTAAGACTCTGAGCCGCGTTCACGTTACGTGCGTGTGATGACGTCACGCGTTTTTGGCGTGGAATATGATGGTAGATAGCGAATAAGGGCCAAGTACGAGTTTACGATAACTAACTGCCAATTAATGCTTAAACAAACGTAAAGAATTTACCCTTTTGGATTTTATACTCGGATCTTAAACGATATTAAAATAAAAATGATATTTTATGATACGCAGAGAAATCTGGTTTTCAAAGGTCTTGGGACAAGGATAACCTTATATCTTACTCGACTATCCAAAGAGGGTAACGTTTTTTAGATAGATACTCGTAGATGAACTCTTTATTGTTCACACCATAAATTACAAACAGAAGGATTATAACACCTAAAAACTAGTGCGACAACTGGCGGCCTTATCGCTAAGAGCGATCTCTTCCAGGCAACCTTAGGATGGAGAGGAAATACTATCTCCAGTAATTTAATTACTGGAGATAGGAATATTAATGTTACTCTCTACAAACATACATACCTACATACGAACATATATGTACATGTTTATACGTAAATGATATTCTAAGGTCATCCAGCTCATGGTACTCATCATTATGAACAGCTTTTAACTATGGTCCTAACCCTGAATTCGCGAAACAAAATCAGCTATTCCATACATTTAGTCGAGTGTCATTGGCATTTTTCTTTGGAACAGGTGATTTTTGTCGTGATTTCTCGGTTGGTCCCATAGTAAAAGTTCTTTCCCTTTTCGGCATAGCATACCCTTTCCTTATAACCCTGTAGACATGAACTGTCGTAGTTCTCATGCAGTAATTTTCCAGCTAAGCAATTATTCATGCGATCCAAAATGTAAAATACTTACCTACTTACCTCGAGACGGTTATTTAAGTGCGTTGCATAAAACCGTTCGTTAACTTTCAGAATAAAATAACTTTATCGATTTTGTAATAGATATTCTTAATTAGGAGTAGGAGTAAAAATTAATATTATTATTTTATTTATTATTAATTAATTATTTATTATTAATATTAATATATAAATATTAAAAATTAAAAATTCTTAGTTAAGAGGGAGTTAAAATAACAGCAATATGTTAAAAAAACCAACAAATAAACATTCTGCTGCGGTGACGAGATTTGTAATGATAAAAGACAATTTTCGTTTAGACATCTTCTAATTTCATCAAGGAATAAGAAAATAAAACACAAAAATGAACATAGTTCTTTAAAACAGTTGGTCTGTCAAAATTAAGGGACATGAAAACAAAATTACCATTCTAATTTCCAAATCTCATCACAAATAAATAAATAAACGTTTCACACTCATAACTCCCCACTAGGAATAAATCCTGTGTCGGGGATGCCATGGAACACACACAAAGACAAAGACAAGGACAACTAACACCCAGACCCAGAACAGATATTTAAATTCATCATTCAAACATCTGCCCGGCCGGGAATCGAACCCGGGACCTCTGGCTTATAAGGCGGATACACTACCGCTGAGCCAAATAGGCCGACAACAAATCAACACACTACATGTTTTTTCGTATTTTTTTTAATACTCTGTCATTTGGATAGCGCGATTATCTCTGCCTTAACCAAGCTGTCGTTTCTAGCTTTTTGGAAACAGCAAATTAACTAGATTTGAAATAGACACACCAAAATCTTCGTCAAAATGTCTTACTAATGTTAGCATAACATTTGAATATCAAAGAACCACTTAGCATGTAATTATTTGGCATACCATCGCCCCTCGCACTTGACCGGTCCAATAAAAATAAAAATATTCAACCTGTATTCGAGAACGAAAGTAGCTTGGCAAAAGAATGTGTGGGCGAAATTTACTCAAATGCGCCCACTTTCGAACCTAAAAGATTATCTGATGAACCGGCTGCTTAAAGAATTTTAACTGATGGTCACTATACTAATTTTAAGTAAAATGTGTGCTAAACCGATAAGGGCGCATAGTACTCATTGTTTTATTTTTTTACGGACTTTCGAACCTAAAAGATTATGTCATGTACATACATACATAAATATTTAGGGCTATTTCATAGGTTCGTCGTTCGTTGTCATGATCGCGTTGATGTCTTTTGTTCGAGCCAAAATATTTTTTTCACCCATACATTTCTTTTTATGACCGCTTTTATCAAATCTTAGAATGAATGACCATTTGATTTTGTATTCTGTCTTTGAATGATTTAAGCCCGTCACACACGTAGCTATACTATATATTTATATAAATATAGCGAGGCATATTACGATATATTTTCAATACAAATATTGAAGTGACCGCACACGGAGCTATAATATATATTTCTATGACGTAACCAAAATATACTGTAATTTATATTATCGCATATTAATATATATTACTGTATATTATGGTATAGCAAGACATATTACGACATATTTGGAATGTACAGCATGTTCCAACGTGTTCGAGGGTTCGAGCGTTTTTTAAAGTTTTTAAAATGTTTTCCTTACCTTAAACACACAGCAAGTCGTTCTTCAGAACTAATACTTTTGCGCATGATTGTGTCTTTTCTGCTTATATCAATTTTTTATTAATTGATGAAGATCTACAAATGACGATTTTGAACTCCTAAAATATTGAGCGAATTTTTTTGAGGATAGTTCACGATACAAATTAAATTCGCCACGAGTTTTTTTATTATTTATAATGCGATTCAATCCATTTAGTTCTAGTTTTTGAGCCTGATAGGGCAACTGACATCAAAAGCGGCATCAGAATCGTCCTCTGAAGAACTGTCAATTAAATGCAATAACCATGTACTTCTTGAATTCATGATTGTCTAATTAGTAATCAAAACACCCTGTATTATAAAACGCGTGCAAACGCTTGTCCGACCATCAATGAAATGAAGGCAAAATATATATTATAGCATCGTCTCCGTGTGTGGTAGCTTGCTATAATATATATTAAAGCAAGGCATATTAATATATATTATAGCTACGTGTGTGACGGGCTTTAGAGTGAGATTCTACTTTCCTACTTTTTTGTTTTTTCGTCCATATTAAGTAAGTACGAATGGAGTGTGTAAAGTAAATAGGTTAATCCTAAATAAAAATAATAAAAGTAAATGTTAAACTTTTGCCGAGGAAAAAATATTCCTACTAGGTAGATTCATTTTTATCTTTAGTTATTTTTGAATGGTTTTTATTACAGTGACAATGCCACACCCGCAATAATGAAACACACTTACACGTAACATTTGTTTTCTCTCTCGAACATCCCAGGAATACGTGAGCTCTTAAAAAATATTTGTGAAGTATTGCACTGGCGTCTTTCAGTGTTTGTTTATTTACGTGTGTATACTGTATACATTGTCTGAAATCAATAACCGCTTGTGTTTATTGTTTTAAACGTTATCTTTGCAGTTTTGTTTCAAACAAACAAACAATGCAATGTTGTATTTGTTGTGCTCGGGACGTCCGACGCATTTGCAGGCGAAAATTGCAGGTGTTGTGATTAAAAACATGAGTACGTGCAAACTACTTTAAATCAAGTTCACTTTTGAAGCGACCGCTTCCATAGCATCGTTGGCAATCTCCTTTCAAATGTGTACAAATCTTCGTACAGCATTTCTCAAGTCATACGTCATATAGTAGGTATAAAACATTCTGCAAGCTTGCTTCACATGTTAATACCGACAGAGATAAATCACTAAATAATAGAGCTAATAGCGAAATACAGTTCGGCCACCCAGAGCAACGATTACCATTCCACAAATCTTCGCTACAGTTAACTCGTTTTTGTCACAGCCATCAAAAAGATTTATAACTCAAACAGCTATAAATCAAAAGTGACTTTAATTCAACGAATCATGATTCACAATTGCCTGATAACGTCATTGAATTCAATAGAGAAGATCGGGAGTAAAAAATGTCGCTGCACTTATCGCGTTCTATTTTGTATTCTATAAGAATAGGACAAGGCATAGTTTTGATTGTTTTTGTGTAGTAGAGAACTGGTCTAAAAAACTGAAGATTCGTTAGCGAGGCTGTTGGAGAAGTTCTTTGAAACCATTAACAAGACAGGCATGAGAGACTTGATATTGTTTGAGCCTTACAGATTATATCTTGGTATTTTGCGCATGTTTCTCGCAACAAAATAAAAAAGATAAAACACTGAATTCATGAAGTGCTTAATTTTCATCATAAAAAGTCAATTGCTGTGTGTTCATCTCGAAAAAAATTAAAAATATCGATTGTTTTTTTTTTCACTTCAACGCAGGGTTTTGAACAGAAGAAAATTAGGAAAAAATTGAAAGAACCAGTCGAATAATCGATCGAAACATTCTTAATATTAATTTACTACAGTAGGTAGGTACTTATCGCTAAAAGGCAAAAAAAACGTCTAAAAACCTTTAGATACAGAAATAAATGCATAATTCAATTTAAGACACATTTACCTCAACAAGCTACCAGTAACGACGAAACAACCTGTCAAGCAATTACGAGAAAGTGCATGTTCCATACTTTATAATTTTCGCGTGTTAAACGCTCGAATCAATTAAACAAATCATATACCTTGACGTATTTTAGGTGTAATTATATCTATGCTAAATTGCTGATAATTACTTAACAGTTCTGTGACAACCTGATCTTTATTGACTAACATTAAGATTTATAATAGCACCTACAAGTTTGAAGTGGTATTTAACGTTTAAATGTAGCAGGTTAAGACGTAAGCGGGCGTGCAATTTTTTTTATGCAGTTGAGTGACGAGACGAGCAAATCGCTTGCCTGATGTTAAACGTCACGTTTGCCCGTAACAGGTCTGCGCAACTGAGAGTTTTGAACTCTTAAAATTCAAGACCCTGCGCGGCACAGCACTGCGCTCGTCACCCTGACCTGAGATATAAGAAGTCTCCTATTTGCCCTGAAATTTCTCTGGAAACTCTGCCCTTCAAACCGGAACACAGTAGGTAATATTTGCACATTACTGCTTGGCGGTTAAATAATTGACAATGGTGTGGTACTTCCCTAGGCGAGTTGTGCAAAACAGCACTACCACTACAAAAAAATATAAATTAATTTCTCCGTATAAATATTTTCCCCTGTTTTCTTCCCGACTAATAATTATTTTTAATGAAATCCAGGTCTGCTGTAGACACGCCCCTGTCATTTCCTCATCTCCTTTTTGTTCAACTAAAACAGGAAATGACAAGAGCGTGTCCACAGACGACCGAGATTTTATTAGAAAAATGCACTAGTGGCATTATCCCGGAAGAAAAAAGGGAATCATTTGTATAGCGAATCTCACGCCCTCTTCTTAAGTGTTATATAAGTTCATGTTCATATCACATTGAAAATGTCTCGCATACTTTCCATTTGATTAAACGCGATGGTTATCTTTTCTCATTTCAACCGTCAGTTCTCTTTATTCTCAGTCTGTGATCTAACTATGGGAGCTTTCGAATTTGTGATATAATAAATAGTTACTCTTTAAGTAGGTACTTATTTCATATCAGAACATAACAGGAAGTTAATCGGAAGCAGGGCCATTTCGCCAAGCCCATCATGTGGGAAAGAAAGGCTTTTAATAAGTAGCTAACTAAAAACTAAAGTTTCGGTCGGCCCACTGCTGGCCACTGACCTTTTTTTCTTCTTAAAAAAATAAACTTTGGGTTTTCAAGGAACCTAACCCACGCTCCAACCTTGTACCTACCATCGTCGCTTACTATCAGGCGAGTTGATGGTCAACCGCGGACTTATTCGCATTGAAAAAAAAAGAAAAAAGTACGTATTTGCTGCGCCACGCAGTTTTGTCGTTTATTTTATTCTGCATAAAAAAACATTGAAAATGTAAAGAAGCCTCTAATCATCGGTATAAATCTCTCCGAAAGTCCTTCATGATTTAAAAAAATTGAAACTCGCTAACTTTCGAATTGAATCTCTTGCAGCAGTCCTTTAAGTGCATTAGCAAAATAAGGAAGTGACCATTTTCCAGCTAACAGCCTTCGTCGACATCGGCGATAAATCTAGCTGTCAGGAACCCAAGAAGAGCCTATCTAAATTGCCCCGACCTTTAATCTACCATGCCATGCGTCTCAAGAACGTTAGACAATTCGATTAGCAATCAAAAACATGGAAACAAATTAGAAAGATAGTGTAGAAAATATCTTTATTGTATTTTAAACAAATTACAAGAAAAAGAACTAAAAGTAGAATTACGAAGATGTATCTTTTGTCGATTTTTGGGTAATGAATTAATGATGCTTCTCGACTATAGCAATCAATATTTTCATCAAATAACACATATTCACTTCTTACTAGCTGCACCTCGCGGTTTTATGCTGTTTTTTCACAAGCCTGAGCATAAATCAAATGAAAAACGAGACGATTGAGCTGTTATCGAGTTTTTGCGAGACTAACGTATGGTAATTGATTTTTACATGCACAGATTTGAAAATTTAATGATGTCTCCTTTATATGAAGCAGACTTTAAAGATTAGATCAGTAGTGTGTATGAAAACGAGTAGGTTACTTTCTTTTCCCGTGAAATAGTTTAGTGTTAGTAAATTTTGCCATATAGGGTTATTCATAGCCAAACCGAAAACGGCACAAAGTACTCATCATTATGAACAACTTTTACTACGGGATCAACTAGAAATTCGCGAAAACAAAAAACAGCTGTTCCATAGAAAAATGTCAATGACACTCAACAAAATGTATGGAACAGCTGATTTTTTTTCGCGAATTTAAGGTTGGTCCCATAGTAAAAGTTGTTCATAATGATGAGTACTATGAGCCCTTTTCGGCTTAGCATATCCTTTATGAATAACTCTATACAGCACTTAGCTAGCTAGCCTGTATCTATAGGTAGAAAACTAGTTATTTATCCAGCGAACTGCTTATGTAACTATAAACTTGATAATAAGTAACTAACCATCAGTAACAGGTAGTGAAAAGTATTCTATGACTAGAAGTACCTAAGGCTGCGTTTATGATTAGAGAGGCGGGCGGCGCGGCGGCGGACGACGATGTCCAAATAAGATACGCACTATTGTTATAAGCCAATGAAACCGAATAAGAACAAGGGACTAACCCAGACATAACGGTAAGATATAAGGGTTTACAAACACTTAATATTTTATGAGTAAGGGGGGTACCCCTTACTCATCTCCTAAAAACATTAATTAAGGCGGAGAAAACAGTTGTCAGTTATCTCTTTCTCGTTTTTTCTCGAAAAAGTACTACATGCGAGGCTAAATGAATTCTTAGATTCCATTAACTTTATCTCAGACCAACAATACGGTTTTCGATCTAAAAGCAATACACTTACAGCAACAATTGATCTTATTACAAAAATAAAGCAAAATATTGACAAAAAGAAGCTAGTTCTAGGCATATTTATTGACTTAAAAAAGGCGTTTGACACTGTTAGTCATATACTGTTAATAAAAAAACTGGAAGCCATTGGTATTACTGGAAAAGCCTTTGAAATGTTTAAATCCTACTTAACAGCAAGACTACAGGTTGTTAAAATCAATGGCAACGTCCAAAGCGACCCACAGCCTATAACATGTGGAGTCCCACAAGGCTCAATCCTGGGTCCTTTGCTATTTCTTGTGTATATCAACAACATGCATGAATTAGGACTAAACGGGCACATAACTTTATACGCTGATGATACTTGCCTATTCTATTTTGGATCATCAATTCATGACATAATATCTCAAGCCCAATACGATCTAGACATTCTTCATATTTGGTTTCAACATAACCTACTTACAATAAACATCTCTAAAACCTGTTACATTCTATTCAAAGCTAAGAACAAACAAATACCCACACATACACCGCTCACAATAAACAATATTCCAGTACAAGAAAAAACAACTGAAAAATACCTTGGTTTACACATGGACACCCATCTATCGTGGAAAGTTCATATTGATTACATTAAGAAGAAACTGGTTAAACTCCGAGGATCCCTCCGGGACATTGTGCGTTGCATTCCTAATAAGTTACGTCTGACAATTTACAACGCACTTGTAAAGCCGCACTTGTTATACCTTATAGAAGTCTGGGGAAATGCAGCCAAAACTAGAATAGCTGAACTTCAAATTTTGCAAAATAAAATCATCAAAACTATCTTTAATTACCATTACCTAACATCAACTGACAAAATTTACAAAGAAACAAAATTAATGAACATTAAACAACTATTCATCTATAATATTTGCATTTTTATACGAAAAAGCATCAATAAAAATATTCACACAAAGTTGCTATTTATCAAACGGAAAGAAATTGTTTCATACCCCTGCACTCGCCGAGCTAGCTTCATTGTATTACCGACCGTACGGACTAACTATGGCAAATCAATGATAACTTCTGAAGGTGCACGCATTTTTAACCAAATACCCCCAGATATTAAAAAGATAAACTCGCTTAACGTATTCAAAAAGCGACTTACTGAGCATGTACTTAAGATGCAAGTGTAACTAAAATTGTTATTTATTATTAAGTTTTCTGCGGCGACGAGCTGCCAAATGTTTTTATTTAAAAGTGTTCTCATGGAAGTGATAATTGTCTTATATGAGAATAAATGTCTTTAAACCTAAACCTCTTTCGTGCATTGAAGTACTGAATGTCGTTTTGACATCTTTTAACCTGAGGCAGCAATTCCAAGAAAACAGTTTTCTCAGTTTTTTAAATCTAATGCCAAAACTGCCTCTTCCGCACGCTGCTCTGCCCGCTGTGGTCATAAACGCGATCTAACTGACCGCCTAAGCTGCCTAAGTAACTGCCAAGTATTCTGGTAAAGGGTGAGTGGCCACGCTAAATATAGACTCGTCGGCCAATCGCACTATTGGTGCTTCCGAACGTGCCTGCGAATTCGAATTGGTAGCGGTGGTGGCTTTGATTTTTGTTTAGCTTTTTAAAGCCGATTTTTACTTCTTTTGTTTTTTTTTTTGCATTGCGGGTCTTAATTATAAGCGCTGCGATTCTGAAATGACCTTAACAACCCATTATTTTTCGCATTGATGGTGCCCTGACCTTAAAGGTTCGACATTATCAAAATTAATTTAATCCAATTTTGTATCTTACTATTACTACGAAGCCGGGATCTTCTCCAATATTTTAACATCTCAATTCAATATTTTGATTTCCGTAAAATCTTATTAAATTCAGCTTACATTATTTACTATACGAATTATTGTGTATTTTCTCTGTATTTTCGTCTCATTTACGGAAAAGCCGACCCATATCCACTACCGGACATACTGACTCATTGATCTACCTAAGATCTTCACTGCAAGCATCGCAATAACCCCAGAAAGGCTCACCGACCCAATGCCTCTAGTATTCAGGCCCATAACAGTTCTTGTGCCGTGCCGGATGCGCGTGCGCCGGCGGAATATGGACGCATCCGGGGAGCCAGGACTTTAACCTGGAACCAGAGCAATATGCGCATTAAGTGTATTATGGTTTAAGGTCGCAAATTCTTTGCTTGACAAGTTCTGGCATATGACCAAAATAATAGTTAGACTTAAGAAATTTAAGCTTTAATTTTATATGATGGTTTTAAGGTCTCAAATGATTTGTTTGACGAGGTTCAAGCATATGACCAAAATGGTGGTAGGGTTTAAACAAATATAAGCTTTAAGTATATGGTGGTTTTAAGGTCGCAAATGATTTGCTTGACAATCTTCTGGCAGAAAGCCAAATTGTGGTAGGGTTTAAAGAAATGTAAACTTTAAGTACGTGGTGGTTTTAAGGTCTCAAATGATTTGTTTGACAAGGTTCTGGCATGAAACCATTAAGGTTTTAAAGAAGTTTAAGCTTTATTTATTCGATTTGTGGTTTAAAATTAAATAATCGTATTTGTTCTGGAGTGCTATTTTGAATGTTAATCTAAAGACAAACTTTAATTCTATTTGAAACACGTCTTTCTCGAATCATTTATTGTAAACGGGTCGTAATTGTGTTTGTTTGATTAATAAACTGGTCACACTTCATGAATATTTGATTGCTGCTTAATTTTCCCAGGAATTTGGAATATAAATGCTACAAGCTTTTTACGCCCAAACCTAGTCGAAAAATATTAGTCGCGGGCAAAAAGTAACACAATAAGATGCTAATCTCTTCATTCTGAGTTTCTTTTAGTGTTTTACTTTCTACGCGTCAACCAGGTAAATGGTTAATGGCGAATCAGTTACCAAGATGTCGCTCGTTTCGCTCCACAAATCGTGTAAAGTACGAAATTGTGCACAATTTGATATTTAGGTCTTTGTGTCTGGTTGAAAAGAGTGCTTCTTGTTGTCTTATTACGTGCTAAGTGCCTAGGTAGGTCGTGCACATGGTAATACATAGTAATACTTAATTACCTAGAAACAGAGCTCGTGGCGTACCTACCTAAATATCTATGGTACCTATAGTAGGTACTATTGGGAGGCTCTAAAACAGATGACTGAAGCATACTATACATATCAAAATAAATCGTTGTTCGTTTATCTGGCTATAACTTGAGAACGGTTGGACCGATTTCGCTAATTTTGATCTGGATATATTTGTAAAAGTTCAGGGAAGGTTTAAAAGTAAAAAAAAAACAGCGGGTGAAACCATCGGGTGCAGCTAGTTAGTTAATAAAAGCGCTCGTGGTGTGCCTAGTACAGTTCGAATCTCAGATTTATACTTAGTTCAAATAATAGGTCCTTAACAGATCACTGAAATCAAGGACGATCTACAGATGTCAGTCTTTAGATGGGTGGCCTCGAGTAGCCACTTATTATTTACATACTAACTAATCTAACCTGAAACTAATAGGAGGGTTTTTTTCGTCGTACCAGGCATGCGTTTGACCACAATGTCGCCTGTTTAAAAACGACGACATGGTCGAATATCTGGCACGCTTTCCTGGAAAGTACCTACTATTTAGCTATTAGATATTTATGTATAAAGTTACGTTAAAAAATTACGGTTTTCATGAAAGCCATGTTATTTTTGACAGATCTAAACTGTTACTGTAATAGTAAGAGCACGAAACAATTCAATGTCTGATTTTGCGTATATAGAGGTATATAATGTAAAAAAATGTAAAAAAACTTATTTAAATTAAAACGCAAAAAAAAAATTTGGAGCAAATTTTATACTTTTGGCTTATCAATTTTTCAATTATCATATTAACTTCCTTGTTAAGTCAATCTTTAGTCGGTCGATGATTATTTTGGTTATTAATTATTAAGTAAGTAGTCACTAAACTTTCTCTCAAAAATAGCTCGTTATTTCCCTTGGCTCGTTTTTGGAGCTTTTACTGCAAATGGCAGGATTAAAAGTTCGCTTTAAAGTTCAACGCAAGGTACTTAATCGTAGTTAATTTATTTTAGTAGCTTTCATACTTTCTTTTCATTTGATGACCTCCGGCATTCCGAAATGAGGCTTAAAGTTTCGTTTACGAATTGACGACAAATTTTAATAGTGTTTTTTGATGACACGCATTTTTAAGGAATTCGAAGATTAAGGTTACGCAAAAATTGCCTACCAATGAAGCCAGACTTACTTTTATTAAGAGAGTGCTTATTTTATGATATAACTAGGTAGGTAATTGTCTGCAATCTGCATTTTCTCATTCACTCCTTACCTTTTAAAATTAAAGTAAGCAAATTAACAAGAAACATTAAAAAATAAATGAAAAAACATTTCAATCTTCACTTTTCTAACACGGTCTACGACTATCTATTCTGTGCTATAAACAAAGTCTCAAATATCAGGTAATAAATACTAAAACTAAAGAAAGCAAACCGTATAACAATCCCACGCAATATTTCGTCACACCACATTTCCTCATCAAAATCGAGTTGAGATCGCTATTGAAGTTCAATAACTCGATTCTAATAAACGGTAAAATTGATCGAGTTACTCGAGATTGGGTGTGCCTAGTGCCTAAGGCGAGTGCAGAATATATGAAAGTTGTGGTGCTTTCACCTGTCGGTGAGTCGGTGAGTAACGTAACAATCGCTAGCGTTTGCAGTTACTTTAGGTAACATTGTCGCTTACGTCGCGTGGGCACAGCCCAGCGACTTCATTTTGACATTTTGACCGTGTTTTTAAAGGCTTCGCGCGTTTGTTTATTTAGCTATTATTGATTATGTTTTTCTGGGTTCCTTCGCGCGATTTTATGTATTTCAATGTAGGTACTAGTCATAAGTAAAACTGCATTATGACATTAGACGCATTAGGTATATGTACCTAAATGTAATCGTATAATTAAGAACCCAACACAATCAATCTGAATAAAAAATTATAAAATGCACTTTTAAGTACCCTATGGTTGTTTTTAACCTATTTAGCTAAGTTAGTAACTAAAATAAGTAGGTAGGTACACGAAAACTGATGAAATGAACGGTAAATAAATTTTCGCGTTGCAATCTGCAAATAAAAAAAAGACAAACACCAGGTAAACAAAAAAGTCTGGCTATGCTTTATTTAAGGCTTCACAAAGTTTGTACATTCAACCACATTTTGAACCAAGAGTTTGTTGCATTAGATTAAGAGTTAACGATTTGTTCGCTCGTACTTTATCTATTTTTTCTTTTTCAGGTTACCTTCTCTACTCAGCTTCTCGACCTTGTGAGTATTGTAAAATTATTCTTAATTTTTAAGACATATTTTAAAACAGTATTAGTTGACACATACGAGTACCTACATAATATACATACTTACATACAAGATCGATGTTGCCACATAACTTTTTCCCCTTTATATTTTTACTTTTTAGCACAAACTGTTTTGTTATTGGCACATACCTCATCGTCCAATAATTAACTAAATCACTGCAAGATGAACTACGTAGTATGTACCGGCCATATAACTTGGTCTGGATGAAACGACTAGTTCCATCCACCCCGATACCGGAGCATGGCCATCGGAACGGACACAAGAACATTATTTTTACAAAACAAAAAACAAAAACCGACTTCAAAAGACCGACTATTGAGTTATTCATCTATTTGTCGCGCACGTACTTAATGCAAATTTAAGGCTTATATGGTTTTCTCATGGATACCATTATCAGAACTGGACTAAATTGAAATGGGACCAAATGGGAAGCGTCAGCTTTCTAATAAAAAAAGAATCATCAAAATCGATTCACGCAGTCAAAAGTTATGAGGTAACAAACATAAAAAAAAAAAACATACAGACGAATTGATAACCTCCTCCTTTTTTGAAGTCGGTTAAAAACAAGTCATATAAGTAGATTATATTGTACAATAATAGAGCACTCATTAAACAGAAATCAATGGCATATTGCTCAACAATCTAACGTTGTAATTGGAATCTCGTTCTCTAACATCGATTTGATGACCTCTATTGGGTAGCAGAAGGTACAGACGCCCACAAAAATTCTTAGTAAGATTACTAAAGAAAATCGTTACGAAATAGTTTTCAATTCAACTTTGGCTTTTACATCAGAATAGGCATGCGATGACTACAATGTCACCTGATAGAAAGCGATGAAATGGTCGAAGATGAAGCACACTTTGTGTTTCTTATGCATATCATTGTTTAAAAAAAATCACTATTATACATAGAGCTTTATATTTCCTAATTAATTAATCATTTTAGCGTACGCAAAGCGCTATGGTATCCTCAAAATGGTACATAAAGGTGCCTACGTGCGTATCGCGCTGCGGTAGACGGCCATTTCAAAACCAAAAACTAGATAAAGACTTATATCGCTGACTGTACCAATATTGATTGTAACGATTCATTAGTGTATAAGTATTTTGCTTTTATGAAACAGTAATTAAATCGATCATTAAAACAGAATTATAATCGTTTTAAACCAATATCATAAATGTCAAAACAAACGGCTTTGAAAGTTTAGATTTAGATAAATAGTTGTGGCATTGACTTCAAAAAGTATCTAACTATACACCGTGATTTTTTGAACCCGAGCAATATTTATACAGGATATTCAGTAGATACTCGATTCTCGTTCGAACTAACCAAAAAAATAGGTAGTTAATATTTCAACTAATTATCCTAAGAAAACGATAAAGTATCGCGACCGCTACCGCGAGCATCAAAAATGTTCCGCATCCTCATCTCACCCCCGTATTATTCATATTCCATAGTATTATTCATGACTACTTAGGTATTTTTGCCTGTCCTAAACCAGGTAAAGTATGAAGGAAAAACGGCTCATAGGTACCTACAGTTAACAGATTCGGGTTCCGCGTTATCAGTCGGGGCGCGCGGGCGGCGCGACGCGAGAATAAACGACAGTTACTACGGGCGGCGCGGTAGTTCTCACGCACACACGCACTGAACGCTCGCATGCCTATAAGTTTGAGAGTCTCGGGATAAACTTTAAGCAGGGCTTTCCAAGTTTTCTTTCAGCATTTATCTAAATTTTGTTTCTTTATACGATTTCTATGATAATTAATTAACATGCCCTTGAATATTGCTAGGGTTCAAAAAATCACCCTGTATATATATATATATTATATATATATCTACATTACTAACTATAACTACTTACCTCAAAGTCATTGCCAATCAAATTTATTCTATAGTAGCTGAGCGCCGCGGTTTCACTCGCTTTTTTTTTCATTTGAACCACCCCTGTATAAAAGAGCGACCAAAGCAAAAATAATAATATTCAAACTGGTCAAGCTGTTATGAGTTTTAGCAAGACTAACGAACAATGATTAGTTTTTAGTTTCATACATAAGGAGAAGAAGACCAGCTGCGTCCTATGGTGTACTTGCTATTATCCAGGAGTTCTTATTTTTTGGAGATATATTATGTAGTAATCTAGGGCTCTAACATCTTTATACCAAATTTACATCGAAATCCGTCAAACCGCTTCAGCATGAAGAATACAGGCATACCTACACATAACTATATATTATAATATACATAATATTAGTGAGATGTGATTTTAACGTAATATTAAACGGATATTTCATAAAATACCACTAAAAATTAAACAACCCAAAGGCAATTAGAATAAGAAATTCCGTAATTTATTTGCCTGTCGTAAGTGTCGTAACTAGATGACTGCACATGTTTGTAAAAAGTTCTCGAGTTCGGTTTATTATATTACAAGTATCCGTGCGACCAACTTATTGGTTCAGGTGGCTAAATGAGGGAACTAAGTCTTTCAACGGCTGGCTTTTGGTTTTGTTCCGAAAATGTGACAGTGGCTCCACCAGAGTAAAGTTGGTCGTAAACGAGTTTGAGTTGCGATCGAAACGTGTGAAATATAAACAGCGTGAAAGCCGCCTTGGGCGTACAAATGTGTGAGTTGACGCACTTAATGCAGAATAGTTGTTCATGAAAGAGCTTTCATTTCCGTATGAAGTTGGGCCGCCCGTCGCTAACGTCGATAAAAGTTGGTAACTCTTAAATGTAGAGGTAAAGTTGCGTGAGTACCGGCGCTCGCTTTTCTATGGATCTTGTGGTCTTAGGTAGATACCATGGTCCTATCGGCAAATTTTGGAAGTTCGATTATAGAGCTTTAAGTTCTTTTCAAAATTAGGTAACACACACACACACATTTTGTACACATTTTTAAGTTAAAACTTCGGTCAAAACCTATAATTTATTTACTACTTACTTTGCACTTACCCCATCGATCTAGTATGTCCGACTTCGGTGACTTACCCCAGTTTAGTGACCCTATCAAAAATTCTTATTATTCTAAAAATATTGGATTAGAACAATACATACCTTTGTGTCTTTCGTCAGTGAGCGACAGTCCACCATACCAAACCAAACCACCATACCAAATAGTCTTCTAGTTGAAAGACAATCAATTAATTCTTTGTCAGAGGTACCTCGTAATATAATATTCATTTCACGTCAAACATGTTGTCAGTAGCCATTAAATTATTTTATAATGTTATCGACCCGCACCCAAAGTGGGCAACCTTGTAATAAGTACGTTATCATTTCATTCAAGCTGTGACAAGTCCACTTCCATTGCCACTGTGTGAATTTGCGAACTACACGACAGTACCTTGGCACGGTTATAAAAGGCTAACATACCGAAAAGTTTACACAGGGTTATAAGGAAAGGATATGCTAAGCCAAAAAGGGCTGATAGCACTCATTATGAACAACTTCTATTATGGGACCAGCCCTGAAATCGAGAAAACTAAATCAGCTGTTAGTAGGGAAAAATGCCAGTGACAGTCGGTAAAATGTCTGAAACAGTTGATTTTTTGTCGCGATTTCAGGATTGATCCCATAGTGAAAGTTATTTTAGTTATTTTTTTGCACTAGCAAAAATTGTTAATAATGATGCACTAAATACCCTTTTCGGATTAGCATACCCTTTCTTTATAACCCTGTATACGAATTGTGGACCTTGGCAAAGAAATTATATATCTACTTACATATGCTAAAATGATAATGCCGATAACAATATCTGGTTACAAGGTTACACAGTGTTTGGTTTTGGATCTTTCCTTATTTAAAGAGCTTCATGTAAATAGCCTAATTAATACGTACCTATCATACGTTGAAAGAAATGGCCGTCTAAATTGTTCTAAAAGAATTGTGAATTCACTTAAAGTACGGAGCATACTGAATTACTGATATCACTAAAAAGTGCGATGATTAGCACTAGTTTTTTCGGTGACAACTATCATAAACTGGTACTAATCATCGTACTTTTTAGTGAATTCATTATTCTTTTATCGGAATTTAGATGGCCATTTTTCTCAGTGTAGACCACCACATGATAAGTTAAAAAAAACTTAGAATCGGACTCACACATTTCCTTTAAAATTACTATGTACCTAGAGTCCTACATCCTAAATAACACCGGATGAAACCGTGGTTCGTCGGCTTACTGTAAGAAGTCATTAACTGCAAATCAGTGCCAGGCTGGACGCAACCTCGAGCGCATCACGCTTGTAATCATTCCTTGAAAAAGACCGAACGTGATCGAGACTAGTCGCAGTATCCTACTCAATAAAACTTAAGCATTCCCGTGTTATTTATTGCCAAAATGTATCAAAGTCACGTTAGTTTTCTTACCAAAACAGTTAGTGACTTTTTGCAGTCAGTTAATTACGTAAACGTAAAAACGTAAACGTTTCACACTCATAGCTCCCCACTAGGAATAAATCCTGTGTCGGGGATGCCACGGAACACACACAAAGACAAGGACAACTAACACCCAGACCCAGAACAGATATTCAAATTCATCATTCAAATATCTGCCGACCGGGAATTAACTTCTTGCAAGCCGACGAGTTAGTCACAGTCTGCGACTAACTACGTTTATATAATATTACTCTTTTTGTCTTTGACACTTCTCTTACAATTTTTGGCACAAAAAAATTAAAGATTCGTTGTTGACTCTATTTCAAAACTGTTTTTCCTAATCCCCGTAATTACAATTCTTATCAGCAATCAAGATAACAGCGTAACCTTCTTGTGATTACACTGAGAGCTGGCTGAGCACGGTAAGATGCCAAGGTGTTGTGAGATCATCGCCCGGTATAATCCTAGTGTAAAGAATGTTGAGATCCTCGTGAGGTCATTTCTTTTTTGAGGACTGTAAAAAGGTAGGCATACGTATATAAGACCAGTCGGTAAATGGTATGAAATATTAATTGTATGAATAATGTTAGCTGAGCCTCTTATATTAACGATTATTGTTATTGGATTTAAATTAACGAAAAAGCGTTTATCAATATTGCCTGGAAGAAATCGCTCTTAGCGATAAGGTCGCCAGTAGTTGCAGTAAGTGATTTAAGTGTTATGATCCTTTTTGTTTATAATTTCCTTATATATTGATTAATGCGAAAGTTTGTCTGTTTTTTGTGAATGTTTGTTTTCAAACATCTCCGTATGGTAATTACTAAACAGATTTTAGTGAAATTTCAATTGTAGATAGTTTAGGTTCTGGAAAAACACATAAGTTTACTTTACTAAACTTTTCATCGTCATCATCATTATCATTGTTTTTCATAGTTGCGCGGCTAAAACCACGGGGAATAACTCGTACTTGATAAGATTAATATAAAACTTAAATACATAAATATTTCCACCAAAAAAAATTAGGATTCGTGTAACCATACATTTCTTTCTTGTGTGCCGCAGGTAGTTGTTACTACATACTTGCCAGAACTCTCTAATAATTACTAAGTAGAGTCTGGTTAGAGAATACAATTCACGTACTTAATCTTAGCGCTTTCACCGATCGTATATTATCCATAGCTAATAAGTGTAATGAGCCAAAAGGTTTCATCACGTTATCACGTATCGTCGGCCAAAATGCCACTTCAGTTACTTCTTGTTCGGGTTCCGCTCCTATCGTACGTTGGACAATAGAAGGGCAATCTCGACTCTCGAGGCAGCCGCTCTGAAGAGCGAGGTTGTGCTGCGGCCAAACCATTCCCGCAGGTTTCCTGCCTAATCGGACATCGGGAAGTGGTTCCAATTTTGATACTTATAAATAAATATAAAGAAAATAACAAAAAGTTTCAAATTAGGGCCTCAGAACAGCTTTCAGAGCTTTTGAAGGTTTTCCTTTTTTTTTTGTGGCTTCGGCATTTTGCAAAACCCCAAAGCGTCAAAGATGTTGAAACGTAATGTTGGTTAAGAATCCCAGATACTCCAGAACTAGTCAGAGACTGTCAAAGACAAAGCCAAAGTTAATTTCCCTGTTTAATTCTATTTTTGCAAAATTTCGTTCACCATTGCGTCAATACAATATATCTCCAATACAGTCTTCTGAATCACTTTTGCTCTCATTCTTACTCGTGTGTTTCATTCAATCCTCATTTCACTTTCTTTTGTTTTGTCTTGCTAATGACTCGAGTAGGTCCTTACAAACGATTACATAATGTAAATGCTCACTCTGTTTCAAAATGAGATGAATTGTTTCTAATTATATTGAAATTAAGGATATTTTTTCAGTACTATATTTGGTATACACTTAGTACCTAAGCACCTACTAGGTACTATTGTTTTAATGAGAACTTTAGACAATAAACACCTTAAAATTATAATATCTCTATGATTGCACCTAGGGTTAAAAAAGTTCAATACCCGTAACGTTGAAACGGCCGAACCGATTTTGATAAAACAAGTTTAAAAACCTGCTAGAAACCCTGCTTTCAAATACAAAAAACGCATTCCAATTGGTCCATCCTTTTAAGAGCTACGGGGCCACAGATAGATACAGATAGCAACACACATAGCGGTCAAACTCAAACTGCTTTTTGGTTTAACATCATGAGATGCCTTTAAATAATTGGTCATACTGTCTGTATGTCACGAAGTCTCACCTTAAGGGTTCATCCCCGAAAGAGGTTTAGAACCCTAAAAACTCCGAGTCTGCAACTGGGACTGCGTCGGAATCGAACTTATTTAGGTAAAGATCGATTACAAATCCCGGCCAAATTATTAGCCTATCACAGCGTCGCAGATTCACTTTTAACATTAATATTCACGTGCCAAGGTGAAAACAGCCTGTCAATGTATTATGTATGTGTAAACACTTTCACGAGGCATTTCTGCGCGTATGTAGCGCGCCTGAATCCTGGTGGCGGTGTGTCATTATTGTAACTTGTTGTATAAGATGTGTTCTATGCCACAACTGTACTCGTAGGTATCATTATAGTTCTTTTACTGGTGGCAATAAATATACCGTCGTAAGACCTTTGCATGCGGAACGATCTGGCACTAACCTACCTTGATTTATGCGAAAGAGATTTATAAAGTAAAGAAAAAAAATAAAATAAAATTTTAAAAGTAGAGGAAAAAGATTGAAAAATTTTTTGGCGTGCTTGGTGGGTTAGGACTCAGCTATTCAAAGATGTAGTATGGACGGCAATTCGCAGCAACTTCTTTACCTTCAGCCTCTCAGGAACAAATTTTAATGCCATACAAACTAACAACAACCAAATTAAGAGGGGTTGTCAAAACTCACGGACCGTGGAATCTGTAGTGTTTAAATGTAACAAAAATAACATAAAAAAGAGAAAAATTAGGAGAAAATTAGAGACAAAATAGGAGACATGGAAGACATTAAATTAGGAGACATTTTGAAGGTGTTTTTTTTAAATTATAATTTTTTTTTATTGCCGTTTGAAGCCTTTAAATAACGTAACTCCCTCTAAAACAAATAGAAGTGCGGAAGAGTACACTCCGCGATCAATGTACATGTACAGTTTACGATGTTAAATAACCATCAATGCCATTAAAGTGTTAAATTAGCTGTAACATTATTTATTGGCTTTCTATCTTTGCTGTAATAAGCAAAATCCTCATTGTTGTATGTCTCGTAAACACAGGTGCTTTTTTTAAGTTTTTGTAGTTTTTCTTACTAAAATAGTGTTTTGTATTAGTGGTATTAGATTCGTTTATTCCTTAAGTATAGTTTAGAAATCGAAGATATGCGGTCACGGGTAAATGTTTATAGCATGGTAAAAAAAACTCAACAACTAAATCTGTACAATGTAAGGTCTATGGACTACGCGCTGACCACGCGTCGTGGACTCAGTGCACGGGTCAAGGTCACAGGTCAGGGTCACCAAGTTGAACAGTTCAAATTCTTCTATGCAATATTATAAGAAAAGAGTATGCTGGCTATGCCAAAAAGGGGTTACAGCACTCATCATTATGAACAATTTTTACTAAGAAACAAACCTGAAATTGCAAAATAGCGGTTCCATACATTTTGTCGAGTCATTGATATTGTTTTATGGAACAGCTGCGATTTTTTTTGCCATTTCAGATTGGTCTCATAGTTTAAAATACATAGTTCAAAATGATGATTATTATGAGCCCTTTTTGGTTTAGCACACTCTTTCCTCATAGCCCTGTAGGTACTCGTAACCTTTCCTTACAACCCTGTAGATACCTGTAATGTAGCTTTCTCGCTTTACTTTGAAATTAGCCAATCCTGGGTTTAGTTGTTAAAATGAGTCATAGCTAGAATTGTCCTCAGTCGCAGCCTTTATAACCACACCCACTACCACGATACTCCTTGATAAACTCTTTACGCTTCCAAAGTTTAGAAAAAATCAATCTCCTACAAGTAATTTGAGACGCCTACTGCAAACTGGATCCTTCGGCTTCAAATTCCCTCACGGCCGAGCACAAAAAATACCAAATCTCAACAAAATTTGTACCCGACACAAAAAGATAAAAAAATCGAAGTCAGTATTAAAATTCCTAAACTCGGCACGCGATTAGGAATCGAACCTGTACCATTAACGCCGACACACCTACCTGTAACGAAAAACTGACCCAATAGTACAGTTAACAACAGAAGTGTTTACTTACTCCTCTGAAACAGTCACACAAAAATCGGTTTTAACCTCTGATTCTAGCCAACGATTCAAAAACTCCAAAACTGACAAGCTGTCAACAGCAAGTCACAGAAAAAAACACAAACAAATACCCGTGTATGAAAAACTCACACCTGAAAAAATTTACCCTACTATTTAACTTTGACCGTCAGATAATAATTAACATGTCTATTAACCGTCATCTGTTTAATTCTTTCGCTGTGTAAGTGTGTATGTAACCAATAATTCAAGCACTTTTGTGTGTCACGATACAAAAAACGGGCCAAACTAGTTTAGGGGCACAAGCCTGCACGAGCCGTATGAGATTTGAGATAACAGCAACGCGGTCCGAAATATGCATTATTGGCTTTGTATACTACAATAAAGCTAACAGTGACCTTACAGTTAATATATGTTTTTAAACCTATCAGTACTTTTTTATTTTAATAAAACACAATGTTTAAAACATTATGTTTTATTAAAATACATATATACATAATTACATATATTAAAATACATATAACATCCACTTTATTTTCATAAAAATGAAAACATAATAGTTGCGCACACGCACATGTACAATGTACACTTGTCACTTGCAATAGGTACAGACATGTAGTTTTGTTTCATGGACTTGTTTTGGTCTTTAACCGACTGCCCAAAAGAAAGACAAGACGAGCAAATTGCTCACCTGATGACAAACGTCACGTTTGCCCACAACAGGTCTGCGCCACCCAGAATTTTGATGTGTGTTTGACTGTTTGTTAATATAATATGTGAACACTGATATCCGCACCAATCTTATATTTGTTATCTCAGAATCAGAATCAGAATCAGAATATTTTTATTGTTTAAATTGTGTACATAAGGTGTTGTTATTACAATTTGCAGTTTCAACAATTTGCCCATTTCGGGCGTACAATAATTAGCTTATAGATTAAATAAAATTGAAAAAAAAAAGAAGAACTATAACCACAATTACATATCTTGTTAGGATCTTTAGAGTTAGACAGCTGCTGAAAACAGATTCTGTCTGAAAAGATAGAATGTTGCCATTTACATAAACTCCAAACTCATACTTGTATCTGGCCAACAAAATATAAAGAAACTCGGAAAACTCATATTATAAGAGCTTCATTACGACATTAAGATTCAAAAGCACGCATAACACAGTCCTAATTAACATTTTTACGTAAATCTTAAAGTTTCTCAGAATCGCACTAAATCGAGCATGCACTGCATAACGTCCTTACATACTTCATTAAGAACATTCTCCAACGCCTGATTGAAACGATTTAACCTTTTACGGTAATCACGTAACTGCAGCTCATATTTTTTCAGCTATTTTGAATCGTAATACCTGGATATAAAGTCGAGAGTAAATCGTTGACGTAACAAGTATGTTTCTAGATTACGAATACTTAGTATGTACGTTCCCACAAATACTTGTCTGGCCATTTCAGGTCGTACTAAATACCGATTGGATGCCGGAAACCTTATTGGAAGCTGTCTTCGGTTTGGATGACGAAATTAAAGAGTAGCGAAACCGCAGAAATACAGCTGACGGAACCTAATGTCACAAGCTTTTATTTAACTTTTGATCCACTTCACAATGTCCTTTTGAGTTGCAATTTGGTATAATCTGTGTAACTCCGTTGACAATTCAATAAAAGCTTGTTTTTAAAGTATTTTATTATAATGGTGTCGAATATTTACATATTGCATAATTAAAAAAAAATATTGTTTTTGATAGAAATTTCTTCGAAGTAAATACAATCAAAAATATGATAATCCAATTTAAATTTATCTCCTAGTTATCTATATGTTACTTTGGTCTTCTTTGTCTTTCACACAAATAAAATGTACCCTAAGTGAGTTTATTCTTTACTTCTTCACGCTGTGAATGAGCTCAGCGGATTTGGCTAAAAATCAAGCTCTTTCGGAATAAAACAACTTACAACACATACATACACACTTACATAATATAAACACACAAAACAAAAAAATATATATATGATAAAACTAAAAAACATCAACATTAAAAATGATTCCTGTAGTATGTGGGGTGAAACCATGATGCAACTTTTACTTTCTTACAGTCTAAATAGTTATAGACTTATAGGGTTTGTCTTGTCTAATTGAATTGAAAACTAAAGAGCCATTTGACGCATTTATCCAGCCTGTCCAATGAACCAATTAACGCCGTGCAATCTATTAATTGATCACTTTCGAGAACGGCCAGCAAAGGAAAGTTGAGCTCATCAATAGCATGCACGCAAATTGTAAGAACAGTAAGGAGTCTAGAAGTTTCACTGTGAAACCTGACGTAGTTATAATTCATTTTAATTTTGACTTATCGCATTTAGTGGGACCACGAGTCATAGATCTAATTTTGTTTCTAAAGGGACTATTCACAATACTACCTACTTGACTGACATTACTCAAATTACATTACTTAAGTCGGAGTGTCCAAGTCAATAATACGTGAGGTCTCGTTTCAAATCACAGGCTATTATTCCTAGGATTATAAAATTCGATGCACTGAGAAAAAACACGTAAAAGAACTCACAATTCTGAAAAACCTTTTATAAGGGATCAACATTAAAATCACGAAAACAGCTGTTCTAAAAAAAAACCTGTCATTGGACATTTAACGAAACAGCTAATATTTCACGATTTTAGGGTTAGTCCCACAGTAAAAGTAGTTCAATAAAACTATGAGTACTAAAACGATGTAGTAGTAATAAAAAGAATGATGAGTGATGTATTTTTTTCCTTCATAAAACGTGAGGTTGTCTTATGCGATATACCTAAAACATATCAAAACCACGTCAGTTTTCAATTGTCATAGTAAAATACATCCATAGATCCATACTGGCTACACTTTAAACTTCACACTTCAGCTTTGCATGCCGTCCTATAATGGGAGAATCAAGTGGTGACTACAAAAACACTTGCATCAGTTAGTCGAGCCAACAAACTAACACTCGAGCTTTCGCTGCAAGCTTGAAAGTCTAAGTTTCTATTGCGCAGGAACTTGCTAAAGAAACTAATGAGAGTGGACCCTGGCTTATGACAAACGGTATTGTAGTTAGTCTTTGTGGAGATGTGTGATATACGTAAACTTGAGTAGTCATTTGTGGTAAACATTGAGCATTTGCCGATTTCACTGAAGGTCTAAAGAGAATTTAGTTGAAGAGTAATATTTTTTGGCTGTTTATAAGTGGTTTATAAGCAGTATTATGTATAAATGTTTTGTAATATGTATAGTATTCTGTAGCCTAAAAGCTGACTCCTTTTGAAATGCGAGTATTTTTTCACCATGTTGGAAATGTCTTGTTTGGCTATATTTGACAGTCTATTTACCTATTCTAAAAGTTAATAATTTTTGCTTTTCTAATTCGACAAAATGGTCAAGTCGTGCGAGCGTTCTTTGCAATTAAATATTCGCAGAATGCACATGCCAAGTGACTGCACAGATTTATTAACCTTCATGCTAACTTGTCCATTGGCAAATTTTATTCAGAGATAAATTAACTAAAGTACAAAAAACACCATTGCAATTGGACCAACAAAGAAAGGCTCGTCAGAACTCAAGAACTCTATCGTGGCTGGGTTCGATTACAACATCGATTTTCCGGAATCGATTCATTAGCAGTAATTGGCCACTCGATACCTGCAACTCGGCCAAGTGCTTGACAAATCGGCTGATGGTTTATTTACTTACTTTCGTTAGCTTGATTGTTAACGCTGCGTTTACTCGTCAAATAGTTTGGTCAGACAAGCGTTGGTACAAATATAGAGTTATTTTTGTTTGGGGTGAACACTGGACAGTCTATCTGTGTTATTAGTTCCTATTTTCTAGTTTGTTTGGGACTAACACGCTATCTAACATACAGGGTTATAATGAAAGGGTAAGCTGAGCCGAAAAAGGCCAGGACTCATCATTAAAACAGCTTTTACTAATTTACTAACTTTTTCGGTTATATCGGGTTGGTTTCAAAGTAAAAATTGTTCATAATGATAAGTATTAGCATTCCCTTTGATATAACTCTGTATAGCACATCATTCCACTAATTCTGAGAGCTTTAGTTGACAAATCTAGATCCATGTAAAAAAACGCAATTACAAAGACATCTACATTTTTAATAAGCTTAGAATTAAAAATAACCTTTATAATTGGCGGTAATAACCAAGTATTCAAACAAAGATCATTAATAAAGCAACAAACGACATTTCAAACTAGTTTTTTCTCAATGGAATATGAATGTTCAGGAAATATCTAGCCATCATAAAACTTGTTTGCGTCAATAATGTAAGAGGAGAGTAGCTAGTACCTACTATGCCTTGTTCTAGGCCAGGGACGGCGAACCAATGGCACGCGACAAAATATCTTAGGCACACCACCTACCAATACTAAAAAAATAAATGAAATAAAGCTTTTTATTTCTTGCAAAAAAAAAAATACATAATGAAAACTTAAACTAATTTACCCAATTATCAATAGGCAAAATTATTTAACGGCACGTCTAAAGCCTTAAACATTTCTTTGGAAAAATTGGTATAAAGGCGTTGATTCATAAATGCTGGCCACCCCTGTTCTAGGGTTACCTTTCGAGCGACCTCTGACTTGCCTTGCCGGTGAAAGCTTGACCAAGGTTGAGGTAATCGTACAATAGTATAGAACTGCCGCCTACCGCACCTTCAACTTAAACTCGTTTTGATCAGTATTTATTCGTAATCCTACAGGGTTATTCATAAAGGGTATGCTAAGCCGAAAAGCATAGAAAAATGTTAATAACACTCAACAAAATGTATGGAACAGCTGATTTTTTTTCACGAATTCTGGGTTGGTCGCATAGTAAAAGTTGTTCATAATGATGAGTACTATGAGCCCTTTTCGGCTTAGCATACCCTTTATGAATAACCCTATATAACATAATAAACGCGAAAGTTTGTAAGAATGTGTGTATGTTCGTTGCACTTTAACGCATAAACAGCTGAACGGATTTACTTGAAATTTGGAATGAAGGTTGTTCATGGTCTGGATTAACACCAGATCGATGATTAACACATAGGCTACTTTTTAACCCGAGAACGCGGATGAAACCACGGGGCGCAGCTACTCGTAGTTGCATATATAACTTAAACATAGTACATACACGTTTGTAATGTTCGTAGAGTTAACTACCGAAGTGTAAATCCTATGTGTTGGATATTTCATTGATTCTCATTATTTTAATTCTTTGTTTGTTCCTCAATAAACGAAATATTGTTATTCAGATATTATACACTCATTTATTCATTTTTCTTAAATTTAAATTTTTACAATATTTTTATATAAAAACCTAAAAACATTATAAAAACTTAAACCTAGAGTTCCACCGGCAGCGGGGCAGGGCCCAAGCATACCGGTGGTTAAGACTGCAGAGTGAGGAACCTCACTCTGCAGCCTCAGTTATTTAAATAGATATTTATTATTAATAAAACAGGTTATGGTATACTCGTAGTTGTACCTGAAAACGTTTTAAGTGGTAAACAAATGTGACAGCTCATAACAAAACGTACCTTGTAAACTGGTCGTAAGACGTAAGGTAACATTTCTCAAGGATTCTCACAAAACCTGACCTCAATCTTTTCAAGTGTAGTTTTCTAAACAAGTGTATTTTATTTACGGACGTTATTCTGCGTACTTTCTAACACTTTCTTTCCGTTCGTTTCAACAAATTAATTAAAAGTCCAAGTTGTCTAAAATCAAATCAAATAGAAATAAAATTAATGGATCTGAACGCACTAAGAGCAAAAAAAAAAGAAAAAAAATACTTACAAAAAATACTTACTCGAATGAATGACCTGAGTTCTGTTTTGTATTTGTGATTTTCTATTCTATTTAGGCTTATTTATGTTTTTTTTTTTAAATTATTAGTTAAACAATGAGAAATCGATGACACAGACCTGCATAAGTATAAAACTGTATCGGAATTGAATTAAATAAATACCCCTACTTACTACTATTACTATAAACACTTCTTCACAAAAATACTATTATAATAGAATTTAATAAAGTATCTCTCAAAATATTTCATAACAGCTTTGAAAACGCAAAAGCTACGTAAGCGTGACGTTTAACATCAGGCGAGCGATTTGCTCGTCTCGTCACTCAATTACATTATAAAAGCTACTAAGTAAATACTTTGACGGTGTCTAAATGGCAAACCGCACTTAGTGAGTGATATCATCCTCTAAACGTATTCGAAAACAAACTTGTTAACGTGCAGGAAGTCGTAGCAATTTAGATAGCAATCGAGGCGATAATTACCTGAATACATTATGGTGCTTTATCAAGGCATTGAGACTCTTAACAGACATAAACGAAGGAATTAAAGGATGTTTTGTGGTGTATTTGTGTTTTCGCCTTACCCGCATGGCCTTCAGTTATACAGGGTTATACAAAAAGGGTATGCTAAGCCGAAAGGGCTCAAAGTACTTATTATTATACACACAACTTTTAATATGAGACCACATGAAATTCGTGAAAAAAAATCAGCTGTTTCATACATTTTGTCGACAGTCATTGACATTTTTATATGGAACAGCAGATATTTTTTCTTGATTTCCGGGTTGGTCCCATAATAAAAGTTCTTCATAATGATGAGTACTATGAGCCCTTTTCGGCTTAGCATATCCTTTCTGTATAACCCTGTAGGATTACGAATAAATACTGATCAAAAAAAAAAATCTGTATTCCTGTCTTAAAATGCCTTCAAACTTGGGCCTAGTACAGACTAATGTCACTTAAATGCAAGCAGTATTAAAATACAACATTAGACTTAAAGTCCTACTATAAAACTGTTACTTAAAAGTAAGGACTCTAATGCCCGTTTTCACCAGTAGCTCCTAAACCATCCCCTAATTAAGTATCCCTTAGCTTAAGACGTCACCTAAACAGACCCTTAACTTAAATTTGTTTTCACAGTGTTAGGTGACACTTTGATAGGGAACACTTAGGTAGGTGACGTTCTTAGTTTTTAAAAAGATTGCAGTTTCATCGGTTTTTTTCCGGTAAACTTCCGCATTTATTTTTTCACTAAAACAAAAATCTTATCAAATAAAACATAAAATATCCACTATATTTTATGTTTTATTTGATAAGATTATTGTTTATTTGAACAAGAAATTGGTTATATCACAATATTTCTTCAAAATTTTGTTGAAATAATGTTAAGTGGCTTACTAGGGTTTTATTGAGCCAAAAAAAGTTATGTCAGTTGACGGTGACGTTTTGACACGATATTCTGAACAGCTGTCATAATTTTGTACATTGTTGTAGTTGCTGTTGATTTGGTTGATTCAAGTTTACTCGCTCGTGGTATTTTAAAGTCTCCTATATTCTGCTACAGTCTGCAAATGACTACCGGTAGCAAAAAACCTCAAAGCACACAACAGTTGTTTTATAGGAGGCACAGATTGGTTTCTGAAAAAAACAAATGTATTTCGGTAGGTAGCTACTTATAAGAACCTATTTGTGTAGGTATTTTAGGTTGCAGTACTAGTCCATGACTTACCTATCATCAGGATATTCCAGCCTTAGTTCAATTTTGTCCAACAAAAATAACACGCTATCCTTGGATAACCTATATCTTCTGAAGAAGTCTGTGTCATCATATTTCGAAAAGAAGTCAGGTCTTTCACGAAAAAGCCGAGGACGCGCAAGTAATCTAGAATTTGTTATTAGTTCAATGGATTCTAAAGCATCAATATTTTCTAAGAAATCACTTAAAACATCTTCCATTTTTGTTAACTTCGTCAAAACTAAAGTGTCCCGTAGCTAGGGGTTCGATAGGGGCTCGACATTCGGGCCCGTAAAATTTAGGGTTACCCTTAGCGTATAAGTATCCCTTAAGTGTTGGTGAAAACCAAATGGCAGCTAAGTGTCACCTACTTTAGCTTAGGTGTCCCCTAAAATTTAAGATTTGTTGGTGAAAACGGGCATAAGTCTAATGTTTACCTCTAAAGATAAAATACCTCTACACAATGTATACAAGTTAACCTACGTTTCGCGGACACCTATAATTTGGTCCAATTATAAGTCGTTATGCGATGTGACTATGTTCAGAATTGTCTGTCAACTGCGTATGAGATCTTAAAGACCTCGTGAGCAAGTCTTGTACATAATTTACATTTTTTTTTTTAATTTACATGATTTAATATGGAACCCTATTCTTTGGCCCTTCTAATCTCGATCGTACTCACAGACATGATATTTGTAATGAGAGCGACAGTGACAGACAATATCACACTCACCAGAACAGGGCCCCTAATGAGAGAACTAGCTTCGCATGAGGACATGTGAGGTTGAAAAAGTCCTTATATACAAGACACAAGTTAAAGTTTTTCCTAGGCAAGCGTGCTACATCTTCGACCACATCGTCACTTCCCATCAGGTGAGATTGCGGTCAAACGCATGCCTAGTCCGATGTAAAAAAAAAAAAAAAAGTTTCATGTAATTTCACCCGCTCCAGTACAGTTGTACTAATTTTTTTAGGACCTTTCTTAGCAAAAAGTGTCGCATACTAGAGTTTTTATACTATTATATGGATATTATTATATTATTTTTATTTTATACTATTTATTATTTTACTACTCTGCACAGTCGTAGGTATATCCGCGGACATGTAAGGTTGAAGTAGTCCTCACATACAATACCTATATATATTAAAGTCTTATGTAATTTCACCCGCTCCAGTACAGTTGTACCTACTCATCTTTTAGTACATTTTTTAGCATAAGGTGTCGCATACCAAAGTTTTTTATACTATTATCTGCACTCGTATGTTACGGACATTTGAGGTTGAAGTTGTCCGCATGAGACACAAGGTTAAAAGTGTCATGTAATTTCACCCACACCAGTAAAGTTGTACATTAATTTTTAGGACCTTTCTTAGCAAAATGTCGCATACCAGACTTTTTATACCTCTACTGTTCTCTGCACAGTATGTCCACCTTGGCTTTGGATATCCAGTCGTAGATCGTAGCATTGTCTAGGCAGCAGGCAGCGAGCGGCGCCCCCAGCTCAAGGCTAGACGCTGTCCGGTCACATTCCATAGGCTCACCGATTATTCTTGCCGCCACACTGTTGCCTCTCCTTGTTGGTAAACATTTGTTGTTTAATAAACAAATACATAGTTTAATGTCAAACAATGCTTGGGTGCTTGTTTATGTCATTCCATAGGATGATGTATACAATTTCTGATTATAAACAACAAGCAGGCATTGTAGCATTTTTGTGAATGGTTTATAACGTCTGTGAATACAATAAGATAAGTCAGAACGAAATGTTCAAAAAATTTAAATCCTAAGAGCTATAAGATTACATTTTCAGTTAAAAACTATTAGGTACCTAGGTCCGGTTCTAATACAAACGTAACTCCAACAAATATCCAAACAACTTGTTTAATTAAATACTTACAAATATATATAAGTATAATTAAAAAAATAGAAATATAGAACCAGATAAGCCATTTTTAAAACTTTTCTATCGCGACATTAAGCTAGTAAAATTTATTTTTCCTAAGGATAATTCTCATCTCAACATAAGTACATTAAAATAGAAGTAAGTAATAGAGAACTAAAGATACCATTGTACCACTTCGTGAACGCAACCGTGGTTAGCGTGCGCACGCTAAGTAAAAGTGCCTCGCTGTTTCGCGCATATTCGCTAACATGTCTAAACATTACTGAAACTCTGTTACATAAAACTTTACTTACTTGCTTATAGAAAAGTTTGCTTTTGTAAAAGTAAAAGAAAAACAAGTTAATTACAAATCCTACTAACATTGTAATTGTCGTAGTTTGAATGTTTGTTGCTCAATCACGCAAAAATGGATGAACAGAGTTGGATAAAATTTGGTGTGAGGCTAGCTAATACCTGGATTAGATTATACATGCTACTTTTTATCTTGGAAAACGCGGATGAAATTGCGAGAAGCAATGCATATAACGACAATTTTATGAAGCTTAAACTAATTTAAATCGAATGATGAACAAATGTTCATCAATCGTTTTGTTGTTCGTTCACAAGACCGGGATCAATGACGTTATTTTGTGTCAGAAGTGAAGATCCGCCTTGGGTCGCTGCGCCAGAGTAGAGAGTGATAAACTCTTTATTGTTCACACCAGAAATATAAACAAAAGGTTATTAAAAAAACTAGTACAGTGTGCGAAGTAAGCAAGTAAAATCGTTGCACAGATCCACACAAACGGCACTTGACTTTTAACACATAGTAAAACAAGCAACAGTTGTCAAGATAAAATTCGTACCACAGACAGTAAAACATATTTGGACAAGTTACTACCAACGAGGACAACGATAGCAACTTAGATAACCACACTTGGAAATCTCAAAGGAAATCTCGACTGCACCTGCGCTATAATTCTGCGCTTTCCTCAGATGTCTGATAACCTAGACTGAACGCATTCTGAGCTAATACCAAGTCCCTACCTGACCATTAGCTCCACATAAACTGATGATTATTCTGTGACGTTATATGAAACTGTGTATAATCTGTAGTAGAATAATCGGTTGCTATTAGACGGATAATGGCAACACCTAAGCCACATTTTCTCTCACGTTTCTCAGTTTGAGGTCACGACGGAGACAACGGACCAACGCACAAACGTACCTATGCAAATTATTGGGTGGTAGGGTTACCATAATAATAGTACATTTAAGTAGCAGAGTATTAGCAAAACTGTTACAATGGAACTGTGTTAATAAGTGGAGTATACTAGTGTGTGCCATAAGCCTCTATGCTTGTTACCCTGTAAATAGTTTTATTGAAAACTTGACGCTTTCCTGAAAGTTACTTAATCAACAAATAGTACACCGAAATTAGAAAAAATATTGAAATAATTACTATTGGGCTCGGAAATCTTTTTAAGCCCTCGAAAGTCAGCGAAAGCGGCTGCACAGTACTTATGTTTAAAAAGTCATAGAGACGCAGAGTTTGTGCAGTACGACTTACGTCTATATTCACAGAACTCAAAAAGATTACAGATTATTGTGTTATAACGGAGCCTTTAAACAAATAATTTTAAAGTACAGGCTTTTATTGCATTGCCATCGGAGTTACACAGGTACTACATCAAATTTCAGCCCAATCGGCATCGGGAAGCAGTTCAGAATTCAGTCGCAAGATATGACCCGAAAAGAAAACAAACAGGGCAACGTAAATACAAGCTTATAAAAAGAAAAGTCTTGTTCTACATTACGCTAGTCTTCTCGAATCATTTTCTTAAACGCCTACTAAATACATGACTTTGCTTTCAAAGGCACTCACAACTTGCTTCATAGAGAAGATATTACTATCTATCCATCTAGAAAAGCCGTCATAGTTAATACCCCTCTTTATCACTATTTAGAATTATAGTAGCAATTTACATGATTTATAATACTATTTGATAGATACAAAATATGTAGAATGGCATGGAAACTCTACACATGACTGGGTAAGATAGGTATTTGTGCCGAGAGGCAAGGACGAAAGTGTGTATTAACATACGCCAACAGCGTCTTTGCGGCAAACCGCGTGAAATCAGGTTTTATGACTACCTACCTTAACTGAATGAAAGTTGAAGATTATTGTATTAGGGAGTGTCTTGGACGATATTATCGTTAGTAAAAGCTATAAAATAGAAGAAAAATATCTATATGAACCTCCAGACAAGGTTAATAATGTTTGTAAAACAAATGTTATTTTATTGTTCTTGTCAATGTTGTTTTGATTTTTGTTGTTGTTTTAAATATACTGAACAAGTATTTAACCGATTTTACTCATAATAGTTAAGGTCTGTACATGGAAGACACATGGTGTAGGTGTATATAGAAAACTGTTTTCTTTGCTGTTTAATGACTTTGTACCTTTCCCTCCAGGTAATAGTGATCAGTTTTCAAAAGCAATAGCAATAGCATCCGTGGAACTGATGACTTAATTAGTCTGGCATAAAATGTATCCTATACATAGCTATGTATGTATTAGTGCATCAAAAACTTTTCAATCATGCCAGCAAAATTGAAAAACCATAGCCTAGAGAGTGGTTTGCAACTACATACTTTAATTCATCACGCAAACGGTCAAGAGATGATATTTTGATACCAGCTATTGTTATTAAAAAAACTAACTAGCACTATAAATA
Source organism: Alcis repandata (assembly GCA_949125135.1). Taxonomy (NCBI): domain Eukaryota; kingdom Metazoa; phylum Arthropoda; class Insecta; order Lepidoptera; family Geometridae; genus Alcis; species Alcis repandata. The sequence continues at coordinate 6,057,412 of OX421241.1, forward strand.
CGTATAGGTATTTTAACCAGCTCACAAACACCTGCTTAAGTAGGTTGACCTTACTGAGATGAGTCTATAAATGTCGGCCTGACCTTAGTCAATTTGCTACCAAGTTGCGTCTATACAGACTATTGAGTTGGCCAAAATGGACACTTCCGTTGCCATTTTTGTTGTTTTTACAAGTGTAATTACATTTATTTAGTCATTTGGTCTTAACACGCATTTCCTAATGCAGACATAAGTACAATTCAATTTAAAATATTTCTGTTAACACTTTGACTGCGGCTAATAGTCAAATGCGTTGTGTTTTAAGCGTCTGGTGTGTGCAGCTGCACTCGCGTCGCACAAAAGAAAACACGGTATGTGTTTCCCGCAGTCAAAGTGTTAATTATGTAATGTTTCCAAAGACGATGTCGAGGACGATAGACCGATGTCGACGACGATAGACCGAAGTAGACAAGAAAAGTCATGAAGAAACCCCACCACCGTGTGGGACACATAGTCGGGAAGAGAGAGTGATAAAAATGTAAAAAATGCATGAATGTGATTTGAATTGATTACTATTTTAGGCATATAATACAAATAGGGTTTTAATCATATTTCTAAAAGATATGATCAATTATTGTCTGGAGTTGTTTTGCCAATTTTATTTACAAAGCCCTGATTCCATACGGTGTGCATACCTCTTGAAAGTTAATGGTCAAACGCGGACTTATTCGGGAAAAAAGAAGTTGATTACAATTAAAAAACCGGTTAAAAATTTAAAAAGGTATTAAGCCTTTATATGGTCTTACTTTAACGGTGTCTACAACGCATGCTCTCTTATATGACTTACATTTAATTTGATATTAGGTAAAGCCTTTTTTATTTTTTTATTCCTTGATAAACTTGTGTTTGGCCGCCATCGCGCCTGGTGGTAAACAATGATGCTGTCTACGATGGAGCACGCTAGCCTAGAAAGAACCGATTCAATCGCGACTTGAGTACACCTAGATTATATCTATCGAAAAACACCCATAATTGAAATATACTATAATTTAATCTGTACTCTAAAACAGAGCTTTGCAAATCAAACAGTTTTCCCAATCAACCATATCAAGCCTTAACCGTCCCGTTACGCGATTAAGATATTCAGTTATATTATACTAGCGGGTGTGGTTGTAAGTTTAACGCTGCACTATTAACCTCGTAAGAAAATACCTATGACTGATTTGATTTATCGGTTGTTGGTGACCTGGATAGCAGATCGATTCGATTAGATCGATTAAAAATGCCCCAATAACACGTCGTTACGTGGAACTGTGCTTTAACTGTTATGTGAAGAAAAGATGAACGAACGAGATTTTTATTTGACACGATGACAGTTACAACAAATAGTTAAATGATGATGATGTATAATGATATATAAAAATACGTAAATATATAAAATAAGCTAACGATTTCTGTTGAAAGAGATATCAAGAACATCACTTTCAAATCCAATGCTTTCACTTTTCTATGGAACAGCTGATTTTCTTTCATAATCTGCCTTTTTTGGCTTAGCGTACCCTATCCTTATTTTCCTGTATTTCATAAAAAATGCAAGTTTTTTTTTACATCTTACATCCTTAAATCAAGGTGCATTACTGAAGTAGACATAAAAAAATAATGTTATCATTTACAAGAACCGCAGCAATTTCATAGATCACACAGATTTCCCGCCATACACCCAAGCAGTCATACATTGTCATACATTCCACGCCTGTCTCTTTTCAAGGTTTCATCGCATCGCCTATGCAAAACTAGAAATTCTAGTCGTCATTTTGTAGATTTAAATCTGAGATTATCATTTACATTGTAATTTATTAGCACCTAGTCTTAGAATTACTGTAGAGTTAAGCCTGTTGCCAGACTTGCCTGATGCGTACTAAATAAGTCTTGTTTTTTTATCAGTTAATAGCAACAGAAACAGTTAAATATTCCAAGGTAAAAAGTATATAGCCTGTTCCGTACACGGACGAAGAATGGATTAAGTTACTTCAGCGCACACTTTTAGGTTGGATTAGTTCACAAAGTACATATAAAACATTAATGTAGAAAAATACGACTCACTTGTTTGATGGTTTTTGCTTGAAGAGAATGACGTTTTGTGGCAATGTTGCCAAGTTTACTGGATGGAAGTTGTACACATCCGGTGTTGCTAGCCATGGCTAGCAATGTGCCCGAACATAGCCTATAATAATATGTTAATCTGAATTCTAGAATATAGAGTACAAGATACACCCACACCCACTTAAAAACGTTCAGCCGTTTTTGGGTGATTCCAAACTATTAAACATCTTAATTCTTCTTCTTCATTCTTAATATTTATAGATTAATAGTCACTGAGGTGAGGCCTCTGCAGCAAAAAGGGTGGTTGGCAATGCAGATGCCTTTAGGCCTTCATTTTTAACTAGCTACTACTGGTTTAAACAAACAAACAAAGAAGCAGTCCGTCTCTGCCTATTGCATATGACATGGGTGTAACAATACAAAAATAAAATCCGCAATGTTTGATAAACCCAATTCAATTTGTAACCTTTTTTGCAACAATCTTTTTTTCTTAAAGTAATTAAGCTAAACACACAGGACTATATATAGATTCATCATCACAAGGACTAATAGTTAGAGTTAAAGTTAAAAACTATAATCGTCCCATAGTCAACATCCATCAAAAATTTATTACCACAAAATTGATACTCACTTTCAAATCTAAATTTACAACCTCTAAATCTCTCCCACGTGCTATAATAAAAATAATTAATCTTCATTAATTGATCGATCATCCTTCGATCATGTTTCGATGATAGAAGAGTCCACAATGTAGACTCAGATAAACTTGGAGAGAAAGATGGAGCACTGTGTTAGATTTGAGTGAAGCCAATAACTCCTCTATTTTCGCGCGTAGGTACGTTCACAAAACTTATACATTGATATAATACGAGTACATAGACACATAAATACTACTCTGTCTGTGTGAAATGTGTGTTTTAAGTGCGACAACGAACACAAAAAATTGTAAATCCATGTTATCAAATAGTGACAATAATAATTTTCGTGGTAATAAAGTTCTTTAACACTTAAAAAAAACCTTAACCTACTCGCGGCACTGTAGAGCTTGTGTACGTACGCGCGAAAGTAGAGTTCTTGGCTTCACCCAAATCGAACACAGTGCTCCATCTTCCTCTGTTATTTTATCTGAGAACGCAGATTTATTCGTACTTTAGAGGTCACGGCATGCTAATTGATCGGTTTACGATGAACCTGTATTAGATCGCGGATCTGCCCGGCATCCGGGAGGGAAAAAGTATTTTGATCAAATGAATGAATGAAAGTGATTTGTGAAGAGAAATTGTCGGTTTAACTAGTTTGAGTAGGTATAAATCTTCTTGTGTATGTTAGTCACGTTTAATATTAAAAACAAGCTTATATTTATAAATCAGACAAGTGGACTTTGTTGATTTATAAGTACACTAGTGCCGCTCCGCGATTTCACCCGAGTTTTACGGGATAAAAAATTGCTTATACCCATGTTAATATTGTTAATCCAGCTGCTTTATGCAAAATTTCATTCAAATCCGTTTAGCCATTTTCGCGTGATTAAGCAATAAACATACAAACATTGACATTTATAATATTAGTAGGATGAAGATTGACAAAAGACCTCACTCTTGTATTAGAACGTGAAGGCGCTGCTTTGTCTGAGACTGGATTATGCGCCGCTACGAGTATGTACAGAAAGGTAAACAAGATTTTAATTATCTGACAAGCTGGAAACAATGATAAACGCTATAGCTAGATGAGGTAGTGATGTGACGAGCAAAGATTAGTGTCGTGGCATTTATAAATGGCTGTAAAGGTTTGCTCACGTGAAGACGGATCGTAATACAAAAGTCATCCTGCAATATTTTAGTACATTTTGTATGAACCATAGCACCTAAGTGAGCGGGGCGCAGCGCTAAAATTGGTATTGAAATGTCGGTATATCCATTGTGCGTGCATCAAACGATAACGTCTGCGAATCTTAACTTTGCAACTTCGTGAGCGACAGTTCTTAAGGGTGACTGGTATTGTAGGAAACGAGGTAACTCAATCACTATCAGTTTTGAAACGCAATTAGCATGTGTTTCCTTTTATCACTACGACACCAGCCCCCGCCGACGACGTCTAGAATATCTACCAAACAGCGTAGTACCTCCATGCTACCTACCATTTGTGTAAGGTACCAACCACTGTCACAACAACCTTGTTACCGCCAACAACTCTCGCCTCTACAGACCATAAAACCCATTGACAAATCTTTTCTATTGCTCTCGCGAAAATAGTACGCTAAAGAGAGCATAATCTCGTCAGTCACAAAGAGTCAAAAATAGACCTACTTTCGCATTTACAATTTTAGGCAAATAGTATACAAAAATAGTTTTATCAATGAGTAATCGCGAAATCCCGCTGGAATTTCGTCAAGTGTAGATAAGAGAGGAATCCGCCGAAATGCATAAAAAGGTTTGATGGAATATGTGTCGAACGATAAGATAGAGTCAGACCACTACTCCAATGGGACATAAATAAACATTTCCGGATACTTTCGACGTTTGTCATTCTAAAATAGTTTTTAACTGGTGCGGTTCAGTATTTTTTGGATACGGTCAGTCATCGGATGGGTGACCGCACGTGGCGTTAACAACTGAGCGTTACCTTGGATCGAATGCCACGTTAAATTGTAAGTAGATTACGATTATTTTGTTCTATGCAACTGTCAAGTCATATCAGAGGCCTTTTAAGCGGTCTAAAACTCTAACACCAGGGCGACATCGGCTTTACGAACTTACTTTTTGTATTATTGAATTAAAAGAGTGTTTAAAATTGTTGCGAGTAGAACTTGAAGTCACTACGAATTATTTTATAGAGATTGAAAGTTAAATGAGCGAGATATTTTCTGAAGTTGTGTCGACAATTTAATATTATTACTTAACGATGCAGTTAATATTTGACGTATAAATAGGTGAGTGTTTTCACAATAACGTTAACAATATAACAGTTGCAGTACTTGCAGTTAACCGAAACAAGGCGATTCGAATTTAATTCATCTAGTCTAGTTCATTTCACAGTTTATTGTTCTCTTTTGGTCATTTATGTTCATTGAAGAAATATAAAATAGCAACTTTTTTTGATTTCATAAAAATAAAAATGTAGCTTATTACTCGTGTGTTCATGAAATGTTACACAGTTTTTTAGAATATTAATTCAATAAATCACCATTATTTATTTCGCTTCCGTTTTCAGAAGATTACTACTAAGTACTAAGTTACCTTGGAAGAATTTTCAAAACAAGTGAAAATCAGTTAACTAGAACCATAGGTAACAGAAACATCTAGAAACACTATAATTAAATTGTTTCACTTATTTACTGCAATAAAATATTTGGAATGTTTCATGTTCGTGCGTTTCCTAACCGCCGCTCCAATGTAGCTTCTATCTCGTCGAGATAAAGTTCAAACTAACGTAAAATTAATTTCAAATATTCCGTAAGTTGTATCGGTGTTGCGTTAATAAACGCAAAAAACATTTCAAATCGAATCACGTCTGGTTCATGACCGGTTACTTAACGTTTTAAAAGTCATTGATTTAAAAATAGTGGTTTAAACTAGGCGACAAGATACGAGTACATATAGATGTTTAAAACTTAGTAGGTAAGTGAGTTCGTATATTATTATTTTGCCCGAATAAATGGTTTGTATTTGCATAGTGTGTGGTTAGCTAGTGCTCGCAATGACAGGGGTCTTCAGGCTGCCTAAAAAGACTAACACCAGGTCTGGCCACTTGCCATAATTGATCTTACTTACTTTAGTACTAGACAAGAGTTTTTCAAGAGTTTTTGGGGACCTGCGGAAACATTCAAGAAGGTCTTATAGGTAACTCTTCAGATTTTTTGTATGGCTGAATGGTTAAGATAGCTAAGCCATAAAAATCTACAGTCTCTGGCCACAAATGTGCTTCAGAATTGTTCTATTGAATAACTTTATTCGTGTAATTTCAGCGTTTATCTTTGTACAGTTATATGCCCGGCGTTGGAGTTGCCTAGACTGGTTTACGCCTAGGTTTAAGGCCAAGACCCACCAGCAGTTATGCTTATTTATCTGATCATAAAAATGACTTTTACTAAATCTTTTTTATTTTATTTTAAAATCATAAATGTGTTAAAAGAGAATGTGGTAGGGTGCTTAATCGTTTAAGTACTTTAGTTTGTAACAAAACCTAAAATATGTGATTTTCAGAATGCACCTGTGTCTTGTGTCTGTCTTTTGAGTAAATATTTTTCTAGTTTTGTGACTAGAGATGAAATAACCAAGTATCTTGCTATTGAGAAATAAATTACTTTGAACAGTTCCCTGTTCATATGTTAAATAACAACAGCAACCAGCACCACAAGCATGTTAGTTTTCAATAGCCTTTGACATTTACAATCAACAAAATTGTTTTTTAAGACGAAAAATTCCAAATAAGACGTTTAAAAAAAAATTAAAACTAAATTTAAAAAAAATTAAATTTAAAAAATTACATACATAAATTACAAAAAATTGGTTTTGATCGACTGCAAGTGTTGAATTTGTCGATCGATACAAGCGTACCCACTTATACTGCTAGTTCCAGTACTATTATTTCTACTAAGCTGGTGCTTTTTAATCCTACGCCTAGATTTATTCAAAGGAAGTGTCTGCGGACCTTGAGTGGGATAAGATTGATAATAATCATGTATTTTCTGACCAATTATAACAGATCTTGCATTCTTGACATGAGTAAGGGTTCTATCAGACAGAGAGCGGTCACGCATTCAATCGTAATGTAACACAACCGAACCAGGGTGGCTAGATTGGTAGTTTTTTTCGCGATTCTGGGGAAAAATTTGGCTCTTGGGGAATATTTTGGGAAATTACTTCGTTGGGATTTCCACGAGTTAGGGGAAATTAAATTTTGACTTGAGGAATTTTGGGGGTTTTTATTTTTAAGGTGTTCTCTCAAATATACAGTACTCTGGACGTAGTTTTGTTACTATCACAAAAGAAATAGTATCTGTGTTCTATTCTACCGGCATTTTTGTCAAAAACTGCTTTACGTACGGTTGACCAGTCGTTATTGATTAATATTATTGAAACAATCAAAATCCAAACACACCTGCTGGCTGCAATTTTTTTTAAACCTGGCAACCTTTTATATATCGCGAACTACGTACGAGTGACCGCTGTCTGTCTGACAGAACCCTTACTCGTACGTGCGTGAAGTGATACAGCGGTTTGCAATAAGGTTTCTATTTTGCTCGTAATTTCCTTGTTTGAAGTTATTTTAGTGTGTTACAAAAAATAAGCGTGATCTCTTAAATGGCATGACGGGTAGTTTTAATGATTGAGACAGACTAATGTCATTTCAAAGACTTTACCTGCAATGACAGAACATACTAGAATGGACTTGTAACTTTAGCATAACTTACGTTCGTAAATTCGTAGTATTTATTAGATAGGTGAGCAAAATGAATGATGATCATGAAAGTAAGAAAAAAGCAGTTTTTATTTACACGCGATAGGATTGCTGTCCCATTTTTCAAAGATTTTCCTTTTTTTTTTCCTGTCGAATACGTACCATATTTTTTTACAGTAGCAATGCCAGGGGTAGAGACCTGTGGGCCTAGCACAACTTTGACGTAAAAATACGTAGCGAGTATTCGATAGAAAAGTGTACGCCATTTACACCTGTCAGGAGCACACTTGACAGTCGTAAATGGCGTACACTTATCTATCGAAAACTCGCTACGTATTTTTACGTCAAAGTTGTGCTAGCCCCACTGTTCCTCAACCATACTTCTTTAGTTTGACCAATCACATCATACCTCATATCCTCACTCAAATAAGCTCTACACAAGGTTATAAGGAAAGGATACTGTTAGATTATCTATATCAATACATTATTATCTCTATGGCCGGCTCATCCGTTTCCTTCTTGTCTATGGTCCCGGTCTACTATGGCGTCTCCTCTTACAAAGTAAAATGTAGTTAAATTAAATACAAATAAGTTTGTAAAATACAAGAACATAAAACGTAGATAAAGTGATTGAATTGGCCCCAATAACTGAACAGGTACATACATTTTGTCGAATGTCATTGACATTTTTCTATAGAACAGCTGTTTTTTTCGCGAATTCCGGGTTGGTCTCATAGTTAAAGTTGTTCATAATGATGAGTACTTACAATGGGTCCTTTGCCACTTAGCATACCCTTTCCTTATAACCTTGTATTTCTCTGTTAGTGCGGTTTGTATGGGTACAGATGTTAAGTCTCAGCATAGCGTAGCCTCGTGTACGACCAGCCTAATTTAACTCATGGGCGTATATACACATTTTGATTTATTAAAATTACTGTGATTATGACACTGGTCGAAATATTTCACACAAATTGTGCGTACGCGAACCTTGGACCAGACTTTTACTGCTTCGTGTATAACTTTGAGACGAAGCAATTTATCTATTGTATGGTTAACAAAAAAGTACAAAACTATGTCAAATTATAATTTAACAAGATATTTATGTTTATTTGTGACAGAAATGCTGATACTGCATTTTGCTGTCTTGAACTAACTCTGTTCATCTCTTCCTTATTTCTTCTCTTGTGTCAAAGAAGAATTAGCATTTTAGATATTTTATCAGCCAATTTATTATGTCAATTATGTTACTAGTTGTTATCTTTAACTTTAACTTTTTGGTTGAATACTTACGTATTTATATCTTACTAAAATGTCACCCTAATATAATTATCATCAATACGAAAGTGAGTTGGTTAGTTTCTTTGTTACGCTTTCAGAAATTAAGGTGTAATTTCTAAATTAATCATCTTGAAATTTTGAATATACGTTATCGGAGATACAGAAAAATACATGGGCTACTTTTCGTCATCATCATCACGCGTGTGAAACCGTAGGGCGCAGGTAGTTTGTACTTTGTATATACTTTCGATTCGAATTTTTAAAAGCATATGGTTCATAAAAGATTCAAGTTGTGACCACTTTTTCTAACGCTACCTTTCAAATATGGTCCGTTCGGTGTAAATTTCACAACATTGCTCTAATCGCGAGTGCCGTGCCGTGGTCGGCACTCATAAAAGTATCGCATAGTATCACTTACTATTACAATCTATTTCTTTGTTGCCTTCGAATATAAGACCATGCGTTGGCAGCGCGTTTTGCGGTGGCTATGGGTTGCTTCGACCTTAATTATGTATGGCACACAGACCATAATAACCTGTTGACAGATTATATCTGTTCTCCTCTAGAGAAAACAGTATCCTCAGGACAGCAGAACCAAACGTCTATGATTGACCGACTAATCAAGCCAGCTAAACCTGGCATAGCGAGTTAGTAGTGAGTTTTGGAGTCGTCCAATCGTAAGCCATGAAGGATATTACCTTGAAGGGATAATACATAGCTAGAAAAAGAGAAAGGGAGAGAGAAAGAATAAGAAATACAATACAGGGTTATAAGAAAAGAGTATGCCAAGCTGTTCCATAGAAAATGTCAATGACACTTGACAACATGTTGTATGGAACAGCTAATTTTCTTTGTGAATTCCGGGTTGGTCCAGTAGTAAAAATTGTTTATACTGATGAGTATTATAGGCTCTTTTCGGATTAGCATACCCTTTGCTTATAACGCTGTATTTACCATGAAGGCTTGGATACAAAGCTAGGAAAAGGGAAAGATAGAGAAAAAAGAGTGAGCAATACAATATGGAGTACGCACTTTATTCAGCGTTTTTAAGTAAGACCCTCGAAGCTATCTCACTCAATCCTCGATCTATCATTAACCCAATATTCAAAACTCGGTCTAAATAACTACCCTTTACCTTTACCGTTCAGAAAAACGGTGCTCAAGAATCTAGGATCTAAACGGCACCACCATGCCTTCCATTCCGGCCGTTGACCCCTAATGCGATTTTAATCCTATGGAGTAGCTTTTCCACTGGAAGCATGTTTACATGGTACCTCACTTATCTGGGGTCAACGGACTGAGATAAGCTGTACTTGTTTAACACTTGCTGTAGGGCTGTCGAGTGACCTAGTATGGTGGAGAATATTTTTGTACATTCAAGGTTATGAGGAAAGGGTAAAACCTGAAAAGGGTTATGGGACTCATCATTATGAACAATTTTTAGCCTGGGTCCGATCCGGAAAATTTATTTGCCTAAAAGTCAAGTGGGAACGTGACTACTAAACGGACGGACTTTACAGTCATACATACATGCAAGTCAAACATATATTCTTTTGACTATGCCACAGTCTGGTAGAATAGAATATAGCTTTATTACACACTAAACATATTACAAGTAAAAACGAAGAATAAGTGGAATAACGTTCGGTAGTTCAAGAGCGATCTTATAGCCTAAAAGTGTTTTCTTCAAGATGATTTCTTTTTTTGATTTCTCAGGTAATGAAAAGAAAGCAGCCCTAAACAAATATCTAACTTAGCTATAAGCTAAGCATAAAATCGAGCTGTACTTAGGGCAAGATAGCTCGGAATGCTGGTCAATTAAATGTTATAGATGTGAGATTAAACACGCTGTTACAAGCTTGTTAGTATAAAATACAAGTATAAATATCTAAATGAGGATTCCTAAAGTATAGTAATACAGAATACATAGAAAATGTGACAATGTGACAATGACACTCGACAAAATGTATGGAACAGCTGGTTTTTTTTCGCGAATTCAGGGTTGGTCCTATTGTAAAAGTTGTTCTTAATGAGTCCTCTTACCCTTTCTTTATAACCAACAAAAACAACAAAATTACATTTACTATTTAATGGCTCAATTAATTAAGTCTATTAAGTATGTTAATTCAACTTTGCTTAGGTTTAATTTTGTGTTCCATTGGCTTAAAACTTACAGAACTGCTTTTTTAAATCACTAAGTAAATTGGACAAACGATGATTTATTATTTTTATGTTTATTTGTTTCAGATTGGAGCAAACACGAGAGTAGCAGGATTAAGGTGAATATTTAAACCCTTTTTTATTTAATACTTTATTTTTAATTCAGATATAGGCTTGAGTTTGACCGCTAATTTGCCTGATAGCTGATAGCCTGATAGCCTGATTGCTAATTTGCCGCTAACTTGCAATGATGCGGTCTACGGTAAATTTAACACTCGCGATTAAGACATATTAAAACTTTTGCTATTTTACACGTATTAATTCAGAATATGCAATATGAAATGAGAACAAACACAACTACAGTCACGTCCACAAACTTACCATGTCTATACATTTACTGCCCTGCCACCCAAGCCACCCATACGTAAAAGAACTAGTCGATTTAAACAATTCAAATATATTCAGGCTCTAGTAAAACAACGCTTCACAAAGTCAAAGGCGCTGTTAAAGGAAGTGACGTCATAAGTGCTTCCGTTGCCGGAAGTTAGATCATTGCATTTGTCGGTAACGTGGTCCATTATGTCATATTTGAAGATGGACTAAATAAACTGTAATATTACTGATATTAGCCGCAATATATTGTAGTAAAATAGGCAAAAATTGTGTGAACTTTATATTTTGTCACGATTTTCAATGAAGTGTGATGTTGCCACTCTACTCGTATTTATTACCTCATCGGTTTAGCTGAAAAAGTCGTCAATTGATCTATGTACCTATACTTATTTTTCTATGTTGTGTGGGTGTGTGTGTGCTTACGCTATCCTAACTAATATTATGAATGCGAAAGTGTGTTTGTTAGTACGCTTTCTCATTTTAACGACTTAACCGATCATCGTGATATTTTGCAAAAACGTTGTCAAGGGTATAGAAAAGTACGTACGCTACTTTTTACACGCTTTTTATTAGCTACACTTGTATGTTTGTTTGTTTGTATGTATGTTTGTAACCAACTCTTTTGGGTGCGATTTTAGCGTGTTTTTTTAGTTTTTTTGAACTATTAATTATTTTTGAACATCTGATGATCGTTTTCACCAATGCGCGGGTGAAATTTCAAGACGCAGCAACTCCCTTACAAAATTCACTGTACATGTAAAATCATGAAATCAACACAACATAACCACAAAACCTCTTGCATTATAAGTGATTAAGACCGTATTTTTGAGAATTAAACTATCATAACGAGAAGAGTCGTTCTTAGCAATTTTTATAGTTTCTAGCGTGAGCAATAAAGAGTTTATCTTTCTATCTATCTGTGAATAGAGTAATCTTTTTGTAATGATAACCTAATCTCAGTTGCTATATCCCGATTGCAAACGCTTACTTCATCGCTTAATATTAATTTTAATCAAAATCATGTTACAAGGAAATAAATCATAGAAACTACTATTCAAATTCAACTTGAATGATTGTATGCAAATAAATGTTAATATAAATTTAGTTATCATAATAAACATGACATGGTTCATACAAGAATGCAGTTTGGTCGCCGGGGCGGCTGCCACCTGACTCCGAGCGGAGTCAGAGAGGTTTACGCAAGTTTTGGAGGTTTAATATTTGGGAGTGTTGTAGTTGATGATATCATAGTAATTTCACTTTTGTTAAGTATGGTGTTTTTGCTTTACACTAATATTTGAATGGGTATGTGAATTTGTCTTTTTTGTTCCTTTTTCACGAAGAAAATTTTCACGTTGGCAAGGATATATAGACATAACTAAGTATAATACAAGACGAATGAGTCCACCCTCGTATTAATAATACAGGGATGGATACATGTATTATTTTAAATCGGAAAAATTCGGTGAGCTTGAAATTGAGAGGGAGTTACAGAGCGCAATTAGTCTTGTATTATACTATCATATATAAATACTAGCTGACTCGACAGACGTTGTCCTGTCAAAAGCCATTGCGTAACTATAGCAACCGTAGTATGTTGATGCTAACTTGTCAATTTATAGTAAAAATTATCAGTATATATATAATTTGCAATAAATTGAAATTGCGACTATAATTTGAGATTTAAACTATCCTATCTCTCAAGTTGGATCGAACTGCATATGGTGTGCGAATTTTATTATAATCGGTTAAGTGGTTTAGGAGTCCATTGAGGACAAACATTGTGACACGAGATTTATATATATTAAGATATCTATTACTAATCCATGAAGGTTTACTAATAGGATTTATACTTTAACCTGGAATACTATTTTTATATACTTTAACTTTTTTAAGCTCAGACGATCTACTCAAAGTTTTAAAGACCACGAAACACCAAACGGCCATTTCACTGATTTCATGAGAGTTTCGCGTTTAACATTCAATTCCAGCTAATCGTATTTTCCATTGGAAAATCATGATCGATGCTAGCACGCTGCTGTTAAACCGACTGTTTACTCAACACGTAAACAAAGGCGTATAAAAACAAGTAATTACTATGTAAATACCAATTCACATGCTGTGACTAGTTATTGCATTTTCCGAGCAATTTCCGACTTTCGTTTCAGTAAAAAGTACGAAATACGATAGTGCATTGCGATGCAGTGATAAAACTTGGTACAAAGGAATGCCTGCTATCGATTTTTTTCAATCATCAACAACATCGTCATCATTTTCATTGTTGTGACGTGCCAAATTAAATAATATTAATTCAATAATGATATTTTTTTTAATTTTCAAATCCACCCTGAGAAAAATTTCACCTAAAGTACGGAGCATACTGACAATCACCATAAAGTACGATGATTAGCACCAGTTTTTACGGTGACAATAATTCATCAGCTATATTATTGTAATTGTTAATCTATTTTTTATTTGTTTATTACTGCATAACAGTACCTATATTTTTAAACAATAATTGCCTTAAAACCCCCAATCGGGTTTCTCTCGGCAATAGCTTCTCATTATCAATGTACAGTTACTAGTACTTAGTACTTACTAGTAAATTAACTATACCATACAAACAAATCATCGTCTGTCAATTTTATTTATTTGGTAATAAATTATCGTATGTCTTGCCATTTGACATTAAAAAGCGCCATCTGTCTCTATCTTAGGCAAGTTCCTCCCAGGTATCTACGTTAAATTTTTCGGAGAGTTAGCTTACTGAGTATTCGATTTATACTGTATCTGCAATCGTTAAACGCATCAGTGGATTCTGCGCTGTTTTATCTTCGAATAATACGTATAATTCATCAGTAATTTGTAAGTAATCAATCAAGATTCAAGATTCCGAGTTTTTATTTCGACTTATGTTAGATATGAAACAAATCTGTATCGATTTCAATTTGTTATTGCAAAAACGTGACTTGACTCGATAGTTATTTTGTATAATTAGTACCATTGTGTTAATACGATCGGAGTTAGCACAAGTAAAAAATATAAAAATATATGTACAAAAACTAAGCTTTAAAATTGTTGATTTGCTCTTGTTGTTATACCTATTATGTTATTTTGTTACTCTACGGAAATGTTAAAAAAGCCTCCAACAAACTATTTAAATCGCAAAAGATAGGTACATAGATACTTTTAGGTAGCTATTATTCAAAAATGCTTTGAAAGTTGTTCTATCAGAATATGTTTTTTTCAGAATAGTAAAATATTTACTCGATAGTCTCACGCAATAGTTTTTATCTGAGCACTTATGTATAAAGTGTATTCACAAAACTCGTCATAAAGTTCTTGATATTTTTCAATACTAAAAGTGAAAAGTTCGGTAGTATCCTAATGTATGTGTGGCAGTCAGATAAATGTAGCAAGTAAGTACGATCTGCCAAATTTCTGAGTACAAAGTTTTACATTAGAATTCGTACAAGTCCTTCCAACTTTCCTACCACGAACTAATCGTGCTGGGTGTCGGTTCATTCACACGATCCTCACAAGCTAAAGGCGTGGTCACACGAACAATACACCATTACGCCGGACCGACTCGCCACAATAGCCTGATGTTTATATATTGTTTAGTTATTGTTGTTTTTTGGCCTGTCAGGTTTTAGGTGCGGTATAATCGGAGTTGGAATTTGGGGTCGTGTCCTTAAAGAGAAAGATTATATTTTTTGAATCATAGAAGGTTGTAAGGAAAGGGTATACTAAGCTGAAAAGGTCTTTTAGTACACATTATAAACAACTTTTATTACGAGACAAATCCGGAATTCGCGAAAAAAAATCAGCTGTTTCATACATTTTATTGAGTGCCATTGACATTTTTTTATGGAGCAGCTGATTTTTTTTGCGAATTCCGAATTGGCCTATGATGAGTACTGTGAGCCCTTTTTGACTTAGCATACCCTTCCCTTATAACCCTGTATACCCAAGGTCATATTAATAAATAAGTAACGACTCGTCAGTAACTGTAACTGCCTCCGATAGTTCTGTAACGGTCGCCGTAACGGTGACAGATGCGCGCGCGCCGCTCACGCCCGATTTGGCGGGTACGGATACCCTAATTACCGGTACAGCTTTGCAAAAAAGTGTAGAATTCTAGATAATGACGTATTTATTGGTTTTTTAACTTTATTTTATCAAATGCTAGTTATAGGTTTTTATCTTTTGTGTTTGAAGTCCTAAACTAGTAATTTTATTGCCAAGTAATATGCTATGCTATTAGTAAGTTTATTTTAGTTTTTACTATTTTATTTTCGACAGAAACATTATACGAGTTTTAAAACCAATTATACGAGTTTATTAAACATAATTATATCATATAATTTCATATGCAACCTTTAATCCTCCAACTGCTAGGATACAGGTCTACCCTCGAAGGGTGATCAGGCCGTATTCCACCACGCTGGCCAAGTGCGGGTTGGTGGATTCACATACGCCTTTTAATTTCTTCTCTCCTGGCGTATGCAGGTTTCCTCACGATGTTTACCTTCACCGAAAAGCCAGTGGTATGTAGATTCGTACATAAGTCCCAAAGAACTCACTGGTACGAGTCGGGGTTTGAACCGGCCACCTTAAGAATGCGAAGCGGCTGTTCTCCCACTGAGCTACCACGGCTTTAAATATAGATATATAATGTTTATTCACAAGTAAGTTTTCTCCAAGTGAGATTCAGGAATTGATCACAATTTATTGTTGAATGTAGGTACATGTAAATTCAGTAAGTCAATAGTAATTAGCATTTCGTGCATTTAAACCATTTCACCAATCAGCTACGGTATTATCCAAAAACGGACACCAAAGTAAACAAATCACATTTTAACGTCACCATTGCATAATTTACTCATAGAATACCCGTTAGTTGGACATTGACAGCTAATTCTACCGTAAAATTAACTAAGCTAGCTGTAAAATTGCATAAAGCTTTTCAAATTATTAGCAGACTTGCTGAACCCGGCGGTTTCACCCGCTGACATTTTTTTTTTACTTTTAAATGTTCCCTGTATTAGAGCAAACAAAACAAAAAAATAAATATTCAAATCGGTCCAGCCGTTTTCGAGTTTAAGCCAGACAAACGAACAGCGATTAATTTTTATATATATGAAGAAAAAGATGAGAACATGACCTCAAATAAAACATAACACGTATTTCGCAAGACACGCTTAATAACGATCTATGAAAAACTGGTTCCAAAATAACAAAAGTAATTCGCAGACTTACGGTTTTGAAAACGCTAAAATTTAACAAGACAAAGACTTACAGTTTTAACTTAACTGTAATGACAAGTTCAGCAAATAGTATCTAGAGCTTGCCAATTATTTAAAACAATTTCCTGTGAACTAACTAAGAAGTTCTAATGAAGTTGTTTTTGGACATTAGTTGGGTCACTATCACTATGCAATCTCTCGGCAAGAAAGTTCAAATAATTAATAATAATAAATAATAATTGTTACAACTTCATGGACAGCACGTTTACGTTTATTACAATCAATGAGGTTAAAAACAATTCAATAGATTTCCCGCGTATAAATTCAAATTCATGATGGTGGTGAAATTGAAAAAAAAGAAATCGAAGCTCCGCTCCACCATATTTTTAGTTTAGAAAATGGCTTATCAAAATCCCAACTTCACAACCAATCTCGCTTTTTGACGAGCAAATCGCTAGCCTGATGTTAAACGTCACGTTTGCCCTTAACAGGTTTTCGCCACCAAAATTTTGTAATCTTAGAATTCAAGACTGCGCGGTTTCAACTGCTTATCGTTTAGTCGAAATTTCACACTCAAGTTTCGCTACCTTCCGTATTTCTCAAACACCTGCACCTAAGTAAACTGTGTCCTAATGAGTGAACCGCTAGCGACCGTTAGACGGGTTGGCTGAACAATGCGGCGGGACACGGGCCGTGATTATACGGACACGGCTTAATTATGCGTGATCATAGGCCACATATAGGTCGGTACGGTGAGGCATTTTGCTATAATTGCACGGGACTACTCGCGTATTATACTTCTATTTATTACTAGCTGCGTTCCGTGGTTTCCGTACGCAATTATTGTTTAAAAAATGCTGTAATAAATAAATTAAACCTAAATAAAACAGCGCGGTGATAAAAAACAGTAACATACTATCGCATTTATAATATTGGTAGGATATAATTAGTACATAGATTAGTAGGTTTGGTAGATAGATAGCTAAAGTATTCTTTGTTCACGTTGGAAATTAAAAGTGAAAGGATAATAACGCTTAAAACTAGTGCAACAACTAGCGGCCTTTTCGCTAAGAGCGATCTCTTCCAGGCATTACAGGTGGTATTACTTAGTCGGAAACTCTTACTACAATTTCGATAACATTCATGTCCAAGGAGTTGATTAAAAGTAACGCGTACGCGTAGTATTAAAACTGCGTCCATTAACAAGATTACAACAACCTAACTATCCATTCTGGCAAATAAATTAAATCAAATAATTTTCCCAAACACCCTTTTTGATTCGTCGATTATTTCCATCATTCGATTATCCGATTCTAAACATCAATTATTCGATTTGTGTCCAACAAACCGAGGAAGACCAACGCAGTGGCCAACCACTCAAGCAGTTAAAAGAATGGCTGTTAGCTTTGTTTCCGTCGGATTACGTCGGTAGTACCTAACCTAACGATTTAGAATCGGACAATTCTTTTGTTCAATTAAATTCCTGTAGAATTATAATTCATATTAGCAATTCAATGAACACTACATTAGTGCTTACTTTCCTTTTAATTTTTACTATGTTCACATCTAGTTTTAAAGTTTTTTACTTACTTACGAGTAGATGATAACTGAAACCCGTGAGCCAAAGGCTAGTTTCTATCTTGCACAATGTGTTAATGGGCCCAGTGTTCTGGGAACAATTCCCACAGGCAGCGGTCTTTTAGATTCGTTTTACTTAAACATTGATCAAAATCATGAACACAATATACATGCTATGTTAAGTGTGAGTAAGCCCACGGATAAATTATTGTGCTATAATTGATCTTTACCTTATGCTTGCACTTAACGAGTACAGTGGAGAGACAGTAAATGGGTTTACTCGGCCTAGCATACAAATCATGGTTCTAGTGACGGTCCCGCCTCGTCAAAATGTTTATATAAACCGAGTATTCGGTCGAGGGCACTGTCTCGCTACTGTACCTACTCATAACGTGTAATCAACCCATAATTTTACTTTTGAGAAATGCGATTAGGGGTAAAAGGGTTGCATAAATACGTGGAGCTATCTAAATATATTTTACAAACTGCCACAAAATAGGATACTTTGATAAATTATTAAACCCATAAATTCCAAGAAAATGTCCTACACAGTCATCCTAACAAGTACCTACAGTTATATTATTTATCGTTTCGTTACGAAGACTGTGGTGAAAGTAGAATGGTTTGGCGATTGTCAGTTAATTGCACAACTGACTCTAGGGCTTGTCATTATGTAAGTGCTTTTTTGTTGGTCCTAATAGAAAAGAGATGATACCTCCTTTTTGTGACGCAAGATTAGCAAGTTAAATACGAGTTTAAATACGTGTGCAATGTTTATATTATACTCGTATATGAAAGTGCCTAGTACATTGGTGTCGATTTTGTCGGACCATTTCACTAAACAAAATTTAATATCTCTAAAATCATTGTCGACAAATTGAAATGAAAAAAGACTAAGATAATTTTAGTTCTATAAGATTCGTTTAGCTTAGTGAGTTTACAATTGAATCGCGGCCATTACTCGTAATAGAGTTTGGAAGCTAAGCTAAAGGAGAATGGTAAAGCTGAACTACCTACTCAGCACTAATGAAACATACCTCAGTAAAAAAGTTTATTTTATTGTTTGTTTGTGCTTTTTGTTTTGTTTGAACGTAAAGTTGTAGATCGTAGGTTTTTTATTTTACGACAGGAATGCATTTGACCGCGATCTCGTTTGATAGTAAGCAATTTTTTGCAATACATTGAACGGTGTGTAAAGTTTGTAGTATTTTATTGTAAACTTATTATGAATTCTGTTTTTTATAAATCAAATGCAAATATATTCTATCATTTAATTTGTCACTTAGGTTTGAGTACCAAGAGTCCTAAAATGAAAAACAATACTTTTATACAGTTTCCGCAATATTTTACTACCACTTTCCACTGTTAGCTTTAGAATTAAATAAGTAAACCACCGCTCAAACATTTTAGCCCGTTCTCCTTTCGACTAAATACCTATACAAGCCAGCTTAAAATAAATACACTTAGTTATATAAGTCGGTGTAACTCCCTCATAATACTCGCACGTTATGAAATTAGTTATCTTCGTGTCATCATGAGAATCTATGCAGTTGAGGAATGTTGGAATACGTACGTACCTAATTGAGTGCGATGGCGACACGGAGCTAATTTTGACTATTGTTGGCCTGTATTTAACTTGTTTCTTAATACCTAGTTTACTAGTAAATAAACAGTTATTAATTAACCTTAATACAAATATTACGTACCTTCGTACTACCTTCGTACACGTTACACCTTCTATTAATGAGTTGATTACATGTAACGAGTACAGTGGCGAGACAGTAAATGGGCATACTCTGCCGAGCAAATAAATGATGGTTCTAGTGACTCGCCTCGTTAAACTGTTTATACAAACCGAGTACTCGACCAAGGGCCCTGTCTCGCCACTGTACTCGTTACGTGTAATCAAATCATAGTTTTTAGCAGACAGTAAGAACACTATGAATAAATAAATGTGTTTGTAGCAGAGTTTCTGATATAAATACTTACTCACTTACCTATGAGCCTACTAATGAATTTTGTATCTAACTTTATAAATAGCAGCAAGAAAATGACGTAATTCAACATGGCAATAACATTTGCTTAAATCACACATAACGCATAATTATTGTCTCTGCATGATGAATACTTAGTCTTAGATGCTAATTTGTGGTGGTACTACCTATTGCTTATTTTGTAGTCTGGTAAATAGGCTCTTGCAGCATCTACTAAAATCTAAACAAGAAGCTATGAAATAAGGGACTATGTTAACCAAAATTTAACCTGGTAAAAATATACAGCTGAACTAAGAGAACCAAATTAGAAATCATTTATTGAAACACTGTGTACAAAATGATCTTAAAATTAGGTATAATACCAACAGTAGACCCATTTATTATTTTTGTTTTTAACAACCAACTAGATATGCGTTTGATGATCTCACCTGATGGGAAGTAACGATGTGGCTGAAGATGTAGCACGCTTGCTTAGGAAATACCAATTCACTCTTTTTTTAAATAACCCCGGGTTGAACTTTTTCGGGAAGACAGACGCCGGCAATGAGTTCCACCCCTCAGCCGTTCGAATCAAAAAGGTGGAATGGAAACGCTTAGTGATACACCGAATACCCATATCAGAAACATTTGGTATCATAGGTATGAAAATAACTTATACTGGGTTTACTTATAAACGTTCTTAGATTGACAACTGTCACTTAACTTTTAACAGCATTTAAAAAGTAACGCCCTTAATCGCCTTGTCAAACTTCGGCAAACTTTGATCTTAAACTGAAATTAAATCAGTGCACCTGCCTCACTGAACTTACAACCACCTTATACAGGGTTATAAGGAAAGGGTAAGCTTAGCCGAAAAAGGCTCAAGGTACATCATTATGAACAACTTTTACTATGACCAACCCGGAATTCACGAAAAAAATATCAGCTATTCCATAGAAAAATGTCAATGACACTCGACAAAGTGTATGGAACAGCTGTTTTTTTCGCGACTTCCGGGTTGGTCCCATAGTTAAAGTTGTTCATAATGATGAGTACTATGAGCCCTATTCGGCTTAGCATACTTTTTCTGCATAACACTGTATATATATAACCTTACTAAGAAACGTTCTTAGATTGACAACTGTCACTTAACTTTTACTAGCATTAAAGCATTAAACAGAAATTGAATCAGTGCACTTGCCTCACTGAACTTACAGCCTTAGACCAATTTACATAATGCTAGTTCAACTATTCAGGTTGGCGTTCGCGTCTTTTTATAAGTTATTAACTAACGGCTGTTTTCGTGGTTCGAATAGAGTCGAGCTGTCTAACGGTTGTCTCGGCCAAGACGTTCTAACTCATCAGTGTTTAGCCCGCGGTTGCAATTTGAGAACATAAGAAATAACTACTTATTGCTATTAATAGTAGGTTATTTATTAATAATAGTGAGATGTGCATGTCATGTGCTATTAGAATTGTGTTAAGCGAACCGTTGCTTTTTGGCATTTTTGAAGCGTTAACATCTAACTGTCGAAGTTGTCTAATCAGTTGTGAAAGTAAACAACACTGGATATTTCTTCTCAAGATTCTGAAGCCTTTTTAGCAAGCACCAAGACAGGCCCTCGGAGGCGTTTCAGTAGGTATAATCCCACATAATTCGGCTGCACCCCACAGCAGCTACCTTGAGAAGATTTCACCGTCGTCTACAAAAACTAATTGACTGTGACTTCTCAACGAGTAACAGTGTGACTCGTCGACAAACTGACGGCCAGACATCGGTCTCTTACATAAAGGTTCCTTTTCACCATTTTGTAAAGAACCCTAAAAAGATCATATAGCAAAGCTGATGAGCCGTCCCAACTTTGCGTAGGTACAAGACTAGCTTTATCTTTTGTATGCTATTTTTCTTTCATTAGATAGAGACAAGAAATCTCGTCACTTTACTTCATAATCTTAATATATATAAATCTCGTGTCACAATGTTTGTCCTCAATGGACTCCTAAACCACTTAACCGATTATAATAAAATTCGCACACCATGTGCAGTTCGATCCAACTTGAGAGATAGGATAGTTTAAATCTCAAATTATAGTCGCAATTTTAATTTATTGCAAATTATATATATACAGATAATTTTTACTATAAATTGACAAGTTAGCATCAACATACTACGGTTGCTATAGTTACGCAATAGCATAACTTTTGACATTTGACATAGAATTGACGCAATGGCTTTTGACAGGACAACGTCTGTCGAGTCAGCTAGTAATTTCTAAAGATTGATGTTAAAGTTCAGTATATTAACTTAATTTTAGCTCAGTTCTAATTGAAATGACACTTTCGTGTATATTAATGAAGTTGTGAAAGAAAGCGAAAGTGGAAAGCCTTTCTTTGGTAAGGTTACGTGAAGTGTCCGCAATATCCATATAACTTACGAGTACATTTACGTATTATATAGGTATAGTTACGTGACAATACGTCGCGGTCAACTGGCGCGGTCTTTTCATAGAAGTAATCGTTATAAAACAGGAAAGTTTTGTGTTTCTTTGAGGTTTGAGTCTAGATGATCAAAAGTTGCGTGTGTTATCTCTTTTGTGATTCCAAACCTTTTTGTTTTTTCAAAGTTCTATTTTTCCAGTTTTTTGATGACGATTCTAATGATCTTCTTGTGATTCATAATAATTATGAACGATACTTAATTTTTAAGTTTCTCCAAAGTCTACACACATCTGTCAATTTATTAAATTTTTTGCATTATATACTCTTTACAAATTGTTTTTTATTGCCCTGCCATGTTTATTTATCTACATATATACAGAAGAAACGTTTCATATTTATTGTGTTATTTAAAAGTAGATTAATAGAGTACTTATACACAAGCGAAGCAACAGTCATCATTAAAATACGTGATGTATTATTTTGTAAGATCGACTGTCAAAATTAAATTAACGATCTCACCAAACCAGGATATTGCAGAAGCTAATTGCATTTAGTAGTTTATTTGTAATACATAATCATTAAGCAACTAATTGGAACAGATTGTTTTAATTATTTATAGATATAGATGTCAAAAATTTATCAATTTATAGTTGATTATAACAGCACCAGACATATAGAGAGAAAAAAACCTCTCTCAACTTTGTGTTTTTTTTTTGTACATAAGAAATGTGTTAAAAAAACTAGAGTCGATTAAACACACACATTGTCATGGTGAGTGCGAAAAAATACATGGAGAGTGTCTCAGCTTCAGGATTGGCCCATAGTAAGAGTTGTTCATAAAGACGAATACTATGATCCCGTTTCGGCTTAGCATATCCTATCCTTTCCGTAAAACTTTGTATATTCTATTAGTTTTTAACAATACTCTAAAATTAAAAAAAACATCAAATTATCAACTACCAGCTACTTATTTTCTCATAGTTAAATAACAAACCAAATAACCATTCCACATCACTTTGCACCAACATTGTTCCACTCAAACAGTGCTATTAACGACCAATTGAGCCATGCTAAGACAATCACACTCGCTCCCGTCCCGTGGGTAAACCATGACCACGAGTGGTTGGCAACACAGCAATAATACGTGTAATTTACCAAATTACAGCTTACAAAACTGTAATAAAGTATTACTGTAACACGAATTAGGCTTTTGCGTATGGTCATACAGAAGTGAGCATTAGGATGAGAAAAACAGTCGTTATCATCATAAAAAACCTTCTGTATTACATGGCTAGGCATTATAGACTTAAGTTACTCTTGTTATGCCATCTGCCTTGGTTACATGACAATTGGGTCCTGGTTCACGAATTTAAACGACATAAAAAGAAAAAAAAAAACAAATATTTAAAAGAAAATAGTAAAATTGACTCTTCAAAGAGTTTCTATCTATTTATCTATCTAACAATTTCTTTATTATTTGTTCTTGAATGGAACCTTAAACCACCCTAATCTCGCCATCCATTAGTTGCCTGGAAAATAACGCTTTTAGCGATTAGGTCGCAACTTGTGACACTGATTTTTAAATCTTGATTTTCTGTTTTGTAACTTAAATTTTAAAATATGTTCAATAAAGTTTCTATCTCTAAATCTAACCCTGTTTACACGCACAAAATACCTGTGGCGTGCTAAATTACTACGCCCACGCATTCTCAAATCTGTGACAACTGTTCGCAAACTCGTGAACTTGTTAACTGAACGGTATTCAGACCATCGGCTTCTCATACAAAACCTGATTCAAAACACATGACATAGAAAATAAATCTAGAGATGGACATGATCTTTTCGATTTGCATATATTGGTAGATGTTTATCAAAGTTGATCATCGCTGTGATTTATCGCTATTAGTGTTCAAAAGATGTTCAATGTGGACGCAGGTGTGTTTAATATGAGTAGATGTGTGGGATGCTGATATAGCTAAAATTGTTTGTACTGTGAGTCATAATATCTTTGCGTTATTTATTTGAACGGTGTTTATGAATTGTTTTTGGAAATCAATGTATGTAGTTAAAACAACAACGGTGTTGTTATGTAGTCAATGTTGTTATGTTATTGTTGTAGATACACCATTAAAAAAGCCCTGGACGCCGTAAAAATACTACGACTATTGACCAGTGGGTCTAGCACAACTTTGACGTAAAAATACGTAGCGAGTTTTCGATAGAAAAGTGTACGCCATTTACGACTGTCAAGTGTGCTCCTGACGGGTGTAAATGGCGTACACTTTTCTATCGAATACTCGCTACGTATTTTTACGTCAAAGTGGTGCTAGGTCCACAGGTCATATCGGAGGCCTGTCAGCGTCATTAAATCTCTGATACTAGGGCTAGGCCACTCAGCTCAAACTGACGAGATGGTCAAACGGAAATCTATCATAGAATAAAAAAAACTTACATGAACTTACTTATTTGCTTACAGGCTTGCTATAACGTTACCACAACGCATTAAGCGTACAAGATACCCTTAATATATAATAACAAAATATATATAACTAGCTGACTCGACAGACGTTGTCCTGTCAAAAGCCATTGCGTCAATTCTATGTCAAAAGTCAAGAGTTACATTAAAAAAGTTTACATTGTCCAAAGCGCTGGTTTAAGCATTTTAAAATTTTCTAATTTTTCATGTTTTTTTACTATAAATTGAGATGTGAGCTATCCTATCTCCTAAGTTCGATCGAACTGCACACGGTGTGCAAATTTGATTGAAATCGGTTAAGTAGTTTAGGAGTCTATAGCGGACAAACAACGTGACACGTAATTTATATATATTAACTAGCTGACTCGACAGACGTTGTCCTGTCAAAAGCCATTGCGTAACTATAGCAACCGTAGTATGTTGATGCTAACTTGTCAATTTATAGTAAAAATTATCAGTATATATATAATTTGCAATAAATTAAAATTGCGACTATAATTTGAGATTTAAACTATCCTATCTCTCAAGTTGGATCGAACTGCACATGGTGTGCGAATTTTATTATAATCGGTTAAGTGGTTTAGGAGTCCATTGAGGACAAACATTGTGACACGAGATTTATATATAAAGAATATATTTATTTATATTTTTTTATATTTATTTATATATATATATATATAGAAGAAAGATAAGAAGAAGATAATCACACACGATTTGTTCTAATGTGTGACATACATTAGCACGATCGCTCTCATGTAAAAGACATCAACGCGCTCTCCTACTTTCATTACATTGCATTTATTATCAAATAAAAAACACCTAGACCATTTTCCATCTCAACTTAAGCTGGAAGCATCACTTAACGATAAGACCGCCTCTAGTTCCACTAACTTGCAAATAATCACTGGTAAACACTGTTTTTGTCACACGAACTTTGTGATGATTTTTGTTTATGTTAGTGTGACAAAATTAATTTTTTGCATCTTTTATTTTAACAGTACGTACCATTAACAAATGTAGATTACTGTCTATCTTGCAAACATTAAAATAATCTGTTTACTTATTCAAATCGCAGTAATTATCAAAAACTAGCTCTGGGTGAAGTTTAACTGTCCGAAATTAAGTCGAAAGTGTTAAAACCATACCGCCCGTAGAGATTACGCATCAAACCAGCCACAAGAATAACATTAGCATATAAATTCATCGCTAAAACATAATTAAGCTTGCTCAATGAATTCAAAAGTGTCTATCAACATGCTCTCGACTTTAATTGTGTTTTGGCAATTAAAATATGACTCAAGGTTAGGAGATGAAGTAATGGGTGCGTGAGATCTTTTTGAATTTAAATAGCGTTATTAGGGATGTCCACTGGTTGACAAATATTTGTACTGCAAGTTATATAAGCAGTGTAATATATAATTAGTAAAGGTGGTTGTTAAAATGTATGCGGCAAAGTCAAAAGGAAGGGTCAGGGTTTGTGTTGTTTTAAATACTTAGTTGAAAAACATTGTATTGTCAACTGATCGAACCTGGAATCGAATGGTTTATGACCATCGATCAAGTATGTGAGCTTATGACCGAGACCATACGCCTATCACATAAACAAACACAAATCAAACACCATAAAAAAGGCAATTAAAACAAGACTTTTTTTCGATGTGTTTTTGTGTAATATTACAGTGCAGCCCTAATAGCTTTCAAACCTCGTAATACTGATCAATGCCCTTATTTTGTAACAAGCAACGACCAGGCACCGTGATCTGCTTACCAACTGCCGCTTTGGCTCCGGAATTCCAATGATAACACGTATCGAATGAGAAGCGGCGCCTAACTGTGAAATGATGTGGATTATTGTGAATCTTGGTACGTTGAGAGCAGCGTTGTGTAACGTGAATGATAGTGACAGTTGTGGTTGCCAAAAGCTAAGCTGTTACCTTGTACAGTTACAATCAAAAACGGCTGAGAGAATTTTGTATGTAATGTTTTTTATTATAAGCAAGATGCTGCACGAACTTCGGTCTTGTACATTTGTGATTCAGAACTGAAGATCAGACTGCAGCCTAGTAAATTAAAATATAACATAGCCTATATTCCTTTCAGTGGTAGTGTGACTTTTCATCAGTGAAATAATAGTTAAAATCAAAACAGTACTTCAGAAGATGATATTTAACACACATACAAGCTTTACATACTTATTTGTAACACAGTATAGTTTATACATAACATCATAGCTTTTTAATATCATTAAAACATAAACAGTATTGTAAGTAGCTGCATATTACAGATACAGTTTAGGCAACCTATAAAATGACGTCATGAGGTCTGTGACCGGCTGATCTCTAAATATGAATCACACACGGCTTTTGTACTGACACTGTCAAATAAACATCTGGTTTCTGATGCTACTCCATATAGAGCGGCTGGCTATCATTGAGCTATTTACTACGTATCTACTAGAGATGACATAGCATAGTGGTACATTATGATGTCACAATTAATACAAAACGATACTATAACACTTTTTAGACACTACAAAAACTGTTGAAAATTAGAGAGAGGCACATAAAAGGCAGTCTCATCGCTAAAAGCAATATCTTTCAGACAAATGGTACATGTGCTTAATAGTGGCACATGTGCTACATTTCACTCTATCATTCGCTCGAAAAATAAATCTTATTTGCAAAAATATGTAGGTATGTATAATAGAACCCACTTTTTACTGAGTGAAGATAAGTGTTTACTTATTTATGTACGACAATCACCGATTACCTAAGGTAATTTGACTTTTTATTTACTATAACGATAATGTGTGGTGCCATCTCCAATACAAAGTCACATAGTAACTCAATGTTGGCTGTCCCGAACCATGCAAGTTTATTTAAATTTGGCTCGAGTGGGAGCCGCGTTTACGTATTTTTGTCAATCTTACAAAAGTTTCCGTTTCCCACCTACATATCTGCATAATAATGCTGTAAATTTTAGTCAGTTATGTTGTAGGATGAGCAGAATGATTCAGAATAATTATTTTGTTAAACTAGGTACCTAAGTTCTTCATGCACAGTTAGGAAATGTATGCTAAGCTGGAAAGGGCTCATTGGTACCACTCATCGTAATAAACAATTTTTACTATGAGATCAACTCTGAAACCGAGAAAAAAAACCAGCTGTTCTATAGAAAAATGTCAATGACTTTCGACAAAATGTATTCTGTTTTTTCCCCACCGTTTTTATTCGCAAGAGACAAACATATCCGTAATTCCATATTCTAGCTTTATCACATCTACGCGCGGCTTTTTAGACAACCAGGCCCTCAATCAGAGCGTTGTTCTTATCTGAAAATATGTATAGGTAGGTATAACCAATAATAATCTAACAAAGTATTTCTTTTGTTACAGACACCCAAACATGACATAACGCCTCACGATGGCGCTCCGACTAAAGAAAGACATCAAGAAGGCTTCCTACTACGTGTGGTTCCTGGGCGCGCAGGAGTCCCGCGGGCTGCGGGGCGAGGAGTTCGCGCTACCAGCCATACAGATACTGGAGGAGCGGGCCAGGGACTTGGAGCCGTTTAAAGTTACCCTACAGGTCAGTAGCCTTTATAATCAGACTGCCTACAAAGACGTCAAGAAGGGTTCCTACTACGTGTGGTTCCTGGGCGCGCAGGAGTCTCGCGGGCTGCGGGGCGAGGAGTTCGCGCTACAAGAAAAAAAAAACAGACAGTCACAGATTAAATATTTAAGGACAATAACAACACAATAACTACAGATACTACATATACAGATACTAGAAGACCGGGCCAGGGACTTAGAGCCGTTTAAAATTACCCTACAGGTCAGCCTTTATAAATAAAATAACGTTTCACACTCATAGCTCCCCCACTAAGATATCTTGTGTCGGTAAAGCCACCACACACAAAGACAAGGACAACTAACACCCAGACCCAGAGCAGATATTTCAAATTCATCATTCTAACATCTGCCCGGCCTGGAATTGAACTCGGGACCTCTTCCTCATAAGGTGGATGTACTACTGCTGAGCCAAGCAGGTGGTCAGACTGCCTTCAAGGCCACACAAAAGCTTGTCGCTCCTTCTATCATCATCATCATATGCAACCTTTAATCCTCCCACTGCTGGGATACAGGTCTACCCTCGAAGGGTGAATAGGCCGTATTCCACCACGCTGGCCAAGTGCGGGTTAGTGGATTCACATACGCCATTGAATTTCTTCTCCGGACATATACAGGTTTCCTCACGATGATTTCCTTCACCGAAAAGCCAGTGGTATGTAAATTCGTACTTTTCCAAAGAACTCATTGGTACGAGTCGGGGTTTGAACCCACCACCTCAAGAATGCGAAGCGGCTGTTCGCCCACTGAGCTACCACGCTCCTTCTATAGGATTTAAATTTTCTGAAAAAGCCTATTATCAAAGAGAGATGAACAGACAGAGACAGCCTATGTGTAGCTCCTCTGTTTTGAGGAAATAGGCATTCTGCTACCGGGCCAATAGTCCTATTGGTCGAACGGTGAATATTTCACTGGCATACATAATGTTACTAAATTAATATTATATTCATATTTTTCTCAGGTTAGATTTAGGAAACACATAGAAGGTTCAATCATAGAGGTGCATATTAAAAGATGTTAGATAAGACCATAATAACTTTGGAGATGCTTAGAGAGGTCATAAGTCACTGACCAGTTAAATACCGACAAAAACCCCTTGAGCTGCTTAAAAGCTGATGTTATCGTTAGGTCGAACTATTATGCTCATACCCTGGCGCAAACAACAACCCACGTGGAGAGAGAAAATTGATTTGTTGTTTTCCTTTTTAACCTTTAACCTGATTTGACAACTTACTAACTTTAACTTAGATTTTATGTTTACACTATGAACTATGTTGATTTTATTAAACAGAAGTCCAAAAAGGTGCCATTAAGTGCCTATCGATATCCCTAAAAACATTGAAAATAGGTTTTATTTTCACGAATTAATTCTTTTTTATTGATCACTCGGAAACTGAATTAGAATCGCATACTTTAGAAACAAGTCAAACCATTCATAATTATTTTCATTTGTAATAAATAATCCATAAGTACTTAAGTACTCTTTACTTGTCTCTAACGAACTTTACTGCACTTTTACGTCGGTTTAATTCATCGACGGAACATACGAGTAACATAATTATAGGATTTAACGCCGGAATAAGCTGTGTAATTTCGCCTAAAGCTTTATTAATAACAGTCTTACGGTCCATAGCTATATACGGATGTTAGGTCGGCTAGAAAGTGTAAGATGATCTAATTGATTTATGATTCTATGCTATTATCGTGTAGTAACCAATTGAGTGCGTTGTGTAATGATAGCAAGATATGTCTACTGTCTAGTACTTTAGAGTTATCTTAGAGTCGATTGGTTCGGACGTTATCGAGTATCTCTGATGGTAAGTCATTGATTTGAATGTGAATAGAAATGGTTGAATGTACCTTTGGATTTCCAACAACTTGGTTGTAATTTTGAACAGCTTGTTCTGAACTGATAGTGAGCTGGGTTGTACGACTGTACGTGTTCTACAGCGAAGATGGTAGAATCAGTAAGCGTGTAACCAGTAGTAGCCAGGAAGACGATGTAGTGACGATAAACAAGTACGTAAGCCAAAAAGCCAAATATTTGAATCGCAAAATCCTTTACAAAATGCCTACGTCCAGGTGTAGACTGATAAATGCTGAAGATGATAACGTACCTTCTATAGTGCCATCACATTGTTCAGCGCAGTATCAATCCAAAAAAATGAACTTTTAAATTTCCAAGTCAGCGCAAAGCTAATCTCAAAGGTCGTACACTGTTTATGCGCTATCTCTAATTTTCTCATCTGTCTTCCCCAGGTGTCCCACAAAGGGTTGAAGATCGTTCAGAATGTGACAACCAAAGGCAAGCAGCAGACCATCAAGCACTTCATCCCGCATGGCAGCATCACCAGCGCAGTCGTGCAGGGCGATGTCGTGGCGTGCGTGCTGCTGCTCTACAACCCACTGACGGGCTGTCCCGTGCACGTGCACGCTTACAGGTCGGTATTACTGACTACTACTTGATTCGTTAATATTGGTGTCCAAAATAAGGTACCACAGCCACATGAAGCCGTGGTAGCTCAGTGGGAGAACAGCCGAATAAGGGTCAAATCCTTTTACTTTGGACCAACCCGGAATTTGCGTCAAAAACTCAGCTGTTCCATAGAAAGACAACGATACTCGTCAAAATGTATGGAACAGCTATTTTTTTCGCAAAGTCCAGGTTGGTCCCATAGTAAAAGTTGTTCATAATGATGAATACTATGAGCCATTTTCGGCTTTGCATCGAGCTGAAAGTAAACCCGTATAAGTACAAGATTATCAAAGAGGTTATTAAGGTTAACTTTAACTTGAATCGAGTCGGACCCTTACACTTTTTTTAAGCACACTTCCTTCTAACAAATCCTTCTGGAGTGATTCCATTAAATTCAACCACGCACCAATAAAGTAGTTTTCTAAGCCTCTCAATTTTAAAATACAACTAAAAAATAATATAAAATGTAGTCTAAAGTATTTTATATGCATCTACGTCCTAAACATCTAAAATAAGATACAAAACATAAAGTGACCTCTAAAACAATTGGACACAAATTACCGTAAATTTATTCGATGACTGCATAATACGGTACGAGTATTTCGGCCAAAAGACAATATTTTATGCTTTAATATTTACGCGTACTGAATACCTAATGAGTTGAGCATACGAGAGAAACACGTACTCAATATATACATACATTCAGAGGTAAAACTTATATGACGACTCATTGGCCGCAATCAGACTTGATCAACTGAGATGATCAACTGACTTGAGGTCAATGGGATCTTAGTTTCCTTGGTCGTTCAATCACTTGGAGATGAACAAGCTTATCCATGAACTCGAAGTTCGTTTTCGTATATCAGTTGTCATAATTATGGAGCCGCTAAACATGATGTTTCTAAGCTCTGAGATAAAAAGTAAACATTTAAATGTCCAAGGTAATATATAAATGTTTGTTTATACATTTCTAACACTATTTAATACGCCAAGTACCGCGCTGAAAGCCTATTATGGAAGTTTCATAAATAAAATACACCTACTTTAGCCTTAGCTCTGACGGCTGTAAATTCTTTCCATTCCTTTCTCAGATATCAGAAAGAAAGGAAACGTAGTTAATTTAAGTACTCTCAGATTAGTTTAGAAAACGAGGTTAACAGTCAAAGGTTGCCCAGCAGTGGGTTATTAAATCTATGACAACGAGGTATACGCTAATAATACACGCTTCATGCCAGCTAAGCCCGCAAATATAGGAGTGCCTCTACCGAATGCTTAGCACTGAAGTGCTAGAAAAATAGTGTGCTAGACACTTGACACTTGGCATTTTGGATTCGACGACCTTTGTGGAATGGCCAAATGCCATCTAAAACTGTCAGTGAGGCTAGTAAAATAATGAACGTGAATTGTTACCGTTTTTGAGATTGTCTTCTCTTCGTTTTTCACTAGCTGCGCGCCGCAGTTTCACCCGCTATTCTACAAGACCCGTTGATTGTTTTTTCCGGGACAAGAAGTAGTCTGAAGTAGTCTGTGTGTTTAATCTAGATTCTAGAATATAAGCTACCTCCATTTCAAATTCTTCCAGCTCTCTTTCAACTCGACCTTTAATCATCCCACAACTGGAATACCAGCTTTACCCTCGAAGGGTGATTGGGCCGTGTTCCACCACGCTGACCAAGTGCGAATTGGTGGATTCACATACGTCATTTAATTCCATCTCCGAACGTACGCAGGTTTCCTCACGATGTTTTCCTTCACCAAAAAGCCAGTGTTATGAAAATATTTAAATTCAAAGAACTCTATTAGTACGAGTCAGGGTTTGAACCCGCAACCTCAATGCAAAGCGGCCGTTCTGTGAGCTACCAAAAGCTTATTATTAGCAACAAACGTTAGCATTATAAAATAGACAAGACCAACAAAGGGCTGAGGCTTCTTCACCTGACATTTAAACTAAGTGTCCATGTTGTAATAATGTTTAGCAATGGCCTACCATTGCTTTATTGTGGAGTTAGTAATGGTGAATGACTAGTAATAACAGATTACTACTCATTTTATCTCATAAATAAAGACCGTGACATATAGACAGACCGACGGACGTGGCGAAAGTAAAAGGGTCCCTAGTTTGATACCTTAAAACATACACCGTAGGAAACAGTTTTTATTTCTAACATTATTTTCATCCAGACAGCTCTTAATTAGACTAAAGCAAAAATCAAAGACCTGAGACGTATCGCGAACATTCAGCGCGAGCCTAAAATGAATTGCAAAAACAGGACTTCTTTTTTATTGTCGGCAAAGATTACAAAATTTATTTACATGTACGAGTAAAAATACTCTACAAAACTTGCTATTCTAAACTATAAGTCTACACTAAAAAACCATTAAGGTTGTTATTTTAAATTAGATTTTATCAAATCAAACTTCAACTTATAGTCATCTAACATAGCGTGAAGTTTGTTTTAACAAAGTAAATTAAAACATATATGGGAGAACAGCCGCTTCGCATTCTTGAGGTGGCGGGTTCAGACCCCGACTCGTACCAATGAGTTCTTTCGAACTTATGTACGGATTTACATACCACTGGCTTTTCGGTGAAGGAAAACATCGTGAGGAAACCTGCATACGAGTACGTCCGGAGAAGAAATTCAATGGCGTATGTGAATCCACCAACCCGCACTTGGCCAGCGTGGTGGAATACGGCCTAATCACCCTTCGAGGGTAGACCTGTATCCCAGCAGTGGGAGGATTAAAGGTTAAGAGAGAAATATATATATAGTAGGTGCTGTATTAAAGAAAATAACCCCGGAAGATGGTTGTCACAACCTTTAAGTATAGTTTATCAATGTATCCTAGACCACAAGTCTAGTCTAGAAGTGCATTATTAAATTACCTATGTATTTAGGTGCTCTGGCTAGGTCTTGTAAAAACCTTAACGCGGCCTCACGCCTTGTATGGCTTCGTGTGTCTAGGAATGCCCGGCACTGAGAGGTCGAGTGGAAATATGCCAGCCATGGGTTAGAAACAGGTTGCTACTAGATGTACCAACCTTAGTATTATAGCTACGTTTGGTACTTATTTAAAACAATTGTATTTCATTTGGGATTATTTGGGATTAATTTTGGAAAGTTTACATTTTTGTGATGTTGATGTCTTTTTGAAAAGTAATTTTTTATACTTTATTATGAAATGTTTTAGCTGTTTATTATTTAAATATGCATATCGGCTTGCCCGAGCCTTCGCGTTCGGTCTCGGCACAGCACTGCACTCGTCACCCTGAGATAATTAATCTCCTATTTGCCCTGAAATTTCACTGGAAACGTTGTCCTTCCAACCGGAACACAGTAATGTTTTCCCATTACTGCTTGGCGGTAGAAAAGCTGGCAACGGTGTGGTTCTTCCCCAGGCGGGTTCTGCAAAAGAGCCCTACCACTACCAATCATTAAAATGTATTAAATCCCTATAAAAAAACGTTCCTTG
The DNA here is from genome assembly GCA_949125135.1 of Alcis repandata. Taxonomy (NCBI): domain Eukaryota; kingdom Metazoa; phylum Arthropoda; class Insecta; order Lepidoptera; family Geometridae; genus Alcis; species Alcis repandata. The sequence goes on from OX421241.1 coordinate 6,092,018, forward strand.
CGCTGAAAATTATATACTTTCGTACATAAACATAAATCCTGAGGTAATACTCAATAACTCTGCAAATTAAATCTAGGCAACCTAACTCATAAACTTAGAAATAGGTAGTTACGTCAAACTATTATATATTCTGTGGTAACGCTGACTAGAACCGGCCCTGCATGGGTAATTACGAGTAGGCGCGTAACGAACTAACCTAGGTTTATTGCCTAGGAAGGTAGTATTATTCTTATTTATGGATCTACAACTAAGAATTAATATTGAAGCAGGGTTTCAACTACGTACTAAAAATCCGTGGGCTTTGGGGATCGTCCATTAATCAAGTGATGTTTTTAGCAACTTTTTCATCCCCCTTTCACCTGGTGATACGTGGTGAACTGGTGAGGTTTTAAATGTCCCCTCGGGCCCCCTCCCCTTTCGAGCCTTGCGTGATTAATGGACGATCCCTTTTCGGATTTTATTTCAAGTTATACATATTAATCGTACTTATGTATAAAACGAATGCTAATAAAGCATCAGTTGTCCTAATATTCATTGGAACGGCAATCAATCGTTTCGGAGGGTCAAGAAAGTGTTAGTTTAATCACTTATCTATCAATACATTTCCATACTAATTCGGAGAAGACTTTACCGTTGTCTAGAGCGAATGCTTTCTAATGAAATGAAAAGAAACAGGCGTCTTCATTATCTAGCGCAGAGGTGACTATCGTGACCCGACGCCAGCACACAAACCCAATAACTTATAAACAAGCTATTGCAAAACCACACATCCATCGGGCGTCACCCAACCGACTGTTTTTTCCACATCCTTTCACTGCCGGCAATGAGCACGTACAAATCGTATTTCACGCGATTTGACAGTTCGCGGCATTTTTGACAGTTGTATAAATATGCCGATGTATAGACAAAAAGTTTGACTTTCACCAATATTTTGTCGTTGGGCAGTGTAAATAAAAAACACAGTCAACAACAATGGAACACGTTTGGGTGAAAAAAGCGATTGAATGGCTGTTAATATAGCGTGAAGTGAAAATTAAAAATTCTCAGTTTGGTATCGATTGTGTCGACAAGTTTTTTCCTATTTATATAAATGACAAAGGAAAAGTTTTGATAGAGTCGCTTTTATCTGGCGATTGAATAGCTCGCTTCGGCGATATTTTTATACGAATGTTTTTATTGACTTTCAATATTTTAACGCCTACAGATTATAGTTATGAAACTTATACGATCTTATAATAACCAAACCGAACGCGAAAGCGATTTGATATGAAGGTAGTAAAGACTCTGGGTCTTATTATTAAACGATGCTTAAATTTAATCAGTGTTTAATTTCTCGTCTTCTTTTTACACGCGACATTTCATTCATTTCATTTCAGAAGTCAGTGCACTTTATTTTTTTTGAGTTGCATTACCATAGATTTTCACTCCTCAAACTACTGCGCCCCTCGGTTTCATCCGCTGTCAAAAAGTTAATTTTCTGGAATAAAAAGTCGTCCATATGTTAATCCAGACCATGAAAGAACTTCATTCCAAATTTCATGCAAACCCGATGAGCCGTTTCAACGTTTAGTGGTAACAAAAATACACCCTTTCACTTTTATAATATTAGTGAGATTTGCGAGATTAACAATTTTAAATTGTTAATCAGGATCAGTTTAAATACTTGTAACTTTTGAATACCTCATTGAGTTATTAGCTGGTCCCTGACATTCACCACAGATAGGTCGCAAATGAGTCAGAGGTCTCACTTGAGGTCGGCGCCAAATACCTACATAAATAAATATTATGATTAAACAAAGCACTGACATCTATCTGCTAATTAAGCTGCTGAAAAAATGGCGTGTCTATTCTATCTAATACTACAAGATACTAAAAGAAAACTACAAAATTCTACAAGAAAATCATACATGAGAGATCTCTAAAACGTGTATAACGTTTTCACTGAAAGTTGCTATGCGGCTGTTTTCGGGAATGAAAAATCAATTTAGCTAGGTCTCGGGGAAACGCGTTTTCCCGAGCATATCCGAGCAAAGCTACCAGACTTTACCAAACTTGCTTGCCCATTTACTTCATATGAAATTAGTAAATATCATTCATATTTTATCATTATCATCAGTATTTAAGAGCGTTATTGCTATTATTAAAAAGGAAACAATTTCCAACCTTAGCTATTTTCTACTTGTTAGTTTTTCATCTCGTCAATCTTCGTTATTTTTAATGATGTATCTTGTTTTATTGTTACCAAATCCTTAAGCACCTTTAGTATTAAAGGTACCTAAGTATGAAGTACAAAGTGTTTTCGAGCACTCTCGATTCATCGACACCCCGGCCTTGGCATTAAAATGTCAGCATTCCTGCAAGCTCAGTTTCACGATTGTAATGCAAGATGAAGATCCTCTATTGTCGTCTACCTTGTTTTGTGCTAGTACCTACTGTTTAAACGTAACCCTGCTCAATTCGGAAGATATGGTAATTAGTTGTATGCTATACAAATTCTGTGAAACTGTATTTTGTAAACTTACTACTCTTCTCTATTCTTCCACATACTTTACGTTTATCAGAAAATAAGTAAGGTGAGGGGGGCATAAAAGGGGGTTTTTTCTATTACCATAAGTTCATTTCGGAGCTAACCATGTAGTCGCATCCGATCTTAAAAAGCAATTTGATTTACTCTGTCTACCTCTTAAATAAATCGGTTCAAAATAACCCCTTACAAGGGTGGATTTTGTTCATGGCTCTATTTCCTCTTAAGAGTGTTTTGTAAATAAAATAAAATTAAACGACCGCGACGGGAGATATAGCCGTTTCGTTTCCACATTAAGTTTCCTATGGCAAATCTCACAAATAGTTTTCAAATGAGAAGTCAAGTGCTTTTGTTTTTTTAAAGGCTTTACTGCCTCTATAAATGAAATCAAACTCTGTCCCGCTGTTATAGACCATAGACTACTAAGTCTATAATTTTTTAACAATGTACCAGATTTGTCAAACTCTTTTGTTAGCCATCACGTTGAGTTGCGTGCTACGGCAGCCTTCAAGTACTGGCGATTTCGAAACTATAGTATTGCTAACGCAATAAATTGATTGCGGTTGTAAATTAAATTACTTGTGAGGAATTTTACACGTGTCTTCCTTTTTGTATGTAATAAAAAATTGCCGTGTTAGTGCTAATAAGACTAGTGTGTAAGTGTATTGAATTAGGAACTGTTTTAGTAATAACCATAAAGATTAAATATTTATGGTTAGGTAAGTTTTCGTTACACATTATATAGCTAAATATACTTAATTAATGGTCAGTGGAGTTAGAAAGATACCCGTTTAACAGCCCTGGCGCGTATAACCTGTTGACAGATCTTATCTACTTCCCTCTCCCAAAACAACGCACTCAGAGGAAACACAGTTTCGTCAATTATATCGTTTATGATTGGCCAGTACTTTGAAGTGATTCAAAATCCAATGCGATATCCAATTATAAGGGTAGTTAAATTTGAAGCCGCCCAGAAACTGGCCACGCTGAGCCGTATGAGATTTTTCTGTGCCATATGTCCATTACATTATGATATTGTACTTAACCAGGCACTCTTGCACATAACTGAGCCCTCCCTCTCTTGACTCTCCCTCTCTTGTCCCTCTTGCCCTCTTGCCCTCCCTCTCTTGTCTATGACTTGTACCTATACCACATTACCACTTCCCACTGACCCGCAAATTAAATGTCAATTTGTCAACAATACCTAATGCAATATGTATAAGTACTCGTATATGAATGCTATTACAAAACAAATAAAACTAGAACGCGACCGTATTTAATAGCCATAGCAGTCGGCATGGCATTATAATATATTAGTTGTATTACTCAATGGTATTGCATGGTAATGCGGAGGGCCCGGCTGTGTGTACCGGTCCCTAACATGGTTTAACTTGCGACATATCCGTCACTACTTGTAGATATAAAATTATCAATATATATATTTAAAATGTAGAGACGAAACCTCCAAAACAGTTTCTTAATTAACATCTGGCCCTACAATACTGCTCGTCCGTTTTTACGGGTGACTTTAGGGACTTGTAATATTCTGGATAGCATTACACTCATCGTTTTGACCAACTTTTACTAAGGGACTAACCCTAAGATTGTGAAAAAAACAGTGTAAGTGAGCTGGGCTATCACATTAGGCTATCACATCTCAAATAATGAATTACCTATACAATATATTAGTAGTATTATCCAATGGTATTGCATGGTAATGCAGAGGGCCCGCCCGTGTGTACCGGTCCCTAACGTGGTTACTTGCGACATATCCGTCACTACTTGTAGGTATTAAGACATGTGGAGATAAAAACGCCAAAACAACATACCTCTAAATAATCTCTAACCTTACATTATTGCTTAGTCAACTCAACGTCAACTATGGTTGGCTTGTTTGGACGAGGGGACTGGACAAGGATAGGCACTTGCAATATTCTAGCATACATGATACTGATCGTTATTATCAATATTTACCCGACACCGAATATGGTTGCGAATTCGATTCCCATTGCAAAGAAAAATTAATTTTAACACCATTTAAAATCACTTTTATGTATTCTGTAATTTACCTGTATTACATGTGTCCTATAGTTTAACATATCGGAGAAAAGTTTTCCCTAATTCGAAATAGATTTTTTGCTGATCCGACGCCACCAACACTACAGCACTCGACCTAGCCTTTCCACACCGCAGGCCTTGCCAATTGAATTCGTTTGACATTCACACGCACCACACAATACCCTGCCATGGTATCTGTTACGTGATCAGTCACGCCGAGCCTCGTTTGGTAATAACTTGAAGCCGATATTTGGGAGAACATCGAGAATACGTGACCTGGGACCCTATTCTTGGCCGCTCGAGATTATGGTATATTCCGAACCCCGTCGCGGGTTGGGTTAGGGACGTGAAAAAAAAAATCTTCCGAACGTAACCCTCTTTTCAACCTGACCTGACGTATATTCCTTACATAACCCAAATTGCGATAAAAGTAAATTTTCCCCGTTTCTCTCACATTTATAATAACAGCCCTACAGTTTTACCTGTAGATATACAGTTTTTTTAAGCTGTCTCAGTTTTTTAGAAATGTTTTACCCCCAAATCTACGATTTTTTCCATTGGTGTTTTTCGATATTTTTGACCAAAAAATATTTGTAAGTAACAAAAAATTTATATTTTTGATAGGTTTTACAGTTTCTTCAGTTTTTTAGAGCTAGCACTTTTTCTCTTAGACAAGGTTGGCAACACTGAATCAAAGCGACAGTGACTGAGTTACTATCTCGCCAGAATAGGCAGAATAGGGCTATTGTAGGTGACATTGAGTGGCATGGGCTGATCTCCGCTAGAAAGGTCAGTGGGTGAATAGTTGGGTATCATGATGGATCTGTACAAATGAGTTGTTTAAACACGAATTTGAATTTGGAATTTAGTCACGAATTTGGGCTCGATCGATGTTAAATGTTAGGGTATACTCGTAATTGGGTACGTTTCTATTTTGGTACTAGAGTATAAAATTAAAATTGTAGACTTTAAAATTGACGCTGATTTGTTACCATCGCTCCCTATTTTGTGCAATTTGGTGTCTTTCTTTTGATCTTTCTCTTATTTTTGTTTTTGTCTCAATATTAGTAGGAATCTATTTCTTTTCTCTATCTATACCTAGAAGGTCTACGAAATTAATTACGGTTTTGCGGTAGCTTTGTGTTTACTTGAACCCGAAGTTCCTCCGACATGCGGGCCTCTAAACTTAGTAGAACTTTAATACAAAAACTGACCTGCTTCTATATGATTGTCCACAGATGTGATTCAGACCACACCGCAGAAATGCTGTTCACACACCTGCAAGCTCTTATCGACCGGCCAGAGAACCAGAAGAAATTCGCCGACATCGAACGCAAACTCCAAATGAGAGGAGCACTTCCATCATCCAAGAAACCACCGGACTCATCATTAGGAAGCGAAGTCTCTAGAGAATCTGATTCAGGAAGCAACGAAGAAAGATGCGTTGCGAATCTATACGACAGTCTGGCTGCGGAATTAAAGCAAAAGTTGTCAACAGGTAAAAAGGGATTAGGTCAGTCGATTTCTTTATTTTTTGTAGGTAGTGCTTTGACGCCATGCACTAGTGCTTTGGGTATGTACTCGTATTGGGCAAAGGCACACTACCATTTTTTTTGTCACTCCGGTTTATCAATTGTACGGAAATTCATTAGCAAATCGTTTGACGAAACACGTAACTCTACACCCAAATTAATAAACGTGGAGTCATCTAAGTTACTCCGTCTTTTTCGCTCGAGTTCAAAATATGAAAGATAAAAAAGACAACATAGATTAAGTACCTATTTCAAGGGTACTTTTAGTTTATGAAGGGGCGTAATAGTTAAATTAAACGCAACTGTTCATCAAAATTTGACAAAGCAAGTAGAGACGGTCTTTAACAACTCATCAATAAGCTAAATGTCAACAATGACCGATTAAACAACCGTCAAGGTTTATTTTGATTAAATGGGCCTAAAAACTGGTGGTGTGCTTTAGCTCGGCTAATTTGCAATAATTTATAGAACCATTGTTTTATTAGTATTTTGTATGTATTACAGCATTTTCATAACATTAGTAAACTGCCTTTCACCCGCGATTTCATTCGGGTGGACTCGACGGCTCAATGACTTAATTTTATGTGATTTGTAAAGTCCTTGATCTTAATCCATATAATATAAACTTAGTTATGTAATTCGAGCCTATTAATTTGTCAATTTTAAAGGAAACGAAATCATTCATTAAAATGAGAAAATTTGCCAACTAATATAACCTTGCCAGTTTGTATCTTACGTGACGAAAACTTTATTGCATTTTGAACATAGTTTTTTAGAATTTATACAACAGGTTTTGAATAGGGTACTAGAATGTTATTTACCTATTTATGTAAAACAAAGCTTTCTGTGTCACAGGCCATATGTTTAAAGTTTATGCTTCTAAAATCAATACCAGTAAAAACCTGGTACAGTATATAACTGCACACTTAAGGTCTCATTTATAATCGCTGCTTAAACTTAATCAATGCTTAAAATGCTCTAATATTTTCTCGCTTACGTGAAATGTTCCGAAAACAAGAGGAAGAATTTGTAGCAGTTATTAAGTTTAACCAGCCTTTATAAGTTAGACCCTTAATCATTATAATATCTAACGAATCTCACGTAGCAGCAATCGCTTGACAAGCTCAATATTTTAACCCACCAATTAACTCTTAACCAACGAAAATATCATCAAAATTTTCAGGAAAAAGTCCGATTCTTCTGCCGCCCCGAGACTATGACACAGTGCACCGCCAGAAGGGAAACTTGAGCAATATAGATACAAGGAGATGCCTTAACCAGAACATAGTGGGTGTGAATGCGCGACGCAAGCTGGAGTCGTCTGGTGGTAGTTCTGGTATTGGGAGCGATCTGGCGCCCTCTCCGGAGAGAAACGAGTACCCAAGGCAGCATGACAACCATAGCACTAGTGGTAAGTTGTAATTGTGTTACATTTTTCTATGGAAAAAAAAGGGCTATGAACATTTTTTCTATTTTATTCATTCACCAATCCGCACTTGGCCAGCGTGGTGGAATACGGCCTACTCACCCTTCGAGGGTAGACCTGGTATCCTAGTAGTGTAGGATGATTAAAATTGATTAGAATTCATTTATTTCGAGTGTTAGGTTAGGTAAGTCTTAGGAGCTTGCTTTGATATCATTTCTATTGGGTTCGAAATGCGTTTTGGTAACTTCATTATTTATCTAACAATATACCTAATATATATATTATACACGTTAAATCGTTAACTTTATACTCGTAGTGCCACTAAGTATATCCTATTGCAAGAAATCTTCAATGGTATCATTTTCCAATATTTTTTTTGATGACTAAGACCAAAGTTCACCAAATCTCGACAAGGCAAATAGATGTTTTTGGAAAACATTCAATAAGTCAAATGTCAAAATAGACAGTTAAATAAATAATCGGCACGTTAAATTGTAAACATGGGTCTATGTAAAAAATTACACAAACCTATTAGGTAATAGTAGGTTACGTTAAAAAACGTAACCAGTAGGTTACACTTTAAACTTATTGGTTATGTTTTTTACATGATGATATCAAAAATATAAATAACGATGGATATAATCATGTTTTTTCTCAGTATCATCGTCGTGACCGATTACAAAGCGGTTTCTATAAAGAAAAAACATGTTTCCGGATTGCAAAAAGTTTAATAGATGCCTTATGTGGTCACTAGGTTCTGATAATTGTACCTGTTGGCGGATTTTTGTTGTTAGTTTCGAAATTTGGCACAGACTTACTTGTTTATGTTTATATCTTTAAAGGTGGGCAATTTCGTGCAAAATGTAGGTGCCCCTTAAATGGGGTGATAGGAAATCGCAGTGAAAACTTTCAGTGGCAAAAACCTAAAAAAAGCTACCTACCTTTTGTACCTATAGGTATATAAAATCTAAAATGGCGGAGATATGTGGATACCTATATGTACAAAAAAAACCTATAATAATCCGTCAAAGAAAACAATCGTTTTAATTCAGATAGGAAGTCATTCGGGGGCGGTTAGACTCGAAGCACATATGGTTCTAGAAGTCCAGGCGCTGATCCTTCATAAAACAACTAACATCTAAACGCCTTTGATGACGAAAACGTAAAATTTAGCTCTCAGTAGGAGTTTCAATTTCTACGGAACGTAAAAAGTTTTGTACAACTCATTATTACGGTTTTAAACTTAAATAAATTGAATGGTGTCATTACTTCTCCTTGTAACTAAAATCGAACTTCGTAATAAAATAGATCATTATCTTCCCCATAGCAATAGGCTGATAAAACAGTTACATAAGTCTGTAACGTTTTCTGAACGGTCAAAAAGACCAAAGACTTTTTCGGGTGACAAAAAAACACCTTAAATCACTCTTCGATGGCGTCAGGAATCGTGACCCGTTGCTTGCTCGGAGAACCACTACTAGGCAGCTGTTTACGTCATAGAATTGTGCGAAGCTTTATGTATCATGCTAGGTGGGTCACGCTTTATGTAAAACTATAGGTAGAAGAGGCCCTCTGTTTGCATCTCTTTTTTTTAAATAAGAGTAATAAAATAGTCGTTAGAAATATTTCATATTATTTTATTTAATACAAATATTTTGTGCGCTTGTATTTGTACTTTTTATTTTAAACAATGTAAGTAAGAGTAAAAGGGGTTAAAGATCCTTATCCCACATTTTTAAGAACAAACATTTTTTGCATTTTTTTGTTTTGTTTTTTGTTTTTACACAAATATTTGAAATATATAAAAATGAATCGCTGTTCGTTTGTCTGGCTATAACTCGAGAATGGTGGGACCGATTTCGCTTATTTTGATCTTGAAATATTTGTGAAAGTTCAGGGAGAGTTTAAAAGTAAAAAAAAAATGCGGATGAATCCGCCGGGTGCAGCTAGTTTGAAATAAAAGGGATATGCTATCTTTATTCCAAACTATCTAAATTCGTTGAGCCGTTTCAGCCTGAAAGACACACACACACTTTTACTCACATTTATAATAATTATTGTTGTTTCTTTGCACTTCATAAGCCGTACACCGTGTTCGATAAAAATCACTGCGAGTTTTAATAATGAATTGAGTTTTAATAATGAAATGAGTTTTAATAATGAATTGTATTAAAAATAATCGAATAAGACCTTTAAGGATGTTACAAACGGCATTCAACTCTAAAGTGGACAGGCAGCGTGCGGAGGGTGCCCTTAACAAGCTCAAATTGATAGCTCACGAAGTTGCACTCGTAAATATATGTACTTGCAAGTAGTTAAATGTTATTTACTTCATTATATAGTTTACTTTGTAATAGTAAAGTATAGGTAGTTACAAAATGAAGTAAGTTGTGGTAGGGCCCTTTTGTAGAAAATCAAAATAATCTCCAGGCAGTAATCTGCAAACATCACTTTGTTTCGGTTGGAAGGGCAACGTTTCCAGCTCTTATGGGCAAACGTGACGTTTAACATCAGGCGAGCGATTTGCTTGTCTCATCATTAATAAAAAAAAGTTAAATTATATTACTCTTACGAACGTTTTGCATTCCAAAACAATCTCAAGGGTCTTATATTAATAAACCTTGGACGAAAAATCATATCCTATCCGTGACATTTTAGTATTGCGCACTTTATTTATACTAGTGTGCCCTGCGGTTTGACTCGATCAGTGATGAATAACGGTGATGATGATGAAAACTAGCTAAAATAAATAAAAAGTCTCTTTCTGTACCCCTGAAAATGTAGGCAAAGTTTCGTGACGATCGTTTGAGTTGAAATTTATAAACGACGCTACCGCTAACGAGTCAAATCTGTCCGAATTAGGAATTCTACTTCCAACCCTTTTACCTACAGCCCTATAGGAGAGTAGAACCTGACTCGATTATTGTAGGTATATATATACCTAGGTAGTAATTCTCTTCAAATGATGCTGTAGAAAGTAAAGCTTACCAACAGTCGCTCATTAAAAACGTATCAAATCGTTTTAATTACACACTCGGCGTCCAATCACTCTTGTTATTAAACTACACTCAACTTGAATGATGAGATCCACTTCTTATAGAGGGAAGTGAAACATGACAAGCAACAATTAAACTGTAAATTGTAGAGCATGATACGCTATCCTTCCCTTTGCGTGAAAAATAATACAAGTATAGATGTTCACTTTTTGTTTTAAATGGAAGGTGAAGCGAGATACTCTCTTTGGTGAAATTGTGAGGTAAACATGAAATATCCATCTCTGAAAGAGCAAAATCACTTGACATAAGCCTTACAAAAAGAATACTTACTATGAAATAATAATTGGCTGTGATATACAGACGGACGGACGCACAAGTCTTGCCATAAGAGTTCTTCCCCGAAGGAGGTTCAGAACTCTAAAAAATGGAGACAAAAAAGTCGTCATTCCTTAAATCTTCTTGGAAATCTGAAGGTATTTTTCGGTATCTTTATGCTAGTAAACAATAACTAATAACTGACTAAATTAACACAAAATATATATTATAACGATTATTGTCTAAAGTCAGATTTACCATTTCTCAGTTTGGCTTACCTTGGAAGTGAAACAAATATGGATTTATTTAAAATAATTGGCTGTGACATACAAGACAGACACCGGAGTTCGCCATAAGGATTCTTCGCTGAGTACCTACTCAGCGAAGAATCCTTATGGCATTTTATTAAAACTTTTCATATTATGCAGTGGTAACTCTATCTTTGTCAGTCATTTGTCATTGTTTTATAGGACATGGAACCCACAAACATATTAACAACAATAAAAACCTATGCAAAAGGTCACTGGGAAGCGGAATCATTAGTTGACATAGGAACTCGAATTACCATCATAAAACCCTCCTCAAATTCTTTAACGCTTATAAAAATATTTCCTAAAGCCATAAAGCGCATTCACATTCAAACGTTGTTAAGTATGCGCTAATGAATCTCAAGCTACCTCAAACATGCGGTAAAATAGGCAGGTCTTATCTGGCAAGAAGGTATCGACGAGACCTTCGTCAGACAATGCATAACTGTTTTTATTCCACTTGGCGCTCTTAACTCTATGGTAACACTACCAAACTTACCAGTACCATAAATTCCTCCAAAATAATACATAATTTCATTTGTTTTGTAGTATGTTTACTTTGAGAATTCGAGCTGTACGGGCTATGCAGGGAAGTTGCCATGGGTCATAGTAAGAAGGCTTTATTTGACAAATCTAAACTAACTAAAAATATATCTGTCTTTGTCATTGCAACCTATAATATAAGAACATCAATATTTTTAGAAAAATTAGATCTTACAACTTATGGCTTCAAACTTGGGCGCATTAACATATCTACTGTAGGTTAGGTGTTCTTTAATAATTAAAGAACACCTAACTAAAAATATCAATATCTTTTTAGTTACTTGGTTTTATTATATGCAAGTTTTACGTGACATTAAGTATTTTTAATATTAGATATGGTTGCTGAATGATAGCAGCCTAGTTTTCTGAGATAAAAATCTGAAGTGATCAATTTCTCTGTAACCGTTACTTATTACCTTTTCTCGACTAAATGATGGGATCGATCTAAAGCCGGCGACTGACCTGAGCATTTTGCCGTAACGTAGCATTCGAAGCGAGCGTGGTGGAGTACGCGGCGCCATGAGCGAGCGGATCGGCTCGCTGTACTGACCTGCATCATTTCGTCGTAACGTAACCGTTACGTTACGACGAAATGTTACAGGTCAGTCGCCGGCTTAAGGGAAATTTAGTAAGAAAGTCGGGTAATCTTTAGATCTGCTATGAGATTTATAACGAGGATAGACTTAGGATACTGTGCCTCTCGAAAAATTAGATAAAGCTACAAAATAAGTAGCTAGTTTTCAATAAAACTAAAGCCAAACCACCAAGCTTAAAAACCAAGCAAAGCTTTATTTGCTAGTCAAATGCTGATCAAAAAAATTAATGGAAACACATTATAAATATGTAATACACATTATAATATAATATGAATGTAGTTTATTCTGTTTACAATTATGTATGTGTGTGAGTGCTAAGTTTAATAGTAACGTAACAAGGTACTGTTAAACTTTATAATAACCACTCATATAGTTCAAGAACGCTACCTTCATGGTGTGAACCGAAGCCCATTGACTCCCATGATGTTAACAGCCATTGCGAAATGACGTTAATGATCCACTGAATAGAGTCATTTACATTTGTGTTATGTTTTATGATGGAGTGTGATTTTTAATATCAACACTATACATATTTGGCACGAGTAAACGCTGGCTCATTAAATGTAAGGAAATGCACCCCTTACGAGACGCGGCTAAAGGATCTATCACCCACATATTGATAATATAAGAATCAAAATCCTGATTTATTCAGTGGCTGTTCGTTGTCAGGTCAGTCTAAACTACTGGTCGTAGAGACTTGAAATTTGAAGGATGTATTTGCCTTAAAGCGTGGAGATGTGTTTAGTATTTTTTTTAATTCAACCCCTAATTTAAAAAAAAAGTGTAAATGAATTAATGTTAAAAATGGGAATATTGTTCACAAAGTATTACAAAGCGCTGCTGATTTGATTTGGTATAATTACGTTGTATTTTGTGTGCCCTTGTATTGAATGAATGCTTCTTTAAATGTCTAATGATACTAATGAGCAAGGTCTTTTATGGTTAGTATTTTTAACCGACTTCAAAAAAGGAGGAGGTTATCAATTCGTCTGTATGTTTTTTTTTTTTGTTTTTTTTTTATGTTTGTTACCGCATAACTTTTGACTGGGTGAATCGATTTTGATGATTCTTTTTTTATTAGAAAGCTGACGCTTCCCATTTGGTCCCATTTCAATTTAGTCCAGTTCTGATAATGGTATCCATGAGAAAACCATATAAGTCTTAAATTTGCATTAAGTACGTGCGCGACAAATAGATGAATAACTCAATAGTCGGTCTTTTGAAGTCGGTTTTTGTTTTTTTATTTTGTAAAAATAATGTTCAAAAATAATGTTTTGTAAAAATAATGTTCTTGTTATGTTCTCTAACTATTAAATGCTCTTGTGGCATGAACTTTACAAGAATGTGACCACATTCTTGTAAACACACGTAACAATACAATACAATTACATTTTATTGACAATAGAAAAAAAACCTAAAAACAGGATCTCATTAGAAGGAGGCGCAAGAGATCTTGCCTTGTCTTGTTCTTAGTCTTGTCGCTAAAACTGATATTTTCTAGAAGGCCTACCCTGCTTTTCTGAAATGTTGCGAATACTACTGCCATATTCGAGCATGATTTATGAGCTTACTGAAGCATAGACCTCACCATGACTATAATTTTATGTACAAATTAGTAAACCATTTTTGGGCTTGTTGCTTGTTGAAGTGCTTTCAGTGTTCCATCGTCAATATAAGCGAACATTTTGAACAAGTAAAAGTTAAGTAATATTGACACTTAATCGGTGTAACAAAAAGGATATTTTCACATGATTAAATCCCTCCTTACAATTCGGTAGGTCTAGGGCCCTTCCCACGCCTCATCTACTTAAAAACAATAACGCATAAAGAGACAATGGACAGATTTTCCTAAATTAACAAGACGCTTTGTTTTCTTAAGGGGAAAAACCAAGCACTGTATGGAAATATTTTTCAATGCATGCGTGTCCTTCGTTTCGTAGTATGAAGCTAGTAATTACATACCTAGTTGTTTACGTACATGTATATTGTATAGGTATGGTACTTACTACTACATATAACAATCTGTAACACACTCTTTATGTAGGTACCGGCATAATTATAATATAATATTAAATTAGATTTATTAGACTAGGTGCGCTCCGCAATTTCATCCGCGTAGAAAATTCAGGAACCCAAAATTTGTCCGGGAATAAGTATCCTGCGTTAGTCTACGGTGTTCTATACACATGTAAAAACTAAAAATCCGTTGCTGCGTAAAAAAAGGATAAAGAAAAACACAAACTTTTGATGTTTATATACAATTTATTAGTAGGATAGGAAGGAATAGGACTGTAACAAAGGGAAGGTATGAAGGCAGGCTTATTTAGAGAAGTGGTTAAATAAGGGGATTCAAACTGTTTCACGGGATGCTATGTCCTGTCCAGAAGATATGCTGGACAAAATGGTACCTCCACCAATAAACACAAATACTCAAATCATAAAATCAACCTTTAATTCTCCTACTGCTGGGATACAGGTCTACCCTCGAAGGGTGATTCGGCCGTATTCAAAAAAGTTGGTAGAATTGTACATTACCACATAGGTAAGACTCAGGGCTTAAATAACAGGTATCAAGCCTGTTATTTAACAAAACTAAATTAAAATACAGCATTGAAACATTTTTAACTAAAAACCTTTGAGCAAAGTTGGTTAATGGGGACATAATTCGATTTTAATGGCGGTCTACAGTTTTTTCGACCAACTTTGGATAAATAAGAAAATGTTGTTTTGCACTTCAAATGAATTAATACATCGTTAAAATATTTGCACAGTAATTTAGCAATTTACCGTCACTAAAATAATTATTGATTGCTACGCATCGAGCTCGCTTGCTAAATACTAAA
The DNA here is from genome assembly GCA_949125135.1 of Alcis repandata. Classification (NCBI taxonomy): domain Eukaryota; kingdom Metazoa; phylum Arthropoda; class Insecta; order Lepidoptera; family Geometridae; genus Alcis; species Alcis repandata. The sequence continues at coordinate 6,107,159 of OX421241.1, forward strand.
AGCCATTAGCAAAAATCTGACGCGTTAAGTCATACCAACGCAACGAGGTCGACAAAACGAGTCTTCTGTAGGAGAGAAATTAACTTTCGCTTTTCCATACGAAACTTTTACTCGCAAAACAAAATCCTCAAAACCATAGTCATTGTTATTCCTATCGCATAGGAACTGGCACAACATAGCACAATAATGAAACTCGTCGTCACCCAAATCCCAAACAATTAAAAGCTCGCCTTTTATTCAAGATGGCTACCGATAAAGTTAAGATGGCCGCACGTGGGAGCGCGTTTTCTATGCCAATTTGAATTTAGAAACAAGTTTATAAAAACCTGTGTTTCAGAGATGATGCAGTCCCGTTAGTTGATGTGTTAAGTTATTAGCGACAACAGGTCAAGCCGATAACCGCTAGCAGTCACGAAATTCGAGGCTAATGGTGCAGAAAGTTCACATCTGGTAGTTTAGAAATATCGTTAAATGTAGCAATTGACTATAAAACTAATATTTTAATGTGGTAACTGATGAATTTATTATGCATCTGGGGGACAGCTACCGTTGCAAGATTTTGAAACCTAACGCAACGACTCATTCTTTGCTCAACACGGGAAAATATTTGACTAATTGAGTCAGAGGTTACGTGTTACAAGCATAATGTCAATGGCAATGTCGATTATATCATCGTTTAGCATATAGATTACAGCCTATGGAATAAATTAGATTTGTTTTTCTTTAGCCTTTATTTCATTTCATGCTAACGATGTGCAAATAGGAAATAATTTCACATTTTACCATCTGTTCGTGCGAAGTACCTACCTCATTAAGCCTTATGCCAAATCGCCTGTTTCGGTTGTGCTGAATTGTCGTACCTATTAATTATTCATAGTCTTGTATTTTTTGTCACTAACTAGTTACTAAGTATTTTACTAACACCGTAGATCCATGTTGTCCTAAATATAATATTTTGAAATTGAATTTATGTTTTAATTATTTATTAGTCAAATGTCAAATAAAATCAAGTACAAAGTCACTTAAATCTAAAAAGATTAACCTATCCGTACACCTAGGCCCATAAATTTGTTTTAATTGGTTTATCGCTTAATTTCAGAGGAGGACTGGGCAGAGAGCACGGCGTACATGATGCACGAAGCGTTCGACGCGTCCCCGCGGCGCGGCGCGTCCCCGCAGCGCTCCCCGCCCGTCGCGCGCCGCGCGCTCTCCCCGCGCGGATACGAGCGAGCCTTCCCCGACGACTACCCCGACCAGTACCGCGACCAACTCGCCCCCTTCAGAGACAGCACCTTCGAGCGACGCTTCAGAAACGAATCCCTCGAACGTAAGGAAGTAACCAAACCGGACAAATTCCCTGACGAGACCATCAACTACAGACGACGATATGTCGCAGACACGAAACCGTCCAACCGGAGCATAGACCGAGTTGAGGAGCGTCGCTTTGGAAAACTCACGAGAGGACTCAGCGAGGGTAGCTTGAAAGCGGCCGATACCTCACCGAAAGACAGGTTCAACGTTGCTAAAGAGAAGTTCATGAACCTGGAACGGGAGAGGTTCAACCGCGAGTTGGAGCAGCACATGGCAATCAGGCGGAGCATGCTCGAAAGGAATAGTCGCTCGACTTCTTCCCCCGAGGAAGAAAGGCGGGATGAGCGTCAGGAACGGCACCGAGAACTGAGCTCTCGACGAGAACCGGAGCGTTCTCATCGGGATTTGGAGCGTTCTCACAGAGAGCCGGAGAGACGTAAGGAGCCTGAGAGAATCCGAGACGACAGAGACAGGGTAGACAGGGGAGACCGGGAGACACGGGAGATCGCTCACAGAGAGATAGAGAGGCTGCCACGAGTCGGAAGGAAACGAGAAGAGACGAAGCGGTTCGAATACGGCGCAGAGGATTACTTGAATAGAATCGAGCCGAAGCCTCACAGAGAAGAGTTTGACGTGCGATACCGAGAGAGAAGAGAGCTGGACCGTCGTATCGATGAGGACGAGATCATCGAGCCGGTGATAGAGGACAGGAGGAGGGACTGGGGCGACAGACAACGGGCGTTCAGCCGCTCGAGGCTGCTGGAAGACCAGCGCCAGTCGTTCGGCGAAGGTGATAGAGAGAGGTACTACGACCGCGAGTACCGCGACTACCGCGACCTGTCCGACCGACAGCCGGCCAAGTTCCGGCACAGCTACGCCGAGCCCATCCCTCGCGGCCGCCTCGGCACCGTCCGACCATATTGAAATGCCATAATATATATTTAGAGCTCTAATTGACGGAGATTGTTAACAATTGGAAATTACTTAGATGACAATGTGGTCACAAAATCGGTGTATCAAATTATATTCTAGTATCTAATATAGTTAGAGAAACCATTATACAAGTTTAAAAGAAGATTAAACTGTAGTTTCGTAACAGGCCATCTGTATTTCTAAAAACCACAAATGATGATGTTACTTATACCAAATCGATAGACGGAGTTCACATTTTGAAAAATGCCATTATATGGGCCATTTGTATACCTGGTTAAAGACCTGAACGTAATCTGGCCACATAGACATACCTACATAATTATAGATACCTACTTATAAATTGTTGTAGTAAAATACAAATCTATCTTGTATAATAATGTTAAAAATTTGTAAATGAAACATTACTCAAAGCCGTGCCTACTCCTAATAAGACACAAAAATTGTATCTACAAAATGACGCCTATCCATATAAGGGATTATCTAAAAATGTATGTACTAGAACCAGAAATACTAAAACATGAGAAAGTAAAATTTTGCGGCCTATAAAAGAGTCATATTTTAATACTTCAAACCCTAATTTCACGGCAAATTTAAGTGTAAATAGGCAAAAATACCGACACATGTAACACGATTTTGTAAATTGACATACCTTACTGAGTGATCTTTATTAAGTGATCCGCTCTCTTCAATTTTGTCATTGACACCACTTAACTTCGTTTCTGCTGCGTCAATTTTCCATAAGATGAAGTGTATGTTAGATATTAACGGGCTTGGTAGGTTTTAACCTTTAAAGGCCAGTCATATAATTGCGAAAATGTATGTTAATACCTGATTTTATATAGTTATAGTTATAATGGCGTAATGACATCGAATAATACACGTAATAGTGTATTTTTTAGATCTTAGTCATATATTTAGTTGAGATGTTCTACGAAACTATGCATTTTTAATGTTTTTCGTTTCGTTTTCGTTTTACATTTTGGTTTCTTACTTTTATTAAGATCAGGTATAAAACCTGCTTGTGGTATCTTATTTCAATTGAAACTCGAATTTCAAATTTAATTTAAAACAATTTGGAAAAATACGGAGATAGCTATACAACACTATCTTCTGTATTTTTAACGGAAGAAGAGGAAACGGGTACACAAAATATGTACACGTAAAATTATAATCCTTGACGTCTGAATTTAGACGTAAAAATAAACCAAACACCTCAATAAATCGAAGATTTCATGCGTCTAAACAAGTACTCCATAAATCATTATCATCATTAACACTTTAACTGCTGCTCATAATCACATGCGCTTGCCTTAAGTGCGGCTAATAGTCAAATGCGTTGTGTTTTACGCGCCTGGCGCGTGTAGCCGAATTCGCGTCGCTCAAAGGAAAACACAAGGTATGTGTTTTCCGCAGTCTAAAGTGTTAAGACATAGTTAACAATTTTTCTTATTTTCTTTTATAAATAAAATCGTTGACAATTGTCGACGATTGAAAACGATTGTTTCGTAAAATTTATAAAAATTACACAATAATTTTAAATGTTCTCCGCATTTTTTAATAAAATGCATATTTTGGTAGAATTCACCTTAAATTAGCTGTAAGTGCCTACACGGTAGGGGTAGATATTTATATAATACTCAGTTAAGATCAGTAACAGTAACACGTCACATATTATCTTGTAAATAATAAAATAGATATAATATGAGTACCTTAATCATTTATATATAGGCTACACGTATCGGTACCTACATAAATATTATAGTTGTTGCTATTCATTGAAAACTGTTGATTTGTATTGAAAGTATTTTATTCGGCTAGTTTATAAATATTTAGAATGAAAATAAAGTTTCAGTTGTAAAAAATATTGAAGCGTTTTGTTGTATCATTTATTAAGTTGAAATATACTAAGGGTCTTACTGATAAACACTGCTTAACTTTTTTAAATAATTGGTAAGTAATTGTCAGAGCATTCTAAATTAAAATGCTCTGACAGTTACTTACCTACGTGAATTGTCACGGGCGAAAACTGGACAATGAATTTTAAGGAGTAATTAAGTTAAGCAGGGTTTATAAGTAAGAGCCTGAATGTTTTCCCTGTCAGGCCAATTTCGAACAGTTTCTGAATAGTCTAAACTTCTAAAGAGTTTGTATGAAAATACTTTAAACGTACTAGACGTTTCCATTCCACTTTCTAAGGCTGCTGTCCAGTCCACTGCAGTTGAGAAGAGAAGAGTGGATCAATATTAACCAATATACACAAAAACCCGGGGGTCTAAATCTGAACAGCACAAGTAATTATGATCTAATTAATCTGTGGCAGAGGTGTGTAATTGCGTAGGTAAGTACCTCCGTCTTTCTTTTCGAAAAAATCAACAAATGAAAGAAAACAGATTCTGCCACCTCTTCGACCACATTGTCGCTTCCCATCAGGTGATGTTGCGGGCAAACGCATGTCTAGGGCTTGTTTTGAATCTACATTTGAAGTCGACTTCTTTTGTTTTTTTATTTTTATTGTTAACTAGCTGATGTCTGGGACTACATGCCCAAGGCTGCTCGACTTAGAGCTATAAAATATAGCATGTAGGATTCAGGGATGGCGGCTATCCATTAGCAATGTACAAACTTTACCGGTTTGTATTAGTAGTAGTTGTAGTTTTTTTTAATGAAAACATACACTTTACATTTAAAAAATACACTTTTTTTTCTTTATTAGGTAGCGAAGAAAATTTCATTGAATTTAATAGTATTTGATTTTATTTACAGCTGATATTGCACAAGGAGATTGCATTCACTTACATTCGAACAAATTACATTTTATATATTGCACTAAGATTGCACACAAGTTTACCATAAAGATCAAACAGTCACTTTAACTGCGGCTAATAATCACATGCGTTGTGTTTTACGCGCCTGGCGTGTGTAGCCGCATTCGCGTCGCACACAGGAGAACACAAGGTATGTGTTTTCAGCAGTTAAAGTGTTAAATACTAAGCATAGGATAAAATTAGGATTCTATCAAAATTCTTATAATACAATACAATTCTTATCCAACTTCTTTCTTAATTCTTAATCTTTTAAAGTTTGTAGAATAAAGAAAAAAATATATTTTACAATTTTGTAGATTAATCCTAGTGTTTACAATAAAAATACAAAATCAAATAATACAGTATTTTAAGTATAAAAAAATTGCCGAAATCCAAAAATTTACGTCTCAAACATTTAAAAAATAATAGTAAAAAGAAATCACCAATCAAAGATTTTAATGAAGAGAAGGATGTAATACTTAAAAACTCTTTAAACATGGAAAAATTAATTATACCATAAGTATAATTTTTAATACACATTAAAATGTATAAAAATGTTAAAATTATTGCACGCTATGTGAAAGGGGTTATTTTAAGTAATAAATAACTACATAGGTACATACTTAATAATAAATCGATATACTTAAAATCCTTATTTAATGAATAAGGTGGTATACGTTATATGAGATGCATTTAAACAACTAAGTCGGTGCCATTGAGCTATTATATACGAGTACCTACTTCGTACTAGAGATGACTCCGCAGTGTTTCATTTAACAGTAGCAAAAATGCACTACACTTTACTGTATTACTCGCTAGAAAAAGAAAGCTTATTTGCATAAATATGACCAAAAGTGTGTGCGTGTTGAATCGGACAATACAACAGAAAACATAACCTGCACGTGCACAGTGCACAGCGAGTAACAGAGTGAAGTTTGAGTAAGGTAACTCAACTGAAATGGAACATTTCGACGTAGTGTGGCGCCATCTCCAGTAACTCAATGTTCGGTGCTTATAACTACTTCTGTTGAAAACATCAATGAAAACCATAATAAATTAATTATAGTAAAAAAAGAAATTGTGGTGAATTTTTTAATTAAACTGATTAAAGATGCGCATAATTATGCGTAATTTTAAGTGAGTTGCGTAATTTATTGTTCGTATTTATATTTTCAATTCCATTGAGCAAACTTCTTTAACGTCTAGTTTATCATAACACTCATAGCAATCGGTAGGATTGCTCAGTTTGGAACAAAATCTAAAGGCGCCTTTGAAATACATTCTAGAGGTATGTATGTATATAGAGGTAAGTTCTAAAATGTTCTTGGTTATCCACGTCGGCCCTAGATGGTTTTAGGAACAGCTACGAGGAACATCTTTTGATATGTTATCTGGCGCATTTTGACTGAAACGGTACGAGTGCTACAAGCGCTACGAGTGCTACGCATTGAGCTTGATTTGCTACGATCATCGTAATGTAGTTTTGAAAATAAGTAAGGCCATCATTAAATTTTTACATCACGTCCTTGTAAAATATTCGACTTTTTTCCACAATTCTGTCCTTGTCTCTACATTTCTACGATAAGAACTACATAGTTCTAAGTATGTCTTAAGGTAGATATCCCAAGGTGTCTTCAAGGCTGGCACCTCTGCTCAGCGGTCGGTGATCGAAGACTCGGGCCAGGGGGGTGACGCGGGGCGGGGTCGGGGGCAGCGGTGGAGGCCTGGGCCTGCGCCCTCCAGCTAGGGAGCGCACGTCGGTCCTCTGGGAGAGACGCACGTCGGCGAAAAGCGCGGCCATTTCAGCTGACTTCTTCACGCTGAGAGCGTCGTGGGAGCCGGCGCCGGTGCTCCGGACTGGAATAAGAAAGCATTTGCTCAGATTTATGCCTGTAGCACACCTCCGCTGCGAAACTACAACTGGGAAACCGCTGCGCGAGTTTCGCTATACAACAGTAGGTACTTCACTTAAGCGAAACTATTAGCGAAACCTAAAACTAAAACAGTTGAGAAATAACAATCGAGAGAAAATGTCGTCGCTTTCGGAGTCAGAAGAGGAACTAATCTTACTGTGGTCAACAACTTTAAAAAGGCGTAGTACCTACCTGGGTGCATGACATCAGTAAAAAAAGAAAGAAGTTGAGAGAAATTTAATTAATAATTGATTTAATAAGTACAACACTGGTCTATTTCTCACTGCTAGTATAAGTTTTTCAGTGAATTCTAAATCCATCTTTCTTATTTCGCTCTCATAAACAGTCGATTGCTACAGACGCGATCGAGTCACACGCGGAACCGCTCCAAAATGGCGGCCTACTGGCGGAGATGTACACGGGCGCCTGAGCAAATGAGCGAAAGAAATCACGTTAGAAAGAGACAACATCATAGTCAGTTTTGTACGTTAGAGCAGGGAATTTCGCTCCTGTTTCGCGGTTATCGAACTTACAACTCACAGCGAAACTATTGCGGTTTCGCTTTGTGGGTTTCGCAGCGGAGGTGTGCTATAGGCATTAAACGCGATTGATTTGTGAGAAAAATAATGGTAAGTTTTTTTTTAATGTAATACCTACTAGGAGTACCTATAATTATGTCTTTAACAACATTTTAACATAGTTAGTACCCTACCAACACTGCTTGAGTACAGATTAATCATCTTTTTGACACAACATCAGATCAGGCCTTCCGTTAGTCACTCATGGCTTTATTGATCACGTCATCTGATCAGCAAGCTAGTCGTCTGATAAACGAGCTGGTTGCTAACCTAACCTAACTCACTCACTCACTCACTCAGTCACTCACTCTGTCCCTGCTACTGTAATACTGACCGGTGAGGCGGTGCATGTTGGCGCTGGTGTCGCGGTGCTTGTTCTGCAGCAGCAGCTCGTAGTCGAGCGCCAGGCTGTCGGAGCTGCGCGCGCGCCGCCCGCGCTCCGAGCGCCGCCGGCTGTTACTGCTCCTGGAGATACAAGAAACAACCAACCTTACTCTCAAGTCTCAACGTGTTCATTGTCCATCAAATATTATCGAACAGTAAAAACAGGGAACAAACACTACATTACTCTACGAGGAAGCAAAATTATAGATATCCCATTGATGGTGGTTAACTCGTGATCTCACTCTTGAATTTGAACATTGAATACCCATGGTGAACTTGTATACGGTTCGGAGTAGTTCGGACTTACTTAAACATATTTTTTTATCAATATAAATATAAAAATAAATCTTCATGTTTTGATAACTTTTACAACGTAACAACAATAAACATGAAAAAAGTAGTTACATTTCACATATTCATATTTCTTAACCACTTGATACAACATATTATTATGAACTTTATGAAGATTATCTTGGAAGACGAAGTAGAACAAATCGAATCATCAACTGGGTCCACGCGCCAACAAAGTTAGTAAGTTTTTGCGTGTCTTTTCCCACCTGTTCCTAGTCCCTTTCCCGTCGAAGTCATCGAAGGCCCGCCTCATGCGGTCGGAGTAGGTCCGCTGCGAGGGGCTCTTCAGATACTCGAGGCTCTGCGAGCTCTGCACGGCGCGGGCGCTCGTCCGGGAGGCGGGGCCGGCGCAGTAGCACTTGTTGCTGTCAGCACAGCTCTCGGAGTCGCAAGAGCAGTAGCTGAAGTCACCCTCGTAGTACTCTCTGGAAATCGCAATTTTGAACTATTATAACATGAAAACTAAAATAACATAAAAAAAAGATTAAAAACTATTTTTTAACGCGACTCTTGTCACGACAAAATTTACTAGAGGTATAATATTTTGACGTAAAATATTATAGTAAGTATTCGATAGATAAATGTATGCAAAATGGGACAGCGCCTCTGTCGGGCGTAAGTGGAAACTGCATCGTTCATACATTTTCTATGGCGTATGATCCACCAATCCGCACTTGGCCAGCGTAGTGGAATAAGGTCTATTCAATTCACCCTTCTAGGGTAGACCTGTATCCCAGCAGTGGGATAATGGATAATGGCTCAACATTTAGTACTTTTTATTCCGTAAAATTTAGCGGTTCCTGTAAGATAGCGTGAAACCGTGGAGCGTAGCTAAATCAATAAAAATCTGCAATAAAAACTGGAATTTGAATACCTAGTTCTATTTCTCCTATACCACCTAAGCGGTTTGAGTGATTTTAGATTACGAGGTGTCATTAGATTTGCCTTTATATTCCAAGTCTCAGAGGCTACATTATGCAGTCGAGTTTTACAAAAGTTTTTATTTAACTTGCAATGTATGTTGCATTGCATGCATTGTATGAAATCTTACAACTCAATTTTGAACCACTTCACGATGTCCGATTGATCTGAAATTTGGTATAGGTAGGTACTGTGTAACTACGATGACAATGCAAGAAAATATTGTTTTTTAAAATACCTTTAAAATTAACTTACATTTTTGGTTTTATTTAATTAAAAAGGTAAACAAACTTGTGTAAATAAAGTCTATAATGATACTCCTGACCTGTTCTTGATTCGAGTCAAACAGAATTCTCTCAATTAACATGGCAATTTAAAGCATTTTACGACCTTTCACACTACATCAATCATAGTGGTAGCAAACTGCAGCAAACACATAAATCATAATAAAATTAACTCGTTTTTCGTCTAGACTTTGGTAGCAATTACAATCAAACGGTGCTAAACCTGATTCTTGGCAATTTTCAAGTAATTTCGATCATAAAAATCGTGCAAAAACTAGACTATAAAAACTTCTAGAAACGCTATTAAATTATACTGCTGTTATACTAATACTGACTTTTAACATTCTTAGGAGTATTAAAGGAAATATGGTATATAATAAATTAAGTAACTTTCGATTTTGAAGTGTAATATTTTATTGATTTTGTGACAGCGGTGGGAGCACTCTACTAGCCAGCTGGTAATGGGCTTGAGTAGCTGTTAATTGAATATTAGACTGAGTACAAGTAGGTGAGGTTAGTTTGTAAGTCTTTTCTATTAAGTAACTAGGTATAATAAAAATAGCGTTCGTCAACACTGAAAGAACGGAACTTTTAGTTTCTCCATCGTCAACAATGTTGACGAAGCGGTGTTACCGAACGGGAATGACTCAATTTTATTAACTACGCCTCGCGACTTCATTCGCGTGGGATGATATCTGTCTCTATCTACCTACCTATTTAGGTTCACCGTATTCCTAAGAACAAAAAACTTGACCTTACCAATAAATCTAGAACAGAGAGATTACAGAAGGTGTCGTAGTGAGAGTCTATACCTCAACTAGTGATATTATTGCTCACAATGGCGAGGCACATAATACGGGGTCACTTGGTCCGCTCAGTTTGCAATAAGTAATTTGGTAGCATGACGGCGCTATTCAGGCTGAAATTTCCGACCTAGCTAAACCTGCTCCCGGTGAAATTATGAATTCATATTCAACTGTAAATAATTTTAATTTGGTTTAGTTAATCATGAGCCGTCGCGAGCCGCGGACGCGCCACGCTCTGATAACCCATCACACATTTCATTTCTACGACGCACGCGTAATTAATAATGAACCATAAATAACAATAAACAAGGCAGGAATTCCTTTGCACGAACGCGACGATTCCGCAAATGTAATTAAAGCACACTCACTTCACGATGCTCTCCTATTGGAGATAAATGAAATGTTAAACGAAGGAGGAAAGTGGAGAAATTTTCGGTTGTAAACTCTCGCGTCTTTTGCAGCATTTTCTAATGCGATGCACTCGACAAAAGTCAATATAATTGAGTCTGGAAATAAGAACTTTTGGCGCCATCTAAATGTTCTACCAATTTGCTCGTGCTAGTTAGATGTGGTAATGATGAGATCATCTAGGTAAATTATGTAACATTGTATTTCAAACTAGCAACATTCTATCATCTCTTGCCTAACAATTCTACACTAATAAAGTCACAACAATCATGTTACAACTGAAAGGTTAAAAATTATACTCACTTCGAGCAATCTTTACAGCTTTTGCTTTTGCTCAGAAGTCTGGCTTTAGCCGAGTCCTTCTTATCAGCCGCGGAGCAATAGCACTTGGACCGGCAGTCTTCCTTCACGGAGCAGTAACAGCGGTCAGCACAGCTCTCCGACTCACATTCCGAACACGACACGTAACCACTCGAGCTGTTCCGGTTCTGGCATCCCAAACGGTTGCTAAGAGTTAAAAAGTCGGAGTCTTCAGATGCGGACGTTCTTTCTCCGGGTCTCGACACTTTTCCGTTTCGTTTTGATACGTGGACAATCCTGTCTGATCGCTTCGAGTGTCGCTGGCGCGTGACCGCTCGCTTCGGTGGAGGCAACATTGGCTCCTTCGGCCGGAACTGTCGGATGTCGTAGCTAGACGTCGAGACGGAACTCTCGGAGACGGGTTCTTTCGGTTTAGTCACCACTTGGAAGTCTAGCGAGGTTATCTGTGGAACCTCTTTTTTCCGAAAGTCTTTCCCGAACGGCAACCGAAATACCATCCGTAGACCGCTTGCGCCTTTGAATATCTTCCGTCTTTTGTTCTGAAATGTACTGTTCCGTCTGAGAATCTTTTTCTTTTGCTTCTTCATGATCGCTTTGCTGTGCTGAAAGAGCTCGTCTTTCGTCAACGTGACCGCTAGTTTCAGTAGGAACTCCTTGTATATCGGTTTAAGGTCATTGAAGGACATTCCTTCTGGATCTATTATGGCGTTAAGGATCTCGTCCATTGAGTGCAAGTTCTCCTGAACTTTAAATTCGTTAAAAAGTTCATTGAACCCTAAAGGTGAGCCGCCTCCCTTCTTACCGTTGTTTCTGGAATTTAAACGATCACATCATTAGCGCTAACAAACCGAGACTATAAGCTTTCTAGGTAAGGATGCTATAATTATGATTGCTAAAAATAACACAGGTGTTGTATTGAATCAGAAGAATGCAACGGACGCGGTTGCGTTAGCACAATTAGTTGCATGCGAGGTCCCGCAACACTCCAATAAACACATTTTATTCTACAGCTTCTAAGATACGCCGATCAATAGAGCCGATCGCTCAAAAAACTGCAAAACAATTCGATTAAGATATCAGCGGCGAACGCCATTGGAAAGGAAATGATACCGCTCAAGCGTTGAAACGAAATTACAGAGAAGTGTGACATGCCTGATTTATGAATCACATCGCATTACAGAACGGAAAGAAATGCACATACCTGTGTCCGATCGACTTGTACCTCGTCAGTCCGCCGGCGTTGAGAAAGCTGCCTGACCGAGGTATCGCCACTTTGGTCAATATGTCCCCAGACTCGCTGATAGACTTCCTGCCGCTCTGAGTTCTCCTCAGAGGTTCTTTCGGGAGCTCTGAATGAGAATCTGACGGCGGTTTGGACGGAATGGGTGGGGGTAAAGTCGGTGGTCTCTGAATATTCTTTCGTCTTTCCAACTCCCTGAAAAGCTCGATTTTCTCAGATACCTTACTTCGAACCGAGGACTCGCTGCCACTGTTTGTTTCAAGTTTTTGGAGCTTGTTGATGTGAGGATTTAGAGGAGGTTTTATGGACGATTTTTTCGAGTCTTGAGTTTCGCTGCCGCTCTCGTTGTGTTTGATAGAGTCCAGTTTAGCCTTGACTTCTTCGACCGTGATTCGTTTGGCTTCGGAGGGTTGGATCGATAGAAGTGGAGGTAGTTGAGATGAGCTATCTGACGAGATTTTCTTAGGCCTGTCTAGAGGTGGTTTTTCTGTGAAGGATTCACTCGCCGAGTATCCATCAGCTCTATCGCTATCGCCGCTCATAGAAGATGTGCTCCGTTTTTTACGTGGAGGTCTCATCGGAGCGTCGTGGTGATTCTGGCTGCTCGCTACACTCATGCAGCTTATTCCATTGCGGTTCTTAAACTGTTTCTTATCGTTGTGACCTTGCCGGCTCATGTGTGACATGAGAGACTTGTAGAGCGTAGCCGCGATCACGATAGCATCTTCCGTCGTCTGGCAAACAAACCCGTGACATTCCAACTGTTTAGCGATACCAATCTTCCTCATCACGACAGCGAAGAGAGGAGAATGCGAGTTTTCGTTGTGAGTGAGGATATATTTCTTATCAGGTGATTCTAAAGTTTTGAATAAAGCTTGTCGGTCTATATTATCGGGATCTGTGATCAAAGGCAGAAAAGCGTAGCTCAAATCTTGTTCGTTTTCTTCGGAAGGTTGCACAACAAATTTAACTGCGGACCAGACTGCTATTGTGGGGAAAGGGTTCAGTTGTTCAAGATCACCCTTTTCTCCTTTATATCTGACTTTGAGCCCGCTTTTCGATATCTCTAATCGACCATTTAGACCGCTTTTATGGCGATAGTTTCTTCGGTAGTTAAAGTAGAGGTCTCTTAGCGGAGTTTGAAGGCCAGATAGACTAGTGACTTTGCTTTGCAGAGGCGTTGATCCTAGATAGTGGACGCTAAATACGTGAACGCCAATGCTTTCTGCGGAGGGCCTTGATTCTCCCGCCATGTCAGCGAACATCCGTTCTATTCGATCCTGCACCGTGTTGCTGGCCTTGCTGATTTTTTTCTGACAATAGTGATCATCATCTTCGAATATTGTCAGTTTATTGTCTCCTGTTGAGCTGACCTGGAAACACAGAATATTTTGAGGTTAAACAAACGTGTTTTTGAACAAACGTTTTCCATCGTAAATATAACATCTGCAAGCGAGTTAGCGATTAAACGTAAAACCAATTTTTTTTCCAAGAGTATTTCTTCGGTTAAGTTTTTTGGGTTTCACATAGGCTGCAACAAGATCTTACCTTACTGTCTCGCCTCTCTAAGTGTTGTGAAAGTGATTGAAATTGAGGAAGGCTGGCGACGGAGCGGGTGTCGTCGAACAGGGCATCAATCTTCTGCTTGTAGGAGAGGGAAGAGACGGAGGGGGCGCGCGGCCGGCGGGCTTCATCCTCACGCGAGCCCAGGTGGAACCCGCCCGGCGAAGCGCTGCCGTTGTCGCACGTCACCATCTGCAGAACAAACATCACACTAATGTAACAGGCAGTTAGTAGTTCTACTGTTAAAGTGGACATTACTGTATACAGTCTATACAGTGTTATAAGGGTAGGATGTGCTAAGCCAAAAAGGGCTCGTAGTACTCATCATTATTACCAACTATGGGACTAACCCGGAATTCACCAAAAACTGGCTGTTTCATACATTTTTTTGAGTGTCATTGACATTTTCTACGTAACAGCTAATAATTTTTTCGCGAATTTTGCGTTGGTCCCATAGTAAAAGTGGTTCATAATAATAAGTACTATTAGCCCTTTTCTGCTTAGCATACCTTTTCCTTATAACCGACGGTCTATAACGAAACGAACTAAAAGACTGACCAATGAAACGACTGTATATGACGAAATGGCAACATTAGGTAGGTATGATCTTCATTTCACAAAGCGCAACTCTCTTAGCTAACAAAACAAACTCGCATCGACAAACTGCAGTTCGATCACGAATGAGATCGTTTTATTGATGTTAATCTTCTTATAATCTATACTTAATTACTTAATAATATTATAAAGAAGTAAAGTTTGTGTGTTTGTATATTTGTTAAATTGTAAGGGGTAATCTCGGGATCTACTGAACCGATTTAAAAAATTCTTGCACCAACAGAAAGCCACATTATTGCTGAGTGTCATAGGTTATATAAAAAACCGAAAAATAAAAAGGCTTTTACGTGGTAGTCCGTTTTGCAAAGTGAATCGGAGAAAAAACGGTCCGGACGGCGCGCGATGGCTTCGGGTTTAATTAACATTATGCCCAACGAAGTGGGCAAGGGTCAGCTAGTATATACATAAATTACGTGTCACGTTGTTTGTCCGCTATAATAGACTCCTAAACTACTTAACCGATTTCAATCAAATTTGCACACCGGGTGCAGTTCAATCTAACTTAGGATAGCCCACATCTCAATTTATAGTAAAAAAACATGAAAAATTAGAAAATTTAAAAATACTTAAACCATAGCGCTTTGTACAATGTAAACTTTTTTAATGTAACTTTTGACATTTGACATAGAATTGACGCAATGGCTTTTGACAGGACAACGTCTGTCAAGTCAGCTAGTAATGACATATAATATATGACATATAGAGGTACATTGTTGCCTACATGGCATTAAAATGGCATCAAATGCATTTACTAATTTTGAAACGAATTCATCTGACATGTTCGATCTGTAATGTGCAATCATTATTTCAAAATCACTACAGGCAGGAATTCTATCGTCATTAACATTTCATTAGTGGTCCGATTTATAAAATTCTACTAGAAACTGACGAAACCTAGTTGTGTAAAAGTTACTTGCCATTAGGTATTGAACAGTTATTTTCGTGCTCAGTTGAGCATGCGAGTAGGTGTGCCGGATGAAGCAAAAAGTTGGAAATGCTCAGCTACTTATCCCAGCGTATAAGGTAGCCGTTCATACAAGTGAACACATAAAGAGTTACAAGGAAAGGCCAAAATGCTAAGTCTGTTATCTATTTGTTACAAGCTGCGATTTGTGGTTTCACCTGCGCGTTGATGAACAACTGTTATGATGACGATGATATTTTGGAATCGTCATGACCATCATCATCATATAGCCAGAACTTAAAGTATCTACATTCCCGATTTCATCACAATCGGATTAGTAACAGTTACAGAAATACTCATACTTACACATACATAATAGATATATTTTAAACTTCTTGCCAAAAATAATTTGCAACAAAGTAATGTTTGTGCTACTTTTATTTTCAGCCCAGAGATGGATGCCCTACTACGAGTATATAACAGTGTTTTTTATTCCGTATCGCACTCAGCTTGTTACGAAAGTTTTATTTTACCAATTATGTGCCGACGTTGTTTAATAGTTACTTAATAAGTATGGTATTATACTCGTTCTTAAACTGGTAATTACAAATTGTAACAAATAACGAAATAATGAAGGGATGTAGTAGATACCTATGTGTCGTGGTGCAATCCCATCTGGTCTCAGGTGGTTGACTTTAATGATACGAGAGATTAAGATTAAGAGCGTGAAATGAGGCAATCCTTAATCAAATATGGAGTTAAATGGTGGTTTAGGAATCATTACGCTCTATATTGGATTAAGGAGTGCCCCCAAAAGTTACGAAATTATTTTAATTGCAGAACCTATGATGAAGGTCAGTGTTTTTCAACCTTTTCTAATGTGGCTCTTTCAGAGTGGAAAATGATTGCGAAGAAAATTCTTGAGTTAGAGTTAGAACTTGAGATAGAAACAGCGAAGGAACAACCTGTTTCTTTAATTAACCTTTTTTAGTAAATAAATGCAACATTTTGAACTCGAATGTTTTTTTAGTTTAAAAACTCTTCAAGCAGACACAAGATACCTATTACATGTTAATAGAACGCACAAACGACGAAAACGACTCTCATATTTCCCTCTTTGTAAGCCCTCTTTAGAGTTTTATTGAGTCCTCAATGTGAAGTCACGTTCTAGAACACTAATCTAGGTTGAATATTAAAAAAGTATAAAGTATAGTAAAGTTTTTTTATACCCCGGATATTGTGGATTTACAATTTGTACATCCTTGATGTAAAAATAAATTAAAATATCAGTTTGTAATGCAGATTACGCTATATTATAGATTTGCGATCGTAAAATTGTTTATTATGGATGTGTATTTGAAAACAGACAGTTTAATATAATGTTTTCGAGTTATTGAAAACGATCTCGATGGCCTCGGGGTTACCATTTCGATGCAAATATGCATCCGAAATCGCCAGTAATGCACACATTCCAATACATCTTCTCGAAAATTCCGCTGTCTTGAATTTGGTGTCGTAATCTTATTTTAAAAATCTTAGGTAAATGTGAAATGAGATTTATGTTTTTTTTCGCTCTTTCTTTTTATGGCTGAGAACATTTACTACATTAACTACTGTTTAACTATATTTAGTACTGTTCTACATCAATGGCTGAGAGACCATGACATCTGATTGGCTAATTATGCTTTTATTCCTTTGGTTACATCTTATTTCTTCGATAGTCTCTTGTAGATAGAATATGATGATGGAAACAGTAATAATGCCTGAAAAAATCGTTCTTAGCAATAAATTCGTCAGGCGCATAATTTCTTCAGGTATTTTCCTTTTATGTGTACCTAACTTTTTGTGTGTGGATATGTCATATTATAATTGTATAGGTATATAAAATACTCACTTCTCCACTCGTTGGTGGGCCCCGGGCCCAAAGTTTATTTGCATCTTGGCACGCTTCTTATCGCTATTCGGAAAATCTGAAACAATATAAAAAGTTTGATTAAATTTTTTTTTTAAGTGATATTTACTAGACTAAAAGGTCTCTCTAAGGTGAAATAGCATTTAATTTTATTTACATAAAAAGCCTTATAAAGCTTTTAATTTTTTTTCTTGTTTTCTGAAGTACCAGTTTCCTCGCCATGCCACAAATTATAGTGGCAAGAAATCGTGCTGATATCCTTGTCCCAGGATGTTTTGCTTGCAGTTGAGGATATAGCGCCATTTCCAAGGCAACCGCAAAATGGGAGAATCATGATTATTACATTAATGACGTATAATTTTGCACATGGCGACACCATACTAAATTCAAAGGCCTTAAATAATGCTACATCTTCTTCGGATCGCAAAGAATGAGTAGGTTCGTGGTAAACCAGATTAAGCAGGTTTACCTAATAGCGTGTTGTTAAAGGATGTGCTGAAGACAATAATGACGATGCACAATATTAAAACCGAAAAACGTAGGTACATTAACTCCCGAAAGTAGAAATATCTGCTAAGAATTTAAAAGAAACGAACGAGTAGCTTTATGACCATCACGATAATGAACTTCATTATTTGAACAAAAAATATACACAACTAGACTAGAATTAGAATTGCAAATTCAGCATACACTAATTTATTATCATAGCGAAAGTGACTCTGTCTGTTTGTTAACTTTTCACAACTTTGCCATTGAACTTGTTATCTTTAAATTTAGCAAGGAAATAAGTACTTAGATACGTACTTCATAAGGATGAATTTAGAATACCTTTACTAAACTAATACCTATAACTTATAAGCCTGCGCTTTACCACAGCTTTACGTAGAATACTTTTTATCCTACTTCCAGTCGCGCATGACGGTCAAACCCACGCCTAATTTGAACCTTGGCTAGATTTTAGGGTTTAACATCAGGCGAGCGATTTGCTCGCCTCGTCACTCAATTACATTAAAAAAAATTGTTTACGGATTCATAAGGAACAACAAATCTTTTAAATGAATAATGCAGAAATTTTAGAAAATTACAAAAAATAAATTGGATAGGTTTTAAAACCCCCAGTAGATCTATATAAACAATATATCCAAATTAATCCTCCATAACATTGTGACGAAAATATTCAAGTATAACTCCCAAAGGGATGAAGGGAAACCCCTATTAAACCCCCATGAGATCCGTGTTCTGTTGTTGCGTGTCCGCTATAAAAGTGGACGAAAACATTTCCGAAAATTTTCTGCGGAATGTTTTCTATCACCATGATAGTGTAAGTCGCATACTCTGTTATTAAGTAGATAAAGCGTGTTATAATGTAAATGTGCCCATAAAGAACGAAAGCGAGAGTTCATTCGTATAAGCTATGTAAATTGGGTAAAAAGTTGTAAATCTTACGAAATGCGCTTTACAGAAGTTTGCTAATACGTCTGTTTCTAGATTTTATTGTCTTAATATTTAGCTGAATATTAATCAAGTTTATTATGAGTGACCATCGAAGTTTCGCCTGAATTTTTTAATTATTTTCCAAGAACTATTCGTACAAGACAGGAAAGAGATGATATGACTGTTATTGAGGCCTCTGGGGCAGTTAAAACTTTGCCTTACCACCCCTCTCAATCTCTATTTCCTGCGTACGCTGGATATCATGAAATGGAAAAACGGGGCTATATAGACACAAAGAACTTAAATCCCCGTTTATACTAGTACCTGTGACGCCGAAACCTGGGGGCATTATAATCTACGAGTATATTGTTGCAGGCAATGGTGGTAGCTTGATAGAGGTGGAGATACTTTGACAGTTCTAGAAGCATTATAATAAACCAAGAAATAACAATAACAACTAAGAAAATAGAAAACAATATTTACACCGAACACCCGAATCAGTAATGGCGCAGGTAATGGTAACAAGAAATAAATTAACAAACTTTCGTATTTAGCTTTAGAATTATGTGAAAGTTATAAACCGCCACAAATAATGAATGATAATGCTCGTATTTTCTTGAACAATATTTACGTGCAGACGTTGTAGTGGTAGGGCTCTTTTGCAGAGCCCGCCTGGGGAAGTACCACACCTTTGCCAGTTATTCCACCGCCAAGCAGTAATGTGCAAACATTACTGTGTTTCGGTTGGAAGGGCATTGTTTCCAGAGAAATTACAGGGCAAATGGGAAATTAAACAACTTATATCTCAGGGTGAAGAGCGCAGTGCTGTGCCGCGCAGGGTCTTGAATTCTGCGAGTTCAAAATTCTGGGTGGCGCAGACCTGTTATGGGCAAACGTGACGTTTAACATCAGGCGAGCGATTTGCTCGTCTCGTCATTCAATCACATAAAAAAAAAAAAAAAAACATAACATGGATACGGGTTTGTATAGAAGGAAATAACGAAGAAAGATTAAACCAAAAAAGCACTCATCATTATGAACAACTTTTACTATGAGACCAACTCTAAAATCACGAAGCAAAAATCAGCTGTTCATTTTGTTGAGTGTCATTGACATTTTTCTAAGCAACAGTTGATTGTTGAAAATACGATAGGTACGGACAGGGCCGTATTTGGAGGTCTGGAGGCCTCGGGGCAACAAAGGAGTGGAGCCCCACTGGCTCTAAATTATTTTCCGAATAAAGAAAACAGTTTTTTTCAGTCGTGTTTTACAATAAATAATTTATTGTGAAACCAAATTGATTCTGCAACGGATTCGCACGGGCATGTTAAATATAGTCTATGTTACTCGCTAATGATGTAGCTTTATATTGATGCAAGAATTTTCAAAATCGGTCCAGTGGTTTTGAGTTTATTCGGTTTATTTATTTATTTCGGTTTAATAAATTTATATACAAACATCCAAAAATACAAATTTTTCCTCTTTATAATATTAGTGCAGACTAGGGGGTGGCAACCTTTTGGTACCGCATAGTGACAATTTTAAATGACGGTGGGACGCACTTGCGCATAAAAATCAAATAAAACTGTTTTTTTTTTCCATGAACCAATTAATTTGGTTTTGAAGAGCTTTCTGTATCAAGTACAGTGGCTCTACTCACAACACAGTGCTTGATTAAGGTAGCTTCAAATCCCGTAGTGTTTTTATTATCAGACCTTTGAATGTTGTACGCAGCAAGTCTAAAAGTACAAATTAATAATAAACATGCGCGAGCGTAGCGAGCGCGAATATTTGAGAAATGTTTGATCAATTTAGGATAGATTTTTACTATTTATTGTATATTTTTAAAGTTTGAGATATTTTCAGGTCAATTTAAAAATAGTTGTGGCCTATATATAATAATGCTTGAACGTAGCGAGCGCAGAGGTTTTGAGGTATTTTTGTTTAATTTAAGACAAGCTATTACTTAACGCGGTGTATGCAATGGTTTTCACAAATTAAGAAAATGCGAGTGTGTAATTTTAAGTTTTATTCTGTCATCTAGAAAAAAAATTAGGCGGCAGGTCACTCAAAACCATATAATTATGAGAACAGTGCACGAGCGCAAAAATTTGAGCCGTTTGAGGAAAAATGTTACCAGTATTTAGTAGTACTAGTCGAAATAAATAAAAAAAGTCTGTATTGTGGGGCTGCCCCGGGCCTCCACAAAAGAGGGGCCTCTTTTGTGGAGGCCCGGGGCAGTCGCCCCGTTTGCCCTCCCCTAAATCCGGCCCTGGGTACAGAACCCTCGACATACGAGTTTTCGCATTGGCAGATTTATTTTTACAAAACTGAACGAAGAAACAAACTTAACGTTATCATGATGGTATCCGCCAATCTTGCCAAATAGCAAAACCTGCTCTATCTATTTACGAGACGAGAGAGAGAGAGAGACGAGTTTGTGCTAATTTCCGAGATTAACATTATACAATTAACATTTAAATAATATTATCTCATGCAAATAAGAAGCAACAGGTGTCTAGACAATGCCATGACACCTACAAAACCTAACGGTTATTACGACTTACGAGTATAACAGGTTTTACATAACGTTTCATGTTAATTTGTAATATCATTGTGTATGTTATAAATTAATTAATTTGCAAGTTTTATCAAGTCCAATACACATGAAACTAAACGTTAAAATAATTAAACACCAAATATCAAAAGCATATATGTAGTTTACTTATTATATAGATAGATAGATCGATAAACTCTTTTATGTTCACACCATAAATTACAAACAAAACAATTATAACACCTAAAACTAGTGCGACAAGTGTGTGAGGTAGTATAGATCTTCGGAACAACAGGTCAAATTTTAATCATCAATTCATTAATGGAAAGCTGTACTATCCCTAACCACTATAGGCTATGTTTTGCAGCCCTAAACATACGATAATATACGAGGATTCCGAGGTCTGCAGCAGCATCTGGCACATAACCATTTGCGTCGGCTACATTGAGAATAATGGCCATCTAAATTCCGATGAATTCACTTAAAGTACAGAGCATACTGATATCACCAAAAAGTCGGTACAGTAATACCCCGACTTACGCTACCCCGTTTTACGCGAATTCGAAGATTCGGTTTTTTATTTTGATCGCAGCGCCCACTCTGTCAATATTCGGTTTACGATAGGTTCGAACGTGTTACTATACGAGTGAATTTTTTTACGTTCGCAGTGCACATTATTGATTATCTTTAATTATGTCATCCAGGAGACCAAAAAAATTAGTTTATTTTATATGCAAAGTTGAACCCCGACTTACGCGAATTCGACTTACACTGTTATCGCTTGGTCCCACCTATCGCGTAAGTCCGGGGTATTGCTGTACATTGATTAGCACTAGTTTATGATAGTTGTCACCGTAAAAACTGGTGCATCAAATCATCGTACTTTTTGGTGATATCAGTATGCTCCGTAGCGCGTAGTTTAGATGAATTCATCATTCTCTTAGCGGAATTTAGATGCGCATTTTTCTCAGTGTAGTTTATAATTATCTTCAAAAGTCAGACTTTTCTAGACTAGCGTTAGTATGCGACAACGGACTAAAAAATCAAAAATCACATCCTTAAGCTAAATTTAGTTGAAAAATCAATAAAATGCATGTTGATTTTAAAGTTTAATTAGTTTGGTGAATTTAGTTAGCTAAATGTCAAACCAGAATCAAGGATGCATAGCTGTATACATTAGAACGGATAAGTTTATTATGTCAAGGCCGTGAAGATTTCAAGATGCGCTATAAAATAATAAATCGATCTGAATAGATGATATTTAGACTAGGCAATAGGTATAACCTTAATTAGATCTTTAAATCAATCTTAACTAGATGACCTTAATCATTTGATTTTTTTTGTTTTGTTCAACCTAATACATGGAGTTCAATGAAAATAGAAAATTAGGAAAAACACCACATAACTTCCACACTCAATACAAATCCATCAATCGTATCCCATTGTTGAAAATTCATAGCTTTTCTAAAAGCTGAACTGAGCACGCCACAGACGCATACTCCAAGTTGATTATACGCAAGTATGTATTGTATATGTATACTATTGTATGCACTTAGTTTCTACTCATTCTAGGTATTGACGACTTCGCAACAAGCTATTCACAGCCGCATAGTGATTTATTTACTTAGCACAATAGGTAATTTACCCTAAACTGACTCTAATAACTTTGCTGTGTCATTTTAGTTTTAAATTATCACATTAATATTTTACATGCCAGGTGTGTGACCAGTGTTAGTTTCGGCACAGGTTTCGGATTTAACTTGTAGGGACGGTTGAATTGATTTAATTTTTTGGCCCAAAAGTTGAAAAAGTTGTTGTTCTTGAAAATGTTTGCGAGTAAATAAAAGTGTCATTCTTAGTAGTAGGTACAATAATACATCTAAAATTATTAGACGCTGCAACAAAAAGGAAATAGGTAAGTGTAGAACACCGAAGTCGGATGTGTAGAACGAATGGACAATCCTGGTATCGGAATTTTTAAGCCGTCTGAAGTACTCTGATATGTTGTTGTCTCTGCTTGTTACTCATTATTTAGGTATTATAAGTACATATTCATTCAGCTACAGCCATCTATTTCAGTAGGTATTCATAATTATTTAGTACATAAAAGTAGGTACATTTGTTCTGTGGTGCGGTACTCCTCAAACTAGATGCAAAGCACTTGTATCTTAGAGAGCATTACCTTGTCTGACGTCCTCAGACGGCTTAAAAACTCTGATTTCAGGGCTAGCTACTCGGCCTACACAAACTTACTACCTCTAGTCATTTAGCAGAAGTAAAAACCTAAAAATTGATCAATACAAAACGAACCTGTGAAATACGAATTTCACAAGAATTTATTGTAATTTAAATCTTATCTGTCAATACAATAACGGCTATTTTCGCTGATAGCTGCCAAAGAATTTGTTCCAGATTCTAGCAAAGCAAATCTAGCGGCTTACACCCCGCTTCTTTGTTTTACGAGCCATAGTAGTTAGACAAGCGAGCTTCTATTGACACAATGGAGTAGTTCAAGTACAGTTCAGCGACCGAAAGTTACGTACTAACTAGTACCTTATCTATGATAACTGTTATACTAACTGGTGCCTAATCTGTGGTGACAAATAAGCTAACTGGTGCCTAATCTGTGGTAACTAATATACTAACTGGCGCTTAATCTGTGTCGAAGGCACGTCTGTTTGATGTTCAAATAGTTTTGATTGTCGACATTTCTGTTAATTGAAATTTTTGCGCCTATACACGCTTATCGGATATCACTTTTCTTAAATACATAAAATTGAACTAAGAATACACAAAATAATATCTAATTTCTTCTCTTGTTTCTTATCTTTGCTTAGATCTTGCTAAGAATAGGTACTTTGTGTTTTCATCTAAAAATCTTTTTAAGGTGGCAGAACCGACCAGCAGTGCAGAATTAGCAGATTCAAGAAACACTTTAAATGTTAGACACATATATCATCAATTCATCATAAATCAAGCTCAGATGTTCATCTCACTAATATCAAGGCTTGCTTGGTTTATATCTGATAGTCCATTTTAATAATCAATACTTAGGTATTTTAAAACTTAGTAATCTGATGAAATATCTGGATGACCTTGTTTTTAAATTTAGGTCAAATATCATTCAATACTCGTAGACTAGAATATCATGCAGTCCTGTCTAATAAAACACAAGATCTGACGTCAACCAAAAACAATTATGTAATTTCCAGTATTCATCTTCGATGACTTGAATTCACTTCCTGATCTGAAGAATCTGAATGAAGTTATACATTTTATGGTCATTTTGTAATTTTTATTTTTAGTTAATTAAATCACGGGTTAAAAAGAAAAGAGACTGATGAAAAGATGCATAATGAATATCTTGGCCATTACGCATGAGAAATAACACCAAGATTGAGGATAAATGACACGATGGGTTAAGAAAGAAGTCTTTATTGTGAAATATCCAAAAGTGGACCAGCGTATCGTTGAAAAGCTTTTTCGCTTGGCTTAAGATAAGGACAAGATTACAAGTTCGCTGGCCTGACGATTAACCTACAGAAGGTAGTAAAGAGGCAACAGATGATGTTGTTCTAGTGACGGTACATAAGCATGCAGGTTCTACCAAAGCTCTACCAAAGTCTCATTACCTAGCGAATTAGTCACCGTTGAAATTCAAACGTAAGCAGCACTAACACATTCTTACTATATCATCGCATGTCCAGCTCACAGCATCATTATATGCCTGTTATTCAAAAGTATCAAGTATGCAGTCAAGAGCACAAATTGTTGGGCGACGGCAACGCACCGCAATGCGCCAGCGGCGCGCGGCCGCGGCGTCACGCGAGCTCTGCATACTTTGTTGACAGAATACGAGAGAAATGAAAGAAAAGAAACGATTGATGCTAGATCTTATCGAATAGAATATTTCAACCGTATGTTTAGTATGTCTAGACTAAAACATTTTATTTAGCACCTATGTCTAGACGCTGAACTATCGATTTGTAAACGATACTACTTTACTGCAAATCGAACACAATCTGGTGCAGTTGGATGCGTTCGAATAGTAAAAAAGTTTGTCATTCAGTTCAAAATCTTGCGACATGGTGTTTACATTTATATAATAATTTGATTCTTTCAAATTGTCATGTTGCCCACTTTGAAATATAAACGTTAATTTTATCGATACAATCAACAAATGACTCTTGGGGGAACAAAACTGAAGATCTCTCGTCTGGCGAAAGAGATAGTATCTCGGTCACTGTCACTGATATGAGAGTAAGAGTGACGGAAATAATCTCCAGCGCCCAAGAATAGGTCCCTGGTAGAGTGACGATTTGGTGTCACCGGTCATCCTAGCTAGAAGTTGATCTGATGATAAATAGGACGATAAAAAGATAGGTTAGATAAACTATTTATTGCTTAAACCAGAATTTCCAAGCAAATTATTATAATAACGCTTAAAAGTAGCGCAACAACGGCTAAGTAGATGCATAAAGCAGACGACCACCGTTATTCCTTATGAAAAGGCTTAAGAAATACCAACATTCAACAGTATAGCATTAAACAGGCTGACAAATACGACTATAAACTAAATATTGCAATCAAAGCAACCTTCTTTACTCAGCCGCCACAAAATTACGAGCCTATAAAATACATTTTATACTCGAATCCACAATCCAGGGAAGTAGGGTAAGTGTAACTGTTGATGGCATCTGAGCTGTACCAGGGTGGCAGCAGTGAGTTAGCGGTGCGCGTGCGCCGTTATAATGCGATGGAGGTACCGGCTGGATTGAATTTGACGATGATATAGATTACGAGACTAGCGGGGCTTTGGTTTGGAGTGCATGCGAGATTTTGGACACATATGTATACGAATACGAGTATACGTCTACGACAATGACTTTTGTTTTTCTTTGATAGGCTTGCATTTGACTGCCATCTTGCCTGATGGTAAGAAATGATGCGGTCTACGTACGATGGAGCACGCTTGCCTAGTAGACTTGACTTGAGTTTGCGATGACAGACTAAGAGAGGCGGAGTAAAATGCGCCATGTCTACATAAAGCAATTTTTGCGTGACGTAAACACATGAAAACTAACAGCCAAGTTATGCAAGAACATTAAATATTGGGTTTTGGATTGAATGGTTCTTTTTTCTGTAAAACAAGAACATTATTTTTATAAAACAAAAAACAAAAACCGACTTCAAAAGACCGACTATTGAGTTATTCATCTATTTGTCGCGCACGTACTTCATGCAAATTTAAGACTTATATGGTTTTCTCATGGATACCATTATCAGAACTGGACTAAATTGAAATGGGACCAAATGGGAAGCATCAGCTTTCTAATAAAAAAAGAATCATCAAAATCGATTCACCCAGTCAAAAGTTATGAGGTAACAAACATTAAAAAAAAATATAAAAAAAAAACATACAGACGAATTGATAACCTCCTCCTTTTTTGAAGTCGGTTAATAACAGGCCATGAATAGTACCGTATAGTACAGCTGTTCCTATCTGCTGAATCCTTGCGTGACACTGCAACTGACAACTGTTTTTAATATAAGCTAGCGTGGTGCTTACTATCTTGGATCTTATTCTGTCGACTGAGATATTTTCTCGGTCCCTGATCACATGATCTCGAGAGTTTAAGAATAGGGTCCTTGTCAGATGAATAGTTTCATCTCTCATTATAATCTACTAGCTGTTCCCTGCCACGCTTCGCTGTGGATAAAAAAATAAAAAAATTATAGCCTATGTTACTTTGGGATAATTTAGCATTCGAATGGTGAAAGAATTTTTGAAATCGGTCCAGTAGTTTTTGAGTTTATTCCACACAAACATACAAAAATACAAATCTTTCCTCTTTATAATATTAGTATAGATATATATATAAAAATGTTATGTTGGTTTGTGTACGCTTCAAAAACTCTAAAAGTTCTGCACCGATCGAGCTGAAATTTTAGCATGATATATAATACGCATCAAGGTTTTTTTTTATCCACAGCGAAGCGTGGCAGGGAACAGCTAGTAGTACATGAAAAAATACTTAATTGTGTACATCGATCAAGTATGTTTGTGTCCGACTTCGGTGATTGTGTGTAAGGAACTCTACGAAAAGGAGGTCTATAAAATATTTAAAAAAATTGAATTAAAACAGTATATTTTGGATCGATCTTTATATGACTGACTTTTAAAAGGCTTGCAAGCTGGAGTAAGCTAACAAGTTTAAAGAGACTCGTGGTAATAGCTGTTTCTAAGCATTCTAAGTATAAGACTTGTTTTTCCAGAAATTTGCAGATGTTACTTATGGTACGTATTACGGTTTGTCAACTGCGAATTAACAAATATTATACGTTAGATTATACGTTATTATACGTTTGCGTTTTCGTGAGATTATTGTTTTCAGGTGCTTCACAATTTGTCATGTAATATATTATTTATTGTGTGCAAAACTTATTACATCAAGGTGGTCTAGATGTTAATAATTAAAACTACTCTAACAGTAAATCGACGTGAAATTTTGAGATGAAACCTAGCTGGATTGATTTTTCGATGCCAAAACACCCATATACAGGGTTACCCTTTATGAATAACCCTGTATAGAAAATTTCGTCTAAATCGTTAAAAAGTTTTGGAGATCTCAAAATATGTTCAAATATTGCTCGTTTAATAGTATTACATGTTGTTGATTTTTTGTTCATTCTTCTGATGTCAGAATGCAACTTTAGTTAAATGCAGAAATATCTTTGGCTATTAATAATTCCACATAAACATTAAACTTTCATTCAAATCATTAAATCAATAAACGGGCAATTTCTATCAAATAACTATCAAATATTAAGGCACCGTTGCCGCAAGGAAATAAAATTAGCATTAAGATTATTCAAAAAACGCTTTTACTTTTGTTTGAATCCGCAGTTTTGTAATCCAACACAACTCGTATTTACATAAATTGGTAACAGATAAGTTAGAATTAATTCGAAGATGTGATTTCATCTTCTGCTGCAATATTATCGGTTTTTGATGATCGGATTAGAATCTAGTGGTCGATGCCCTACTGCGGTTGCGTAATTCCAAACCATGCCCCTATGTCAAGTAATCGAAGGTGTTAATCCTAGTGACCTCGTCGTAAACCTTTAGCACAAGCATCTTGTTATAATTACGAGGGACAACTCATGTAACTTTGTGTTGTGTTGGATACTCTGACTATAATTTCGATTACATTCGGTGACCTTTTCAAAGAGTGATTGCATTCTAAGCGTGATGCACTTGCTTGTATTAACAAAATGTGTCAAAATCACCTAGCTTTCATAGTAAAACACCAACATAGTTGGAAGTTACTTTAGTCAGACTCTGTTGAAATCTTTCATAAGACCAACAACATTGTGGTACTTTCTGGTAAACGAGTAATTAATTGACAACTTCATTCAATATTATCTAGCTAACACGAAAGTTATTTAAAATTGTAATTTGGACTTTTTAAGGAGGAAATAGTACACATAAATACGAAATTCTGTTGACAGTTACAAAGTACATCCAAATGTAATTGGCAATAAACGCCTAATATAATTAATTATTCTGACTACCGAATAAATTGACTTAAATAACAGTTATTGGTGTTAATCACTTACTAAAAATTATTTTATTGGAAACTAGTTTAGTCTCGTGGTTTCACCCGCGCGGTGTTGGTCATGATAAAAAGTAGAATATCTTATGTTATTTTTTGTGTTTGTGTTTTGCGTTCACCCCTGACGACGTGTATGCCAAATTCCATGATGATCGGTTGAGTGGTTAGGGTGTGAAATGTGTGCCTAACAAACAAACAAATTCACTTTCGCATCATTTGGGAAAACTCCGCGTTTAGCCAACGACTTGCCTCTTGGTAGTTGACCCTGAAGAGAGCTTTGGAATTTCGCAACTGGGCTTTTATTTATTCAATGAATTCCAACGCGGCAAGAAGGTTTGAGGTTTCAAAACTGCAAGCAACATTTTAGTAATAAAACGCTATAAATAAGCGTTTTTGGAGACATTTATTAAACCATTAGTATTACCAGAAGAACACTAAGATTGCTCTTTAAGTGAATGCTAACAATGCTATGATTATGTTATTTAGACAGTCATACCACCAAAAGGAAATGAGCGAGACATTTTGTCACCTATGTGCAGATTTTGTGTCTAGTTACCAGGTTATTCGCAAAGGGTATAATCGGGTATATGCCTACAAGGGTAATAATTATAATACCCAACATTATTATATGAACAATAATTGTTACCAAAAAAACAAGCTTTTAATTTCGCTAAAATTCAGCGGTTGCTAATGCATCCAAAAAACATTCACATTCGATGAGCAATTTGATGCAACATAGTTTTTTTTTGTGATTTTAAGGTTCGCGCACATTAGGATGGGCTACACTGGCATTTCATTACCAATTCTTGCATTGCGCTGCGGCCCGCTGTAGTGTGTTAGTTCATACAAAATGTACTGATGCAGGCTGATTTTTGCGTTGCGATGCGGCCGTAGTAATGTGCGCGTACCTTTAAGGTTGATCCAATAGTAATCATATTCGTAATGATTACAAAAGCGCTTCTTTAGGCTTAGCATTCTTACTGAATTGCCATTAGCCATGTATAGTCAATTATATCATTGAACCATTGTGCGCTTTGGAATTCGTAATGCAGATTCTTGCGTGTCGATCGAAGACGACGAACGTTCAAGCATCCAAATTAATACAATTGATTAACTGATTAACACTTAATGCATATGTATTAAAAAGTTTTAACGTATATTATACACTTAGCAAATTACACATAATAAACTTCCTCCTTGATGTGATGTTATAATTTCTCAACGGCTTTAAAAATAACTCGGTTCTTTAAACTAGTTATCTCTAGTTAGTATCAGTCCACAGATTAAGCCATTGGATTAAGCTGTTTTTTTATCGAACATAGTTTTTATTCCTCGAGGAAATTGGTCAAAAACTTGATGCGGTTACACTATTTTTGGTGGCATCTATTATACCCGACTACGACGGCAAATCATAAGGGTTTCTCTCTGAACATCACTAAAATAAATACAAAAACAAACACGATAAATATTATAATATCGAATAGTTGTACATAACAATTTCAGATGAGAACATTTTCTAATTCACACTTTTTATAGCGTGATTTTTCTGTAGTCAGTTTTTATTTTTGAAGTTACATATTTTTTATCTGTGTAAGGTAACTTCAAAGCCATACCATTTAACACGCATGACTCTCTAAAGTGCGTCTCGGTAAAACGCCGCGGTCACCGCCTCGAGATGGAAAAAGTGAAATTTCTCAAGTTTCTAGAACTAAAACTTTTTTAGATGAACGAACATTATGTAAGTACCTTCCACGGGTAGGTAGTCGTCAATGAAGTTTCGTTTTGCAATAGAAATACAGGTTACAGTAATTGTTTATTATGTATCGTTATGTATAGGTATTAATTACGAGAATCTAAGTCGAGATATTAATTAAGTGGCTCTTTGATGGCAAAAGACCGATTTTTCAATCGCGTTATCACCATTTCACGTCTACAGATTAATATCTATTTGTATAAAAGCGTTTAAAACAATCTACTCATTGTGAATTGTTGTTGATTCAAACGTAGCAAAATGTAGCTAATAACAGTACCACCCTTTTAGACACCACTAAGTATAAATTGTTATTCTGTGTAAAAATAAACGGAACACCTCATTCAAACACGGTTGTCACCAGTTGTAAATGTCATAGATGTCTTTATGTCAAGAAAAACCCAACCTATCCCAATAGTTACGTACTGGTCGTTCGTTACCAAAAAGAAGTTGTTTTGGTCGAGTGGTTAGCTCTGGTGTGGGTTGTTAACTTACTGATATGAGACCAGGGCTATTCTGACACGCATGAAATTATCTCTGTTACTCTCACACTCAAAGCTTTTCCAACAAGATAGACAGTGATCAATATAATATCGTCCGCACTAGAAAAGAATGAGCACGTCACGAGTATCGACAATGATATGATGATGTAAACACAGCAACGATCACACCTACAACTACACCGGCGTTTTCCCTAAATTGGTTGTTTTTATAATCGTTCATAATCTCTCAAATACTCGTAGTTACGTAAACAAATAAGCGAACTAGCAGACCGTTGAACGCATCATGTCGAACATATTGTTACCCGCATAAGTTAGTTGTTTTATGAGTTTTCTTAGCTTTTATCTCAGATCAAGTAAAAAGGCAGCTAGAGTCCCGCCTTAGATACGAGTGAAGCCAAAAACTACCCTACTGCCGTGTACGTAAATTTCACGCACTTAGTGACGCATAAAATTTTGATATTTGTATTCGAAATTTTAAGCTAAATGTTATGATGTTTATGTGTTCCATGAGATGTTATTTACGATAAGTAGACACGTGGAAAGCTATCGGACGTCTTTTTTACTTTAGCGTAATTTTTGCTGTGTTTTAATTTATATAACATAATTTTATTTATTTATTTTTTGTCCACGTTTTCTGTTCAACTGACGTAAGAATAAGAACTGACGATTGATTCGGGTAATCAATATGTGCTTGAAGTATACGTACACGTGCTGTAAGGTAGATTTTGGCTTCACTTGGATCTAAGGCAGCACTATATCTACTGTCTACTTGATCTGAGGCTTTAATACGATGCGATTCGTGACGTGTGTACCCGCTTTCACTGCCATGCGGCCACTTGACCACGCGCCTTTATTTCTTTATTACTCTTTTGATAATCTTGTTTTTGATACGTTTTGTTCTGGTCGGGGCACGCTTTGAGTGCAAGAGAAGCTAGTAGCCGCGATACGAAATCTTGCTGCGGGAAGTTCATCAGAGAGATTTTATACGCATAGTCTAGTAAATTTAGACGGAGTAGTGTGAGCCATTCTAAGCCATTCCTCTTTTTTAAAAAGGTTTTCTTCCGTTTAAAATGAGGTTAGTAACTTGTACTTAGTTGGTATTTTTTTTACTTGCGAATTCATGAAATATGTTATTATCGTGGTAATGAAGTTTTTTCTTAAAAAACGGAGAGCGAAAGGCTGAATTCCAATCGTTACTGTTCTATTTATATCCGTCTAATATATCTAATGACTAACTTACCAAGTTACAAAGTCGTATAATTCTAATTGTGCAATAAAACTAACCATTGCAAGTAAATACTCTCGATAAAAGCCGTAAAACTTAATGAGATGTCATCTTGAAACCTTTTAACGAGATTTATAACGACTTTGATGACCTTGTCGTAAAGTTTACATTCGAGCTTCGATACAGGACAGCTGAACTTTATATTAGTTTGTATGCAAGTTGCACAAAGATAAATATGACACTTTCGTAAATAGCTTTCACGGATTCTGAAATGAAGCGGTAATATTTGATTGACTTTGACTTTCAAATTACGAATGTTGTCCCGTTGTGATCGTGATTGTGCCGAATGTCAAGAAACGGACGTAGTTGTAAGACATTCACTAATTTAAGAAGCGATGAGGCGGTGTTACTGGTTGGGAATCTTTTTTAAAAATTTGTTCCCAACCAGTCACACTGTTACACTAGTGTAAAAAAAAATCCCAACGAGTCACACTGTGACTCGTTTTGGTGTGACTGGTTGGGAACCCCCCGTTTTAAGCCGCTCCCTCAGCGGGAGGATTCGCGTGTAATGTAACGGTTCGAGTTTTTGCAGAGAGGGAAGAGAACCGAGCATTGCAGCTCGAAACCTGCAATGTTATGTGGTGTAAAGGCGCGTGTTCTTCGCGTGTTTTAGTTTAGGTACACACTACACAAAAAACTCTACATTGTTTCGATACATATATTTCGGCGTAAAACGCGTAGAAGACGCGTCTACTCAATCATTCATCAGTAAAGCAGTATTGTAACATAGAGCCGAATTATAACGTAAATAGATCCATGGATAGTCACATTACAAGCTAATGCTCGTCAGTCAGTGGTGTACTATTGTAGCGTAATGCTCAAAATCGGATTTTGGATTGTTAAATTACAGGCAATGCTCCTAATGAAGAAGCACCTTAACTCTTACGGTAGATAGCCCATTATATGTTAATTCCACACGTATTCCTTTGGTTCTGGTATCAAGATAAGTTATCTGCTTATCGCTGCTTAGTTTCTAAGTTACCTAAGTAAATAATTCAAGTTAATTTACGCGTGTAACAAAAGTTTAGATACTTCGCCATGTTGCAATATTGCTTGATTTCCGGAGAAATCTATAAAAGTAGTTTTATTTTTTTTTAATATTCACACCTATTTTATAGATGGTTATAAATTAAGTTGTAAACCTTTCATCGATTGTAGGATATACCTGTAGCTAACAGCTTTTCATTTTATTGTTTTATGTTATAAAGCTTTTAAATATACATTTAACGACTATTATATTGGAGAGCAGTCTTATCTTGACATAATTTCCCTGTTATTTAATACAAGACCATATTTACGTTAATATATTTTAATTATAATTGTATACATAGGTTTAGTAATAATTCCAATCCTCAGTTTAGTGCTGCCACGCCATAAAATTTACCAACAGGCGAGTTGGTAGTCAAACGAGGATTTATTCATTAAAAAAAGGCCCATACCACAAGCTCCTTGCGCCAGCCGGAATCTCGTTGGCTTTTATCTCGCCTTTTCTCGAGCTCAATGAGCGAGATGAAATCAGAGCGATCAAGTTTAGGCTCGCTCTAAGAGCTCATGCCAGAGGTTTAAAAACTCAGAAACCACGGCTAACTACTGGGTTTAAACTAACTTACTTATTTATTAGCGTGATTCCTATTTTTACGGTAAACATTAAAATGAATAAATTACAAGTACCTACCTACTAGTGTTAACAACGATTGTAAAAAACATAGACGATTCCGAGTAACGCCGATGGGTGCAGCTAGTTATCTAAAAGCATTGATTCCAATATTATTAATCTTGATTGTGCCCCTTTTGCTCACAAAGTCTAGATTTGATTTCCCGTTAGGTTTATAGTCTATCTAGGTTGAGTAAACGAGCCTTGCTACAGTAAACCTGGACATATCAAGGTTAACTCGCTAGCTATCGGTCAACTTCAAGTTGAGCCAGCTTGCTTAATCTATATCGTAACTTACCTTAGCTTGTTAAATAAATCAAGATTAGAATCCTACTAATATTCATCCTATTAATATTATAAATGTGAAAGTATGTTTAGGTGTTTGTTAGACTGTCACACAAAAAACGCTAAATGAATTTATATGAAACTAGCTGCGCCCCGCAGTTTCACCTGCGATTTCCGGGATAAAAGTAGCCTATGTGTTAATCCAGACCATGAACAACCTTAATTCCAAATTTCATGCAAATCCGTTCAGCCGTTTTTACGGGAAAGCGCAACAAACATACTCACGAACTTTCGCGTTTATAATAAATATTAGTAGGATTTTGGTATACCTAATAAGTATATTTTTTTAGTATTTTAAAAACATTCTCTTATTGCACTGTCAGCGGAGTTACACAGCTCAATCGTACTCGTACATCGAGAAGTGATTTAAAATTGAGTTGCAAGATTCCTCCCGAACATACATTGTAATTTTAATAGAAGCTTGTAATAAGGGCTTGCATCCTGGATCAACACATGGGCCACTTTTTGTCCAAAAAAATACGATTCCTGATATTCTTCAGGAATCGTTGATTATTTTTTTGCGGGCGAAACCGCGTAGTAGCTAGTCAGAATATAATTATATGTTTTGAATCACCTCAGGTGAGATATTGTACCAAAACATAGAATAAATTGGAAAACCGGTATAAGAAAGTGAAAATATAACATAGGGTTAAGCATAAGCATGACATAAGATTTATGGAAATTATAATTAACACACGAACATGCACATGTAAACTGGAGGCTGTACATATAAACAAAATATACCTACTTGGGTTTGTAGAACCAAAACAATACCTCCCTATTTCTTCTTCTTCTTATTTCCTATTTCGAGATTCCGAGACCTATATACATAGGTACAGTTTCTAAATCTAGGTAAATACATATTTATTTACTTGCTATTTATGCATTCCTTGGATTAACACATATACTAAACTATTTGTTTCTAAAAATTAATGGTTCCTGTAAAAACGAAAACGCAGCAACGAAGTCAGAACTGCCAATGTCATAATTTTAGAATAAAACATAGGTATTGTTCTAACATTGAAAAGCTTTTTTACTTATTTTTTCATGTTTTATAACTTTAACATCACAAAAGGTTTTAAATATTTAATTTTCATTTGACGTGACATAAAATATAATTGTTAATTAACATTGCACGCAGACTGAGAAGCCTAAATAAATAAACAGTTTATAAAAAAGATTGTTTTCGTTTTCTACTCTTTTTTGTAGAGGTCAAGACATCTGAACTTAGTTGAAAACCAGCAGCCACCGATTTATCAATGGCCATAATCCATCTCCGACGGTTATTAGAAAACCGGTCAAATTATACAAACTGACATAAAATTGTTATATTGGTATTATATCATAAAAATATACATACTAATAACGTTTTTCGCTATAGAGTTATGGTGTTTATATTATTTCACCATTTTGTTGAATAATTTGTAATATTTATGGAGAAAGTGATCAATACCATTACGTTGATTGAAGTTTTATAACTTTATTTTTATTCTGTAGAAGAATAACGCGGTGCTTTACTGTTATGAGAGACTAGAAAGCAAGCTTTTTATCCTACTTTTGATTTAAAGGAAAATTTTGCTAGGATGTGCCTAGCAAAATATAAAAAAATGTACCACTTTATGCACCACCACCTTTAATTTACATATAAAAAGTACCTACTGGTAAAGAGCAGATAATATTATACTATACCTATATAAATTAAAGGTGGTTAATAAACTAGTAAATTGATTTTTTAGAATCATAGTTAAGAACGGTAGAAGAAGATAGTTTAGTCCATCGGGTCACCTTTCAAAAAAAAGTGAAGAAAAATTTATGAACTGAGAAGGTCGCACCTTTTTAGAGATTTTTAGAGCTGTCGCATGTATTTAATAAATTTGTTTAATAAATGGTAGAGCAGAACCGACGGTAATCTTTTCCACGTTGGCAACCCTAGCTATCTCCTGGCACGAAATTGTATGCGGCTTTGAAATAAACCAAAGATTTTTCAGAGATATGGCTGGCAAATATGAACTTAGTCTTGAACTCTGTCTGGTCTGGTCTGGTAATATGTTGCGCAGCACAATCGCTTTATGCATTTACAAAGTTAGCTCCATTTAGAAAACAGGGAAAGTCACAATCAAAGCCGATAATCCCAGGAGAGTTATACATGAAATTAATAGTCCATAAAGGAAAGCGACTGGAGCCAGCGAGGTCCCATGAGCTCGACTACAGTTATTTATATCCTGGCGGTGACACCTCAATGAATGGTCATATCATATCGGATTATAGCCGCACTTTCTCAGTGGATTTGCACTTGAGCATGCAATGTCGTGACTTATTTGAATAGCTTTGCAGTTGGCCGTGAAATGCATAGGTGTTGTTTTGAGTTGTTCGAATTTTTCTCTCTCATGAATTATTTGGTGCGCTAGCGTTCATCAGTTTGTTAGTTCTCATTCGATTTTGTATCTTACTAGATAGCACAATGGACTTCGCCCTTAAACTTGATATTTCAACTTTTCAGCTGTACCTACTTTTGGGTTTTTCCTAAACCACCCCGATATTATTAGGTGTACAACTTTGCTTCCGCTGTTTTGCAATAGATGGCTGTAGCGGTAAGTGGTAGTCGAACAGAAATTGTTATTCATATACATTAGATTTTACAAACCAAAATGGGAAGATGTGACTTTCTTACCACTTATTACTAGGTACCGAATAGTTTGCTTCACTTTGTGATTTTGTTTCTCTCTTCAATCATGTGAGAATGCATGAACGTCAGCAGTTCTTGATAAGTTTAATAATGAGGTTGCTGAGACCTTCAGGCGGTCTTGAAATTTGACACCAGAGATAGCTATTCGGCCTATACGAACTCGTTTTAGTCAAAGATACAAAAATACAATCGTACTCGTAACATGTGACCCGGTTGCACACAGAGCTAAAATGATATTTGAGTAAACAAATCTTTAATTACTTCTTACTGTATAAGATTTCTGTTGCTTAATCCGCTTCGATTTCCTACAGTGACATCAGCATCCTTAACTTAATCTGAATACAATCGTTATTTTAATCACTTGATAAACATTTAAGAGGTACCTAAAGGTTTTTTTTAATGGCTTCTGCTACCCAAAGGTTAGATGTACCTACCGTCGCGCGTTAAGGCGGAGCTAAATAGTTGGCAACAAATATTTTAAAGAAAATTATTGTTTTTTTGGTATCTCGCAAATCGACAGAGAAAAAAACGTTTAGTTATTTTTTAATACCTCTTTCAATTATTTTTTTACTCACAGCGGAACGGAGAAGTTGTTTGCGTTTAGGGTGAGTTGGTTTGTTTGTGTGTGCACTGGACTGTTATTTAAATACTTAGAATAATTCTAAACAATTTTAGTTTTTTTTTGGAAATCTCTTCACAGTG
This sequence comes from Alcis repandata, assembly GCA_949125135.1. Taxonomy (NCBI): domain Eukaryota; kingdom Metazoa; phylum Arthropoda; class Insecta; order Lepidoptera; family Geometridae; genus Alcis; species Alcis repandata. Next base: position 6,144,939 of record OX421241.1, read on the forward strand.
ATATTATTACTTAATAAATGTAAAAATGCCCGAAAGAGATAGTTGACAATAGTTTATCTCTGCCTTAAGCACTTGATAAGCATTTACGAAGTAATAACCAAAGGTTAGCGTGCATCTCGCGTTAACACAGTGACCGTAACAGCATCATTGGGGCCAATGTTACGCGGCTTCACTGTACTCTCAGTAAAAGGGATCAACTATCGTTTAGTCGACCTCTATTACAATAGCACGGCATTCCATTCACTAGCAAAAAGTACTATAGTACACGTAAAGATGCAGTTTTTTTAAAACTTTGCTCCAGTTTTTGAATAAGGCTGTTGTTGGGTGTTACCTGTCTGCTTGGTTTTCTTGTAGACACAGCTTTTCTTGTAATCTCGTCGTAATATCATCATTAGGGCCAATGTTACGCGGCTTCACTGTACTCTCAGTAAAAGGGATCAACTATCGTTTAGTCGACCTCTATAACAATGGCACGGCATTCCATTCACTGGCGAATAGTACTGAAGTACATGCAAAGATGCAGTTTACGTTTTGGAAAACTAGTTCCAGTTTTTGAGTTTGGCTGTTAATTAGACGCTTGTTTGTCTTGGAAGCTTGCCTTTAGTTACAGAGACCTTTTGAATTGACAGTTTCTTAAACGAATATTTTAAATTTTTCAAAAAAACTTTCTAACATTTTTTTCATAGAATATCTTTGCGTGGAAACTATGCATTTTTTTTTCTATTGATCCGTGTTTCCATAAACTATACATTGAATAGACACAAGCAGCGTGTACTTTTTCTTTTTAGAAAAACCTAGTAGGACATAAATCGCAAATAAATGATATTCTCCAAAGTTAAAGAAAGTGACATAACCATCATTATGATTACACCACCAAACACCACGCTACGAGTACGGTCCGGTCTAACCAATTAACGAAAGTTAAGCATCAATCAACCTTCCCGAGTGATTTAGACAATCGGGCCTATCAGCTAATTGGTGTAATCAATCTCAATCAACTAAATGCAGTCAGCTGTCATAGTTCCTGTAAAGGGCTAGCGGATGGTGAGTAATTATATGCTAGTGAGCAAAGCTGCGTGTAGTCTGCATGTACTGGGCTAAGTTGAACAAATTGTACTTTGAGTAAAGATAGCAGTAAGTTGAAGTATGCCTCTTAACTACTGATCTTTGAGGATTGAACAGGGTTTTGGTCTGATAGGTTTAAAGGTGACGAAATATGCTTTTGATATAGTTTAGAGGAGCTTAAGGTGAGTAAGTAGCTCTGTTCTGATATCAAGAACTTTCAAAGCTCGAAACGCACCAGTAAAAAATTGAATAATGCATTTTCACTGAAATTAGTGTCTCTAAATCTAAAATCAATATACCTTTTCATGCTTCAATTTAGAAGCATGTTGAAGGTAGCATATGTAAAATATAATTAAGTAAACTTAGTAGTCACTAGTTTCCTTTTTTCATGAAAGTATTAAAATTAATCAATTTGGATTTGATCCCAAAATAGTGTTTATTAATATTTATAGAAAACCGCATCATTTAATTTTTAATAGTGTCTTAGGTAATAGAGCTAATTTTTAGCAAAATTATCAGATCTCCGGTTAAGCTTCTATCTTACTGAAAACGAAATGTTAATCTTAAATATTTTTTTAATTTATTGATAGAAATCTAATGTTTAAATGTAAAATGATTGATTTAACAAAAAGCTAATCTACTTTGCAGCTGCATTTGAATCGATGTTACGACTCTTTACGATTTCAACTATAAAACACTGAATGTTATATGCGCATACATATTACTAATTATTGGGGTTTTTTGGTATACAATCGAAAATGAAAAAGGTTGTGTAACTAAATCGAGAGTTTTTATGTTTGAGAGGTTAAGAATTTGACCACACCTCATAATACCAAATTACATTGTGATAGAAAATATAGTAGCCGTGGTAGCTCAATGGTATCAGCCGCTTTGCAGTCATAAGGTGGCAGGTCAAACTCCGACTGGTATTAAAACTTATGAATTACTTAACTTAGAAACTTATGTCCGAATTTTACACCACTGGCTTTTCGGAGAAATAAAACGGAGAAGAAATTCAATGGTTGTGAATCCACCAACCTGCACTTGTACATTGTACAGCGTGGGGGAATGCAGCCTAACAATCCATCGAGGGTAGACCTGCCGCCCAGGGGGAGGGGGGGCTAGGGAGCCAAGTTACAATTTAAAATCGCAAACGCTCTAGAAAAGTAAGACAATGTATGGAAACTACATTTTCATTATTATAGTTAAACTCTATTTTCTATTACATAAATGTCATTCCCGTACATTGTCTTCGTTTTCTATAGCATTTGAGATTATGGAATCGCAACTTGGCTAGAGAGGCTGGTATCCTCGCAGATAATTAAAGGTCAACTTGAGGTTGAAGTTGAAGAGGTGATAGAAATAGTACTGACCCAGACGGATATAGGAAGTGATTTTCAAGTGCGGATACCAGAATACACAGTTACACCTTGTGTACTAAACACGGAGCTCCTACTATTGCTTACTTTTTGCTGAATTTTATCATTGTGAATAATTCGATGAACCGTGATTCACGTCACAAACTTTCTAAGTAAAGTAGGTATCTATGAGTAATCTATGAATGAATAAAATAAGACTTTGTCCTGACTTACTGACTGACATAGCCAAAAAGCTGGTGGTAGAGACGTGAAATTTGGGGGGTATATTTGTCTTGATGCGCAGAGGTGTACTAAAAAAGGTTTTTGGGAATTTCAACCCTTAAGGTACTAAACATGGGTGAAAATTGTATGAAAGTCTTTTGTTTTTGAACTTCTAGTTGTAAAAAAAAGTTTATTTAAAAAGTTCATTTCAAATACAAAATGGTATGCTTTCAAAGTAACGTGCTTCTGAGTTTCAGAATGTAACGATGAAAACTGCTGACTTTGTTTTTATTTTTTCGTTCAAATCAACAAGCTCAAGGCGGCCATTCTGCAAACATTGGCCTACTTTAAAATTACGTTCAGTTTAAAAGAACATTAAATGCTTATTGGTGCTATATCCGATGTATTGTTCTTTAATTTGAAAATAATACGGATGCGCAGAAAGTGTGGAAAGAAAGTCATTGTTCAAAAACCGCTGCTGAGCAAGGTCATTTTCTTAAGCACGTTTTTATAACAGAATATGATATTTTCCATTTGATATATTGATTCTACACGAGATAAATAAAACGTAAGTCCCAAGTATTTATATTTACGAGTATCTAGGTGTATAGGTAGAAACATAGTCGTAGGCTCGCGTAAAATTCCATTTTCTCTGACTTAATTCAACTTTTCTTATATTCTATTCTGATTTTCTTTTAACCACGGGGCGCACTACAGACGATACTCAGAATTCAATTACTGGTTTTAAACGTCACCGGGGGCTGAACAACTACAAACCCGCACTTGGCCAGCATGGTTGATTACGGCCTAATTATCCTCGAGAATAAACCAGCTGGTATCAAGCAACGTGATATTTAAAGGTGGAGTTGGAGGCTGCATTATATTGATAGTGTAGAATTATCGTCAAGAAGAAATCAGGAGTTTCCGTCGACACCTGAAAATGTCATTAGAACGTGCTGTTACGCGCTTGTCCACCGATTTCCTGGCATTACATTCGCATTGCACCGGGTGCACGTAATCTGATGATGTACTGGTAAAGTGTACGAGTAAGTGGCTACAATATAGTTCTACAAATTTCACAAGTGTTGTAGTACAAGTTACAATATCATACCAGTACTCGGTTTTTGTCTCTGGTAAGCCAGAAAAATATTTTACACTCATAGTTAACTCAATGCCAAACACTTAATAAACTAATATGTTTTTAAAATTTGTCTCGTTTCCACACGTGACTCTTCTCTTCGGCAAGAAGTTGACAGACCATTTTACTACACAGTTTTTCCTGCGGTAATAATACGAAGCTGAATGTTTTTGAATATTTTCTAACTTATGATAACAAGTCTCGTGGTATTGACACAAACATTTTGTTTTACCTTCATCTATTCAGCGCTCCTCCACAGTATCTTTTTTAGGTAAATAGTTTTATTTTTAATCTAAATTTTATTGTTATGCAAACGACTATAATATATGTATATGTTTCGAAATATGTGCATAGAAACTGAGCTCAGTACGTAGAGGTATTCTGCGGAGGAGATCTAGCGGAAAGTATTAATTTCCCGATGCTCTAGAAAGCTGGGTGGACGGCGCTCGTCGACATGGTTAATGCAGAAGATAAACTCCATACACGCATCTATTACTATCACGCATGCCGATAGCTACTCACGCATTCTAGGGCACTTTTATAGTACTCCGATAACCATAACAATAACGGTATAGATAAAAGTTAAAAAAAAAACCAATGGGTTCCAGTTGGAATTGAATAGATATTTGATTATGTATGATAAGACAAGGCCATCAATATTTTATGGAAACATTAAATCTGTCAGCTAACAACTGATCTCCTATCAAACTTGGGCCCATTGTTTCATTACATTAGGTAAGTCAAGTTGGTATTGGTTGAAAATGTAAATGATTTATTTGTATGGACTTTAAGAAGTGGCAATCGAAACAAAGAAGTTCTCCTACTGCTCTTGATACGCTGATGAAGTACGTGTACTGTAGCGGTGTAGATAACGTAACTTGATTTATAGTAGAAACAGCGTACGGCGTTCATTTGAGATTGCCTGAAACGAAAGTCAGCAGTCCACAATCGTATAAAACTTGATACAGATTGGACTGATTGCTCTAGTTTAGTTCAAACATATAATTTGTTGGGTACAAGCCGCAGTTTATAGGAAAACTCACGGATTTTTTAATAGCAGTTTATGAAACTGTTGCATAATGAGGGGTATTAAAACACGAGTGTGAGTTTAAAAACAATAGTAACAAACAGATAGCAGAATTACTTACATCTACTTACTTAAATGAATGTAGAAACATAGGTGAAGAGACCCATATTTCCTAGTATCAAATGATTTGTAAACAGTACACTAACTCAATAAAGAAACTTCTAGAACAGCAAGATCAAAACAAAGAAACAACAGCTTCACAAATAAGTACAAAGAACGAAAGCAAAAGCAACAGCTATAGGTTTCTTTTGTCTACCGAACCAAATGACTAGATTTTCAACACGTCTCACCTCTAACCTCACTTTCCCTGGCGCCTTTAAAAAATAACAATAACTTTTGGCAAGTCATGACAAACTTGAAAAGAACGGCTTCCTATCCTTGGCCGCGAAATTGCAGCTATGGATGACTCGACTATTATCCCCTTGTTAGATGAGATGAAACCCACCCACTGGACAATAGTTTCCCTTTTTAGATCATAACCACCTCTAGTCTGTTCCACATAGGATAGGTAAGGTCTGATAAAAATAAAAATCTATAATAATCTGAACTTTATCCCAAAGCAATAAGGTATGAAGCATCGAAGTTTTCTCGCAGTGTTGAATCATACAAAATAATTTCTGGTATCATTGTACCAATCAATTGATATTGACTTTACAGATGTGATCAAACGGAGAAAACTTGCATTTAATTATTGCTTAATAATATATAATAGCGAATAATTTTTTTCAACATTCATTTCAGGCGTCATTCTACCGATATACAACTTGCATATACAAACTGGGTGGAATGACGCCTGAAATATTTTTTAATGTATCATATTCGTTTAAAAGGTGCATCAGATTGAAAACCTCCACCGCCTTTTCTTCGTTGATAAAAAAAATGTAGGTCACATATCGCGTGCTAACCACCGAGTTAATGTAACATAACTGGGGTCAATACAGTAACGATCAATGACCACATGTACCACCGTTATGCCGTCTGTGGCAAGATAACTTCTTTTACAGTGCTACCAATTCATCTGTGGAGGTGGCCAAATGATGGAACTAAAATGTTTTAACGCTTGCTGTCAGTTGTGTTCAGTAATTGCGATAGTAGCTCCCTATTAACGCTACAGATTGTTCTTGTGCCGTGATCGATGGAGCGTAATGAAATCATTGACGTGTTGATGTTTTTGTCGTCGTAAGTGATGCATGGCTCGGTCTGTGATTAACAATGTTGGTTTAACTTTCATAATGATACTAGTGTTGCCGGTGTTATTAGGACGCTGGTTTGATCTTCAAGATTAATTTCGAGAAAGGAGAGCAGGCGACGCGACGCAACGGTATCGGCATGTAGCCCTAGGTCGCGGCGACCGTATATTACCAACTGCCACCACTGGCTTCAGAATTAAATTCCCAGTTTTGTTGCCGAAAGATACAGAGATAGATATATAAAATTTTCTTTATCTACAAGCAAAATAATAATAATGAAACAATGCAACAACTAGCAGCCTTGTCGCTAAGAGCAATCTCTTCCAGGCCTGTGGAATTAGGTATATGGCGGTATACAGTGGTTTACGGTTTGGTCTTTAGGTTTCATTTGTGCAAATGCCTAGTCTGGCGTCACAGAGACACCCTATCTATTAAAAACTGTGTTTTTGTTAGAAAAAAGACGATATCTTTTCAATTTTGTCATTTCAATAGATCATGTAAAACTCTAAGCAAATGTAAACTAAGTATACTCGTATGTACTTTAATCTTTATTTCTAAGTATCGTACTCGGTACTCAGTCAATCATATCTCGTAAAAAATGCTTTTGTTAAAACGACGAGTCACTCTGAAAGTGTGCTGGGTACTACAATGATTGGGCAGATATCGCCGCTTTTACTCGATGTAACATTGCGGTAGAATGGTAGGTGATAAGAGGTTAAACAATGTGATGGCAAGGACAAGATGCTAGGTGAAGTGATGGCAGGAACATGTGGTTATGTGAAGATCACTTCACATAAAAAATAATAAAAATAGCATAATAATAAACCTAGCTAAATGTTATTATGTTATGTTATTATGTGACGAGACGAGTAAACCGCTCGCCCGATGTTAAACGTCACGTTTGCCCGTAACAGGTCTGCGTCACCCAGAATTCAGAGTTTTTAGAACTCAAGACCCTGCGCGGCACAGCACTGCGCTCGTCACTTTGAGATATGAGATGTTTAATCTCCTGTTTGCTGTGAAATGAAGTGAAGTCGTGAAGCGATGACAAGGATATGTTGCTACGCAAAGATGAGGTGGTGAGGTGGTGCGTTGATTAACTCGCAGCGAAGGTTGGCGATTTTGTCAAAATCTCGAGTCTCAACTTGACCGAAGCGGATGGCATGGCACAGTAAGAGATTTAGTCTAAGTGAAGAGTCGAGAAGGAATCTTTTTGTTCTAGGCAAGCGTACCTACTCCATCGCATGCTTCATTGTAGACCGCAATATTGCTCACCATTAGGCAGGAGGGCAGGCAATCGCAGGCCTCTTAAATAAAAAATAAGAAGAGGACATCCAACATTCCATTTTTAGTCTTTTTTTTTTTTTTTTTTTTCAAATTTGACGGTTTTATCCACATTTTGTTAAACAAATAGGTACTAATAAAAATAAAATGTATTTATAATAAAATTTACTTTCAAAGTTGCTGGTTTACCACATACTTTCGTTTAATATTTTACACGAACAGCTCAATGGGAAGCTTCTAGAACCGTTATCTTATTTCGCGGTCGGTCGTGTGAAATGTAATGTCCGCGGACAAGATCCTAACTTATGATCAGTCGCATATTTTCACGGTGAAATTCCAGAGAAAATTGCAAACAGCGCAAGCTTAACATTTTTAACTTGAAATAAATTCATTTTTAAATATTTTTGAAAATAAGTTTTCATTGCACTGTCATCGGAGTTACACACGTATACCAAATTTGAGCTCAATAGGACATCGGGAAGTGGTTCAAAATTGAGTTGCAAGATTCCACCCGAACTAACATAGGCTCATAGTTACGAGTTATATAAACATTACAAATCAAATAAAAGCTTTTAAAAAAGAAACTTTTCCTCAATTTTTTGGTGTAAAACATAAAATATTAGATCCAAGTTTGTATTCAAATTGAATAGGTATCTAATGAATTGCCGCTGCAATATTAATATCGTCTAGTAAGCACAAAAAAAAACATGCAGTCAAATTGAGAACCGCCTCCTTTTTGAAATCGGTTTCAGCATTTCTGTATACTTTCTAAAAATCCTGTACCGAATATAGGGTTTTTTAACACGTTTTTATTAGTTTTACCTGTATGTTTGTAACCGATCCTTTTTGGACTCGATTTTGCCCTACTTTGAACGATCAGATTTAATTCAAACTTTGCACACCTGTCAAAGACCGATGACAATGCGTGTTTTTTAGTTTTTTAATTTTAAAGTAAAGTTGATTGTGTTTCATTTGATTGTGTTTAGTTGTGTTGTGTAGGATGTTGCCAGCCCGCTCCTATGTAAATTAAGTCGCTTAGCTCGTGCCTCCGTCGGTTACGTGAGTTGTTCTCATAACCTTATAATTTACATTGGCGGAAGCTTTGTTTTTGCGACATCAAACGACTGAGTATTCTTGTGGAATGCATATTTACAAGATGTAACTTTAATGACCAAACTTAAGGGGTTAACTCATGGCCTATTTTAAAAGGTTTATTTAACTTGCAATGTATGTATGTAACTATGTATAAGTACTATGTTTGTTCGGGTGGAATTTTGCAACCCAATTTTAAACCACTTCCCGATATCCGATTGAGCTGAAATTTGGTATACCTACGTGTGTAACTCTGATGACAATGCAATAAAAGCTTGTTTTTAAAAATGTTATTATATTTTAATTTATTAATTTCATACAACTTCTCACCGCTAGTTCTTCATAAGTTAAATCGAAAAAACCAAAATAATGGAGTAAATGCATCACGGTTTAGATACAATATAGAGTATTGTTGGGTAAAGCGTGTAAAAACTGTGTTTCAAGTCATGTTGTCTTAATACAAAATTTATATTAAGTAAGTATTTAAAAGTAGGTAATCAGGGAGTAATAAAAGAGGCTTAACTGCAAAAGTTCAGCCAAGTTTAAGACCCGCTTCGATTCATTAGAAAGCGTTAAGCGCGTAAAGTCATTGTAAACATTATTAAAGCTATAATTAACACTAACAGGAAACTTTAATGACAAAGTCATTATAGCTCGGCTATTTGACTAGTTGTTATTATTTAACTGGACTCAGTAACTATATACATATACCTATAGTAGTGCTACTCCTTGGCAGTTTTACCAATCATTTCCCAGTTTTCCCGCTTTTGGAGGGGTTTTTAAGCATTCTTGTGTTGTATACTCGAGATTTTGCATATAAACGCTAAACTTAGTCAATGTTTTTAATCTAGGCTATATTTAATCCCAGAAAATTTAACGGTTTGTCCAGGACAGCGGGTCAAACCGCAAATCGTAGATACGACCCGCGGTTTTGCGCGCTCGTTGTGTATAGGCTAGCTTGTTTCATGGCTACATAAGTGCATATTTGAAACAAAAAAGAGAAACATTAATTAAAAGCAGCGCCAATTAACTTCAACTCCGCAATAAAGACTATTGTTATCTTCAACTTTAAACCGAGCGTTCTTCGAAACAAACTTTTCTTGGCAACCACTGTAATGTACATGAAAGGAAAATAATAAGTTATTATTTTAATTTGGCAGAGAGAGTTTATTATTCGTTGCTTTGTGAGTTAAGTAATGGAATGATTACATGTAACGAGTACAGTGGCGAGACAGTAAATGGGCACACTCTGCCGAGCAAACAAATCGTGGTTACTACCGCAAACCGGTGAGCAAACGGAGTAGGTACTCGGCCGAGGACACTGCCTCGCTACTGTACTCGTTACGTGTAATCAACTCATTATACAAACCGAGTACTCGGCCGAAGGCACTGTCTCGCTACTATAATCGTACTTGTTCTGTGTAATCAACCCATTAGCCGTACGAAAGTGTGTCTTGTAAGTTTAAAGTAGGGCGTGATTCTCAGGTACGCGTTACTGTTAACGCGTGTTTTATAGCGTTTAAGCTACAGACGACTAATTTATCTGTATGAAGCAGTTAGGATAACTTTTGTTGCATAAAACTGGGTGGTATTTTAGCGTTGCAATGTATGTAAATCTTTGGAACGACACGGGTCTTGTAGAAGAGTGCTCTATGCGCAGTCATTATGAAAATTAGTTTTTTTAAATATTTGTGATTTTTTGCCATTTTTCCAATTTTTAAATCACACACAGCGGACAAAGAAGAATAGACTTTTTTCTCTTTTATGTAATTTTTTTAACGCCTTAGTTTCAATCGGTACTTATATGCTTACTACTTTCTTTATTAAATTTTTGAGCAATACAAAAATGAAGTGCGCACGTCGACTTATTCTCACTTTAACATCGGTTTACAACCAAGACTCATCAAACTATTCATTTCTCGGTATTCCATTCTATGTCCATTGCCACTCTTGGTCACAATGCGCTATCACTACTTTCCAATTTGCGCCATCTTTTCACATCAGTAGGATGTATAAAACGTTAGCTGGTCACTAAACAGGGTTATAAAGAAAGGGTATGCTAAGCTGAAAAGGGCTGATAGTAGGTACGCAACATTATGAACAACTTTTGCTGTGAGACCCACGCGGGATTCGCGAAAAAAAATCACCTGTTCCGTAAAAAATGTCAATGACACTCGACAAAATATATGGAACAGCTTATTTATTTTTTTCGCGAATTCCGGGTTGGTCACAGTAAATTTTAATTGGTCCCATAGTCGTTCACAATGATGAGTACTATGACCTCCTTTCGGCTTAGCATACCCTTTCCTGATAACCTTGTATAGATATCATAATTCATTGAATGAGTTTGATGTTTATCAATTAATTTGATTGATATCTTATGAAGGTGTTAAGTAAGTAACTCGTTCGGAACTTTCCTTTTAAGTCTTTGGGTTATCGATCATAAAAGTAATTGTAAGATAAATAAAATTTATTGTAATTACTTACCTAGTTGTATTCGTATAAGTAGAACGAGTTATATTAGGTTGTGTCTATTTATAAATTTTAATGTATGTATAGAAATTACATAAAGAGTTATTGGTTTTATAATTTAACAGACTTAATTATGATAATGTTGATAATGATTTGTACGGTTTTTTATTGCTTATTTATATTAGATTAAATATGAAAGTAGCTCCGCCTGATGTTTTGTTTACAACTGGGCATGCTTCCGTAGATGTGCGAACGAGTATTTGGCCAAAAAACCTAACAAACATGATAAATTAGTAGCACCCTAGCACCTGACCCCACGGTTTCACCCGCTGACCTACACACCTACACCTACACTTCCTACAAAAACCGTATATTTTTAACCGACTTCAAAAAAGGAGGAGGTTATCAATTCGTCTGTATGTTTTTTTTTTGTTTGTTACCTCATAACTTTTGACTGGGTGAATCGATTTTGATGATTCTTTTTTTATTAGAAAGCTGACGCTTCCCATTTGGTCCCATTTCAATTTAGTCCAGTTCTGATAATGGTATCCATGAGAAAACTATATAAGTCTTAAAGGATGATGGGCACTTCGTCCCCGGTGTTGTATCAAGTCATGACATATGTCATTCGAAAGAGCATAACAATAGAATTATTTAATTATATGGCACCAACCCCGAGTGACGTGCAGGGAAAAAGATATGGCAGTTTTTAGATTCCAAAAAGTGCTGTTTTTTTTGTTTTATAAAACTATTTTATCGAATTTTATTATCGTGTATGCATTTTCTGTGACTATTTTATCACTCCCATATAACAATTAGATAATAATAGTTTATTTATAAACGTTTATATAGTTGTAATTATTTTAATTTTATACTGGCACATGCCAAAATCCTTACATTGCTGATTATCGACAGTTTTTGTCTGAATAATGCCTTAATATAATATCGATTTATTAATATTATCAATATTTGAAAAATTAAGCGAACTTACCTGTAAGTGAAGTCAGATAAGGACTATGAGTTGTCTTGTCAAAGGGTTAAAAGCCCGAACCTTTCGTCAAACTAGTTTGTTTTTTTAATTATCTCTCCCTTTGCCAAGACAATATAAAAGCGAGCGAGATAAACTTTAAATAATGGTTACAGATAAGAGTAAAGGCATAGAGCAGAGAGCAATCATCGACTAAATGCAGATATTTTTAATTTTTTTTAAATGCTTTTGACTTTGAAAATAGTGGTCAATTAGGCCTTCTTTGCAGAGCCAGCCATGAATTTGGCTCAAAACGTCACAATACTGCTAACGGTGTGAGATACTATCTATAAAATCGGCTGTTTCGACATTATTGATGTTGATTTTGCTGAAACTGGTCTACTAGTGATCTTACCACTCACATCTGAGAGACTATCGAAAACATGAGGAAGTGCTTATATCACCACCGACAGAGGATGGTAACAGAGGTAGTTTTAGTAGGTATAACCCCACAAAAACCCCCTTGACCCAGTTGCCTCCCAACGCAGCCGGTTATTTTCTTAAGGTTTCCCCCAGTCTCAAAAAAATTATCCATAATAGACTATCCATCAGTAACACTACTTTCGAACGTGTATCTTATACTATACCGATTGCAAAAACTCGTGTTTTTACTGTAGGTATTGCTTTATTATTTAATAAAATGTCATAGTGCGCATCAAACTTAACCAGGTTAGTAACGCCTCAATCGAAAACTGCCAAGAGACAAGCTTATGCGCTTGACCATGGCTTCTCTCGGAGGCGGGATTTTTCATCCGCTGAACCGCGCGTCGGTTTTTTTTTTGCTATTTTTGGTTATAGAATGAGTCTTGCAGGAGCGGATGAATTGAAACAAGGTGAAAGCTTGAATTCAAGCTTCCAGGAAATGGTTGAAGGAAAAAATCTTACTCTGAAAGTCATTACTTCAGGTGGGCTATTGATTCAATACGGAGAACTATATTTACGAAACAAAAGCTTACTCGACTACCTGAAATATGCAACGGCAACGGTTTGTCGTCTGCGTCCCCAAAAACACCAGGCTTTAGCAAATAATTATAGTGAACAAGGAAAAGCGTGGAGAGCACCGACCCCTGGAGAACACCGGCCTTGATATCTTTTAAATCAGATAAAGAACCACCAATGACCACTGCTCGAATCAAATAATACCGCTGGAAGTTCGATATCCATGCAACAAACCAAGTGAACAAGCCAAACAAAGGGAGCTTGCTTATAAGGCTTTTATGCCAAACCCTGGTGAAAGCTTTGTAGGTGTTAATGGAAACGACTAGCTTTTTCATATGTTTTTCAGAGAGGGCATATTCAGCTACTGGATACATAGCGACTGACATAAAATGCCTTTTATCAAACAGTACTCTTAATACTCTTTATTTCTTGCAAATCATTGCCAAAATGTCTTCTACATGTTCCATACATTTTGTCGAGTATCATTGACGTTTTTCTATGGAACAGCTGAATTTTTCCCGAATTTCGGGTTGGTCCCATAGTGAAAGTTGTTCATAATGAAAATAATGCCTACTATGAGCCCTTTTCGGCTTAGCGTACCCTTTATGAATAACCCTGGATTCAATAATAAAAGTAATTTTTGACATACATGTTAATAAAATTCCTTATAATAGCTTTAGAAAGCAAAAAATCAGCAATTTTTTTTAATCTAAAAACGATGATATCTTTTTCCCTGCACGTCATTCAAGGTTGAATCATACAATTAAATAAAGCTAATATTACCATCTTTCAAATGACATAGTCACGACTTGATACAACACGGGGACGGCGCCCATACAAAAGTGCCGCATTAAGTACGTGCGCGACAAATAGATGACTAACTCAATAGTCGGTCTTTTGAAGTCGGTTTTTGTTTTTTGTTTTTAACCGACTTCAAAAAAGGAGGAGGTTATCAATTCGTCTGTATGTTTTTTTTTTTATTTTTTTTTTTATGTTTGTTACCTCATAACTTTTGACTGGGTGAATCGATTTTGATGATTCTTTTTTTATTAGAAAGCTGATGCTTCCCATTTGGTCCCATTTCAATTTAGTCCAGTTCTGATAATGGTATCCATGAGAAAACTATATAAGTCTTAAATTTGCATTAAGTACGTGCGCGACAAATAGATGACTAACTCAATAGTCGGTCTTTTGAAGTCGGTTTTTGTTTTTTGTTTTGTAAAAATAATGTTCTTGTTCACAGTTATTTTTCAGCGTTTATTATTTTAAGGTGCACGCTACATACTCATTCAAATTCGTTGAACCGTGTCAACGTGAATGTGCATACCTAAATGTTTGTAAGAATGTATGTTTGTTACTCTTTCACGCAAAAACGGCTAAACGGATTTACATAAAATTTGGAATGAAGGTGGTTTATGGTCAGGATTAACACATAGGCTACTTTTTATTCCGGAAAACTCATTTTAATTTTTTGACTGCGAGTGAAACCGCGGGCGTAGCTAGCTTATATTATTCTCACAAACTCACAAACTTTCGCGTTTTACAATATTACTGTCAAATGGCCAGAAAATACTAATAAAATCACATATTTAGTTAAATTGGCTAACTTTTTATCTACTCAGTTAAGTTTAACATTTGAGACCGGTGTTACATAAAAACTGGTAGGTAACGTTGGGGAAACTGCAACTCTTTTCTACCCACTCATGTTTTTGCATTGTAGAGTAGTTGACACAGATATGACAAATTAGCCGGCGCCGGCGGCTTGACATCGTGCCGTCTTGTTCACTTTCCTTGTACAGTTTGGCATACGTTACTTGGCGACTGTACACTGAAAAAATGTCCACCTAAATTCCGCAAAAAGAATGATGAATTCACTTCACTTCACACTATTCATCAAAATTCCGATGAATTCACCTAAAGTACAGAGCATACTGATATCACCAAAAAGTACGATGATTAGCACCAGTTTTTACGGTGAATTCATCGGAATTTTGATAGCCATTGCCATCTCAGTGTACTCATTAGTACTTAACATCGACTGTACTTTTTATCGTCTCATTTTTAACACGGACAAACATGTTAATATTGCAGTGCAAGTATGGAACTTTATCGGTCGAGTTATTGTGAATCATGATTTTGTTTTTGGTTCGATAAAATCGTCAAATTTTAACGATCTTGTCGAGTCTAAACGTCTTTTTATTGATCGATAAAGTTCCATACTTGCACTGCTGAAGGCTGTATTTAGTTGACAGATCTAAATTTTCTTAGTGTTGACGTCCTCATCTAATAATTTCGATGAAAAATACAGTTTTAAACGTTTGGATTGAATGAATTTAAATTGTTATTCTTAATATCTTATTCTCTTTCTTTCTGTATCTATTATAATTATGTATAAATAATAAATAAATTTAAAATATATTTTAATATATAAACCAACTTAAAATTAATAAAAAGAATAAAGAATAAAGGAGAAAAGAAAAGAAAATAATAATTAAGTATACAGAATATAATTGAATGAAGAGAAATATCATAAAGAGTTATTGAGTAGGTATGTTCGTGATAAAATAAACTTTTACAACTTTTTATCACTTGAGTCGTAATTACGGTTCAGTATTTTACAAAATAAACGCAACGGTCTCAACAAAGAACCTCAAGTTTCAAAGTGACCTTTTTAAAATGACTCTTAAAGTTCTTCGTAACGTCACCGGCAACTTATACTTCTGGCGAAGTGATAATTAGCATATACTTAGCCTAATCTTGACCCGTCCTAAGTTTCGTAAGCAGGTCTTCCGGTCGATAGCATGCCTTCTGGTTTTTGACATGGTTTCATCACTTGCCTTTTAATATATCCATGGGCTGTCCCTGGTTTCATCACTTGCCTTTTTTAATTTATCCAATAGGGTGTCCCTAATTTCATCACTTGTTTTTATCTTGTTCAGTGTGTCTCTGTCTATACAATGACTAGCAACCGTTGTAAGTCGCTAATGATGTAGCTTTATATTAGTGAAATAATTATTAAAATCGGTCAAGTAGTTTTTGAGTTTATTCGTTACAAACATACAAAAATATCAGATTCAGTTTCAGAAAAAAATCTCCTTCCTTTTTTTCTTCCTTTTATTTTTATTTATTTATTTATTTATGTCCGCCTACACTACGTACACAAACACATTCACAAAAAAATAATTAAAAAAACTAAATTTAGGCCAAATGTCGCACGTCCTTATTTCTTACGCATCATGTCCTTATTCTATCCTCTCTTCCTCCTATTTCCTTTTTTTCTTCCTATTTCCTTTTCTTTTTTATTCTTCCTCTTTAATTTTTTTGTGTAGATAACCACGTCATATAGACTGAGAGCATCTTTGGTATCTCTATCTCACCTACATTTTTTTTATTAAAAACCGGAATTTTAAGAAATACAGATATCAAATATCTAGTTAAGAACATAAGTGTAGATTGCAGCCGGCAGCGGAGGCCTATAAGCCTGTTCCGCGATTAAGGCTGACTGCAGACTGCAGAGTCAGAAGCCGCTTGACAATGTGTGCCGTGCTAAGTGTCTGTCATTATTGCCATCATCATTTTTCCACGACACTTTTACATCTACGGTTGTTTATATAAGAGAACTAGCTGACCCGGCAGACTTCGTACTGCCTTAAAGTACTTCTCTATGGTACTGCCTAATTAAATATAAACACTGCACAAAACACTATTTACAATTTTATACTTTTAATATATTACAATTATAGGTTCGAATTTGTTTCGTGTATCAGTTGACAAAAGCAAACTCATCCATGAAAAAAAAACACTGACATTGACAGTTTGTTGTTGTTTCAACTTTTTTTTAATTTGATATGACTTGTAGTCAAATCCTTCGAAATTTTAAAATTCCTTGGTTTTGATAGATATGATTGAATTTGAACTTTGTACAGAGGTAATAAAGTGCAAATTGACTCTTGGACGTTAGGAACATACCTACATTGCTTAAACAACAGTGAGTGCTTGCAATTCAATATGAACTTTATACAATAGCAATAAAGCTCGTTTTAGTTAGAAAACGTTTGTATGGGAAAAAGAAAAGGGCTGTTTTTAGGGTTTTTCAATATTTCTGAGAGATTTTCTTAATATTTTTTCCGTAAGAACCTTCTCCTAATAATAACAAATACAACAAAAAAAGAATTAGTGAAATCGGTCCAGCCATTCACGCGTGATGCCGTGACCAAGGAAAACGGGTTTCATTTTTATATATATAGATAGATTATATGGAATACGAAGAAATTCAATGGCGTATGTGAATCCACCAATCCGCACTCGGCCAGCGTGGTGGAATGGAATACGGCTTAATCACCCTTCAAGGGTAGATCTGTATCCCAGCAGTATAAGGATTAAAAGTTAGAGAATAGGAATATGGAATACTAATCTAAGAGTAAGAGTGGAGAGAAGAGTACTAATGCAAATCCCATTTTCTATCTTTTAAATTTATCTCTCCATCCTAATTTTGTCTAGGTATAAGATATCGTTCATAGCGATCAGGCCGCCAGTTATAACACTAGTTTTTAGAGTTATTACCCATTTGCTTATAATTTCTAGTGTGAGTAATAAAGAGTTTTTCAACCTATCTACCTACTCTAATCTCTCTTTCTGTTTTAATTTCTTTATTAGATACTTCATCTCTTTACCAGCGTTTGTTACTAACTTTACGAACACTACAATCTACATAAAGAACTCATAATCTTGTAACAAGTTACATTACCCATACAAGTGAAAGCTTAGAGTTAGGCTCAGAACTACTATGTATTCTATGCATTAATCTCAATAGTCCGTAAAACGATAAAACTTTGCCTTCACATTTACTAACCCAAAAATCGCTCAATACTCTTGCAAAGATTTGATCTTATAACAATTAATTTGTAGAATAACGACCGATTCTCATCCCATAATATCTCTACCAATTTAATATGAAGTACAAACCGTGAAACATAAAATCGACCTTAAAGTCGTACTAACTGTGTTCAAAGTTGATTGTTAATGTTATAGAGGAATAGCGCTTTTTGATAGTGTTAATAATTTTAATTGAAGATATTGCAAGTGCCCGTATTGATAGAGACAACTGAGATTTAGCAGGTTAAAAACTCAGTCAATAGGTTAAATGCATTTTGAGAACTCTGATACAAAAATTTTAAATTATATTTCATGTAATGTCTAGGATCGTTGAAAGATCGAAACTGTGTATACTCACCGAAGTCGGATTATACTAGATCGATGTGTATACTAAATACATAACATGAATAGTTATATCCATATCTACTTCGTAAATAAGTTAATTAAAATAAGCTTTTATTGCATTGCCATCGGAGTTACACACGTATACCAAAGTTCAGTTCAATCGGATATCGGGAACTGGTTCAAATTGAGTGGTAAGATTCCAGCCGAACAAACATACCTACCTATGTAGTAACGTACTACATTGCAAGTTAATTAAGAGCTTGTAAAATCTTTAAACGTAATAAAAATTCCATAAACAATTTTTTTTACATTTTCCTTAAGCGGAAAGTTGGTCACTATCTCGTTTTGTTTTTGTTGCATTATTCTTTCAAACATTTAAGTTTCAACCCCTATTTCTGTAATTTTTTTGGTTTCAAAATTTACTCGCTACAGCAGAGCAGCTACTAAATCATAATGGCCAATTCAAAGCAGCCAAATAGCAGTATCCAATTCAGTTTATAAGATTTAAAATTTAATGGAATGATAATAAGGTTTAAAATACAGCGTGCCTAAAAACTGCGGCAAAAGATGTTTAGTAACTGTGATGTACAAAGAAAATTAAACTTTATTTAAATTGCACACCGTCATCTCAAAAAGTAAGACATTGTTAACTATTCTGAAATTTCTGAATTAAGACGACTCTTTAGTGCATTTCATCGTCTATAAAGCCCATGTAAAATTTAAACTTTCGCGATTTGAACACATTTTAATGGAATATTAGTATCGCACAAAAAAATATCCACTAGTCTATTAGAGGAACCTAGCCTACTAAACTTAATGACACTTTCATTTCTGAAATTCTAATTACTAAATTCAGAACAGTGTAATAATGCAGTATGAATTGATCCTAATATGAGATAATTATGATAATGAGAGACAAAAATTCCATTGTTAAAAAAAGTACTTACGCTATTTTATTTTAATACTTTCAAATAACTCCGAAGCATAAGTTTGAAAATCCGCAATGTTTTTGAAAAGTCTGAAAAAGTCTAAATTAAATCTGAAAGCTTTCCAACTTACCATTATTGACACCGCCATGTAAATCCAAATTCAAATGTCCAAGTAACCCAACAGTTAATTTAACACAAATTAAATTACCGAGTTACAAAACAAAACTAAAACTTTTGCAAAATATTTAGCACTGAAAAATGCACATCACTAGATACGCGTTCGAAATTCGAAATTCGTAATTCGCGCTGCGAGCATAGATACTTTTTTCCTTTTTTCTTTTTAATTGGTGGTTTTTATTTTTTAATTGTCGCGTGCCAAGGCAGTTAGGTGCGTTCTGCCGTGCGTGCTCCGCTCGCGTCGGACTGTGGTCAACTGGTCGAGAGAAAGATTGGTCGCACGCGAGATGCGCTCTAACTGAACAATCTGAGCATCTTTAATTTTATGACGAGTGAAGCATAATAATTATCTTTATCAGTCGTAAGTGCATATTGGACGTACTAATAAGTATTAGTATTAAATAGAAGCTCTGCAAAATTATAGTATAGGTACATTATTATTTATTAAATACAATGCATGTAGGTAGGTACTGATAAACATACATATTTCTATAGGTTTTCATAAAACCCAGTTACTGATGGTAGATTATTTCTGTATAAAATTAAAAAATTACACAAAACTCACTCGCTCTACTTCATAAATATATAAAAATATCCTCGTAGGTTCCAAATAGGACTGTTTTTTTAACCAATTAAGGTTCCTTATTTAACTTTATGTATTTATTTTTAGCAATATGAATATCTTCAAACAAGCTTTCAAGCATTTCTTCTTATTGAGATATTTTTTTAAACAAACCTTCGTGGGTAAGTGTTCCACGAAAATTCTTTACTCATCTTAGACATGCATTTGTTTGCAAAACTATTCGAAACTCAAAATGGCAGTTTTAGATTTTGAAATCTATCGGATTATGATTAACTTTTAATACAAGTTAACACGTTCCTTGCGGATAAGATGCACCAAAAGGTACATCTGTACCTGTACGACCCACACGTCTCATGCTTCGCCCATGAGGTCCTGAGGTCTCTACTATTTTATGTTTTTAATTCTTTTCGCAAATTTATTTAGCATTATAGTAATGTTATTGCTGCTGTAAAAACGTGTTAGTATTTTATGTCCTCAACATTTTCTTTTTAATTTTTTGAAACAGTCACCTACTAAGTACGAATTGAATAGGGATATCTTAGCTAACGATTAATGCACCTATCCAGACATCTATGTCTACCTATAAGTATATATCTTTAAATAACGTACATATAGGAAAGCGTCTTCTTTACTTTATTTTCTGCCATCTATACAATGCTCTGCATACTAGCGTAGGCGATGTATGAATTCCATCGTTTAGCCAAGATACGCCAGATGGCGCCTTTTTTCACGGTGCGCGGTTATGCTTTTACTCAACAAGTCCGACATGACAAAATACAAACCTGGCGCGGCTGGGCGCCACTGTGTTCAACAATAAAATTAATGTAATACAGCGCCTTCAACCGAGTACTCGGTTTGTATAAACAGTTTGACAAGGCGAGACAGTCGCCATGGTTTGTTTGCTGGGACGAGTGTGCCCATTTACTGTCTCGCCTCTGCTCGATACGAGTAATCAATCAACCCATTAGTTTTGTTATTGCTCAATCTCTTACGCCACGTTTTATCACTTTAGGCATAGATAGAATATTATACTACATATTACAGTTCAGTAATTTTAATGAATTAAAGATTAAAAAAAACAGGTTGAAACGCCTGAACCGATTTTGTTTGAACCAACGCAGAAAATCTGCTTTCATAGAAAAAAACCGCATCCTAATTGGCATACCCTTTCAAGAGCTAAAGTGCCACAGATAGCCCCGCATAGCAATAAAACTTATAAGACCCCTATTTTGCGTCGGGGGTTAAAAAAATACACTACGTTGACTACAGAGAATTTTCAACATTTAACTTTCAAAGCGACTTTGCGAGATGGCTGTTTTAGTTCTACGATACGCCACTGCAACTTTCTTGTGGTATAAATTTTTAAAAGTCAGAAATTAAAAAAGTTGTCGTATGCAAGGAAATGCAATTCTACTCAAAAAGGAAAAAGGACTGAATCCTAGTAATTTTCATAAATGTGAAAGTTTGTATGTTTGTTACTGAATCACAAAAAAACGACTGAACAGATTGGAATGAAATTTAGTACGAACGTACCTTATACCTTGGATTAACATATAGGCTATTTTTATCCCAGAAAACGCGGGTGAAACCGTGAGGCCGTTAGAAATAATTTGTTCATAACAAAGGTAGAAACTAATAATTATTAATAAAAAAAAATCTAGACAGTCCTACCACTGATAAAATATCTTATCTTTCATTTGACAACCATTTTGGGCACATTTGTAGAATTTTGGTTCTTCCATCCCCACTTTAACCCACCATAACTCTTAAACGGCTCAATCGATTTTTATAAAACATAGCTAAGAACACTCTCGATTAAGTCTCCTTTCATCCAAAAAAAACTAAACTGAAATCGGTTCAGTGGTTCGGGCGCTATGATGCCACAGACAGACAGACAGACAGACAAACAGACACGTCGACCCCTCTTTTGCGTCGGGCGTTAAAAATGGTAAAAAATAAAACAGCGAAAATTGCAAATAAAATTGCCAATTTATATTTTACAGATACAGACTACATTTTATTGAAATTAACTATTTTAAGGTACATTCGAAATTCACAAACACCATTCACGCTATGACGTTGACTGAAATTCAGATAAATATCTAAAAATATTACACCTTGTTGTTATAATGTTAACAAATAAACGTTGATTCTGTGGTACCATTATTAACAACTTTAAACAAAACAACTTTTGCTAAACCATTTTTTAACTACAACTCTTGTCTTTGGCTCTTGTGAAGATTCTTCCCAACTCCGCCAATGTCACGTTAAAAAGACTTTCAAACGCACAGAATTTGTACAGTTTAAAATTGTTTCTTTTTTGACCATTCTATTTGATTCTAAAATTATTACTATTTTACTGTCTTTTTTGTATGATAGATGATTTTAGTACTGGTAGTTTTTTTTATAAATGGTAAAACAGAATCTTCGTCATAAACAACCGCTAGTTTAGGCAACTATTTGTTTTATATTTATTGATTTAATAAAATGTGGGCTTCAAAGTGTAAAACCCTCATTAAATATTTTTTATTTATTTACTGACATCTCTATAGTTTAGTACTGATTTAATTAAATTAAAATTATGTTGCCAGTTGCTGCTAAATTTAGACACATGTATTTTTTTCCAAGTACGAACGAATTAAGGAAAAAAAATCGTAACGCTGCGCTGTACAAACAGTGACAAAATTCAAATTTGTACAGAATTCGATTCGAAACTTTATTAATTATCGTCTGTACTTAGCCTTAAATATTTTTCTGCAATAGTTACCCAAGTGAGCGCTTGCCCTTAATGGCACTCAGAGCCTAAAATATTTGATGTTTTAATAAAGGTACATATGTATTTGAAACACTGTTGACTTTATATACATGATATACTTTAACTAAAATTACAAACTTCATTAATAATATTAACTATTCATCCACTTATACATTTCAATACATGCCCTGACAATTAAAAAATACCCTAATGAAAATGTATATTTTTCCCATAAAATGTTATAAAATACAAAATTTATAAACTTACTAAGTGCTAATAACTTAAAGTTTCGTTGTTCAGTGTTATATATCAACAAATGCTTTATAACAACGAATTAACAAAAAGTAACCTCTATTCTTATTTTCTAATTCTTTTAATATTACCGCTATTATACTTAGTTATAGCTATATTTATAATTATTATTACCATGCTTCTATATTTTGTACAAGTGCCTAGATTCCTTGAAATTTTATAAATATAAGGCACAATTTCATTCGTACATGTTGACTAAATATCGTATTCGAGTAAAGTAATAGTTACTCGATTTATTTATAACCCATTTTAGCAAGTTGCTTGCTTGTGAGGTCGAAAAGTTCTCTTAGCGGCTCGAACGCACGCGACATTAACCGCGAGTTTACATAACAGGTGCGTATGTTGTTCCCGCGTAATGAAGTGAGGTCGAATTGGTCTTACACGAACTCAAAACGAGATAGTGAGGCTTACGCATCCTGGCCCACAGTTGTTAAACATTTAATTTCCCGTTATAGGTAGTTGTCGAAAAATGAAGGGCCCGTTTTGACAATTTTTTTTTCTTTCTATTCGTTCCAAGGTACATTCTAGGGTCTTTTTCGAATGTCAAAACTAGCCTTTTATTTTTTGACGACTTTAGTGACTGTAGATTATCCCTAGAGTTAAGGGAAGGACGAAGGTGCTACATAAGCCATTACTTATATTAAATAGGTCATTGTCCGTATTATTTCTATACTGTGTTCTTATATATCAATAGTTTTCTGATTTATCTCCATGTTAGTACTTTTACCTCTAAATACTGTGCAGTAGCAAGCATCGACTCCGTTGTATCATTTAATAAAGTAACTAAATTGACAGCTGTAAAATGGTTGCCACCTTTTTTTCACAAAATGAAAATGAAAGGAGACGCAAACTGTCAGGTAGTTTTCATTTAGAGAGTAGTACAACTCAACACATTTAAAGAATAGTCTAAGTGTAATGTCAATTCGTACACTCAGGTTTTGACCCTTATTACCTACTACTCTACTACTACTACTACTAAGGTTGCCTGGAAGAGATCGCTCTTAGCGATAAGGCCGCCAGTTGTTGCACTAGTTTTAGGTGCTTTAATCCTTTTGTTTGTAATGTATGGTGTGAACAATAAAGAGTTTATCTATCTATCTATCTACTCATTTTTCTTGTCCACGTTCTCTGAGAACTGACGATTGATTCGGGTAGTTTTTATGCGTCAATGTGCGCTTGTAGTATACGTACACGGGCAGTAGGGTAGTTTTTTTGGCTTCACCTGTATCTAAGGCGGGACTCTATCTTGCCTTTCTACTTGATCTGAGTTCGTATTATGGAAAATATTTAGCGTTCGGATTCAAATAGAATTCCAGGCAAGTTTGAATTCGGAACTTTTAATGTATGAAATTGAATTACAAACTCTTTTAATTCAAATTGGCATGGAATTAGATATGAATACTTTTTGGTTAGTCGCACTTCGCACCTTTTTTCTATCGATCGAATGAATTCTATTTCGCAAAACATGTGAAAGTATGGATAAATGATTGGTGAAACTTTAACATGTTTCTTGTAATTAAGTACGTGTTTTCTAATCGTAAAATCAATTAATGACATGCTAATACTTATAGTTAAATTCAATTAAGTATAAGTGATAATATATTCTCTGGAAAATATCTTCAACAACATTCGTAGCCATGTATTTCGTAAAACGAAGCAATTCCACTGACATGAGAGCAATTCAGATTCATATGAAGTCTCGAAGTTTTACAAAGTTTTCACCGTCCAACAAAATCAGCTGTTCACCATTTTGTCAGAGATTATTTTTTTGCGGTTTCAGGGTTGGTCCCATAGTAAAAGTGGTTCATAATGAGTACTACTAGCCCTTTCGGGTTAGAATATCATTTCCTTATAACCCAGTAGTGAACGGTAAATAACTTGAGTGTAAATCGGTATTGTAAAGGAATTGTTGAATAATTGTCGTGTACTTTATTCTAATAAGTAATCTCGCGAGTAAAAAAATCGACCATAAAGTTCATGAAGCCAAGTCATTTGTTGCTTGCTATGCACAAGACAATACTTATTATTGTATATTTGATTATCCAAGCTTCCTTAATAAATTCTTCAAGTGTTTATTGGTGCACTGTGTTGGATTGCATTCGTAATTCGAATCGAGGTAAATTGAGCCGTTTCCGGTAGTGTACGCGCAGCGATGTCGGCGCCGAGCCGATGATGTCGCCAGGAGACTTGGCGTGGTGTTATCTGAAACGTAAACAAAACAATGTTAGTAATGAAGTCATACGAGTACATTTCATGATCAATAGCGAAAAAGCCAAAGGAATACATAACTAACAATTTATGGTATAATTTAGAAAAACTAGCGGCCCGTCCCGGCTTCGCACGGGTAGACTTTGGGATAAACGTAGAGTAAATTGAAATCGGTCCAGTCGTTCACGCGTGATGGCGTGACCAAAGGTGTTGAGAATAATTATAGGAACTCTTTGTTATAACCTCTATTCTCATGCTATTGCGTAACTATAGCAACCGTAGTTTGTTGATGCTAACTTGTCAATTTATAGTAAAAATTATCAGTAGGTATAAAACGCACTGTTTTGATAGATATGATTGAATTTGAACTTTGTACAGAGGTAATAAAGTGAAAATTGACTCTTGGACGTTAGGAACATACCTACATTGCTTAAACAACAGTGAGTGCTTGCAATTCAATATGAACTTTATACAATAGCAATAAAGCTCGTTTTAGTTAGAAAACGTTTGTATGGGAAAAAGAAAAGGGCTGTTTTTAGGGTTTTTCAATATTTCTGAGAGATTTTCTTAATATTTTTTTCCGTAAGAACCTTCTCGTAATAATAACAAATACAACAAAAAAAGAATTAGTGAAATCGGTCCAGCCATTCACGCGTGAGGCCGTGACCAAGGAAAACGGGTTTCATTTTTATATATATAGATTTGCTAAGATTGGCAAATGTTATTTCAGATAAAAAACACATCAAAGTTGGTCGGGCAGTTTTGTGAAAAAATACCTGAAAAGTTCCCACTCATGGATTAAAATATACAGAGAAGAATTAATAAAGAGGGCACGCGTTGATGTCTTTTGTATAAAGCTGTACTAACTGGGTCTTAGGGCACTACGGGAATATCATTACGAACAACTAACTACGTTACGTTATGCATGTTCGAAAGAAAACCAGTGCCTACTATTTAACGCGTCATCCGACCCACTGTAGCGCTCAGTTGTAAAAGTCAATCGCGGTCCCCCATCCGTTGACTGATCGTGTTGTCAGTCAGACGGAGGGCTTTGAGCGCTCCAAAGGTGCACACAGAAGTCCTCAGCAGCGCGCTTCAACACCTCCACCAGCGGCAACGCGGGCCACCCGACGTTGTCATCCTCTCCCGGGCTCGTTTGAGTAGAGTTAGAGCCCCACCTCCAACCACCTCAGAACCCAGAGCCCAGTTAGCCTGCAGTAACAGTATGAATACCTGGGCGCGTGCCTCGCTCTGTGCATGTGCGGCGGCATTTCCCTGCGGTCCACCTCGTCCGGCCCCAGCTGCAGGCCCGCCACCAGCTGCATGATCTCGCGCTCCTTCTTCAGCTCCTCGCGGCCTGTCTCCACCTGGAATTTAGACAGGTGATTGGTTAGTTGTGCTATGTGACAATTATTTGTTTATCTAAGTGTTTCAGAATTAATGGAACATGTTATAAATGGTAATATAATAAATAAAAGCGCTACATAGGGTTATAAGAAAAGGGTATGCTGAACCGAAAAAGTTTCCAATTTCAGAGTTTATTTACAGATTTGACGGGGTAGGGTGTCCCTGTAAAAAACTGTTCACAAATAGGCTTGTTTCCACTAAGAATGAATCGGATGGATTAGAGTTTCTAATTATTGATTAAGATATACAGATTTCAAACAATAAAACAATTTATCAAAATAATTAAAGATTATTAATATTTTTAGAAAAGAAAATCTTAAAAAATAGGCATTGAGTCACGTGACCGTGAACGCCAATCAGAAAATGTGACGTCACATAGTGGTATGCCGAAAAAAAACTTTCAACAAAACAAACTTTTGCCGTAAGTGAACACAATCGTTTGTCACTATGTGACGTCATTTACGACGCCATGACACTTTCTTGTGGTTTTACGCCAGATTAAAAATATTTTCTTAAAACTTAAAATATGTGTTTTAAATATAATTTTTAACATGAAATATTATTTTTTTGGGGTAATACAGGTACTAAACTAACGAAATAAGCCATTTTTGAAATTTACGACACAGGCCTATTATGAGTAATATTGTGAGCCTCTTTCGGCTTAGCATACTATCTTCTTATAAAGTTATAACCATAAACTACAAGTAAAAGCGCTAAATATGAAGTCTTAGTGTTTATATTTCCATTCATCCACTCTAGTTATCGTCTTTACACTTGAGTTACGTCTCACTCGCACACCTGACATGATCATTCACACCTTTCTCCGACCACAGACTTCATAATTTATTACGCATACAAAACACCATGTAAGAGCCATTATGACTTCTACCTATGGTTATTTATAGCTTTCTTTGCTACGACCACGTTTTGTGTAGAAGTGGCCAAAAGACGGAACTATAACTTCTGTGGGTTATGTTAAGGTCGAGCGATGGTGGCTCCTTCAGTCAACTCTATAGATAAGTTGGTGAGTATTCAAAACACCTATGAAATTTCTACAACACAATTCAACAAATCTCCCTATGGTTATTTATGGCTTTCTGTACGTACAGTGTGACCATGTTTTACGTAAAAGTGGTCAAACGAGGGAACTAACATTTCTGTCAGTATTGTTAAGGAAGTGCAATGGTGGCTCCTTTTCAACTCTGTAGATAAAATGGCAAGAATACACATTATGGTAGGTCTTTGTCTGAAGCTCAAAAAGAGAGAAAATACTCCAAGAATATGAATGGTACCTTTGAGTTTATTCCCATTATTCTCGGTACCTTCTTTCTTTAATTTTCCTTTTTACTGTGTTCTTTCATTTCATTCAAAAACGCAATCAATGAATTGTCGGGATGAGCTTGATTGTATTCACAGAAAAACGGACTGGGCAAATAGAATATTCCTAAGGCTTAGTTCTTAGACGGGGCGGTATGTGTGATTTTAAGGCCCTACTTATAAACTTCATTGCTTAAAATGCTTTGACATCTAACAGGTTGTCTGCAAGAGCTGACGTGAAACGTCACTTGCGAAAACAAGACGGAGAATTTCGAGCGTTAATTAAGTTTGAGCAGTCTATTCGCTCATCAATCAAAGAGAGAATAGATTGGATAGTCAGATCTTCACCCCTAGCCAAGTTGCTTTTCTACGGTCCCAAACGCTATAGATAACGAATACAATGCATGAGATTGATATTTCTGTGATCATAGATTCTATATTCTTTAACAGAAATGTCATTCCCATACATTGTCTTCCTTTTCTATAGCGCTTGCGATTATGGAATTGCAACTTGGCTAGGGAGCTGTTCTATAATCTATGACATCGATCGACCGTCGTTTCGTCGGTGTGTGCACCCTAATAGGGGCGAAGCTTTTGTAGACTAATAACTACGGAATCCGTGCTAAGCGATAAGTCTACGGTACCCGACTACGGTCTAGCAGACTCGTTTTCTGTCTTCCTTGCATGAGATTGATATTTCTGTGATTATAGATTCTATATTCTTTAACAGAAATGTCATTCCCATACATTGTCTTCCTTTTCTATAGCGCTTGCGATTATGGAATTGCAACTTGGCTAGGGAGCTGTTCTATAATCTATGACATCGATCGACCGTCGTTTCGTCGGTGTGTGCACCCTAATAGGGGCGAAGCTTTTGTAGACTAATAACTACGGAATCCGTGCTAAGCGATAAGTCTACGGTACCCGACTACGGTCTAGCAGACTCGCTAAACAGTCTACGGTACCAATTAAGAACTTCGTGACAGCGCATGCGCATGTCGCCCATGGCACCATGCGCATGCATGGCAAATTGCCTATCATAAACGCGAACGATTACGTTTACGTTCGATTCACGCCACGTAACGATTGGTTGCGTAACTGTGACAGAGTTGCGGTAACGAAGTGACGTTGCCTGCTATATTTTAATAGCATGCTAATGTGTTGTAAATAGCAAATTGTAATAACTGTTGTAAAGATTTACTATAAACTGAGCGGTTCTTCAATGATGTTAGTATGCAATGTTATAGTATGTCCAATTGTCCATGATTGGAAGATTTATTTGAGTATTTTAGGCACGACCTGAAGTCTTTTGGGGCAAAAAGAGGAAACAAACCGACAGTGACGAAAAATAAGGTTTTATATTGCACTTAAATTATGTATCGAAATGTCAATGTTTTCATTTATTAATTGATTTGTAAAATACTGATAAGTAAAATTGACATCTGGTCGTATTTAATAGCTAGATAATGTTTTTGAAACGAGACTAGATACGAGTATAGCTGATATTTGTCTGCTAATCGCTATCGATAAAATTAAATGCTAAACGCTGTTGACTGCTGCTAAATCAATAAATGCTAAATTCTACTGTTAACTGACATGCTATAAATTAATTAGCAGGCAACGTCATAAAACCTATCTACATAAAATTGATTCAATAAATGCAATATTTCCCCCGCAAAGGAACTTCAGTCTGGTCGGCGCACGCGCAGCGAATGAAGCGAGACCGCTTGCACAAACCGAGGAATTGGGTCACAGTGACGCATGAACCTTGAATTCGTAAGTTGGATATGTGCTAGGACTTTCTTTTTTGTTCAGCTTGAGCGTAGAACAATCGACTAGTGTACTTAAATAAGGTAAAAGAAGGAGGACTTTCTTTTTTGTTCAGCTTGAGCGTAGAACAATCGACTAGTGTACTTAAATAAGGTAAAAGAAGGTAAATAATTAAAATAAATAAATAACGTTTCACACTCATAGCTCCCCACTTTGATCGGGATGTAACACAAAAAAAGGACAAAGAAACCTAGATTCAGAGCAGATATTTGAATTCATCATTCAAACGTCTGTCCGGCCGGGAATCGAACCCGTGACTTCTTGCCTGAAAATTTATTTATTTGCTACAGTTTAAGTGATGTTTAATGAATAATAAAATGTTTCAAAATCTTGTAAGTTTTCATAATAAAATATTAAAAGAATATACCGCAGCTGAAATACAACTTGAACGTCCAAGTGAATTTTATTTGCATTTCTGAGTTATTATTTCAACAGGTGCAATCATACTTTACTTATTTGCTTGAATAAATATTTTGTTAGTTCAATTGAGATATAAGATTTCCATTACTGCAGTAACGAGCAAATCACCCCTATTCTTGGGCGTTCGAGATTATCTCCGTCCCTCTCACTCTCATAATATTTCTAAAGAGCGACAGTGACCGAGAATCTCACTCGCGAGAATATGGTCCCAGGCGTTCACGGACCAACGTGATTTCCGCCGCTGCTGTTATGTTGGTACATAGCTATAATCACGACTGAAAGGGTTCGTAAATTATGACAAAATGAAAACTAATCACGACTAAAAAGGTCACTAAATTATGATAAAATGAAAACTAGTTGGTCCGTGGTTTTACTTACTATTTCTATACAGGGTTATTCATAAAGGGTATGCTAAGCCGAAAAGGGCTCATAGTACTCATCATTATGAACAACTTTTACTGTGGGACCAACCCAGAATTCGCGAAAAAAAAATCAGCTGTTTCATACATTTCGTTGAGTGTCATTGACATTTTTCTACGGAACAGCTGATTATTTTTTTCGCGAATATCGAGTTGGTTCCATAGTGAAAGTTGTTCATAATGATGAGTACTATGAGCTCTTTTCGGCTTAGCATACCCTTTATGACTAACCCGATATAACTACATATTTATTTTTTTCTATCTATAAGAACCTTCAGTTATTTCACGCTATACATACAATATTGTATGAGCAACGGATAAGGGTATAAACTTGTTCCATATTCAATTTCATACATTATTTTTTATATTTTTTTTTCGACCAGTTCTTTTGCAATGAAAACGTGTTATCGCATGATTGTAATTTCTTCAATTTTAGTATATAGAATATACTAAGTACTAGCAAAATGTAAGTTATTTCGTACTACGTGCTTCAATGTCGCTCACATGTGGCTTCATGCCAAGATTACCACATTCCATTCGCTTATGTATTGCGAAATAACATTTAATTTAAGATTTTATTCAATGAAAATAAACTCTTCAATATAAATGTTGCTTTCTATTTCTTACATTTAATCAATGTTGCAGAACTAAAATTTTTTACAAAATATTTGTTACAAAATGCAATATTGGATCTATCGACACTAGGGAATATAGCCAAACCGTTTATCTTAGTCCTCGCCTGCGCGGTACAGAGGCGCGGGGGTATGACGGCGCGGGGGCCTGAGAGGTGCGGGCGGTAGGCGCGTGTGTATCACACTAAGCGCTCCGTTCCCTCGAGACCTACTTCTGGCTGGCCCGGAAGAGGACGACGAGAGCGGCCCGCCAGATGAGGCCCCCGCAAAGGAAAAGAAGAGCCACAAAGCCAAGACGGCCAACAAAGCCGCGATAAGGCCACCTAGGCCTATCAGAGGAGGTGCTGGAGATGCCGCCCAGCCGGGCCGGGTACTCGCACCTCCACATTGCCCTGGGGACTAAGCTCCTCAGCGTCCTGCTACAGGATCGAGGGTAAAACCTCGCACTGTGTCCCACCTCTCCTACGGAAAGGACAGGAAGAACCCGTGATGATGATGATGAAGCGCTCCGTGCCCTTTGTCGTCATACCCCCGCGCCTCTGTACCGCGCAGGCGAGGACTAAGATAAACGGTTTGGCTATAAATTGTAGCAGTAGGTCATCAACATGAAATTTTGTTTTGGATTTATCATATCAATGCAGTAGGTACATAATTTCCACCAAAAAAATTCAACTTTCTAATAAATAGACAACAACATTAGATACAAACTTTATCTACAAATAAACTGAGTAATACACGAAATAAATGACCAAGGCAAATGCCATTATGAAACATATTTGAAGAATTTTGTCCAAGAAAACTAAGGAAATAAAATTGCAGTAAGGTCCGAAATTAGTTCGATATTTTCCGATCGCAAAGACAATAACTCTCTAAACAACAGCTTAGATCGCATCAGAATAGGAACAAGGAAATTACTAAGTAGACTCGAGATAACCCAGAACCTCAATTCTCGCCCACTCGAGAATCTATCCCACTTATCCTGCTAAGTTTTGTTCGCTCCCTCCACTTGGATCCATTTCTCTCATTAGAAATATCTCTTTTATCACATCTTTATTCCCATTCTCATTTCCATTTCTTTAAGCATGGTTTTATTTACAAGAGAGATGGAATTTACAAGGGTGTCAACCCTTGTATTCGTAATTCCATATCGTTAAAATACCTATACCTATAATATCGCGTGCTCTAGTTTAAATCTCAGTTACTCCATTAAATTTTGTATCTTTCATTAGAAATATATCTTAGGTACATCACAGATACAATAACAGATTTAATTTGCATCTCGATAAAATAGGTCTCTA
This sequence comes from Alcis repandata, assembly GCA_949125135.1. Classification (NCBI taxonomy): domain Eukaryota; kingdom Metazoa; phylum Arthropoda; class Insecta; order Lepidoptera; family Geometridae; genus Alcis; species Alcis repandata. The sequence continues at coordinate 6,177,320 of OX421241.1, forward strand.
TTATCGCAAGCTCGAGTTTCTACCCTAATCAATCTCCTCAGTATTGTTTCTCATTGTCATTACAAATCTTTCACAACAGGAGCCTTATTCTGGCTAGTAAGATAATAGGCCCAAGTTTGAAGGCTTTTTAAGACAGATCTAAATAATCTAAAACTATTGGCATCCTTGTCTAATGGCTTGCAATGATAAAGACAGACATATTTTTAGTTGGTTTAGATCTGTCTTAAAATGCCTTCAAACTTGGGCCCATTATCTCGGTTACTGTCACTTTTATTAGAAACTAGCTGCACCCGGTGGTTTCACCCACTGTTTTTATACTTTTAAATTAAACCCTGCATTATAGCAAACAAAACAAAAAAAAAAATTCAAATCAGCAGCAGTTCTCGAGTTTTAGCGAGACAAACGAACAGCGATTCATTTTATACGTAGGAAGATATCATCAGAACGAGACTAACGGAGATAATCTCGAGCACCTAAAAATAGTGTCCTTAATACAGTCACAGATTTCGACCTTCCTAGAATAAGGCTCCAAATCGAGTTCGACTTAGTTACTAGTAGACATGTTAAGCAGTCCGATGACTTTACATAATTACACAATGGTTTCTACGTGTGTGGGCTAGAAAAATTACAATACATGTTTTATTATAACTGTGGCAGAGGCATGCCTTTGTACCTCCTGACATTATAGCACAGATGACAATAGACGAGACAGAAAGAGAAAGAAAATTTTATAATTTGAAAGTGGAGATTAAAATTAAATGTTATCATCTATCTTTTTTACGCATTAATATCTTATCTTATCTTAATATATATAAATATAAATATATCTTATCTTAATATATATAAATCTCGTGTCACAATGTTTGTCCTCAATGGACTCCTAAACCACTTAACCGATTATAATAAAATTCGCACACCATGTGCAGTTCGATCCAACTTGAGAGATAGGATAGTTTAAATCTCAAATTATAGTCGCAATTTTAATTTATTGCAAATTATATATAAACTGATAATTTTTACTATAAATTGACAAGTTAGCATCAACATACTACGGTTGCTATAGTTACGCAATATGACATTTGACATAGAATTGACGCAATGGCTTTTGACAGGACAACGTCTGTCGAGTCAGCTAGTATTACCTATAGGTACATACAGCGTTATAAGAAAAGGGTATGCTAAGCCGAAAAGGGCTCATATAGTACTCATAATTATGAACAAATATTACTATGGGAGCAACCCGGAAATAGTGAAAAATAAATCAGCTGTTCCATAGAAAAATGTCAATGACTCTCGACATAATTATTTTTACAAAACAAAAAAACAAAAACCGACTTCAAAAGACCGACTATTGAGTTATTCATCTATTTGTCGCGCACGTACTTAATGCTTAAAGACTTAAATGGTTTTCTCATGGATACCATTATCAGAACTGGACTAAATTGAAATGGGACCACACGGGAAGCGTCAGCTTTCTAATGAAAAAAGAATCATCAAAATCGATTCACCCAGTCAAAAGTTATGAGGTAACACAAACGAGGTAACAAAAACATAAAAAAAACACAGTCGAATTGATAACCTCCTCCTTTTTTGAAGTCGGTTAAAAATGTACGGAGCAGCTGACTTTTTTTTCGTGTTTTCTAGGTTGGTCTCATAGTAAAAGTTATTCACACTGATGAGTACTATGATCCCTTTTCGGTTTAGCATGCCCTTTCCTTATAATGCTGTATGAGGTTTTATCAGTTTTTTTTTTCAATTCTGTACTCTGTGATTTTACGTCTTCAATGCGCAAAAGATATAGTTGACAAGCGTTTGTCTCCGCCTTAAAATAACATTTTAGTCCAAAACCATAATATTACAACCCAAGATCCTTTACCGTAGTCGGGTACAACGGAACTCGATAGCCAGATGGATATGACGTCACATCTTAGCAATCCCTCGCTTGCCGGCTGTTCTCTAAACGCCCAAAGGTTAAGGTTTCGTTGTTAACTGCCGACGTTTTATATTGCATCACGGATACATACCTATTTAAATTATTCCTTGCTATGCAAGCTTGTATTCCTTGCATAGGCAAGCCTTGTACTAAGTGATTGTTACATCATGGTTTTATTTTGGCATCTTTTATCATTATTTAAGAGCTTGCTTGCTTTGTAGTGGTAGGGCTCTTTTGCAGAGCCCGCCTGGGGAAGTACCACACCTTTGCCAGTTATTCCACCGCCAAGCAGTAATGTGCAAACATTACTGTGTTCCGGTTGGAAGGGCATTGTTTCCAGTGAAATTACAGGGCAAATGGGAGATTAAACAACATATATCTCAGGGTGACGAGCGCAGTGCTGTGCCGCGCAGGGTCTTGAATTTTGCGAGTTCAAAATTCTGGGCGGCGCAGACCTGTTTTGGGCAAACGTGACGTTTAACATCAGGCGAGCGATCTGCTCGTCTCGTCACTCAATTACATAAAAAAAAAAAAAAAAAAGCTAAATTTTATTTTTAAACTTTCTTATAATATTGTTGTAGTTGGACGTCCCATCAAAACAGTATAGTGCTCAGTAGGCCTACTATAAATTCTGACTTAGAATACGAGTATATAGAGAGTATTCGATAGGAAAATATATGAAAATATATATATACGAGTATATACAGAGTGTGGCGTAAAGAGTGGATAATCCTTTACCTACGGCTGGGAGACATCACGACTGTTCGGAAAATGACAATTTGTATTCAGAAAAAGAGACACGGTTTTCGAGCTAAAATTAGACATTTTTGAAAATTTGAGGATAATTAGACTTCCAATATGCCCAATAACTCGAAACCCGTGACACTTTTACTCAATACAAATTGACTTTTTCCGAACAGTCGTGATGTCCCCCAGCCCTAAGTAAAAGATTATCCACTCTTTACGCCACACCCTGTATACGCGTCGACTTAAAAACCTTCCTCCGTTTTTTCGCCGGTTAAAAATGAGACAGCGCTCCTATCGGGCACAAATGGAAACTGCGTATGTGAAAACATTTTTTATCGAATAATCGCTACGTATTTTACATCAGAATTTTTGCTAGGCTATACTAGCGGCCACCCATTCGAAAACAAACCGAATCACCATGTTCTCAAAAACTATGGAAACTGGTTAATTAACCGGAAATGTTTGAATTCTATAATTGGAACCGTTTGAGCTTTTTCTTCTTGCCAAAGTAGCGTTTCTGAAACTGGATTTCTCCCGCTCTACGATGACTCAGGCTAAACGGAGTTCAACCGGAGATGCCAGCAATCTAAGCTTTGAATGAATCAGACATTCTGATATTTTCCGATAATTTCTAGACTCACAAAGTCCTTTAAGAAATAATATTTATCAAAGGGCAAAAGGGTTTTATTTATTTTCTAGGTGTACTTTGCAGTATCGTTGCAAGAATCTCTAACTTTTGTAGGATAAAAAGTGTTATATGTCTAAATCCAGGATATAAGATAGATAGATAAACTCTTTATTGTTCGCACCATAAATTACAAACAAAAGAATTATAACACATAAAACTAGTGCGACAACTGGCGGCCTTATCGCTAAGCTACCTCAACTACAAATTTCGCTCAAATCCGTTTGGCCGGTTTTGCTTGATTGTAAGAAATATGTTTCCAAACTTTCACAATTTAATTATCTGTAAGCTATGACGTGAAAAAAATGTGAAAAAAAATTACATTTATTTAAATAATTCAAAAACTTGTGTTTGTATGAATGTTTCTTCCACTCAAGTCCTTATAATTCCTTCTTCAACTCCATTAAATAAATTTAAACAAAAAGTAATAGACAAATATTAATCCCGATAAGATATTTCTAACCACATTCCAGTTATCACATTTATTCTAAGGCCGGACACCTACTATCTCTGGCTGTCTTATTTAAAAGTCTGATGCTGATAGGCTAGCAGCCTCTTCAGAGTACGCTATAAAATTGCATCGCAGCATTATTCATTTCCCCAGACTGTCTCGTACTTGCTCTGCAGAATATAAGTTGCATAGTACGGATAGGACAAATTTTATTTTACCTATATAGACTTTGCATATCGCGTCACAAGTGGGGGAAATATAGGATTCCCTCAACTCTTTTACTCTCTTATCTATTACCGGCTGCTGGAATACCAGCCAAGTTTTAATCTATAATAGTAAACGCTATAGAAAACTAATACCATGTATGGGAATGACATTTCTATAATCTATGATTGGATTCTATATTCTACTAGTAGTTCTGCGAACAGTAGACGGCGTGAGAGTCAGACATTGAAAGCAAAGGCCAGTCGTTGCAGAGACGCTTCGCTCGCTCGGTCAATTACAATTATTTTAAAAGTGGTTAGGCCGTATACCATCACACTGGCCAAATGCCGGTTGGCGGATTCACTTACGCTATTTTTTTTATCCGGACGTTTTCATAGAAAAGCTAGTAGCATGGTAGGATTTCCTATAGGTATGTTGCCATAGCGCAGTCTGTATAGACCTCCAAACTGGTCGCCGATGTGGTCGGTCCAGTCAAGGTGAAATGACGCGAACGCTAATACTATTCACAAAGTTATTGCCATTGCCATATATTATTTAATAAATAGCGAAACATGGACGTGTGATTTGCGTAACGAAAATAATAAAATGGTGCACTAGCTGACGCCTGTGACTTTGTATGAGGTTCCGCTTAACCCAAGACTTCATTATCCCCAATTTTTTGCCATATTAACCTCTTGTTTATAATTTCTGGTGTCAATAGTTTATCTATCTTGTGAAGTGTCGTATATAACAGTACATAAAATATGTAAATAATGTAACGGAACAAAGAAATACATAAATACGACCTATCTATCTATTTAACATCAGAGGTGAAACATTTTCAAAAATGTTCAGTACTCGCCTACGTAACATAAGACAATAATGTGTTAAAATTTAATTTCTGTAGATTCACCGATTCATTTTGTGCGTTGTCTGTCAGGCAATTAACTAAATACAATTTTAGATTTATCACTAGCTTGCTTTCCACTTTAAAATAACTTACATAATACATGTAAAAATTTACTGCATTGTCATTACAGGTATACCACATTTAAGCTCAGTGAACGAAATTGTATCGATATAAAAATTTGTATCGGAATATGTACGTATTTTAAATTTGAGAACAACCTGAAGGGCCACCGGTCTAAACCCAATCTAAACCCAAACGAAAGACCGAAAACCCGAACAAATCCGAAAGGTTGGCAACCCTAAGCGCAGTTTAACATAAAGCAACACTTATTTAATTAGCAACATTATACCTCTGTTGTGAACCTGGTATTTCCATGTCGCAACAACATGTGTGTCAGATAAACCATGAAGTCTAGATTAGCCCGCATTGTCTGAGATACGAATTACAATTCATACGAAATATGAACGCGAAAATAAAAGTCGTTGTTTTTCCTCTTACTTTTATGAAGCTGATTTTATCTTTACAATTTTAACTAGGTGTTATGAAACTTTGCTGCGGTGTAACCAGGTAGAGTAATACCTACCATTTATGTCTAAATTTTTTATTCAGAGATTACATTTGTTTTACGCCCCACAATTTCTGTTACCTGTTATCTTACGGAACGTAATTTTTCCGCGATAAAGAAAAAGGTGAGCCGTATTAGTAAAGGGTTGTTTTTTATTTTCTTCTCATTTAAGCCCCCATTTAATTAAAATTTATTGTAGTAAGTATTTGTTTTTAAGAAATATAGACGAACTATTAAAAGTCATGAAACAAAAGACGTTAAGTATGATGTAAGGAAGTTGCCTAAGATGTTTTTGATTAGTAAAAAATAACCTTGTGTATTACGAAGTGAGCGATGAGAAGACTTACCTACCTATAAAAAGTTAATTTTAAAAATGTTTAAACAACATACTTTTATTACATTGTCATCGGAGTTCCACACGTACCTATACTAAATTTCAGCTCAATCGGACATCGGGAAGTGGTTCAAAATTAAGTAGCAGAATTCCACCCGAACAAACACTTAGGTAGTTACAAAGTTAAGTTAAGATACATTGCAAGTTAAATACAAGCTTTTAAAAAGAGATAGCGTCTTCTTGTTCAAAATGTCTACATCTATATATATAAAAATGTTATGTTGGTCTGTGTACGCTTCAAAAACTCAAAAAGTTCTGCACCGATCGAGATGAAATTTTAGCATGATGTAAAATACGCATCAAGGATTGTTTTATCTATTTTTTTTTCCACAGCGAATCGTGTCAGGGAACAGCTAGTTTTATATAACTTTGTCCTCAACACAACTATAAATCTCTTTATTTATGAACAACAAAAGCAGCTAACCAGTATGGTTCCACTTCTGAGTATGGGCAGGGCAATGCAAATCGTCCGGTATAGGTATGTATTTTGTAAGACGTCTTACTTTCTATCGACTACTGTGCAAATATTGCGCCTCACGTCTTTGCTAAACGGTGACACAGTGTTTGCAGTAAGATCACTTCGGGTATTTTCAATCATAAGTTAGAACATTAGAACACAGAAATTAGAACATACCTATACACATTTTAAGCCAAAGACATAACTACAAGTACAACCACAAACACAAGTAGGTAAGTACACTAAACTAAATATTGTTTATAGACGCCACTATCTTTCCTATCTGTCTTAGTACCAGCGTAAAGACACCAGGGTGGATAGGTCCAAATCCAAGTATAATTACGAATGTCTAAGCAAGAAACACCTAAAATAAAATACAGGTCAATAATGTATGGAAAAAAAAATACAAACATCCGAATCGAGAACCTCCTCCTTTTAGGAAGTCGGTTAAAATGGGTGTTTCCTCGCGGCCAAACTGATTGGGCTACGAGAAAGAATTTATTTTGAGTACGTACACACTATACTATCGTACCTACTGTATCGTAGGTATATTTATCGTAACTTTATCCATACTGTTATCCGTAGTAGGTACTTTGTGTCATTAGTATGCGCATACGCAGCCTATCGACAGCTTACTCAATGAGGCCTTTGGAAGTGAGGCTGGTTTTCTAATTAAATATGCACACTGCTCAGTATTTTATAGTAATCAAGCTTTATGGGTATTGCTGTGTTGTGGGCGACGATTCTGACGTACCAGGGACTGAACTAAACTAATCAGAATTTATTTACGGAGTGAGAATAACGTTTTGTTGTTTTATTTTTAGTTTCGGGAAATTATAACAAAATATACGGAGTTATTGGTTATGTTATACACTTGAAATGTTCGAGGATATTATTGAACTCAGTCAAGGCAATACAGAGTTGGATGTTTGGAAGATAAATGGCTGAAATCGAGTCAAATCAAATTAATACAAGTAATTTTGAACAACTTGTATTGTGATTGTAAGACGAGACGCATAAAAGCATAGCGGTTTCATAGAAAAATGTCATTGACACTGAACGAAATCGAGAAAACAGTGGTACTGCTATACTACTTTTTTCTACGGCTGTGGTACCTTTGCTCGACTTGGCCGGCACAGCCATGCCCCCAGATCTTGGAAACTGATTTCAGGGTTGGTTCCATAGCAAAAGTGGTCGGCAACATGCTTCGTTCAAATATAACTAACTCTTTGAATGAAGCACGTTAAGTTATTTACGTGTCTACTCCATAGCAACTATTTATAAATAATTATATACGTAATCACGACGATAGCTTCGCCCGTGAATAGTAAACATTCGGACGCACGATTTGTGAGGCTTCAAAACGTTCAAAATATAAGGTGTCTACGCACTGGGGTCGCTTTATTCGCTTATTTAAAAAAAAAGTGACGAAACCTTCAGTGTGTAGACACCTTTATAGTAATTTTTTTACATAATATTATTTTAAAGTTTGATGTAGAGTTCACTTTAATGAACTCCTATTGTTATGTTTTTTGTTCAAAACTGGGTACTTGCTTATGTACATTTTACGACTGTATCTATACTATGCCCAAAGTTAAACTGTTATGGGCAAACGTTCAGACATCACGTTTGCCCATCAGGCGAGCGATTTGCTCGTCTTGTCACTCAATAGCGTAAAAAAATACTTTATACAACTTAACTAATCTATTCAAATCAGTTTATCTACCTTCTCAAGTTTAATGCCTTGGTATGCATGCATTTTAATATTTCTCTCTATTAACTGTAGTTTGAGGTTTGTTACTCACGTTACCTCGACTTTTGATTTGAAGTTTGTTTGCGTAAGGTTTTACTGTACCTAGTTGTTCAGTACAAATTAAATAAAGGTCACTGGCAGATTAGGCTGCAATAAATTAGGTATATAAATCTGTGCGGTTATATTCGTCAACAAAAAATAAATGAAAAAGAAATTAAAGTCGATAAATGTCATTGACGCTCATCGTAATGGATTACCAGATTTTTAGATTTTAGGGTTAGACCTAAAGTTGTTCAGAATAATGAGTTTTCAAACATTGCATTCAGTTTACTGATACAACTCAGTAGTAAACTGTACTTACCTATGTGAAATTAAAAAATAAATAAAATTAAAAATCAATAATAAATTGGACAGCAGTTTTCGGGCGAGAATGGAAGACTGCATTTTTCAACATTCATCTATCGAATACATACAACATACAACGTATTTTTCTACAGAAGTAATGTTAACTGCTGAATGTATGCGGGTAAGGTACCTATGTCGTAAGTCGTGTTAACGGCGTATGTAAATGAGCCCTTAGCTGCCTACAGTGCCTACAAAAGTAACCATATAAATGCAATGGTAAGTAACTGCTACTGGCTTAATATATAGCAGTCATTAATAATCACGAGGCTGTGGTAAAGGCGAATGAAGATTCAAACATTTCGAAATTAACACGTTTTTACAAAGGGATCTTATTTGTAAATGCTGCTTAAAGTTACTCGCTGCTTAAAGTTACAGATAGTTTAGTTTTATTTCGTGTTGTAGTATTATATGATAGTTATTATTAACTTCTCATGGTTATATATATCTCACTTAATCAAATTGGCTCGAATTCGAATGGTGTGGAAGCATGAGGCCACAGTACGGTGCGGCGTTGAAACAGGTTATCGACTCGAGTCTACGGTTTAGTTGGTCTACACCACAGATCTCAGAAACTTCTACACATTACCTACGAGTATTACAGATACCGCTTCGAGGATTTTGTTCCGACAAAATCGTTGGAGGAAAGCGCGAGTTACTAGCATTGAGGTAAAGCATTGCTATTGGCTATCGAAGACTCACCTAGCAAAGAACTATTGAGAGCTTTTATGAATGGTGCCTGAACAGGGTCATAAAGAAAGGGTTTATAGTACTCAGCATTATGACTAACTTTTACTATAGGACCAAGCCTGAAATCAAGAAAGAAACCGCTTTGTGCGAAAACCATAGTAAGTAAGTACTCTTTATTTTCCTTTATGAAATTAGCATTTTGATGTCATCTTGAGAAGGCATGACCATGGAGTCTGGTAGGAATACAGCAACTTCGCTTGCGCACACTCAAGTTGAAGATCAGTTAGAAATAGCGTCACTTGTGTGGGTGCCATTTCTACCAATTTTTTAACCTTCGCCATCTATTAACACATCCATTGCAATTAGAACCAGATATTTTTTTCATAAAAGTGGGCGTGGTCAAGTCCATCATGTATCCCTATACCTATGTACTTATACACTTATCTAAAATCAACGTCGACGACCTGTACCGATACTAAAAATACAACAAACAGTCGAATGAAAACTGTCTCCTTTTTAAAGTCTGTTAAAAATAGATCAGTCACGAAACTCTACCAACAATGGTCGGTCAATGTCGCAAGCAGTCATGTAAATATGACTTATTACGTAGTATCCCAATTTCGTCCATCTAACACCTCTTTACGTCATTTGTTCACAACTTCGAAGAAGCTCGCTCCATCATGACGTGAGCCAATTTATTCTATTCATAAAAAGCTCTTTTGCAGACGCTGGCCGCCAATCAATAAGAAAAAATCATTTGTCAGTGACGTAGCAGCCTTTGTAGGTCACTTTGTCCATTCACGGCGTGTGCGACACCACGAGACTCCGTTCAAGGTTATAGCTTTCACAATCAGCTGGCTTCGGCCGGAGCCGCCATGCGCCATCGCTAGCTCGTCGCGCGTTCGACACGCCTATCGCCTCAACCAGCCAAGGTACAGTGCGACGTGCGACCAACATATCTAAAGACTTGGCAGAATGATAGCACTAAAATCTTTGACAGGAAGCCATTAGTTATGTTCAGAAAATATGATGGTGGCTCCACCAATCGACTTACGGATAAGTTGGCTCAGTACAGCCTAATCGTGCATCAACGTTGGCATTCCAAGCATTTTTGACAGAACCTTGGGTTATAATGTTTATAACTGAATTTTTCGAGGGCTTCTGGTATTTGCGAAATATTTTGAGGTCATTACGGTAGCTGCAAATGTTTGCAATTTATTTTAAAACGTTTTGGTGGATCTTAAAATGATTTCCTTTTTTAACCTGGGGTTTTATTAAATTTTGATGCCAATAGCAAAGTTTTCAGTTTTATTTTAAAAATTATGTATGGTCTGGTCAGCTTCTCCATAACGCCTACCTACTATGCTACTATCTTAGCAACAAAAACTTGAGTGTAACCATTTATCAAAGCTGCATTTCAAAGTATTATCACGCTATCAACATAAAACATTTATGTTTCAAACAACAATAAAATAACAAATCAAAAGACTTCGCAATCAAATTTCTCTGAAATCAACAATGCATTGATTTATTTTCAAAAACGACAAAGTGGCATCACAGACGACCGCCGTTTGCCGAGAAAGTAAAATACACAAAAAAAGTCGCACGTCAAGTTTCTCCCGCCAAAACTGAGATCACTGACCGATTGACATTCGATGAGACCCGCCCGGTACGAGTAGCTATACATACATAGCTATATTGATACCAAGAAAATGAATACGCATTTTTTCTCATCTCATTCGGCCGAGCCCACCTGCGTGTCCGAATAAAATATTATAATGATTGCTGGCGTAATAATTTATTGTCATTGCCACAAATTACTGGTTGTTTTTTTAATCTTTTTATAAAAAGATTCTTTTGCATACGCCGTTGAATGCTGTAAATCCTGAGGTCTTAAATACAGGATCTGAGACTTTAAATTGGTTTCTTTACAAGTAAGACCCGCGGGCGATATCGATTTCGACCACACCTTACTATACTAGAGGAAAGACTTCAGGTAATTTCAGTCTCTAAGTATATAGGTATATTTAAAGATGGACTATGGTGTCGATTTAAGAAAATAGCAATGGTTTTTTTTTCTGATTTCAGTTTGGTTTAGAAACTAAATTACAATTTACGAAATAAAAACGAGCCGCCGTTAGTTTTAGTCCGGACATCATCATCCACAGACTTCTTTAAGTATATCAATGTTAGCTAAAGACCACTCTCTTACTGGGTCACCTGCCTCGGTCTTCGACCCGAGACTTTGACAATATCGTCGACAGATTTGCCCAAACAAATAAGTTTAATTTTAACTTTTAAAGAATAGCTCAAAAGAGTTGAGCAGATCAACTAGATCGATAGATAGATATTCTGTGACGGGCAAAAAACATTTCCCGTGGTACTACCAGTAGTACCACCGGTAGTACCACGGGTAAGAAGCGGAAAAAATCAGGGCTGTTTTTGGCTTTTTACTCAGGACAGGGCTTTTTATCCAGGACAGCGGAAAAGAGTCTAGGGTAAAATATTGTTTGTATGTTTGTTGTTAAAGACCAAACAAGCCAGAAACCATGCAGCACCTAAGAATGCGTAAGAGTAAATTGAAAACCTTAACAAATCAATTACTGTTCGCAACCAGTGGCCATGAAGTTGACAATTGCCTGCTTCTAATTTAATTAAGTTGTTGGCTCCAGTAGCCATTGTTATTCAGCTTGTTAAATTTCCGGTGTAGAGACATTTCCTCTTGGTAAATACCTTGTTTGAAGGTGTTATGCTTTTGTTTTGATTCTTCAAACATATGTTGGCTATAGTATAGCTTAGTACGAATGGATTAGTTACTGATCTCGGCAAAAATCTTTAACGAAGAAGAAATCTTGCCCGGAAGAAATTACTCTTAGCGATAAGGCCGCTAATTGTTGCACTCGGTTTAAGCTTTTTCCTTTGCTTGTATTTTCTGGTATGATCAATATATTGTTTACTAGCGGCCCGTCCCGGCTTCGCACGGGTAGACACTATAAATTGAGATGTGAGCTATCCTATCTGTTAAGTTAGATCGAACTGCACACGGTGTGCAAATTTGATTGAAATCGGTTAAGTAGTTTAGGAGTCTATAGCGGACAAACAACGTGACACGTAATTTATATATATTACTAGCTGACTCGACAGACGTTGTCCTGTCAAAAGCCAATGCGTCAATTCTATGTCAAATGTCATATTGCGTAACTATAGCAACCGTAGTATGTTGATGATAACTTGTCAATTTATAGTAAAAATTATCAGTATATATATAATTTGCAATAAATTAAAATTGCGACTATAATTTGAGATTTAAACTATCCTATCTCTCAAGTTGGATCGAACTGCACATGGTGTGTGAATTTTATTATAATCGGTTAAGTGGTTTAGGAGTCCATTGAGGACAAACATTGTGACACGAGATTTATATATATTATTAAGATAAGACTAGCTGACTCGACAGACGTTGTCCTGTCAAAAGCCATTGCGTAACTATAGCAACCGTAGTATGTTGATGCTAACTTGTCAATTTATAGTAAAAATTATCAGTATATATATAATTTGCAATAAATTAAAATTGCGACTATAATTTGAGATTTAAACTATCCTATCTCTCAAGTTGGATCGAACTGCACATGGTGTGCGAATTTTATTATAATCGGTTAAGTGGTTTAGGAGTCCATTGAGGACAAACATTGTGACACGAGTATATTAAGAAGATAAGATCTGTCTATTTGTCTAACAACATCACACAATTGCATGGCATGATTTGTATGGACATGGTTACAAGTTACTATGCAGCCGTATCTCTGCCTTTCTTCTCCTTAATAGTTCTCTTGGAAAATATCAGTTTAAGCGATACGGCCGCCAGGTATGGCACTAGAAGCGTCATTGTCTTGTTTTTGTAATTTATGGCGGGAACAATAAAGAGGTTATCTATTTAACAACAACACAAAATTGCTTGGCAAAAATTGTGACAAAAATGGACATGGCTGCATTCCATATCTCTACCTTTACCTTGTCAGTTCTTTTAAAAGTGATCGCTCTTGTGATAAGTCTAGCTTTAAGCATCATTGTCCTTTTGTTTGTAATTTCTGGTGTGAACAAACAATAAAGAGTTTACCTATCTATCTATCTATCTACCTTAAATCACATCGTTAGTAATTAGGGTGGAGGCAGTAGTTGCAAGCACGGCTCGGCTCACCATTCCGGCCGCATTCCTCGAGCGTGCCACTTGCTTGCATTTGCATGGGCTACATTAGGCATGCCCACGCATGCATGCTTATCATTCCTGTGATAGCGCATGTCCGCTAGGAAACGGTGCCAAAAACTAAAAGGATAGCACGTCCTCACTAGGTAGAAGTGAGGTACAATTTTGTAATAAGGTAATAACATTACGAGTATATTACAATGGGCCCAAGTTTAAAAGCTTATTTTTCATTTTATTTGGGATATTTTTATGATGTAAGTAAACAAATTAAATAAATAAATAATTACTTCTGGTTTTTGATACGTAGATACCTAGTTACCTACATCTGTTCCGTAGATCCTGAAATACATTCAGACACACAAACAAGGACTTTCATACTCCTCCCGTTATATATTATAATGTATCTTTTTCGTTTTGCGAAGTAGGTAGGTACATAAGTAGGTACTTCTATATTCTACGCCCATCTAAATTCCGCTAACAAAACGCTAAACGCAAACGCTAAAAAACGAGAAAAAAGCCCATCTAAATTCCGCTATAAGAATGCTGAATTCACCTAAAGTACGAAGCATACTGATATCACCAAAAAGTACGGTGATTTGCACCAGTTTTTACGGTGACAACTATCATAAACTGGTGCTAATCCTCATACTTTTTGGTGATATCATCATGCTCTATACTTTAAGTGAATTCTTCATTGTTTTAGCGGACTTTTTTCTCAGTGTTCAAATGACTCAACTCAATATCTGAAGCACCCATAAAGTTCAATCACTAGATTATTTTCTCATTCAAACAACTCGTTCCCATAGACATATCTCATCTCTATCATATTATTCCAGACCATTCAAAAGTTAATAAACGTTCCCGACGTCTTAATTACCAAGTTAAGTGATGCTATGATATGGAATACGCGATGTAATGAAATGATAGGTTTTACTCCGCTGCGCCGACGCATATCGTGGACAAGTTCTGCGGCCTGATTCTAGTGCCATCGACATTTTGTTAAATGTCACTAAACCACTAACTTGTCTGCCACCTATGGCATGAAACAAACCTGCCTCAATTTGCCTGATTCTAGTGCAATTGACATTTTACCAACTGCCACAGAGACCTGCCCAAGCAAAGTTGCAATTTATGATCGCAAACACATCTATACAGGATTATTTATAAGGAAAGAGTATGCTGAGCCCAAAAGGGCTTATATATGTAAAGTACTCATCATTATGAACAACTTTTACTATAGGACCAACCCGGAATTCGCGAAAAATATATTATATCAGCTGTTCCATACATTTTGTCGAGTATCATTGACAATTTTAAATGGAACAGCTTTTTTTTTAGCAAATTCTGGGTTAGTCTCATAGTCAAAGTTTATATTAATGATGAATACTATAAGCCCTTTTCTCAATATACCCTCTCCTTATAACCGCGTATAATTGATTGGGTCTGATAGAGGTCGGTTTTCGGTCTCCGTCACATCCGTACAGGTTCGCAGATCTTTCAATGAGAGTGACAGAGATAAAATATCTATTGGTTGAGAATAAACTCGCTGCAGTGGTTATGCAATCGTGGATGTGTGAGTACTGGTATGGGTATTTCATGTTTATGGATGGTATCACGTTGCTGCAGCGTTGCAATACTGTATTAACGTCTCAAATACTCTCGTGACAAACCTACAATGTACCTTTTTTAACCAAATACAGTGTCATTGAAAAGAGCTTGCTCAGATCAGTTCAATGCACGTATTTAGCAGCTCGAACGAAAACGAGCAAACTTTTACAGGATGAATCTACAGGATTACCTATACAGAAAGGGCTTCTCGGCTTGGCATATAAGCCGAAAAGGGCTCATAGTACTCATCATTATAAAACAAATTTTAAATCAGCTACGTTTGTTACCACATATCTCCGTAACTTTCGATTCCGATTAGGACTCGTTTAAAAATAAATTTAAAAAAAAAACTAATTAACCGTTTTTGATAAAATTCTGAATAGATAGCTAGTAGTAGATAGCTCATGGCCTGGATTAATACATACGCCACTAAACTTCATCACCGTTTTTCATCACCAAGCGGGTGATTCCGTGGAGCGCATCTAAAAATAAATAAAGAAAAAACAGAAATGCTCGTTTTTATACTAAAGTTCTGTAAATATTTTAAAATATGCGGTCCCATTGAAGCCTATTGCAACACGCAAACTAATTAATAAACCTGAACCATTAATTAACTTCAAATTAACGCATTTTAGTGCGCTATTAATACTAGGTTTCCGCTTGCATCTCATCCGTTTCGATTTAGTGTTTTCTACATAAATTGGTGGTTGGAAATCTTTATGCATATTGCGTGTTAGTCTAATGGCTAACAATAATGCTTAATGTGAAATGAAATTGATAGTGCTTCCGGTAGAGAATAAATATAAAAGCAAGTTCTAGAATAATGTAATTAAAAACATAATATTCCTCATTTATTTAAAGATACTGTGTATTTTAATCCGAACACCTAGCCAACTATATCTATTTTAAACGTAGGTAAGTTATTGATTAACAACATAATTAAATCAATTTGAACAGAATAAATAATTAATGTATCTATACTAATTCATAACTGCGAACGTAAGTTTATTTCTACGTTTGGTATTCACGTCTTAATCTTAACTACTCAACCGATCACAGTGAAATTTTACATACGTAATATCAGGGCTACAGAAGAAAAGCTCCTTTTCATTATCATCGTCAATACGATAACCTTACATTCAAAATTTTATTAATATTTAAAAAAAACATGATCATTACCGCGTGGTTAAAACTGCGGGGCGCAGCTTACCTAATAAAAATAAAAACTTATAAGCAGAATTTACACGTGCGCAAACGCATCATACGCAAGCGAAATGTTAATGACCCAAATAAACTTACGCGTGTCAAATACCCGTGTAATATGCAAATGAAATGCATAAAATTCTTCGCCTTATCAACGCATGCAAATCTTGCAAAACGCAATTCTCGGTATGTCAGAGGCGGTTGTTCCACGGGCACTTGCAATGTACTCATTAATAAGTTAATTTTAAAAATATTTTTTTATACAAGCTTTTATTGCATTGTCATCGAAGTTACACACGTAAACCAAATTTCAGCTCAATCGGACGGACATCGGGAAGTGGTTAAAAATTGAGTTGCAAGATTCCACCCGAACTAATACATACATACCTACATACATAAATTGCAAGTCAATAAAAGCTTTTAAAAATACATAGATATTCTTTATTGTTCACACCAAAAATTAGGAACAAAAGGATAGGAATCATTAAAAAGCAGTGTAATAGCTGGTGCCTTTATCGATAAGAGCGATCTTTTGCAGGCAACCTTTGGTTTGAAAGGATTTATAGAAGAGGTTTTAATTGAATTATACTACAACTAAAACTGATGTGGTTTTTACACATTGATGTATGACGTCATACGTGGGTTGTCCTATGTAACTATAGGAAAAAGGCAGGCAGTCTTCGAAAATTTATTTCCACATCCGGTAAAGACCGATCTAGCCCTTACCATGTACCTCTTGATAATCTAGTTTCATTTAAAGTAAGTAAAGGAAACGAGCGGTTTGAACAAGTTTTTTAACGATTAGCGACTGCATGTGGCAAGATAACGTAACCGCGGTTTTCGCAACATTCCTGCACCTAGGTAAAGCCTACTCTAGCCTTTCAGACGCTTGCAAGTTGCAAGGAGATATGGAAATGTTGTTTACGGAGTTACAATGCAATTTGGCTCTTACTTAATACAAACATTAGACTACAAAACTATGTGAGATTTTAAATCATCATTCAATTCAATCAAATGAAAAAAACTTAGTGTTTTGAAAAAATTGTTCATGTTATAAGCTTGCAATAAACAATTATTATTATTATGGGACATCGATACATCGATATGGGACATCTACTTTTACGGTTTAACTTATAGAAGTTGCTTAGGTGAACAAATGTCATTTAAAATTTGCATGCAATATATTTATTTATTTATTTATTTATATTAGATACCTGCCGCACTTACAGCAACGCCAAGGCGTGCAGCACTTCAGATGTAGACAATTGTAACAAAAAAAAATTGAAAATTTAAATTACAAAAAAAAAAAAAAAAATAATAATAATAAAACATTGAAAAAAATAATAATAATAATAATTGTACAATATAAAATTAAAATAGAATTAAAGAAATCAAAGTCGCAACAATATTAAAGGAAAAAAAAAATTAAATTAAATTAAATCATTGTTATCAAAATTAAAATAAAAAATGTCAAAATTAAATTCAAATACGAGATTGCCAACTTAAACCAACTTATATAATAGGTATGCAATACAAAACAAAAAACAAAAACCGACTTCAAAAGACCGACTATTGAGTTATTCATCTATTTGTCGCGCACGTACTTAATGCAAATTTAAGACTTATATAGTTTTCTCATGGATACCATTATCAAAACTGGACTAAATTGAAATGGGACCAAATGGGAAGCGTCAGCTTTGTAATAAAAAAAGAATCATCAAAATCAATTCACCCAGTCAAAAGTTATGAGGTAACAAACATTAAAAAAAAAAACCATACTGTCGAATTGATAACCTCCTCCTTTTTTGAAGTCGGTTAAAAAAGAGGAAGAGAGACAGAATAGTGAATTTGGATTTTCCTTATAACCAGCAAAGATGGAGTACGGGTTTCCCATTCATAAGTTCATCATGACTTCTAGTAATAATGTTTTATATGGATACTAAAACGACCAAAATTTGCGGTTACACCACCGTTACAATTTTCATAACAACAACGTTTTAAAGAATGTTTATGGGTTGTAAGTTGTCAAATCCGTTATGACGTAAAACGTGAATTGCCTTAGATCTAAGGTGTAAATTAATACACTCAAAAATTGTAGAATTTTAAATTGAAATACAAAATGATAATAAGTGATTAAGCCTTATTTTATAGCGCTGGTCAAGTGAGAGTCGATGGATTCAAATACGGCATTGAATTTCTTCTTCAGAAGGTTTCCTCGCTAAGTTTTCCTTTACCGAAAAGCCAGTATTATGAAAAACGAATAGAATACGTGCTGCGCATTTTCAACAAAAGTGTACGTCGTTCTTAGATAAACCTAGAAAGAAAGATGGTGCATAGAGTTAGATTTGAATGAAGCCAAGAACTCTACTTTTGCGCGTACGCACGTCGCACACATAATATAGAAGCACACATTGACACCCCAATACTCCTATACTCGCTCATCAGTTACTTGGACGTTGCGCGCGTGTACGTATGTACGCGCGAAAGTAGAGGAGTTCTTTATTACTTTATTGTTCACACCAGAAATTGCAAACAAAATGAAAATAACACTTAAAATTATTGCAATTAGTGCAATTAGAATAATTATTTTAGAATTAAATTAGATTGCGTGAGGAGAATGTGAGCACCGCGAAAAATCTTTAGTGGTTTCTTGGTGTAATAACAAAAAGTTGTAAAATTACTATAGGTACATAATAAATAATAATATTTAAAAAATTACTAGGCTTCAGGCAAATCTAGCGCAGTGCTCCATCTTAAGCTTAAGTTTATTTGAGACGTAGCCGCGTCGTGGTTAACAGTTCCATTGAAGTTTGAAGCGATTCGCTGTCGCTTTCGTATAGTTTAGTAACGGGACAGCGCCGGAGACCGTGGATTCCGCAAAACCACGAATTACAAATAGCTAAAGTCCCGTTCAAACTACGGCATTATCTGTCCTATAGCTGTAGCCCTGGAGCCCTACATTTTTTACAGTTTTATTTGTGGTTAACCATAACATTTTTCAACTGTTTTTAAATTTAACAACAATCGCAAGCCATGTCAGAGGCCTTCAGGCGATCTAGTAACTCAGACACCAGAGCTCCCCACTCGGCCTATGCGAGCTTATTTACTTTTTTTAATAGGGTTCTAAGGGTGAAATGTAAACGATCGGTGATTGTAAAACATTGAGTAATAACTATAGATTCTCGTACCTATTGAACACAGACAGTCTTTTCTAACAACCTCGTCTAAACTATAAAATCTATCAGACAGAAGATTTTTCCAAGTCATGCAACCATAGGAGCACGTTTCACTCGTAAAATGTAATACCTAATGTTTACACTTTCTATAATGTTAAATCAATAATCACTAATACTTAGTTATCAAAACATTAGCTTTGACTCAACGCAACTAAAAAGGTGATATAGTGACCGTAGGCTCCACGCAGTGCGAGGCGAAACGCAGCCATGATATTCCGTAGAAGCTAAATGACATCTGTCAATCTAAACAACGTTCACAAGTTTAGTAAGGCCGTTGCTGTCATGCTGTGTAAATAAATAACAGCTTAGCGGATTCACTGTTGCGTTAACTCATAAAGAAATTGAAATTGGACATTTCCTACGAAGTCAAACAATCACAAAGTGCTGGTAATAACTTAAAAGAAATCGTAAAAACTGGTAAAACTAGCCCCGGCAGTGCTAGCAAACATTATTATGTAAATATTCAATGTTTTTAGTATTCGGCTGCAAGACGAAGATACGCTTTCAAAATTTATGTACGGAGACGCAGTAATTATTAACCATAAGGCTTTGGTTAAATCGTGGATTTCTCTGATACTGCACGTTGTATTTTTGTTTTATTGCTATAGAGTGTTAAGCAATGCATCATCTTAAGGTTGAACGTATTCCAAACAAACTGAGAAAAATGGCCATCTAAATTCCGCTAAAAGAATAATGAATTCACTTATTAACGTAAATATGTACTTTTTGGTAATATCAGTAATTCAGTATGCTTCATAGTTTAAGTGAATTCATCGGAAGATCCGAAGTATTTAGATGGCTATTTTTGTCAGTGTACTTGATATATTTACGTTTCCTGCTCCATGTTTAAACTCATCATGACTTAACATGGCCTTACTTTAGGGTTTTATATCCGCAAGACAATAATACTCGTATTATAGAGGTAAATGAAGCGGCGAAGTGGCCTCATCTAGGATTCCTCTTAGCTTCGTCTGTCATTCATCGTGTGTCAGGTTACCTTATAGATCTGCCCCGAAACGGCATAACGTGAACCTTTGGACCTTATAATGGAGTCAGTAAAGTAGCTCGACACGACTGTAATAATGTAAAAAATAGGAGAATCAAAAGAAATGGAATATAATTTTATTCGTTATTTTTTTTTGTAATGTACAATAATTGTTTTATGAAAATATATTTATTAATATTATTACTTTGACTTTGAATACCAAGGATTTTGGATTTTCGAACATGAGCTGTTATTAATAGCACTACCGTACAGCACAGCTGGCAACTGTTGTACCCAACGTCACAATTTGTACAAATACTTGCAAAAAATGAATCACTTATGTTTTTTCTAACCAAACCGTTCCTTCCCAACTCGTATAAAAAAGAATATAAAAACTATAGTATCCATAACCGCTATATTGATTGCTGGCGGCGACATGGGTCCCGTTACTATTAATTGAAGTACGAAATTGTACGATACGACGCACGCATTTTTGTTTTGTAGAGCGTATAGTATAGGCTATCATGTTGTAAATTACTAGTTAGTTAGATCGTATAGCTTGAATAGCTAGCCCAGTAGGCTGATTCAGCTATCCGTACATCGAATGTATTTGTCAAAGATTTGACATATTCTTTCCGAAGGCGGAAGAGTTTTCGAAGATAAACGTCGAATACATTCGATGTTCGGATAGCTGAATCAGCCAGCTGGTGACAATTTTTAGGCCGTTTGAAGGCCTGTAAATGAATTTTTAGTGTGAAGGCGACTGGTCCATTGGACAAATTTCAGTAGTGGACGAGTTGTCCCCCCCCCCCCCTAACCAAAGTAGTCTCTGATCGAAAAGTGTGAGGTTCAAACTTGGGTTTTTGACCCCACAACGGCACAGAAAGGGTCACGGTTTTGTGGTCTATGCTCTTGGTCAGGTTTTTGCCAGTCTATGTATGTATTTTTAACTACACGGGAATATAGTTCCTAGCTGATTTTTTTTTATTCTGTAATAGGCTTGCATTTGACCGCCATCATGCCCGATCAAGTCAGTTCCTTACATTTTGTCATCGACATTTTTCTATGGAGACATATTTTTCGAATTTTTGTTTCTCGATTTTCGAGTTTTCGAGTTCCATAATAAAAGTTACTCTTACTGATGAATTATGAGCCCTTTTTGGCTTAGCATATCCTTTTCTTATAACTCTGTAGTAAAGACCCGCTAAGTAAGATGGTATAGGCCCTATACGTACTTATTATTGCGTTGCTTTTTTATAGATCCAGCCGGTACTTGTTAATATGTCAATTTATAACAGTATTTTTATCGCACGACACAATCTAGTCGAATGCGCGCTCTACGCACCTTCTGGCTATTAACTTTGAGTCGCTTACTTCGGTAAGCCGGTGGTCTTGTCATTAATTTGATGTAGAAATTGTGTATTCTCCTATTATTTTTAATGTTAAGAAATATGGATTTTGTAAATTCCGAAATAAAATATATTTGAATTTGAATTAAATTAGGTACATTGAGAGTTGAGTCTAGTTCATAGAGTACCTGGGTACTTTTAATGATAATTGTTACTACACTTAGGAAAATGGCCATCTTAATTCGCTTAAAGTACGGAGCATACTGATATCACCAAAAAGTACGATGATTAGCACCAGTTTTTACGGTGACAACAGACTATATGTATATTATGATACTTCATCATACTTAAAGCGGAATTAAGATGGCCATTTTTCACAGTGTAGTAACAATTATCATTTAAAGAACCTACTCTACTATGAACTAAACTCAACATCATGAGATGAAATATTGATTGATAGCAAAGCTACAAGTCGAGCATATTTTTTTATTGGTGAACTAAGGAACCCTAAAAAGATGTAGATTCGCCAGGTCCCTTCTTTCTGTCTGTTGGGTGGTAGGTACCTTTGTTTAAAGACTACGAGGACTTTAGCGCTGAGGTTTGGATTATTAAACCCAACCTTAATTATGTTATACATCTCAAAGACTAAAAAATAAAAAAATCAAGTAGAAAAGTCGGTTTTTATTGTTTAACAAGAATGTAGCTTTATGTTGTATAATATTACAATTTTCTTTACTTATTAAAGAACAAGCATGTTTATTTGTTATCTTTCATTGTATTAACACGATAAAACTGCATTGCAGTTATGTAACCAGAGTAGGTAAACTTATTCGCAATCAGTAGCATTCCAGCAAAATAGCGGGCAGTAAGGCACTTTCACTCAGAGTTAAGGTCAGAAGTGAAGTAAATGCTGTGAAATTACTGACTTACACTTGCAATAAAACATGACAATCTTTCGAACTAGTGTCGTTTTTATGTTTTTATGTATCATTAGGTATATTGGAAAGAAACAGTGTGTTTAAATCAAAGCTGTAGGTACTATTGCAAAGTGACACAACATAAGTTATTTTTTAAAACATTTTAAAAAACCAATTTTTATTGCTTTGTCAGTGTTGCACACGTAGGTATACCAAGTTTCAGCTCAATCAGACATCGGGAAGTGTTTCAAAATTGAGTTGCAAGATTCCACCCGAACAAACATGCATACATAATACATATATATACACACATTGCGAGTTAAATAAAAGCTTTTAAAGAACAACAAAAAACACAAAAAACCAAGTTACTATTACAAAGTAGGACTTCCCAAAGTTGAATGAGAATCTTTGTTTGATCGAGAATTATATTTTCAACAGCTTCCTAATTATTTCAGCCGCAAATAGGTCACTGTTTTTGCTCCGTCGCCATCGCTATCAATTCGGATTACAATGAGAGTTATTATCCAGTTAACAAGCTATTGTTTTTCATTTTCTCCACGGTTGAGTCGTCGCATCCATATGCATAAACCTATGGACAGGCTGACGCTCCGTTCAATGAAATACATTCAATACATAACGAGTATAAACAAAACAATACCAGGTATGTATGTACACGAAGCTTGCAAAAATATGGTAGGTACTTGTTCTGGGTATACAATGTATTGGTTGGTATTTCTTAGAAGGTTGGTAAGAAGTTATGCTCTGTTGTTTCTATGCACGTAAAATTGTAAAAGTCTAGTGGTTCTAGTCTGAATTGTAGTCTAGTGGTAGTGATTTTATAAGTATCTGCAATCCGGTCAAATTAGACGCATCTAAAAGTAATACTGTAGAGAATGTTATAATGAACATACTTGTCTTGAACAGTTTCCTTGAAGCTTGAACCGTTTTTGAGAAAATCGCGAAAAACCCGTTTTTTACCCGGAGCAATTTTTTTTGCACGTATCGGATCGACGAAGACTTTTTAGATTTGATTTATGATGGTGTTTTGAACAATCCCACCAATTTTCAGCTGAGTGGAAATTACTGAACCCTCGGATGTCTAAATTGACCGGGCTACTAGCCTTACGCGCGGGAAAACGGTGGAAATACCATTTGTCCACTGCTGGTTAGCACCAGTGACTGAAAAAGGGTTGATTATGATTCAAAACGTAATCCTCGTGTCATTTCTACAGATGCTCTCCGATCCTACATTACCTACGTTACGGTCCTTGGCGGCCCATTGTGTTTTGAATGCAGAGTGTAATATACGTTAAAACACGTTCTCATGCTTCAAGCATTTCATTGTGGTTTATTAAATTCAATTTCACGCTCCATTTGGCGTTTTTAGACTATCTGGCTGGACTGGTTTGGTTCGGATTTTAATAACGATGATGGTATCAAAACCTAACGCAAGTCTAATAGAACAAGAAAAATAAGATGATGGACTGGTGGTAAGAACTTTTCCTATGTATGTCATGCTTTCCGGTTCCTCGAACGTCGTAAAAAGCAGTATCAATAGGATTCATAGAAAAGAAGCTTCGAGTAAGAAGGGTTTGTTTATATGCAGTATTGTATTGTATTATTCATACGAGTAGCATAGAAGCAAAAGACTTAAGAATTTACTTTAATAGAGATTAACGTAGTCTGTTACAATTCGTTTATCCTTAGAACGAATGTCGTATACCTAAATATATTGCGAACATTTTCAAAACAATATTTATGTCAATCAAGATCTGTCTGAATTCATATTTTTAATGTTTTTCGGAAGTCTGTTTTACAGCTCTATTAAGTATTTCAGGCGAGATGATCTTAAGCTCATACGTACCTAATAAAAACGTTCGAAAGTTACAGACAGGAGAATGTAAGTGTATCTTACATACGATTTGGCGAATTACTTCAGTAATAAAACCACAGAACGGCACCATTTCCGCAGCATAATCACTTCCTAAACAATGCACAAATTCGACAAATTATCGCAGCGAGCATAAAACTATTGCGGTTACACAAGAATCGCTAAAATTGTAATTTGACAGTCACTTGTTTCAAATTACATTTCGTAACAGCAATTTCTGGAAACCGTGATATTTGCAACTCTGCAGCTGTACTTCGACCGACTTAACAAATAGCCTTTACACTCGTTACAAAGTTTAGTCTTCCTTTATTTCGCCTACGAGACAATATTTTCAACTTTTTATTATTGACTGGCTAGGCATGTAGGCATTTGACCACACCTCACTTTTTGCTCACTACTTGACATTTTGTTTGGATGTTTGTCAGAATTATTTTTCAACACAGACCTACCTGATATTATACAACATCAACAAATATTACAATGGCTCTCTTGATGTTAAGAAAGAATGGGGTTGAAGATGGCAAATACATGTATAGCCTGGAATGGGCACCGACTCCCCAAGCAAGTATGGCGCAATCATAAATTACTTCCAAAAACAAGGAGCGAGTGTTTAATAGATGTATGCACTCGTATGTATGCAAAATGAGACAGCATACCTTTTTCTATCGAATATTTGCACATATTTCTCGACAGAAACTCATGCTAGGCCTACGTCTCAATCTGTCACCGGTTCTAGCACAACGACCCAATGCCTAATGGGTCACGCCACGCAACTCAATTACAAAAAACCTTCAATAGCAGACCAAACGTACAAAAATATAATAATAGACACGAAGGAACATTGACCGCCGCTGTGCGACCGCATCGCGTGGGACACTGAACTTGCAACTTTTACTTACAACTTCGTCAATTCTTATCTCGCAATCGCCAAAGGTCAATTTTGATTGGCAGATAGTAGACATAAGTTTGTAGACACGACAATGGCAGACAGTCGCACGCGTTGAATCATGCCGTTTAAGTAAACTAGTGCAGTGTAACTGTGACTTGGGATGTAGAAAAACTGTGGGTCGATGTCTTTTGTAACATCCATTTTGTAATTAAATTAAACCTAGCTCGGCTGTCGTCAGAGTTCGTCTACTGTTGGTCTAAATATCGCACAGTTTTTTTAGAAGGAGCTGAAATCAGGCTGACGACTGTCGGCCTGATGGCAGGCAAACCGCCACCTCAAAGTCTAGCGGTGTTGACGAAGCTGTGCAAGCTTGGGGAGGTGTTCGGAGACACCCTTTTAAAAACCCCATAAGAGCTGGTTGTAGTTCGACGAAATCTTGCACATCTTACGATTGCTACCCGCTTGACAGAACTTATAAATTAAAAGTAGCTTTTTAGTTCTATATTGATGCCCAAAAGGAAAACCGTCGATCAATGAGTTAAAAAAATTGCAATAAACTTCGTGTCCAAAAATTTAGGTTATAGGTTTTCCATGATTCGGATTTCAAAACCGGTCAAGATGTTTTAACAGTAAGAGGATACATTAAAACAGTAAAAACATACATGACCATGATCAATGATCATTGCTGAAGTACTAATAACAACTTGAAAATAATTACTAAACTTAAGTAATATTTATTACTTACCAAACATCTACAGAGTACTTTACTATGGATAAAAATCTTCAGAGTGGAAACTACGTAATTGTATAGTCTATAAAATTCCATATACATCAATATTCAATAAGTACCATGTCTCACGATTCTTATGAAATAAACTCGCTGTATCGTCATCCATCAATGGAACCGCTCTTACGTAAAAGTGAAAATACATAAACTTTGTCAATAACTTAAGAGTTGTTCATGAATTTATAATTGTGTATAAATACGGTTATAAAGATAAAGATGATATTAATATGCAAAACTCGTGAGAAATTAACTAACTAGGTACGAGTATATGACTATACATATGTTGGTGGTCAAACGTAGACTTTTCGCTTTAAAAAGTGTTCAAGTTTGAAGATGATAAATCTAGATGGCGCTTTTCCTAACACTCGTCATTTTTCTCTTCAGTTTTCACTTTTTCCAAATCAAATACAATAATGGACCATACCTACTCAAATCTAGTATCAGTACGGAAGCAAGTGGCCCGCGTCTCTGTAAAATACTAGTTTGTATACATATTGAGAGTTGATAAGGAGTGTAAAGCATTATATGAAAGCACATGAGAAGGGAAAATGTAGTAAAGTTTTAAAAGAACTTGAGTAAAACTCAAGATCTAAAATGCATTTAGGAAATACAACTAAGGATTTTTTTTACTATAAGTAGCCAATTGATTTTATTGATAATCAAACTATTTTTCTTTGTCCTTTGATCTGACCATAAATATTTTCTGTAAAATAGTATTATAATATAAATATGTATAGCACATATTTATATGAATTCAATCTGCGATTAACTAAAACTAACTCAAATTGGCTTCTCAAACTGTCCGTCCAAAAGACTTTAACGCGCTCGGACGCCGAAATATTTTTCAAGGAACAAAATGTATAACAATGTTATATTACACATTGTGCTAAGTACCTACAAGAGAAGGGCTCATTTATTCTCATTCTTATTGTGCACACATTGACGCCCATTGACCCCTTTCTCCCCCACTTCTAAAAAGAGACTTAGAATTCCATGCAACTACATTTAAAAGTAAAATACACTCGTTAATTGCCTAACAATTATCGCCCTAAGTGGTCCCGACTTCATCATAAGTTTATAATCGTAACACAGCAAAGTTTACTATTTCCAACTTGGTTTGCGAGCGATTTGATCCTCTCACTCCATTACAAAAAAATACATTCCATAAACAAGTATCAAATTTAAAAAATAACTAAGAAGCTGATAATCCTCAAATCGATGAATAGTTTTTCTCGGATGATATCTAAAAACACTTGAGCAAGTCACCTTTCAAAACAAAAACACAAATTTAGAGATTTCCAGAGACACAAAACACTCCTCTTTTACCATCAGGTCGGAGTTTAAAAATAAACTTGCAAATTACCACCCCAAGTAACTCCAGCTTCATAAATTTGAAATTGAGAGACTTAATTTTTGATTAGGAGTTCTCGTGTTGTAATCGTAACACGTTACGATGATTTCCTTGGAAAAAAAGCTAACGGAACGATATTTTCCACGGGAAGATCGATCGGTCGACTCCAAGGGTACTTTTTGCACGAATTACGTAACCAACGTGATGAGCTCACGTTTAATTATAATTGCACGATAATTTATACTTACGATTCTAAATTACTGATATTATAAACATGAAAGGTTGTGTGTGTGAAGTTTGTTACCACGTTAGTCCGTAACTAACTAAATAAATTATAAATAAATAAAATTATATTATAGTCGTCACAAAATAAGAGGCCCGTTTGGACACTTGAGAAAGACCGTAGAATGTACTTGGAACGCTTTTCGCGCATACTTTATGGTAGCATGTCACGTCAAATTATAACGAAACTCTCAAAAACAGTTACATTCTCAGTCTTCTTTTTTCAAATATTAGTGTTGTAACTTGTAACCATTTAATTATTGAATTGACGATAGCTCAACTGACGATTTTGGCTCATCATCCGAAAAAAATTATTGAATGAAGATTCAATCACTTTCGTTTTTTCTTGTTTTTTTTTGTGATTGAATGAATGTTATTGTAACTAAAAATATTAAATTAAAGACAAATTGACCTCTCGCACCATTTCGTATCATTTCAATTACCTATTCAAGTTTAAGTTAAATTTTCGAATCGTAACCTTTATCCAATGTACTTTACAATACAAAATCAAATCGATCAAATACTCATACAAACTTGAATTGATTTATCGTGAGTATCGAATTCCGAGTCGTATGGTGACATCACTAGTTACGTCGCATGACAAACGTCCAAACGGGCTTCTTATTTTGTGACGACTATAATATAAAATCTAAATAAATAAATAATTAAATAAACTATCTAACTAAATCGATTTTAATGAACTTTTGAATGGAAGTTTGGGTTCTGGATTAACACATAAGCTACTTTCCATGATCAGTTTGTATGTGTGTGTGAATGTTTCTTACCATCTATCTCCGTAACTACTGAATCGATTTTGATAATATTTGGAATGTAAATAGTTTAGACTCTGGAATAACACAGGCTATTTTTCATCATCACGGTTTTTCATTACTGCGTGGGAAAAACCGCGGGACGCAACTAGGTTTACTATAATTTATAGTTAAGTAGGAGTATTTATGTTTGGGTATTTAGGTCGAGTTTAGCATAATTCTCTGTGATTATTATAATTTTTTTCGAAAATATTCTGCAAGAGAGCCGTTTTGGCAATGTTTCCACATAAACAAATATAAGACATCGAGTAGAATAATTAGAATGAGTTGGACATCTTTTAAAACCATTTGCATTTTTGTTTTTTATTAATTAGATTACGATTCGATGACTAACTGACTACTGTAATGTAATAAATGTTACCGTATAAATAAGTTAAAC
This sequence comes from Alcis repandata, assembly GCA_949125135.1. Taxonomy (NCBI): domain Eukaryota; kingdom Metazoa; phylum Arthropoda; class Insecta; order Lepidoptera; family Geometridae; genus Alcis; species Alcis repandata. The sequence continues at coordinate 6,206,422 of OX421241.1, forward strand.
TATGTTAAAGTATAAATGGATCTACCGTATAAGTTAAACTAAATAAAAGTAAGTTAAAACTTAGTTCGCCGCGAACCTCGCGACCCCTATAATTATCTCCCAACCCCTCGACCAATTTTGCTCATATTCGACTTTCCTGCAAAATTTCATCAAGATAATAGATATTAATATTAACCATTCTCAAGTTATCATCGGACAAATATACATACATACATACAAACAAATGTTGATTGGTTCTCTGACTCTGAGAACTCACTTCACTCGGTCAATAATTGAATATGTAAATCAGTTGTTTGTAATTTCTGTGTGAAAAATAAACAATATTATTATTAGCATAGAACATAATTATAGTTTCTCTAAAAATATAGTATCTCTATACTAGTGTGAGCACTTCACGTCACCCACACATCACACACAAACACACTAACGTTTCACAAGTTACTTGTTTATCGCTGAAGCATCAGAAATAGTAATTATTGATAAATCTTTACGTCAGTTATACGTTTTTTGCAAGAATGCACACTGCACAGTATGAACAATGTAAAGACGATTGATAAGATCAATTCAAATTCAGACATTTTATTCAAGATAACATGCAGCCTATGTAAGCATTGAAAATAAAAAATCACTGAGTCGAATAAAATAAAAATAAATAGATAAGACCATTCAAAAGTAACATCGATACTTTCGATTTCTTTTAATTTGACGGAGGCATTTAGTGCCAACTGTTGTTTTAGTTTTTTTCAATTCCTGTGTCAAATTAATAGAAAATGTAAAAATGCGCAAAAGAAACAGCCGAAGATGTGATGTGTGTTTGTCTCGTCCTTGAACTCAAGAACCGCTGTTAAAACTACAGTGCCGCGAAAATTTGATTTAAGAAAATACGAGTTATGAGGCGCGTGTTTGATTTGTTTGAATTTTCCCATGATTATTGTGTCATGTTTGCTTAGGTATAGTTACTTAGGTACTTAGGTTACTTAGGTATAGTTTTAATATATCATGGAATCTTCCACTCACATTACAGTGATATACATTTTTAAATACCGCTCTGTTAACTAATCTTATCTGACAGGACTAAAATTACTTTCGTCTCTAATAAATAAAACCAGAATGGCAACATTTTAAGGCTGTCTAAATAAGTAGTAAAATGGTAAAACAGAATTGACGTCACCGTCAAGTACAAAGTTAAGTAAGTATTTTTTAAATCACCAAAAAAACTTGTGCATTCAGGTTAATAATTAGTCTACGTGGTTAAAGTATTAAGGATCCTGACAAGATTTATTATGGTTAGTAGTTAGTCTTAGTAAGAAACATTTTCAAATTACCATAAAAAACTTAAGGTTGTATCAGAAGTTTTTAACGTTAATACGAGAGCATACAGGAATATTAAAATAACCGGAGCCTTCCCCATTCCACCGCACCTCGGCGCTAGGCGACATTCCAGGCAGTTAAAAGAAAACGTTATGCCGAGAGCAGTTGCATCAGTACCACATTAGTAGCAGGTTGACCGACCCGTTCAGTTCCATAATGCACGTAACCGCAGGTACTGCGTTGTAATACTAGCTGCATTATAGCCAATGTTGAGCTAACAGATCCAGATTCGAAGTGACAAAGACAAAAGCTTTGATGCAAAGCATTTACTGAGATGTGAAGTAAGTTTTTAGGCCGCTTGAGCGCGTCTGATAGGGTTTGGCGGTATTTATAGGACAACCAACCAACCAACCACCAACCATAAACTAATACTTACCAAATACCATAAACAGCACAGATAAGGAAAGTTTTGTCTTGTTAAGTAGCGAAATTGGTAGCACTGTTTTTCTATGTATTTATGATGCAAGATTGTATTTAAGATTAAAAGACCTTGAGAAAAGATCGAGAGTTAAAAAAATGTTTAAAACAAACGAATCATAATTTGAACTCTCGAAGTTTTATTGTCTATGCTGTAATGAACCATCGCATCGATATAGACATCAAAATTCCCAATTGATGATTAACAAAACCCAAACCATTCCAAATTGTTTTCCCACAAATTCAAGCTCCAATGTTTGTAAACCAGTCTGTCCACATAGTTAGCAATGTTTCGAATTGCATTCGAATTTTCGAAGCGATACTACCACATCCATTCACGATGTTTTGTAAACAGTTCATATCGTAGCCGCTACCCAGGTAGAAGGATGTTTGCATAGATACTTCTTTTGTTAACTTTTACTAGTTTGTACCTGCGAAAGTGATATATGAGCGCGCATGAAGTTGAAAACCGAATGATTCATCGTGCATAGAACTAGTTCGCTTTGTTGGATTACCTATGTTTTAGAAAGTGATTTATGATGGTTTTAAAGGAATTAATGATCGGTTTCGATGATTGTTTCTTAAGCTGTGTTAAGCGACGGTGTGATCGAAGGTGGTGATAATGTGGAATTAGAACTCGTTCTGAAATGAGGCTGTTGGAACACACCGTTAGATGTTTGGTTCGACGACGTTTAGCGACAGAGTTTTAACTAGTTGTACGTACTAAGTTAACCACGGAAGCACTATGATTATTCCTATCCTATCACAATACTAAGGTTTACTCATGAAGTTTTCCTACACAACTCCAGAGCCTTTTTTTACTTAAGCCTAACCTGAGATTAGAATCGACAGTTGGCAAGCGTACTACTGGACCAACAAAATCACTGCTTTAAAATCACTTACACGGTTTAATTACAGATACTCAATTAAGCATTAACTCTGTTTGCCATCAACCGGCATTAGTTGTGCCCATTACTGCGCGCTAATGCCAACTGCTTTTGCATTATAAACCGACTTCAAACCCAAAAATATCATATTTACTTTACTTCGTACTTTACAATAACGCGAAACGCTTCAAATTTATCAAAGCTTCAAACTCCGTAGCGTCAGATTCAAAGCAAAACAACGAAACCACTTTACGATCATAAACAACACTCAGGACCCACGGCAGCTACTCGATAGGTATTTATGTAGCTATAGGTATTTGTAGTTGTATATACCTATTGATTGCCGTGTAAATTACAAGCAAGGTGAACAGCGGGTAGATGGAGGACATGAACTCTGGTTAAGACCTTTTGCTTTCACAACGTCTGGTATGGACAAGATTCTGTAAAGCGCGTGAGATCGCCGCTTGGGTTTTGAAATCAAATTACCAATTTGAGCCCAGCTTTTTCACCCTGAAGGAAATAAACATATCTAATAATTTTTGGTGGTTAAATTTTGGTTGTTATTTTGTTCTCTTTAAAGTACAACTCGTGCTTTGAAATTGAAACTTAAAGCGCAGACCTCTCGCCTATTTTAGGGAGTACTCTATTAAGTAATTATACGTTGTTGGAAATAAAGAATTTATTATTGTTACGTGTTAGTGAAAATTGTAAAGAATTATTCATTTTGAACCCTCTCAAAATATGAAAGGAATTTATAATAACTGTGTGTTAGGTGAATTAATAGGTCGTAAAGAATAGTATTGTCAAAGATAATTCAGTATGCACTTATCATGAACAGTTACAGCATTCATTTGTGATTAGGTTGTTCGTAATCACAGTTCTGAAGTTGTACCTCATCAAGACGTAAATGGTACCTACATGGAATTGTTATTCTGTAATGATCATCTCGCGTTGCATAACCTTTTGCATCTCCGGCTATAATTACAATAGGTACTCAATCGGCGTCTGCGGACGATTACCAAACAGCTACTTTGTCACGTAAACGAAACCTTTTGTAAAGAGACTCGATGTTTTACGTGGAGAAATCTTCAACCGCAATGTATACCTACTGATGACGTCGCAGGTTTTATCATGAGAAGAGTAAAGTTCACAGATGTTTACATTTAGGTACCTAATTAATTATATTATAAATTAATCTAAAAGCGTTATGGACTCACCTCAGGCGGAGCGGCGAATTTCAAGTTTGCGAGCGAGCCGTGCGATCGACTCCTGTGTTCTTGTCTGATGCTATAGGAGAACGCGCGTTCGTTGAGGTGTCCCTTCTTCCTGTAGATGCCGCCGGCGTCCTCCACGGCCTCCAGGCCGGTCATGCTCTGCGCCGCCTTGAGCGCGGGCGGCGGCGGCGGCTTCGAGCGGCGCGGGTCCACGGTCGCGTACTGGATGCGGCCGCGGCCCGGCGGCGGGCCCGGGGGGAACGGGCCCGGCGGCGCCAGCGCGGCCGGCACGCGGCCCCGGTGGCCCAGTGTGGCGTGCCGCGCGTGCGGCAGCGTGGCGGCCGGGTGCGCCATCAGCAGCATGGGGTGCGCCGGGTGCGCGCCCGCCCACGCGGGCGGCGCGCGCCCCAGCGACCGCCCGTTCATCATAGGCGCCGGGCCCGCGTACAGCTCGTCGGCCGACGCGGACGACTTCTTTTTACTCTTTTTAGTCGTTCCTTTCTTTTTGGGCTCTTCCGGTGGAGGAGGCGGTGGCGGCACGGAGGAGGGTCTCGTGATCTGGCGCGGGCGCGGCGCGCGCGCCGGGTGCGGGATGTCGTCGCTGGCGTCGTCGCGCTCTATCTCCCCGATCCAAACTTTGTGGTTCTCGTCCCCGTCGTAGACCTCGAGCTCCTCGTCGCCGTCGGCGGGCAGAGTCGGCGGTGCGCGTTCCGCCTCCAGCCGCTTGGCGTACGAGCTGTCCGCGTACGCGTGGAAGCAGCAACGCACGAGCGCGTTGGCGGCTGCCTCGCGCCGACAGATGAACGCGTGACACTCGAGGACTTTGATGCCCTGCGTGCGCCGCAGCACGGCCGCGAACAGCGGCGGGCGGCGCGGCGCAGGCGCACGAGCGAACGGCGAGTCTAACGGCAGGAACCGCGGCGCGCCCTCCACCGTCACCCTGCGCACGGCGGCGCAGTAGTGCAGGCTCGATATCGGGAAGAACCTGGCGACCCGCGACCCGCTCTCGTCCACATTCTCGAGCAGGATCCCGTTTGACCAGACCGAGAGCCACGAGTCGATGCCGCCGGTGGTCGCTCCCTTTTCCGGGTAGAGTTCACGCAGCGGTTCCTGTATGCCTTGCAGGCCGTCCTTGCTCTGCTGCGGCACCGCGGAGCCGAGGTACAGCACGCGGCACCGACATATCGGCGTCGACTCCATTTCCTCACTGCACTATCACAACATGACACCGGGCTCGTTGGAAACACTGGTCGGTGCGTCGATGCGGTCGAACGTGTACGTGCGGTCGCCGCGAGACGGGCGCGGATCTGAGGTGAGCGGAATTCAAGATGGCCGGCGGAGCGGGCGCGGGCGCGCGGGGCGGAGCCGGAGCGGCTATACCTGCGCACACGCACCTGTGAAGACACCTCTGCGAGCGGGCCCGGGTAGGTAGACGGGTAGTGCCGATGAACCGGCATTGTGTCAAACGAATCGTCGCAAATTCGGCCGCATTTCTCCCGCCGCTGCTCCGCACCGCCCGCGCCGCGTCACCACATCACCGACGCGACTTGACGGAATGTCACACTTTTGTCTCGCTGCAGTGAAACCTGAAGGTCGACCGTTGCTTGGAAGATCGTTTTCTTTTCCTCTTATCAGGATGTCTATCCGCCGGTAGTTTTAGCTCATTTTCGAGACCTTGTCATTCCGCTTGTTTGCGAACAGCAACCGTTGTTTTGAAACATCAAAGGACCTTGATAGGACCATCATCATTCAAGAAATTAAATATAATGACCTCAACGTGACCAGAGGTATTTTGATCAATGCCTTTTTTATATCGCTTACCTCATTAAACCGCATTCTTTGGTATCATTAGGAATTAGGAGTCGGTAGGTTTAGTTTAATATTTATTTTATTTACGGTTGAGCGCTCAATCTAACTAAGTATAAGTATAATTGATTCCAAGGAACAGGTTAAGGTAAATGCAGCTCCTTAGAAATTATAACAAGTAGCAAGCGTAAATAACATAATGAAACCTGCTTCTGCCTAAGTAGTTTTATAACCGACTGCCTGAGAAGACAGAGGGAGCTATAATGTTACTTGCTCAAAATATTTTTTTTTTGCTCAAAAAACATTAGACGTCTAATCCATAAATAAATTTAATACTTAGGTAAGTAATAACTTATATTTCATTCATAACTCGTTTATTAAAATGAACATTTTTCATCAACGAACATCACGCTACGAAATAATGTATTTAATTCGTTTAATTTCTTAGAGAACCTTACATACAGGGTTATTCATAAAGGGTATGCTAAGCCGAAAAGGGCTCATAGTATTCATCATTATGAACAACTTTTACTATGGGACCAACCCGAAATTCGCGAAAAAAAAATCAGCTGTTCCATACATTTTGTCGAGTGTCATTGACATTTTTCTATGGTCCCATAGTAAAAGTTGTTCATAATGATGAGTACTATAAGCCCTTTTCGGCTTAGCATACCCTTTATGAATAACCCTATAGATCAGAACGTTACGTCATCAACATTACCGTACTTAAATTACCCAATAATTACCTATCTATTAAGCAGATTTTATGACAAGAGTAGAAACAATAATCGATATCCCACCCCAATTTAACATACACCCATAAAGTTAACATTTAATTTAAACTGATTACCTACATAAAATAAAAGCGACCACTGTACATTTGTACCTACATCGCAAACTTCAGATTGATTCCGACCCCACATAAGTGAAGTAGATCTCATAAAAGTCCACGCCCACAAATGTTACGTCAGTACCTCTTTGACTGGCGTCAAGGGAACATCTCTGCGCTCGCTTGCTAAATTAGTAAAAAATCGACACAATGCCCGCTTGTAGCATAAAATGGTGCGGAAAGAACAGCAAAGCCTCAAATTATAAAAAGGATGGTATTACGTTTCACAGGTAAGCTTATTTCTTTGGATTTTTCGCGTTATTGTCGGAATTTAGTTTCAATGGTCGACCTTCGGCATTCAGCGTCCCCTAACCGCGGTTAGGGGACGCAGCTAGGGGCTCTATCTCTCTTTTTCATAAGCAATATTGTAGTTGCATTCCCCTCTTCCCTAATAAATGCCAAGGGCGACATTCAAGTGCTTGTTGGTAACAAATAAAGTTGCCAGTGTAGATTTGGGAATAAACTACTATTTGTACTCGTATGTTTTAAAAATGTATCATATTTTTAGGTATCCCAAAAATCCAGAATATAAAGAGAAATGGATTAATGCCACCAAGCGAGAAAATTGGTTTCCAACAGAATTTAGTGTCATCTGCTCGCGCCATTTTACTAAAGACTGCTTTTTAGAAATGAAAAATCGACGAAGGCTCCTTAACACTGCGGTACCTTCACTGCTTCTACCACATTTGGTAAGAAAAAAGTGCTTCTTCTCCTAGATTTTATCTATTGATTTGCATTATGTACCTGTATGTAACTTGCGGCTGAACCGATTTGGTTGGTGTGGAGTGGAGATAGTACGTGTTGTAGTTGTAGTAGTCCTGCTGTAGATAGATCTTTTTTTGTAACAATAGGTATGTTTTTTCGCTTTCTTCTTTTTTTCTTTTTAACCGTCGGATAATGTGTACTTGCCAGTATCAGAGGGTTGAATACACGTATGCGAGTACGTGCCTTCGACCGAGTACCTACTCGATTTGTAAAAATATTTTGGACGAGGCGAAACAGTCACTAGAACCATAATTTGTTTGTTCGGCTGAGTGTGCCTATTTCTTGTCTCGCCACTGTACTCCTTACGTGTAATAAACCCATTACTAGTCGATTTTAGCTATCATCACACTACGCACTATCGCCAACTACTTACCCTCTTATGCATAAACTTATACTTACACTACGCCAAACAGTTTATCTTAGTCCTCGCCTGCGCAGTAGTGCGCGCCGCCCCCTCAGTCCCCCGCGCCGTCATACCCCCGCGTCTCTGTACCGCGCGGGCGAGGACTATGATAAACGGTTTGGCTCTAGTTGATTGTTATTTCTTTCTCAGGCTGATAAATCTGCCTTGCTGACACTGATACCAGTCATCCTAGTAAATAGTCAACCGGCGACCTCAGCCCCCGCAACAACCACCAGTTCACCACCACCACCAGTTCATATAAAAACAGAAAGTCCAGACCTAACAACATCCGCACCTGAAGAAGCCAACACAAAAGAAGAAAAAGAAACCCCCAATTCCGAAGTGTCAGTCAAAAAACGTCTCGGCAGAAGAATCATCGAATTATCCGGCCATATCAAACAGAAAAACAGACAGATAAAGAACCTAAGGCAGAAAACAACCTACCTATCGAGCAGAGTAACGTCTTTGAAAGAAACAATCAAAGAAATGAAAATGTCCTGTCGATGCAGAACCATGCAATATAATGAGTAAAGTTGACTCATTTTCGGATACCAGTTTATTACTGTCGTGATTCCCAAAGAGGGAAGATTCTCGTTATAATCGAGATATGTACCTGTACAGCCTAAGTGCTTAGTGCGAGTTTTTTTCACTATTCGATCGCGTTCGTAAACTACAATTTGTATGGAATAAAAACCGCGCCACCTAGTGTTCATAATATGAACTACAACTAGTTCCATACAAATTGTAGTTTGTGAAATAAATGAAAAAAACTCGCACTAGGCACGCTGATTAACGCTATGTGCCTCGGTCTAAGTCTTTTCACGTTCGTCTATAAGTCGTAGCGCTGCAGTGATCTTCTGTAACTATTACTCAGCTACTATTTTACCAAAAATCTACTAATTAAATACATGCCTTCGATGAAAAATGGGTTCAATGACAGATAGCACAATTGAATGAAGTGAAGATTGAAGTGCATAGTTCGTAGAAAGTGATCATCTGGATAGCATTATCTTCTAGCATTTAATTCTGGATGCAAAATTATGCCAACGAAAGCCAGCAATTTTATTTACTTTTTTATGCTATTGTGTTACGAAATAGCAAATCGCTGGCCTGACGTTAACGTCACGTTTGCCCATAATAGGTTTGCGCCATCCAGAATTTTGAATTCTTTGATGTAAATGTGCCGCATCTAGTTTTGTTCCAATGAAATAAACCGTGATGCAACGTTTACTTTTTTTGCTATGGTCTGTACACAGCTTTAGGGCTATCACAGACTACGGCAGAGGTTGGCGAACCTTTATAAATCAACGTGCCAATTTTTCTATAGAAATGTTTAATGAGGCTTTAGACGTGCCTTTCAATAATTTTGCCTAGTGATAATTGGGTGGTGGCGTGCATAAACTATTTTGTCACGTGCGCCTTTGGTAGGCCATCCCTGGACTACGGGCTTACTTTAGTTTGCCGACTCTCCTCCTTTCTAACTCACGCAGAATTGGCCTCTTGCCCTCTTTACTACAGATTTAATGCACTCGTGCATTTAATAAACTGTTGTAGGTTCCCGAAACTTTAAAGATTGACAAATTGATGTTGACACTCGACAAAACCGTAAAAAATTGAAAATTTTGTAATTTTGTCTTGATCATACAGAAAATGTTTTTTATGATTAATTTTTTTTATCAACGCTTTATTCGAGTTTAAACGTCAGTTTGTCGACAAGTTCCTCACTTGCACTACAGCGAGAAATGTCCGAATAGGGCTCCAGAAGTCAAATTTAAATCCTTGTATTATTGAATCAGGCGTTACTTCACGGAAGTTCATCTTCAAATAACTGTTGTCAAATGTATTTCCTTGTATTACTTATGTGCTTACCTGTACTTGTGCCTTTTTTCGGATTACTTGCCAATAATGATACAAGTGTAATAAAAACAGTGTTTTATGTAACTTCATGGTTTTTTTACAGTGAACTTTATTATGTATAAAACAGTTTCATTCACGAACCTTAAGATAGTATCCTAGGTGAAGAGCCTTGCACAGTAATTGAAACTTTATGTCCATTGCATAAATGTTAGTTTTGTTCAACGTTTTATCATAACACAAATGTTTGGGTGTATTCGCTAGGACTTGCCATCTCGAGATGAATCGGTCCTAATTCTTCTAGTTCCATGAGATTCCATGAAATTTCGCTACTTTTTCAATTCCAACCGTGCCAATAGTTTCCAATAGTTTTTTAGTCTTAACAAATCTACAAAGTAGATAGTGTGATGGTTCTAGTATTTAATGGATTTGGACGTTGGTTCATCTGATCCTTTTGTTTTCGGCGCTTTCCGCTTTTGGATTATGTTTTGTATCTGCAACAAAGAATTAAAAGAATAAATAAAATGATTTTCATGAGGGAAAACCATAAATAAAACTTCTGACTACTAAATGGCTGCAAGGATCTTAATGCTGGTAACATTATAAATAGTTTGGAAATACTGAGGTTATATCCTGGCTTATACACATAAGTTACTATTAAAGCTTTTTACTCATAAAGTAAGCATTCAGCAACATTTTCTTCATTCGCAATATTTTCTTTCTCTATAGGCCTAAGCATACATTTTGGCGTAAAATATGTAGCGAGTATTCGATACATACAATGTATGCAAAATGGGACAGCGCCTCTGTCGGGCGTAATTGGAAACTGCATATGTTCTAACGTTTCATACTCCCTACGTCAGAATTTATGCTAAGTCTGTTTTTAGGGTTTCGTTCCCAAAGGGTGAAACGGGACCCTACTCTGCTGTCCGTCTCTCACCAGGTTGTATCTCATGAACCGTGATAGTTGGACAGTTGAATTTTTACAGATGATGTATTTCTGTTGTCACGACAACAAATAGTAAAAAACAGAATAAAATAAACATTTCAGGGGGCTCCCATACAATAAACGTGATTTATTGCAGTTTTTATAGATAATGGTACTGATAATGGAAACCTTCGTGCGCGAGTCCGACTCGCACTTTGCCGATTTTTTTTACTTGCAATAATTGCAATGTACGAGTATGTAACTATGTTTGTTCAAAATTGAATCTTGCAACTCAATTTTGAACCACTTCCTGATGTCCAATTGAGCTGAAATTTGATATATGAGTGTAACTCCGATGACAATGCAATACAAGCTTGTTTTTAAAATTTACTTATTATTTTTTGGTTTCAATCATACATACCTGCTGCCATTCCCTATCTAGTTCAGCTTTCTCGTTCTTATCTTTGGTCTTCCTCGTCTTCCGTCCGTCTTGCGTCTTCACTCCGTACTGGAACGCGGCCTTCGGCAGCGCCTCTTTACTGCTCATGTAGGCGGAATACTCTTCTTGCGTGTCGAAGTCCCATCGACCTGTGTAATTAAATACGAATAAATAAACTAACTGTTTTTTTTTAATTCCCAATCGGTTTACTACCTTGTCCGGTATAAAGCATTTTTTTACTTGTATAAGTATTTAAATTTGCTTCCTTAGGGGAAGGGAATTCGAATAACTGAGAACAGAAAAATTGGGGAATCATTTGGTTGTAGTTTGCAGCTACCATATCTATCATCGACATCCACAATTTAATTATACCACTATGTAGCAACCGAATCAAATAATTCGTTACACGTTAAACTTTTTTGGACTTACTAATGTCCCTCCTTGTTTCCCGCACCTATAGACTTAGACTTTGCTTAGACTCACCAATAGGTCCCTTCTTATTCCCCGCATCCATCTTAGTATAGTCAACTTCATCGTCCGAGTCGTCGATGGCGTCGTCCATCTCCCTGAGCCCCGGGTAGCACTCGGCGTAGCCCTCGGGCTCCGCGGCTAGCTTGGAGAGCAGCATGGCGGAGCGCTTGTCACGGTCCTCGCCGTTGGGGGCGTTGGGTCTCCGAACTATGGGGCCTGGACCTGGAAACAGGTATATGTTTAGTAAGAAAACTAACGGGATCTTGTTTTTTTTTTTGTTTTTTCCCTTTTTTTAAGGCGAGACGCCGGTGTCTGTCTTTCTCTATGTCACAGCCAATTATTCCAGGAACTATACAAGCTAGAGGTCTGTAATTTAACATGACTAACATGACGCTACATAATGTTAACCACGAACAAAAATAATGCCGAGAAATAGGTCTTTACCTAAAATGTGGGTCTCAAAATGGGGATCTAAAATTTTAAAGCCAAGCAATATGATTATGTGGGGTTTCGAATTAAAGGTATTATTTTGAACATTTCAAAAGATTTTTTTTTATTTACCTTTATTCTTCCGAACGGGGTTCCGAATTGTAAAAAAACGTTTCCTACGACTAATACTGTTATAAGAGTATGACTCGTTGGGAACCCATCAACAACAATATCTTCAACTTTTTAAATAGGGAATATGCATTTGGTTTAAATTTAATTGATTTTTTTTCCCCTTAATCTATATTGTCCTAAAATTGTATCTGAACCATTATTTTCTTATTTAGTATGTTTTTAATTGCAAAAAATATTAATTAAAAAATGCAAAATAAGCGCGCGAAATTGAAATTTGGGAAACGCATCACCATTGGTCGAACCGAAACGTGACGTCACATACCATGTTATCGGATTTAGAGACGTTGCTGTTTGTATGGTGTCTGAAAAAAAATTGTTTTTATTTGTGTTTCTGTAGTGTTTTTCATTTAGTGCAACTTCTGGACTTCTGGTAGCATTAAATCATCTAGGACGATGACTGAAAGTGGCTTTGTCAAAGCACAATCGGATAATCTACCAAAAATAGATGCATTCATGATGACAGCATATTTTGCATCAAATCAAGATTTTACGTGCCTACTTACTAACCTACTTCGGATCAATTCTAACCATGCTAACTATCCAAATAATTATAATATACTTACGTTAAAGTGATCTTCACAACAATGCAAACACGATAATGAAGATACAATATCTCTTCTCATAACCTTACACCATTGTTTTCGTATTTTCGCATCTTTTGGAACAGGAAAAAACACTTTTTCAGGTGTACTTATAATAGTGTTTTTGCACATTGGTACAAGACAATATCTAAAATGGTTTTTTAGCTTTTTCCATGGTGTGAATAGCTTTTAAAATTGAAAATCTGTATAAAACAACCAAAAGTAACTGTCAAACTTATAGTCAACAAACACTGGTAGTGGTATGTGACGTCATTCAAGGCCCGCCAAAAATGGCGGCGTTCAAACAGATCAAATTTTAGCGATGTTTTAAATATCATTTTTAAAAATCAATTAGAGCGTTTCCAACAGTATTTATATTTTTTACTATTTTATAACGATGTAAGAAGTGAATTAAAAATAAAAAAAAAATACATGCATATTCCCTATTAGTATTTTGTTTTATTTTTTATGTTTAATTTCAGCATACCCTCAATATCGATATCTTCCTTCTCAGTCGGCTTGTCGAAGTATGGCGCGCGCGGTCGCTCGTCCCGGCGGTCGGCGCGGCGATCGCCCGCCGTGTACTCGCCGATGTTGTCGTATATCGAGTCTTCTGTGCGACCCTTGTCGGCGCCCGACGACTTTTCCTGAAACGAACAAGTTTTCAGTACTAAATGACTGAGAATTTTGATGTACAGTGTTAAAGGAAAAAGATAAGACGTAAAAGGGCTCATAGTACTCATCGCTGTGTACCACTTTTACTACGGGACCAAACCGGAAAAAAATCAGCCATTCCATAGAATAATGTCAACGACACTCGACAAAATGTATATTGGAACAGATGATTTTTTTTCGAGAATTCCGAGTTGTTGTCATTTTAAAAGTTGTTCATAATGATGAGTACCATGAGCCCTATTCAGCTTAGAATACCCTTTCCTTATAACTCTGTAGGACCTTATAGTAATACAGTTTACTTTTCTTTATTTTTAATGACCAATCAACACCATTATACTTTACCTTACAAAGTGAGTCATTACCTTAGTTTTCTTCAGCTTTCGATGCCGCCCATGCCTGAGATACGAGAAGATTTGCGCCAGTTTCTCCAGGACCACATCGTTGGCGCTCGACGTAGAACTGCCCTCCTCGGTTTCTGGTACGTCGGCCTTGCTGCGAGTGAGCGTGGTGGGTATATCGCTTTCGATAGCGCCTTCCTCGTCTAACTCCACTACGTACGCCATCCGGCCAGGCGCGAATAGCTCGTTGCGAGTCACTTTCTTGCTCCTGAAATATGAAATTCTAAATTAAAAAAAACTTAACGATATAATTGCTCAGCTTGCTGCGAGTCACTTTCTTGCTCCTGAAATATGAAATTTTAAATTTAAAAAAACTTAACGATATAATTATTGCTCAGCTTGCTGCGAGTCACTTTCTTGCTCCTGAAATATGTATATTAAAAATTAAAAAAAAAAAAACAAACAGCTAAACCGATTTTGTGAACGATATCTAAGAACTATGGCTAGAAAATCTGCCTTCAAATTTTAATAACCGTAGCCGGTTCACAGAGCTACGCCTACGGTGCCACCGCAGAAATCTCCCTCTTTTTGCGTCAGTGGTTACAAGTTAGTATTTAGCGTCGGTACGGGCTGCATGCAGACTGTGAGGCGAAAAAGAAGGAATAGATTTTATTTGATTACTAAAATCTCTAGTTTTCCTTTTCAAAATTTAATTATTTTCTAAGCAATTTGTTTCAAAAAATTTAATAAAATTATTATTTATTTAATTAATTAATTAATTAAATTTAAAAATTGTTTTTATTTTTACTAATTGTAACACAGGAAGTGTTACAATTAGTAAAAATAAAAACATTTAGTCACAAAAACCAAACAAAAAGAGGGTCTGACAGACAGACAGACGGACGGACGGACAACAAAGTGATCTTATAAAGGTAAGAACGGAACCTTTATAAGATCACTTCACTTCCTTTCGAAGTATGGAACCCTCAAAAGGTAATTTTGCATGGGCTTTCTAAATTTTGATTTGGTAACCTTTAGGCTTTGATTTCTAGATATAATAGTAATATGAATGGTACTGTTTGTGTGATATTCTTACTTCTGTTCCAGGATTAAGTCGTAAATGCTCTTCCCCATCGGCGTTTTGAACTGTAGTTCTTCTGGTTCTGGCTGAAATAAAGTAAAGATTCACTAATAAAAACCACACAAAAAAGGTTTAAATAGAGTTTAGTTTATAAACGGGAGCCCCCAATTTCTTATTTTAATTTGGATGCTCACTGGGGAATGCCCGTTTATGACATTATCTTTAAAGTATTCCAGTAGTAGTATTCTTTTGTGTTTGATTAAAGATTGCATTTAAGGCTCGCACACATTAAGGCGGACCGCACCGCGCCGCAATTTCAATACAAATTCTGGCGCTGCGGCCTGCCTGTATTGTGCGATAGTTCATATAAAATGTACGAAAGTGATGCAGTATTTTTGTTATGCGTTGCGGTGCGGTGTGCGCGAACCTTCATGCTTCTTTCGACAATAGCCGTACCGCGTACCTACAACCAAACAACTATTTCTTTAACTAATGAGTCTTTTTTTAACCTATATGTGGCAAACAAGTAGACTGGCCTATTCAACGTTCAAAATGTTTATTATTAGACCAGACTCAATAGTCACTCGATAGCATAAAAAAAATTAAAGCCTATTAAAGGCATCACAGATACGTTGCCGACCTTTTAAGACTATTAACCATTTGAGCATCCCGATGACTGCACTACCCAATATATACAGCATAAAACGTCCCGGGTGTACAGACCCCAAGGTGACGTTTGCGACGTTTGACGATCAAATAAATTTAACAGCATTTCATAGCTTACAACAATTTTTTTCTCCTCTTTGACGACGGGTTCCACAGAGAGCTCGGGCTCTGTAACGAGCCGCTCCATTTCCGCTTCCTGCTCTTGTTCTCGAGTCTGGATCTCTGAACGAACCTAACAAAAATAATCGATTAGTAATTGATATTGGTGAAAAGGATTCAAACTCAGTCTGACCCCAGTTACCCAATCTACTAACAAATAAAAAACCTGACCCTGAAGGTGTGTTTTTTTTTTTATAACACTATTACAGTATATTTTTAAACAATAATTTCCTCAAAACTCCAATCCGGTTTCTCTAGGCAATAGGTTCTCATTAACATCGTACAGTTACTAGTAAATTAACTGTAAATGAATGAAGATAATAAATTCATATTTATCTTGTAGTAGCTGCGCCCCGCGGTTTCACCCGCGTTTTCCGAGATAAGTAGCCTATGTGTGTTAATCCAGTGAACAACCTTAATTCCAAATTTCATGTAAATCCGTTCAGCCGTTTTTGCGTGAAAGAGCAACAAACATACTCACAAACTTTC